>OX101794.1:27700549-28400807 GCA_944452715.1 Ophion slaviceki | reverse complement strand
TGAAATTTCAATAAAAAGTACATGGAAATCCAAAACTATGTGAGAGGCAACCAGAACGGATTTTTTTTCCTTCGACTGAGCAGTAGATTGAATGTGCGATGGAATGCTTTAGATGAGTCCAAACCTTTTTTTCGGAAAATTGAATTTTTCTCAGATTTCTGGTTGCCCGCGCAAGAGTTCTGTCAAATATCTCTACAACTTTTCCTCGTCAGATAAATATTTTCAACGGAACACTCGAGATAATTTTGTGAAGTTGCCCCACCCCCTAACGAACGATAAAAAATCGTTAGTAACAACTAAAGTATCAATAAAACGAACATAGAGCTCCAGAACTAAGTGAGAGGCAACCAGAACGGATTTTTTTCCGTCGACTGAGCAGTAGATCGATCGCGCGATGGAATGCTTTAGATGAGACCAATTTTTTTCAGCGGAAAATTGATTTTTTTCTCAGAGTTCTGGTTGACCCCGCAAGAGTTCTGTCAAATATATTTACAAGTTTTCGTCGTCAGACAAATATTTTCAACGGAACGCTCGAGATAATTTTGTGAAGTTGCCCCTCCCCCCCCCCCCCCCGCCCCACCTAACGAAAGAAAAAAATCGTTAGGAACAACTGAACTATCAATAAAAAGTACATAGAGCTCCATAACTATGTGAGAGGTAACCAGAACGGATTTTTTTGCGTCGACTGAGCACTAGATCGATGGCATGATGGCTTTAGATGAGACCAAACTTTTTTTTCAGAAAATTGAATTTTTTCTCAGAGTTCCGGTTGCCGCCGCAAGAGTTCTGTCAAATATCTCTACAACTTTTCCTCGTCAGACAAATATTTTCAACGGAACACTCGAGGTAATTTTGTGAAGTTGCCCCCCCCCCCCCCCTAACGAAAGAAAAAAATCGTTAGCAAGAACTGAACTATCAATAATAAGTACATAGAACTCCAGACTATGTGAGAGGCAACCAAAACGGATTTCTTTTCTGTCGACTGAGCAGTAGATCGAAGGCGCGATGGAATGCTTTGGATGAGACCAACTTTTTTTTCTTCGGAAAATTAAATGTATTCATAGAGTTCTGGTTGCATTCGTAAGAGTTCTGTCAAATATCTTTAGAACTTTTCCTCGTCAGACAAGTATTTTCAACGGAACACTCGAGATAATTTTGTGAAGAAGCCCGTCACCCCCCTCCAACGAACGAAAAAATCGTGAGTAACAACTGAACAATCAATAAAAAGTACATAGAACTCCAGAATTATGTGAGAGGCAACCAGAAAGGATTTTTATGCGTAGGCTGAGCAGTAGATCGATGGCGCGATGGAATGCTTTAGATGGGACCAAATTTTTTTTTTCGGAAAATTGAGTTTTTTCTCAGAATTCTGGTGGCCCCCGCAAGGATTCTGTCGAATATCTTTATAACTTTTCCGCGTCAGACAAATATTTTCATCGGAACACTCGAGATAATTTTCTAGAGTTGCCCCCTCCACCCCTAACGAAAGAAAAAAACCGTTAGTACCATTTGAAATTTCAATAAAAAGTACCTGGAAATCCAAAACTATGTGAGAGACAACCAGAACGGATTTTTTTTCTTTCGACTGAGCAGTAGATTGAACGCTGGATTGAATGCTTTAGATGAGACCAAACTTTTTTTTCGGAAAATTGAATTTTTTCTCAGAGTTCTGGTTGCCCCCGCATGAGTTCTGTCAAATATCTCTACAACTTTTCCTCGTCAGATAAATATTTTCAACGGAACACTCGAGGTAATTTTGTGAAGTTGCCCCCCGCCCTAACGAAAGAAAAAATCGTTAGTCACAACTGAACTATCAATGAAAAGTACATGGAACTCTAAAACTATGTGAGAGGCAACCAGAACGGATTTTTTTTCCATCGACTGAGCAGTAGATTGATGGCGCGATGGAATGCTTTAGATGAGACCAAATTTTGTTTTCGGGAAATTGAATTTTTTCTCAGAGTTCTGGTTGCCCCCGCATGAGTTCTGTCAAATATCTCTACAACTTTTCCTCGTCAGATAAATATTTTCAACGGAACACTCGAGATAATTTTGTGAAGTTCCCCACCCCTCTAACGAAAGAAAAAAATCGTTAGTACCATCTGAAATTTCAATAAAAAGTACATAGAAATCCAAAACTATGTGAGAGGCAACCAGAACGGATTTTTTTTCCTTCGACTGAGCAGTAGATTGAACGTGCGATGGAATGCTTTAGATGAGACCAAACTTTTTTTTCGGAAAATTGAATTTTTCTCAGATTTCTGGTTGCCCCCGCAAGAGTTCTGTCAAAATCTCTACCACTTTTCCGCGTCAGACAAATATTTTCAACGGAACACTCGAGGTAATTTTGTAACGTTGCCCCCCCCCCCCTAACGAAAGAAAAAAATCGTTAGTAACAACTGAACTATCAATAAAACGTACATAGAACTCCAGAACTATGTGAGAGGCAACCAGAACGGATTTTTTTCCGTCGACTGAGCAGTAGATTGATGGCGCGATGGAATGCTTTAGATGAGACCAAATTTTTTTTTCGGGAAATTGCATTTTTTCTCAGAGTTCTGGTTGCCCCCGCAAGAGTTCTGCAAATATCTCTCCAACTTTTCCTCGTTAGACACATATTTTCAACGGAACACTCGAGATAATTTTGTGAAGTTGCCCCGCCCCCCTAACGAAAGAAAAAAATCGTTAGTACCAACTGAAATTTCAATGAAAAGTACATGGAACTCTAAAACTATGTGAGAGGCAACCAGAACGGATTTTTTTTCCATCGACTTAGCAGTAGATTGATGGCGCGATGGAATGCTTTAGATGAGACCAAATTTTGTTTTCGGAAAATTGAATTTTTTCTCAGAGTTCTGGTTGCCCCCGCATGAGTTCTGTCAAATATCTCTACAACTTTTCCTCGTCAGATAAATATTTTGAACGGAACACTCGAGATAATTTTGTGAAGTTCCCCACCCCTCTAACGAAAGAAAAAAATCGTTAGTACCATCTGAAATTTCAATAAAAAGTACATGAAAATCCAAAACTATGTGAGAGGCAACCAGAACGGATTTTTTTTCCTTCGACTGAGCAGTAGATTGAACGTGCGATGGAATGCTTTAGATGAGAACAAACTTTTTTTTCGGAAAATTGAATTTTTCTCAGATTTCTGGTTGCCCCCGCAAGAGTTCTGTCAAATATCTCTACAACTTTTCCGCGTCAGACAAATATTTTCAACGGAACACTCGAGGTAATTTTGTAACGTTGCCCCCCCCCCCTAACGAAAGAAAAAAATCGTTGGTAACAACTGAACTATCAATAAAACGTACATAGAACTCCAGAACTATATGAGAGGCAACCAGAACGGATTTTTTTCCGTCGACTGAGCAGTAGATTGATGGCGCGATGGAATGCTTTAGATGAGACCAAATTTTGATTTCGGAAAATTGAATTTTTTCTCAGAGTTCTGGTTGCCCCCGCATGAGTTCTGTCAAATATCTCTACAACTTTTCCTCGTCAGATAAATATTTTGAACGGAACACTCGAGATAATTTTGTGAAGTTCCCCACCCCTCTAACGAAAGAAAAAAATCGTTAGTACCATCTGAAATTTCAATAAAAAGTACATGAAAATCCAAAACTATGTGAGAGGCAACCAGAACGGATTTTTTTTCCTTCGACTGAGCAGTAGATTGAACGTGCGATGGAATGCTTTAGATGAGAACAAACTTTTTTTTCGGAAAATTGAATTTTTCTCAGATTTCTGGTTGCCCCCGCAAGAGTTCTGTCAAATATCTCTACAACTTTTCCGCGTCAGACAAATATTTTCAACGGAACACTCGAGGTAATTTTGTAACGTTGCCCCCCCCCCCCCCCCTAACGAAAGAAAAAAATCGTTGGTAACAACTGAACTATCAATAAAACGTACATAGAACTCCAGAACTATATGAGAGGCAACCAGAACGGATTTTTTTCCGTCGACTGAGCAGTAGATTGATGGCGCGATGGAATGCTTTAGATGAGACCAAATTTTGATTTCGGAAAATTGAATTTTTTCTCAGAGTTCTGGTTGCCCCCGCATGAGTTCTGTCAAATATCTCTACAACTTTTCCTCGTCAGATAAATATTTTCAACGGAACACTCGAGATAATTTTGTGAAGTTGCCCGACCCCCGAACAAAAGATAAAAAATCGTTAGTAACAACTAAAGTATCAATAAAACGTACATAGAGCTCCAGAACTAAGTGAGAGGCAACCAGAACGGATTTTTTTCCGTCGACTGAGCAGTAGATCGATCGCGCGATGGAATGCTTTAGATGAGACCAATTTTTTTCAGCGGAAAATTGATTTTTTTCTCAGAGTTCTGGTTGACCCCGCAAGAGTTCTGTCAAATATATTTACAAGTTTTCCTCGTCAGACAAATGGTCTCAACGGAACGCTCGAGATAATTTTGTGAAGTTGCCCCCCCGCCCCACCTAACGAACGAAAAAAATCGTTAGGAACAACTGAACTATCAATAAAAAGTACATAGAGCTCCAGAACTATGTGAGAGGTAACCAGAACTGATTTTTTTGCGTCGACTGAGCACTAGATCGATGGCACGATGGCTTTAGATGAGACCAAACTTTTTTTTCAGAAAATTGAATTTTTTCTCAGAGTTCCGGTTGCCGCCGCAAGAGTTCTGTCAAATATCTCTACAACTTTTCCTCGTCAGACAAATATTTTCAACGGAACACTCGAGGTAATTTTGTGAAGTTGCCCCCCCCCCCCTAACGAAAGAAAAAAATCGTTAGCAAGAACTGAACTATCAATACAAAGTACATAGAACTCCAGACTATGTGAGAGGCAACCAAAACGGATTTCTTTTCTGTCGACTGAGCAGTAGATCGAAGGCGCGATGGAATGCTTTGGATGAGACCAACTTTTTTTTCTTCGGAAAATTAAATGTTTTCATAGAGTTCTGGTTGCATTCGTAAGAGTTCTGTCAAATATCTTTAGAACTTTTCCGCGTCAAACAAGTATTTTCAACGGAACACTCGAGATAATTTTGTGAAGATGACCCCCACCCCCTCCAACGAAAGAAAAAAATCGTGAGTAACAACTGAACAATCAATAAAAAGTACATAGAACTCCAGAATTATGTGAGAGGCAACCAGAAAGGATTTTTATGCGTAGGCTGAGCAGTAGATCGATGGCGCGATGGAATGCTTTAGATGGGACCAAATTTTTTTTTCGGAAAATTGAGTTTTTTCTCAGAATTCTGGTGGCCCCCGCAAGGATTCTGTCGAATATCTGTATAACTTTTCCGCGTCAGACAAACATTTTCATCGGAACACTCGAGATAATTTTCTAGAGTTGCCCCCCCCTAACGAAAGAAAAAAACCGTTAGTACCATTTGAAATTTCAATAAAAAGTACCTAGAAATCCAAAACTATGTGAGAGACAACCAGAACGGATTTTTTTTCTTTCGACTGAGCAGTAGATTGAACGCTTGATTGAATGCTTTAGACGAGACCAAACTTTTTTTTCGGAAAATTGAATTTTTTCGCAGAGTTCTGGTTGCCCCCGCAAGAGTTCTGTCAAATATTTCTACCACTTTTCCTCGTCAGACTAAAATTTTCAACGGAACACGCGAGGTAATTTTGGGAAGTTGCCCCGCCCCCCTAACGAAAGAAAAAATCGTTAGTCACAACTGAACTATCAATAAAACGTACATAGAACTCCAGAACTATGTGAGAGGCAACCAGAACGGATTTTTTTCCGTCGACTGAGCAGTAGATTGATGGTGCGATGGAATGCTTTAGATGAGACCAAATTTTTTTTTCGGGAAATTGCATTTTTTCTCAGAGTTCTGGTTGACCCCGCAAGAGTTCTGTCAAATATCTCTACAACTTTTCCTCGTTAGACACATATTTTCAACGGAACACTCGAGATAATTTTGTGAAGTTGCCCCCCCCCCCCGCCCCTAACGAAAGAAAAAAATCGTTAGTACCAACTAAAATTTCAATGAAAAGTACATGGAACTCTAAAACTATGTGAGAGGCAACTAGAAGAGTTTTTTTTTCCATCGACTCAGCAGTAGATTGATGGCGCGATGGAATGCTTTAGATGAGACCAAATTTTGTTTTCGGAAAATTGAATTTTTTCTCAGAGTTCTGGTTGCCCCCGCATGAGTTCTGTCAAATATCTCTACAACTTTTCCTCGTCAGATAAATATTTTGAACGGAACACTCGAGATAATTTTGTGAAGTTCCCCACCCCTCTAACGAAAGAAAAAAATCGTTAGTACCATCTGAAATTTCAATAAAAAGTACATGGAAATCCAAAACTATGTGAGAGGCAACCAGAACGGATTTTTTTTCCTTCGACTGAGCAGTAGATTGAATGTGCGATGGAATGCTTTAGATGAGTCCAAACCTTTTTTTCGGAAAATTGAATTTTTCTCAGATTTCTGGTTGCCCGCGCAAGAGTTCTGTCAAATATCTCTACAACTTTTCCTCGTCAGATAAATATTTTCAACGGAACACTCGAGATAATTTTGTGAAGTTGCCCCACCCCCTAACGAACGATAAAAAATCGTTAGTAACAACTAAAGTATCAATAAAACGAACATAGAGCTCCAGAACTAAGTGAGAGGCAACCAGAACGGATTTTTTTCCGTCGACTGAGCAGTAGATCGATCGCGCGATGGAATGCTTTAGATGAGACCAATTTTTTTCAGCGGAAAATTGATTTTTTTCTCAGAGTTCTGGTTGACCCCGCAAGAGTTCTGTCAAATATATTTACAAGTTTTCGTCGTCAGACAAATATTTTCAACGGAACGCTCGAGATAATTTTGTGAAGTTGCCCCTCCCCCCCCCCCCGCCCCACCTAACGAAAGAAAAAAATCGTTAGGAACAACTGAACTATCAATAAAAAGTACATAGAGCTCCATAACTATGTGAGAGGTAACCAGAACGGATTTTTTTGCGTCGACTGAGCACTAGATCGATGGCATGATGGCTTTAGATGAGACCAAACTTTTTTTTCAGAAAATTGAATTTTTTCTCAGAGTTCCGGTTGCCGCCGCAAGAGTTCTGTCAAATATCTCTACAACTTTTCCTCGTCAGACAAATATTTTCAACGGAACACTCGAGGTAATTTTGTGAAGTTGCCCCCCCCCCCCTAACGAAAGAAAAAAATCGTTAGCAAGAACTGAACTATCAATAATAAGTACATAGAACTCCAGACTATGTGAGAGGCAACCAAAACGGATTTCTTTTCTGTCGACTGAGCAGTAGATCGAAGGCGCGATGGAATGCTTTGGATGAGACCAACTTTTTTTTCTTCGGAAAATTAAATGTATTCATAGAGTTCTGGTTGCATTCGTAAGAGTTCTGTCAAATATCTTTAGAACTTTTCCTCGTCAGACAAGTATTTTCAACGGAACACTCAAGATAATTTTGTGAAGAAGCCCGTCACCCCCCTCCAACGAACGAAAAAATCGTGAGTAACAACTGAACAATCAATAAAAAGTACATAGAACTCCAGAATTATGTGAGAGGCAACCAGAAAGGATTTTTATGCGTAGGCTGAGCAGTAGATCGATGGCGCGATGGAATGCTTTAGATGGGACCAAATTTTTTTTTTCGGAAAATTGAGTTTTTTCTCAGAATTCTGGTGGCCCCCGCAAGGATTCTGTCGAATATCTTTATAACTTTTCCGCGTCAGACAAATATTTTCATCGGAACACTCGAGATAATTTTCTAGAGTTGCCCCCTCCACCCCTAACGAAAGAAAAAAACCGTTAGTACCATTTGAAATTTCAATAAAAAGTACCTGGAAATCCAAAACTATGTGAGAGACAACCAGAACGGATTTTTTTTCTTTCGACTGAGCAGTAGATTGAACGCTGGATTGAATGCTTTAGATGAGACCAAACTTTTTTTTCGGAAAATTGAATTTTTTCTCAGAGTTCTGGTTGCCCCCGCATGAGTTCTGTCAAATATCTCTACAACTTTTCCTCGTCAGATAAATATTTTCAACGGAACACTCGAGGTAATTTTGTGAAGTTGCCCCCCCGCCCTAACGAAAGAAAAAATCGTTAGTCACAACTGAACTATCAATGAAAAGTACATGGAACTCTAAAACTATGTGAGAGGCAACCAGAACGGATTTTTTTTCCATCGACTGAGCAGTAGATTGATGGCGCGATGGAATGCTTTAGATGAGACCAAATTTTGTTTTCGGGAAATTGAATTTTTTCTCAGAGTTCTGGTTGCCCCCGCATGAGTTCTGTCAAATATCTCTACAACTTTTCCTCGTCAGATAAATATTTTCAACGGAACACTCGAGATAATTTTGTGAAGTTCCCCACCCCTCTAACGAAAGAAAAAAATCGTTAGTACCATCTGAAATTTCAATAAAAAGTACATAGAAATCCAAAACTATGTGAGAGGCAACCAGAACGGATTTTTTTTCCTTCGACTGAGCAGTAGATTGAACGTGCGATGGAATGCTTTAGATGAGACCAAACTTTTTTTTCGGAAAATTGAATTTTTCTCAGATTTCTGGTTGCCCCCGCAAGAGTTCTGTCAAAATCTCTACCACTTTTCCGCGTCAGACAAATATTTTCAACGGAACACTCGAGGTAATTTTGTAACGTTGCCCCCCCCCCTAACGAAAGAAAAAAATCGTTAGTAACAACTGAACTATCAATAAAACGTACATAGAACTCCAGAACTATGTGAGAGGCAACCAGAACGGATTTTTTTCCGTCGACTGAGCAGTAGATTGATGGCGCGATGGAATGCTTTAGATGAGACCAAATTTTTTTTTCGGGAAATTGCATTTTTTCTCAGAGTTCTGGTTGCCCCCGCAAGAGTTCTGCAAATATCTCTCCAACTTTTCCTCGTTAGACACATATTTTCAACGGAACACTCGAGATAATTTTGTGAAGTTGCCCCGCCCCCCTAACGAAAGAAAAAAATCGTTAGTACCAACTGAAATTTCAATGAAAAGTACATGGAACTCTAAAACTATGTGAGAGGCAACCAGAACGGATTTTTTTTCCATCGACTTAGCAGTAGATTGATGGCGCGATGGAATGCTTTAGATGAGACCAAATTTTGTTTTCGGAAAATTGAATTTTTTCTCAGAGTTCTGGTTGCCCCCGCATGAGTTCTGTCAAATATCTCTACAACTTTTCCTCGTCAGATAAATATTTTGAACGGAACACTCGAGATAATTTTGTGAAGTTCCCCGCCCCTCTAACGAAAGAAAAAAATCGTTAGTACCATCTGAAATTTCAATAAAAAGTACATGAAAATCCAAAACTATGTGAGAGGCAACCAGAACGGATTTTTTTTCCTTCGACTGAGCAGTAGATTGAACGTGCGATGGAATGCTTTAGATGAGAACAAACTTTTTTTTCGGAAAATTGAATTTTTCTCAGATTTCTGGTTGCCCCCGCAAGAGTTCTGTCAAATATCTCTACAACTTTTCCGCGTCAGACAAATATTTTCAACGGAACACTCGAGGTAATTTTGTAACGTTGCCCCCCCCCCCCCTAACGAAAGAAAAAAATCGTTGGTAACAACTGAACTATCAATAAAACGTACATAGAACTCCAGAACTATATGAGAGGCAACCAGAACGGATTTTTTTCCGTCGACTGAGCAGTAGATTGATGGCGCGATGGAATGCTTTAGATGAGACCAAATTTTGATTTCGGAAAATTGAATTTTTTCTCAGAGTTCTGGTTGCCCCCGCATGAGTTCTGTCAAATATCTCTACAACTTTTCCTCGTCAGATAAATATTTTGAACGGAACACTCGAGATAATTTTGTGAAGTTCCCCACCCCTCTAACGAAAGAAAAAAATCGTTAGTACCATCTGAAATTTCAATAAAAAGTACATGAAAATCCAAAACTATGTGAGAGGCAACCAGAACGGATTTTTTTTCCTTCGACTGAGCAGTAGATTGAACGTGCGATGGAATGCTTTAGATGAGAACAAACTTTTTTTTCGGAAAATTGAATTTTTCTCAGATTTCTGGTTGCCCCCGCAAGAGTTCTGTCAAATATCTCTACAACTTTTCCGCGTCAGACAAATATTTTCAACGGAACACTCGAGGTAATTTTGTAACGTTGCCCCCCCCCCCTAACGAAAGAAAAAAATCGTTGGTAACAACTGAACTATCAATAAAACGTACATAGAACTCCAGAACTATATGAGAGGCAACCAGAACGGATTTTTTTCCGTCGACTGAGCAGTAGATTGATGGCGCGATGGAATGCTTTAGATGAGACCAAATTTTGATTTCGGAAAATTGAATTTTTTCTCAGAGTTCTGGTTGCCCCCGCATGAGTTCTGTCAAATATCTCTACAACTTTTCCTCGTCAGATAAATATTTTCAACGGAACACTCGAGATAATTTTGTGAAGTTGCCCGACCCCCGAACAAAAGATAAAAAATCGTTAGTAACAACTAAAGTATCAATAAAACGTACATAGAGCTCCAGAACTAAGTGAGAGGCAACCAGAACGGATTTTTTTCCGTCGACTGAGCAGTAGATCGATCGCGCGATGGAATGCTTTAGATGAGACCAATTTTTTTCAGCGGAAAATTGATTTTTTTCTCAGAGTTCTGGTTGACCCCGCAAGAGTTCTGTCAAATATATTTACAAGTTTTCCTCGTCAGACAAATGGTCTCAACGGAACGCTCGAGATAATTTTGTGAAGTTGCCCCCCCCCCCACCTAACGAAAGAAAAAAATCGTTAGGAACAACTGAACTATTAATAAAAAGTACATAGAGCTCCAGAACTATGTGAGAGGTAACCAGAACTGATTTTTTTGCGTCGACTGAGCACTAGATCGATGGCACGATGGCTTTAGATGAGACCAAACTTTTTTTTCAGAAAATTGAATTTTTTCTCAGAGTTCCGGTTGCCGCCGCAAGAGTTCTGTCAAATATCTCTACAACTTTTCCTCGTCAGACAAATATTTTCAACGGAACACTCGAGGTAATTTTGTGAAGTTGCCCCCCCCCCCCTAACGAAAGAAAAAAATCGTTAGCAAGATCTGAACTATCAACAAAAAGTACATAGAACTCCAGACTATGTGAAAGGCAACCAAAACGGATTTCTTTTCTGTCGACTGAGCAGTAGATCGAAGGCGCGATGGAATGCTTTGGATGAGACCAACTTTTTTTTCTTCGGAAAATTCAATGTTTTCATAGAGTTCTGGTTGCATTCGTAAGAGTTCTGTCAAATATCTTTAGAACTTTTCCTCGTCCGACAAGTATTTTCAACGGAACACTCGAGATAATTTTGTGAAGATGCCCCCCACCCCCCTCCAACGAAAAAAAAAAATCGTGAGTAACAACTGAACAATCAATAAAAAGTACATAGAACTCCAGAATTATGTGAGAGGCAACCAGAAAGGATTTTTATGCGTAGGCTGGGCAGTAGATCGATGGCGCGATGGAATGCTTTAGATGGGACCAAATTTTTTTTTCGGAAAATTGAGTTTTTTCTTGGTAAATGGTTGTACCATTCGAAATTTCAATAAAAAGTACCTGGAAATCAGAAACTATGTGAGAGACAACCAGAACGGATTTTTTTTCTTTCGACTGAGCAGTAGATTGAACGCTTGATAGAATGCTTTAGATGAGACCAAACTTTTTTTTCGGAAAATTGAATTTTTTCTCAGAGTTCTGGTTGCCCCCGCAAGAGTTCTGTCAAATATCTCTACAACTTTTCCTCGTCAGACTAAAATTTTCAACGGAACACTCGAGGCAATTTTGTGAAGTTGCTCCCCCGCCCTAACGAAAGAAAAAATCGTTAGTCACAACTGAACTATCAATAAAACGTACATAGAACTCCAGAACTATGTGAGAGGCAACCAGAACGGATTTTTTTCCGTCGACTGAGCAGTAGATTGATGGTGCGATGGAATGCTTTAGATGAGACCAAATTTTTTTTTCGGGAAATTGCATTTTTTCTCAGAGATCTGGTTTCCCCAGCAAGAGTTCTGTCAAATATCTCTACAACTTTTCCTCGGTAGACACATATTTTCAACGGAACGCTCGAGGTAATTTTGTGAAGTTGCCCCCCCCCCCCTAACGAAAGAAAAAAATCGTTAGTACCAACTGAAATTTCAATGAAAAGTACATGGAACTCTAAAACTATGTGAGAGGCAACCAGAACGGATTTTTTTTCCATCGACTGAGCAGTAGATTGATGGCGCGATGGAATGCTTCAGATGAGACCAAATTTTGTTTTCGGGAAATTGAATTTTTTCTCAGAGTTCTGGTTGCCCCCGCATGAGTTCTGTCAACTATCTCTACAACTTTTCCTCGTCAGATAAATATTTTCAACGGAACACTCGAGATAATTTTGTGAAGTTCCCCACCCCTCTAACGAAAGAAAAAAATCGTTAGTACCATCTGAAATTTCAATAAAAAGTACATAGAAATCCAAAACTATGTGAGAGGCAACCAGAACGGATTTTTTTTCCTTCGACTGAGCAGTAGATTGAACGTGCGATGGAATGCTTTAGATGAGACCAAACTTTTTTTTCGGAAAATTGAGTTTTTTCTCAGAATTCTGGTGGCCCCCGCAAGGATTCTGTCGAATATCTTTATAACTTTTCCGCGTCAGACAAATATTTTCATCGGAACACTCGAGATAATTTGCTAGAGTTACCCCCACCCCCCTAACGAAAGAAAAAAACCGTTAGTACCATTTGAAATTTCAATAAAAAGTACCTGGAAATCCAAAACTATGTGAGAGACAACCAGAACGGATTTTTTTTCTTTCGACTGAGCAGTAGATTGAACGCTTGATTGAATGCTTTAGATGAGACCAAACTTTTTTTTCGGAAAATTGAATTTTTTCTCAGAGTTCTGGTTGCCCCCGCAAGAGTTCTGTCAAATATCTCTACAACTTTTCCTCGTCAGACTAAAATTTTCAACGGAACACTCGAGGTAATTTTGTGAAGTTGCCCCCCCCCGCCCTAACGAAAGAAAAAATCGTTAGTCACAACTGAACTATCAATAAAACGTACATAGAACTCCAGAACTATGTGAGAGGCAACCAGAACGGATTTTTTTCCGTCGACTGAGCAGTAGATTGATGGTGCGATGGAATGCTTTAGATGAGACCAAATTTTTTTTTCGGGAAATTGCATTTTTTCTCAGAGTTCTGGTTGCCCCCGCAAGAGTTGTGTCAAATATCTCTACAACTTTTCCTCGTTAGACACATATTTTCAACGGAACACTCGAGATAATTTTGTGAAGTTGCCCCCCTCCCCCTAACGAAAGAAAAAAATCGTTAGTACCAACTGAAATTTCAATGAAAGGTACATGGAACTCTAAAACTATGTGAGAGGCAACCAGAACGGATTTTTTTTCCATCGACTGAGCAGTAGATTGATGGCGCGATGGAATGCTTTAGATGAGACCAAATTTTGTTTTCGGAAAATTGAATTTTTGCTCAGAGTTCTGGTTGCCCCCGCATGAGTTCTGTCAAATATCTCTACAACTTTTCCTCGTCAGATAAATATTTTCAACGGAACACTCGAGATAATTTTGTGAAGTTGCCCCACCCCCTAACGAAAGATAAAAAATCGTTAGTAACAACTAAAGTATCAATAAAACGTACATAGAGCTCCAGAACTAAGTGAGAGGCAACCAGAACGGATTTTTTTCCGTCGACTGAGCAGTAGATCGATCGCGCGATGGAATGCTTTAGATGAGACCAATTTTTTTCAGCGGAAAATTGATTTTTTTCTCAGAGTTCTGGTTGACCCCGCAAGAGTTCTGTCAAATATATTTACAAGTTTTCCTCGTCAGACAAATATTTTCAACGGAACGCTCGAGATAATTTTGTGAAGTTGCCCCCCCCCCCCACCCACCTAACGAAAGAGAAAAATCGTTAGGAACAACTGAACTATCAATAAAAAGTACATTGAGCTCCAGAACTATGTGAGAGGTAACCAGAACGGATTTTTTTGTGTCGACTGAGCACTAGATCGATGGCACGATGGCTTTAGATGAGACCAAACTTTTTTTCCAGAAAATTGAATTTTTTCTCAGAGTTCCGGTTGCCGCCGCAAGAGTTCTGTCAAATATCTCTACAACTTTTCCTCGTCACACAAATATTTTCAACGGAACACTCGAGGTAATTTTGTGAAGTTGCCCCCCCCCCCCTAACGAAAGAAAAAAATCGGTAGCAAGAACTGAACTATCAATAAAAAGTACGTAGAACTCCAGACTATGTGAGAGGCAACCAAAACGGATTTCGTTTCTGTCGACTGAGCAATAGATCGAAGGCGCGATGGAATGCTTTGGATGAGACCAACTTTTTTTTCTTCGGAAAATTAAATGTTTTCATAGAGTTCTGGTTGCATTTGTAAGAGTTCTGTCAAATATCTTTAGAACTTTTCCTCGTCAGACAAGTATTTTCAACGGAACACTCGAGATAACTTTGTGAAGATGCCCCCCGCCCCCCGCCAACGAAAGAAAAAAATCGTGAGTAACAACTGAACAATCAATAAAAAGTACATAGAACTCCAGAATTATGTGAGAGGCAACCAGAACGGATTTTTATGCGTAGGCTGAGCAGTAGATCGATGGTGCGATGGAATGCTTTAGATGGGACCAAATTTTTTTTTCGGAAAATTGAGTTTTTTCTCAGAATTCTGGTGGCCCCCGCAAGGATTCTGTCGAATATCTTTATAACTTTTCCGCGTCAGACAAATATTTTAATCGGAACACTCGAGATAATTATCTAGAGTTGCCCCCCCCCCACCCTAACGAAAGAAAAAAACCGTTAGTACCATTCGAAATTTCAATAAAAATACCTGGAAATCCAAAACTATGTGAGAGACAACCAGAACGGATTTTTTTTCTTTCGACTGAGCAGTAGATTGAACGCTTGATTGAATGCTTTAGATGAGACCAAACTTTTTTTTCGGAAAATTGTATTTTTTCTCAGAGTTCTGGTTGCCCCCGCAAGAGTTCTGTCAAATATCTCTACAACTTTTCCTCGTCAGACTAAAATTTTCAACGGAACACTCGAGGTAATTTTGTGAAGTTGCCCCCCCCCCCCACCCTAACGAAAGAAAAAATCGTTAGTCACAACTGAACTATCAATAAAACGTACATAGAACTCCAGAACTATGTGAGAGGCAACCAGAACGGATTTTTTTCCGTCGACTGAGCAGTAGATTGATGGTGCGATGGAATGCTTTAGATGAGACCAAATTTTTTTTTCGGGAAATTGCATTTTTTCTCAGAGTTCTGGTTGCCCCCGCAAGAGTTCTGTCAAATATCTCTACAACTTTTCCTCGTTAGACACATATTTTCAACGGAACACTCGAGATAATTTTGTGAAGTTGCCCCCCCCCCTAACGAAAGAAAAAAATCGTTAGTACCAACTGAAATTTCAATGAAAAGTACATGGAACTCTAAAACTATGTGAGAGGCAACCAGAACGGATTTTTTTTCCATCGACTGAGCAGTAGATTGATGGCGCGATGGAATGCTTTAGATGAGACCAAATTTTGTTTTCGGAAAATTGAATTTTTTCTCAGAGTTCTGGTTGCCCCCGCAAGAGTTCTGTCAAATATCTCTACAACTTTTCCGCGTCAGACAAATATTTTCAACGGAACACTCGAGGTAATTTTGTAACGTTGCCCCCGCCCCCCTAACGAAAGAAAAAAATCGTTAGTAACAAGTGAACTATCAATAAAACGTACATAGAACTCCAGAACTATGTGAGAGGCAACCAGAACGGATTTTTTTCCGTCGACTGAGCAGTAGATTGATGGCGCGATGGAATGCTTTAGATGAGACCAAATTTTGTTTTCGGAAAATTGAATTTTTTCTCAGAGTTCTGGTTGCCCCCGCATGAGTTCTGTCAAATATCTCTACAACTTTTCCTCGTCAGATAAATATTTTCAACGGAACACTCGAGATAATTTTGTGAAGTTGCCCCACCCCCTAACAAAAGAGAAAAATCGTTAGGAACAACTGAACTATCAATAAAAAGTACATAGAGCTCCAGAACTATGTAACGTTAGTAACAGAACAGAACAGTAGCAGAACAGTAACAGAACGTTAGTAACAACTAATGTATCAATAAAACGTACATAGAGCTCCAGAACTAAGTGAGAGGCAACCAGAACGGATTTTTTTCCGTCGACTGAGCAGTAGATCGATCGCGCGATGAAATGCTTTAGATGAGACCAATTTTTTCAGCGGAAAATTGATTTTTTTCTCAGACTTCTGGTTGACCCCGCAAGAGTTCTGTCAAATATATTTACAAGCTTTCCTCGTCAGACAAATATTTTCAACGGAACGCTCGAGATAATTTTGTGAAGTTGCCCCCCCCCCCCCCGCCTAACGAAAGAAAAAAATCGTTAGGAACAACTGAACTATCAATAAAAAGTACATAGAGCTCCAGAACTATGTGAGAGGTAACCAGAACGGATTTTTTTGCGTCGACTGAGCACTATATCGATGGAACGATGGCTTTAGATGAGACCAAACTTTTTTTTCAGAAAATTGAATTTTTTCTCAGAGTTCCGGTTGCCGCCGCAAGAGTTCTGTCAAATATCTCTACAACTTTTCCTCGTCAGACAAGTATTTTCAACGGAACACTCGAGGTAATTTTGTGAAGTTGCCCCCCCGCCCCTAATGAAAGAAAAAAATCGTTAGCAAGAACTGAACTATCAATAAAAAGTACATAGAACTCCAGACTATGTGAGAGGCAACCAAAACGGATTTCTTTTCTGTCGACTGAGCAGTAGATCGAAGGCGCGATGGAATGCTTTGGATGAGACCAACTTCTTTTTCTTCGGAAAATTAAATGTTTTCATAGAGTTCTGGTTGCATTCGTAAGAGTTCTGTCAAATATCTTTAGAACTTTTCCGCGTCAGACAAGTATTTTCAACGGAACACTCGAGATAATTTTGTGAAGATGCCCCCCACCCCACTCCAACGAATGAAAAAAATCGTGAGTAACAACTGAACAATCAATAAAAAGTACATAGAACTCCAGAATTATGTGAGAGGCAACCAGAAAGGATTTTTATGCGTAGGCTGAGCAGTAGATCGATGGCGCGATGGAATGCTTTAGATGGGACCAAATTTTGTTTTCGGAAAATTGAGTTTTTTCTCAGAATTCTGGTGGCCCCCGCAAGGATTCTGTCGAATATCTTTATAACTTTTCCGCGTCAGACAAATATTTTCATTGGAACACTCGAGATAATTTTCTAGAGTTACCCCCACCCCCCTAACGAAAGAAAAAAACCGTTAGTACCATTTGAAATTTCAATAAAAAGTACCTGGAAATCCAAAACTATGTGAGAGACAACCAGAACGGATTTTTTTTCTTTCGACTGAGCAGGAGATTGAACGCTTGATTGAATGCTTTAGATGAGACCAAACTTTTTTTTCGGAAAATTGAATTTTTTCTCAGAGTTCTGGTTGCCCCCGCAAGAGTTCTGTAAAATATCTCTACAACTTTTCCTCGTCAGACTAAAATTTTCAACGGAACACTCGAGGTAATTTTGTGAAGTTGCCCCCCCCCCCCCCTTCCGAAAGAAAAAATCGTTAGTCACAAATAAACTATCAATAAAACGTACATAGAACTCCAGAACTATGTGAGAGGCAACCAGAACGGATTTTTTTCCGTCGACTGAGCAGTAGATTGATGGCGCGATGGAATGCTTTAGATGAGACCAAATTTTGTTTTCGGGAAATTGCATTTTTTCTCAGAGTTCTGGTTGCCCCCGCAAGATTTATGTCAAATATCTCTACAGCTTTGTTTTCGGAAAATTGAGTTTTTTCTCAGAATTCTGGTGGCCCCCGCAAGGATTCTGTCGAATATCTTTATAACTTTTCCGCGTCAGACAAATATTTTCATCGGAACACTCGAGATAATTTTCTAGAGTTACCCCCACCCCCCTAACGAAAGAAAAAAACCGTTAGTACCATTTGAAATTTCAATAAAAAGTACCTGGAAATCCAAAACTATGTGAGAGGCAACCAGAACGGATTTTTTTCCGTCGACTGAGCAGTAGATTGATGGCGCGATGGAATGCTTTAGATGAGACCAAACTTTTTTTTCGGAAAATTGAATTTTTTCTCAGAGTTCTGGTTGCCCCCGCAAGAGTTCTGTCAAATATCTCTACAACTTTTCCTCGTCAGACTAAAATTTTCAACGGAACACTCGAGGTAATTTTGTGAAGTTGCCCCCCCCGCCCTAAC
Source organism: Ophion slaviceki (assembly GCA_944452715.1). Taxonomy (NCBI): domain Eukaryota; kingdom Metazoa; phylum Arthropoda; class Insecta; order Hymenoptera; family Ichneumonidae; genus Ophion; species Ophion slaviceki. The sequence continues at coordinate 28,382,571 of OX101794.1, read as the reverse complement.
GAAAGAAAAAATCGTTAGTACCATGTGAAATTTCAATAAAAAGTACCTGGAAATCCAAAACTATGTGAGAGACAACCAGAACGGATTTTTTTTCTTTCGACTGAGCAGTAGATTGAACGCTTGATTGAATGCTTTAGATGAGACCAAACTTTTTTTTCGGAAAATTCAATTTTTTCTCAGAGTTCTGGTTGCCGCCGCAAGAGTTCTGTCAAATATCTCTACAACTTTTCCTCGTCAGACAAGTATTTTCAACGGAACACTCGAGGTAATTTTGTGAAGTTGCCCCCCCCCCCGCCCGCCCCCCCCCGCCCCTAACGAAAGAAAAAAATCGTTAGCAAGAACTGAACTATCAATAAGAAGTACATAGAACTCCAGACTATGTGAGAGGCAACCAAAACGGATTTCTTTTCTGTCGACTGAGCAGTAGATCGAAGGCGCGATGGAATGCTTTGGATGAGACCAACTTTTTTTTCTTCGGAAAATTACATGTTTTCATAGAGTTCTGGTTGCATTCGTAAGAGTTCCGTCAAATATCTTTAGAACTTATCCTCGTCAGACAAGTATTTTCAACGGAACACTCGAGATAATTTTGTGAAGATGCCCCCCACCCCACTCCAACGAATGAAAAAAATCGTGAGTAACAACTGAACAATCAATAAAAAGTACATAGAACTCCAGAATTATGTGAGAGGCAACCAGAAAGGATTTTTATGCGTAGGCTGAGCAGTAGATCGATGGCGCGATGGAATGCTTTAGATGGGACCAAATTTCGTTTTCGGAAAATTGAGTTTTTTCTCAGAATTCTGGTGGCCCCCGCAAGGATTCTGTCGAATATCTTTATAACATTTCCGCGTCAGACAAATATTTTCATCGGAACACTCGAGATAATTTTCTAGAGTTACCCCCACCCCCCTAACGAAAGAAAAAAAACCGTTAGTACCATTTGAAATTTCAATAAAAAGTACCTGGAAATCCAAAACTATGTGAGAGACAACCAGAACGGATTTTTTTTCTTTCGACTGAGCAGTTGATTGAACGCTTGATTGAATGCTTTAGATGAGACCAAACTTTTTTTTCGGAAAATTGAATTTTTTCTCAGAGTTCTGGTTGCCCCCGCAAGAGTTCTGTAAAATATCTCTACAACTTTTCCTCGTCAGACTAAAATTTGCAACGGAACACTCGAGGTAATTTTGTGAAGTTGCCCCCCCCCCCCCCCGCCCTAACGAAAGAAAAAATCGTTAGTCACAAATAAACTATCAATAAAACGTACATAGAACTCCAGAACTATGTGAGAGGCAACCAGAACGGATTTTTTTCCGTCGACTGAGCAGTAGATTGATGGTGCGATGGAATGCTTTAGATGAGACCAAATTTTTTTTTCGGGAAATTGCATTTTTTTCTCGGAGTTCTGGTTGCCCCCGCAAAAGTTCTGTCAAATATCTCTACAACTTTTCCTCGTTAGACACATATTTTCAACGGAACACTCGAGATAATTTTGTGAAGTTGCCCCCCCCCCCTAACGAAAGAAAAAAATCGTCAGTACCAACTGAAATTTCAATGAAAAGTACATGGAACTCTAAAACTATGTGAGAGGCAACAAGAACGGATTTTTTTTCCATCGACTGAGCAGTAGATTGATGGCGCGATGGAATGCTTTAGATGAGACCAAATTTTGTTTTCGGAAAATTGAATTTTTTCTCAGAGTTCTGGTTGCCCCCGCATGAGTTCTGTCAAATATCTCTACAACTTTTCCTCGTCAGATAAATATTTTCAACGGAACACTCGAGATAATTTTGTGAAGTTGCCCCACCCCCTAACGGAAGATAAAAAATCGTTAGTAACAACTAAAGTATCAATAAACCGTACATAGAGCTCCAGAACTAAGTGAGAGACAACCAGAACGGATTTTTTTCCGTCGACTGAGCAGTAGATCGATCGCGCGATGGAATGCTTTAGATGAGACCAATTTTTTTCAGCGGAAAATTGATTTTTTTCTCAGAGTTCTGGTTGACCCCGCAAGAGTTCTGTCAAATATATTTACAAGTTTTCCTCGTCAGACAAATATTTTCAACGGAACGCTCGAGATAATATTGTGAAGTTGCCCCCCCCCCCCTAACGAAAGAAAAAAATCGTTAGGAACAACTGAACTATGAATAAAAAGTACATAGAGCCCCAGAACTATATGAGAGGTAACCAGAACGGATTTTTTTGCGTCGACTGAGCACTAGATCGATGGCACGATGGCTTTAGATGAGACCAAACTTTTTTTTCAGAAAATTGAATTTTTTCTCAGAGTTCCGGTTGCCGCCGCAAGAGTTCTGTCAAATATCTCTACAACTTTTCCTCGTCAGACAAATATTTTCAACGGAACACTCGAGGTAATTTTGTGAAGTTGCCCCCACCCCCCTAACGAAAGAAAAAAAAACGTTAGCAAGAACTGAACTATCAATAAAAAGTACATAGAACTCCAGACTATGTGAGAGGCAGCCAAAACGGATTTCTTTTCTGTCGACTGAGCAGTAGATCGAAGGCGCGATGGAATGCTTTGGATGAGACCAACTTTTTTTTCTTCGGAAAATTAAATGTTTTCATAGAGTTCTGGTTGCATTCGTAAGAGTTCTGTCAAATATCTTTAGAACGTTTCCTCGTCAGACAAGTATTTTCAACGGAACACTCGAGATAATTTTGTGAAGATGCCCCCCACCCCCCTCCAACGAAAGAAAAAAATCGTAAGTAACAACTGAACAATCAATAAAAAGTACATAGAACTCCAGAATTATGTGAGAGGCAACCAGAAAGGAATTTTATGCGTAGGCTGAGCACTAGATCGATGGCGCGATGGAATGCTTTAGATGGGACCAAATTTTTTTTTCGGAAAATTGAGTTTTTTCTCAGAATTCTGGTGGCCCCCGCAAGGATTCTGTCGAATATCTTTATAACTTTTCCGCGTCAGACAAATATTTTCATCGGAACACTCGAGATAATTTTCTAGAGTTGCCCCCCCCCCCCCTAACGAAAGAAAAAAAACCGTTAGTACCATTTGAAATTTCAATAAAAAGTACCTGGAAATCCAAAACTATGTGAGAGACAGCCAGAACGGATTTTTTTTCTTTCGACTGAGCAGTAGATTGTACGCTTGATTGAATGCTTTAGATGAGACCAAACTTTTTTTTCGGAAAATTGAATTTTTTCTCAGAGTTCTGGTTGCCCCCGCAAGAGTTCTGTCAAATATCTCTACAACTTTTCCTCGTCAGACTAAAATTTTCAACGGAACACTCGAGGTAATTTTGTGAAGTTGCCCCCCCGCCCTAACGAAAGAAAAAATCGTTAGTCACAACTGAACTATCAATAAAACGTACATAGAACTCCAGAACTATGTGAGAGGCAACCAGAACGGATTTTTTTCCGTCGACTGAGCAGTAGATTGATGGTGCGATGGAATGCTTTAGATGAGACCAAATTTTTTTTTCGGGAAATTGAATTTCTTCTCAGAGTTCTGGTTGCCCCCGCAAGAGTTCTGTCAAATATCTCTACAACTTTTCCTCGTTAGACACATTTTCAACGGAACACTTGAGATAATTTTGTGAAGTTGCCACCCCCCCCCCTAACGAAAGAAAAAAATCGTTAGTACCAACTGAAATTTCAATGAAAAGTACATGGAACTCTAAAACTATGTGAGAGGCAACCAGAACGGATTTTTTTCCATCGACTGAGCAGTAGATTGATGGCGCGATGGAATGCTTTAGATGAGACCAAATTTTGTTTTCGGAAAATTGAATTTTTTCTCAGAGTTCTGGTTGCCCCGCATGAGTTCTGTCAAATATCTCTACAACTTTTCCTCGTCAGATAAATATTTTCAACGGAACACTCGAGATAATTTTGTGAAGTTGCCCCACCCCCTAACGAAACATAAAAAATCGTTAGTAACAACTAAAGTATCAATAAAACGTACATAGAGCTCCAGAACTAAGTGAGAGGCAACCAGAACGGATTTTTTTCCGTCGACTGAGCAGTAGATCGATCGCGCGATGGAATGCTTTAGATGAGACCAATTTTTTTCAGCGGAAAATTGATTTTTTTCTCAGAGTTCTGGTTGACCCAGCAAGAGTTCTGTCAAATATATTTACAAGTTTTCCTCGTCAGACAAATATTTTCAACGGAACGCTCGAGATAATTTTGTGAAGTTGCCCCCTCCCCCCGCCCACCTAACGAAAGAGAAAAATCGTTAGGAACAACTGAACTATCAATAAAAAGTACATAGAGCTCCAGAACTATGTGAGAGGTAACCAGAACGGATTTTTTTGCGTCGACTGAGCACTAGATCGATGGCACGATGGCTTTAGATGAGACCAAACTTTTTTTTTCAGAAAATTGAATTTTTTCTCAGAGTTCCGGTTGCCGCCGCAAGAGTTCTGTCAAATATCTCTACAACTTTTCCTCGTCACACAAATATTTTCAACGGAACACTCGAGGTAATTTTGTGAAGTTGCCCCCCCGCCCCTAACGAAAGAAAAAAATCGGTAGCAAGAACTGAACTATCAATAAAAAGTACGTAGAACTCCAGACTATGTGAGAGGCAACCAAAACGGATTTCTTTTCTGTCGACTGAGCAATAGATCGAAGGCGCGATGGAATGCTTTGGATGAGACCAACTTTTTTTTCTTCGGAAAATTAAATGGTTTCATAGAGTTCTGGTTGCATTTGTAAGAGTTCTGTCAAATATCTTTAGAACTTTTCCTCGTTAGACAAGTATTTTCAACGGAACACTCGAGATAATTTTGTGAAGATGCCCCCCACCCCCCTCCAACGAAAGAAAAAAATCGTGAGTAACAACTGAACAATCAATAAAAAGTACATAGAACTCCAGAATTATGTGAGAGGCAACCAGAAAGGATTTTTATGCGTAGGCAGAGCAGTAGATCGATGGCGCGATGGAATGCTTTAGATGGGACCAAATTTTTTTTTCGGAAAATTGAGTTTTTTCTCAGAATTCTGGTGGCCCCCGCAAGGATTCTGTCGAATATCTTTATAACTTTTCCGCGTCAGACAAATATTTTCATCGGAACACTCGAGATAATTTTCTAGAGTTGCCCCGCCCCCCCCTAACGAAAGAAAAAAACCGTTAGTACCATTTGAAATTTCAATAGAAAGTACCTGGAAATCCAAAACTATGTGCGAGACAACCAGAACGGATTTTTTTTCTTTCGACTGAGCAGTAGATTGAACGCTGAATTGAATGCTTTAGATGAGACCAAACTTTTTTTTCGGAAAATTGAATTTTTTCTCAGAGTTCTGGTTGCCCCCGCAAGAGTTCTGTCAAATATATTTACAAGCTTTCCTCGTCAGACAAATATTTTCAACGGAACACTCGAGATAATTTTGTGAAGTTGCCCCACCCCCTAACGAAAGATAAAAAATCGTTAATAACAACTAAAGTATCAATAAAACGTACATAGAGCTCCAGAACTAAGTGAGAGGCAACCAGAACGGATTTTTTTCCGTCGACTGAGCAGTAGATCGATCGCGCGATGGAATGCTTTAGATGAGACCAATTTTTTTCAGCGGAAAATTGTTTTTTTTCTCAGAGTTCTGGTTGACCCCGCAAGAGTTCTGTCAAATATATTTACAAGTTTTCCTCGTCAGACAAATATTTTCAACGGAACGCTCGAGATAATTTTGTGAAGTTGCCCCCCCCCCCCCCACCCGCCTAACGAAAGAGAAAAATCGTTAGGAACAACTGAACTATCAATAAAAAGTACATAGAGCTCCAGAACTATGTGAGAGGTAACCAGAACGGATTTTTTTGCGTCGACTGAGCACTAGATCGATGGCACGATGGCTTTAGATGAGACCAAACTTTTTTTTCAGAAAATTGAATTTTTTCTCAGAGTTCCGGTTGCCGCCGCAAGAGTTCTGTCAAATATCTCTACAACTTTTCCTCGTCAGACTAAAATTTTCAACGGAACACTCGATGTAATTTTGTGAAGTTGCCACCCCCCCCTAACGAAAGAAAAAATCGTTAGTCACAACTGAACTATCAATAAAACGTACATAGAACTCCAGAACTATGTGAGAGGCAACCAGAACGGATTTTTTGCCGTCGACTGAGCAGTAGATTGATGGTGCGATGGAATGCTTTAGATGAGACCAAATTTTTCTTTCGGGAAATCTCATTTTTTCTCAGAGTTCTGGTTGCCCCCGCAAGAGTTCTGTCAAATATCTCTACAACTTTTCCTCGTTAGACACATATTTTCAACGGAACACTCGAGATAATTTTGTGAAGTTGCCCCCCCCCCCCCTAACGAAAGAAAAAAATCGTTAGTACCAACTGAAATTTCAATGAAAAGTACATGGAACTCTAAAACTATGTGAGAGGCAACCAGAACGGATTTTTTTTCCATCGACTGAGCAGTAGATTGATGGCGCGATGGAATGCTTTAGATGAGACCAAATTTTGTTTTCGGAAAATTGAATTTTTTCTCAGAGTTCTGGTTGCCCCCGCATGAGTTCTGTCAAATATCTCTACAACTTTTCCTCGTCAGATAAATATTTTCAACGGAACACTCGAGATAATTTTGTGAAGTTGCCCCACCCCCTAACGAACGATAAAAAATCGTTAGTAACAACTAAAGTATCAATAAAACGTACATAGAGCTCCAGAACTAAGTGAGAGGCAACCAGAACGGATTTTTTTCCGTCGACTGAGCAGTAGATCGATCGCGCGATGGAATGCTTTAGATGAGACCAATTTTTTTCAGCGGAAAATTGATTTTTTTCTCAGAGTTCTGGTTGACCCCGCAAGAGTTCTGTCAAATATATTTACAAGTTTTCCTCGTCAGACAAATATTTTCAACGGAACGCTCGAGATATTTTTGTGAAGTTGCCCCCCCCCCCCACCCACCTAACGAAAGAGAAAACTCGTTAGGAACAACTGATCTATCAATAAAAAGTACATAGAGCTCCAGAACTATGTGAGAGGTAACCAGAACGGATTTTTTTGCGTCGACTGAGCACTAGATCGATGGCACGATGGCTTTAGATGAGACCAAACTTTTTTTTCAGAAAATTGAATTTTTTCTCAGAGTTCCAGTTGCCGCCGCAAGAGTTCTGTCAAATATCTCTACAACTTTTCCTCGTCACACAAATATTTTCAACGGAACACTCGAGGTAATTTTGTGAAGTTGCCCCCCCCCCCTAACGAAAGAAAAAAATCGGTAGCAAGAACTGAACTATCAATAAAAAGTACATAGAACTCCAGACTATGTGAGAGGCAACCAAAACGGATTTCGTTTCTGTCGACTGAGCAATAGATCGAAGGCGCGATGGAATGCTTTGGATGAGACCAACTTTTTTTTCTTCGGAACATTAAATGTTTTCATAGAGTTCTGGTTGCATTTGTAAGAGTTCTGTCAAATATCTTTAGAACTTTTCCTCGTCAGACAAGTATTTTCAACGGAACACTCGAGATAATTTTGTGAAGATGCCCCCCACCCCCCTCCAACGAAAGAAAAAAATCGTGAGTAACAACTGAACAATCAATAAAAAGTACATAGAACTCCAGAATTATGTGAGAGGCAACCAGAAAGGATTTTCATGCGTAGGCTGAGCAGTAGATCGATGGCGCGATGGAATGCTTTAGATGGGACCAAATTTTGTTTTCGGAAAATTGAGTTTTTTCTCAGAATTCTGGTGGCCCCCGCAAGGATTCTGTCGAATATCGTTATAACTTTTCCGCGTCAGACAAATATTTTCATCGGAACACTCGAGATAATTTTCTAGAGTTGCCCCCCCCCCCTAACGAAAGAAAAAAACCGTTAGTACCATTTGAAATTTCAATAAAAAGTACCTGGAAATCCAAAACTATGTGAGAGACAACCAGAACGGATTTTTTTTCTTTCGACGGAGCAGTAGATTGAACGCTTGATTCAATGCTTTAGATGAGGCCAAACTTTTTTTTCGGAAAATTGAATTTTTTCTCAGAGTTCTGGTTGCCCCCGCAAGAGTTCTGTAAAATATCTCTACAACTTTTCCTCGTCAGACTAAAATTTGCAACGGAACACTCGAGGTAATTTTGTGAAGTTGCCCCCCCCCCCTAACGAAAGAAAAAATCGTTAGTCACAAATAAACTATCAATAAAACGTACATAGAACTCCAGAACTATGTGAGAGGCAACCAGAACGGATTTTTTTCCGTCGACTGAGCAGTAGATTGATGGCGCGATGGAATGCTTTAGATGAGACCAAATTTTGTTTTCGGGAAATTGCATTTTTTCTCAGAGTTCTGGTTGCCCCCGCAAGAGTTCTGTCAAATATCTCTACAACTTTGTTTTCGGAAAATTGAGTTTTTTCTCAGAATTCTGGTGGCCCCCGCAAGGATTCTGTCGAATATCTTTATAACTTTTCCGCGTCAGACAAATATTTTCATCGGAACACTCGAGATAATTTTCTAGAGTTACCCCCACCCCCCTAACGAAAGAAAAAAACCGTTAGTACCATTTGAAATTTCAATAAAAAGTACCTGGAAATCCAAAACTATGTGAGAGGCAACCAGAACGGATTTTTTTCCGTCGACTGAGCAGTAGATTGATGGCGCGATGGAATGCTTCAGATGAGACCAAACTTTTTTTTCGGAAAATTGAATTTTTTCTCAGAGTTCTGGTTGCCCCCGCAAGAGTTCTGTCAAATATCTCTACAACTTTTCCTCGTCAGACTGAAATTTTCAACGGAACACTCGAGGTAATTTTGTGAAGTTGCCCCCCCGCCCTAACGAAAGAAAAAATCGTTAGTACCATCTGAAATTTCAATAAAAAGTACCTGGAAATCCAAAACTATGTGAGAGACAACCAGAACGGATTTTTTTTCTTTCGACTGAGCAGTAGATTGAACGCTTGATTGAATGCTTTAGATGAGACCAAACTTTTTTTTCGGAAAATTCAATTTTTTCTCAGAGTTCTGGTTGCCGCCGCAAGAGTTCTGTCAAATATCTCTACAACTTTTCCTCGTCAGACAAGTATTTTCAACGGAACACTCGAGGTAATTTTGTGAAGTTGCCCCCCCGCCCCTAACGAAAGAAAAAAATCGGTAGCAAGAACTGAACTATCAATAAAAAGTACATAGAACTCCAGACTATGTGAGAGGCAACCAAAACGGATTTCGTTTCTGTCGACTGAGCAATAGATTGAAGGCGCGATGGAATGCTTTGGATGAGACCAACTTTTTTTTCTTCGGAAAATTAAATGTTTTCATAGAGTTCTGGTTGCATTCGTAAGAGTTCTGTCAAATATCTTTAGAACTTTTCCTCGTCAGACAAGTATTTTCAACAAAACACTCGAGATAATTTTGTGAAGATGCCCCCCACCCCACTCCAACGAATGAAAAAAATCGTGAGTAACAACTGAACAATCAATAAAAAGTACATAGAACTCCAGAATTATGTGAGAGGCAACCAGAAAGGATTTTTATGCGTAGGCTGAGCAGTAGATCGATGGCGCGATGGGATGCTTTAGATGGGACCAAATTTCGTTTCCGGAAAATTGAGTTTTTTCTCAGAATTCTGGTGGCCCCCGCAAGGATTCTGTCGAATATCTTTATAACTTTTCCGCGTCAGACAAATATTTTCATCGGAACGCTCGAGATAATTTTCTAGAGTTACCCCCACCCCCCTAACGAAAGAAAAAAACCGTTAGTACCATTTGAAATTTCAATAAAAAGTACCTGGAAATCCAAAACTATGTGAGAGACAACCAGAACGGATTTTTTTTCTTTCGACTGAGCAGTAGATTGAACGCTTGATTGAATGCTTTAGATGAGACCAAACTTTTATTTCGGAAAATTGAATTTTTCCTCAGAGTTCTGGTTGCCCCCGCAAGAGTTCTGTCAAATATCTCTACAACTTTTCCTCGTCAGACTAAAATTTGCAACGGAAGACTCGAGGTAATTTTGTGAAGTTGCCCCCCCGCCCCTAACGAAAGAAAAAATCGTTAGTCACAAATAAACTATCAATAAAACGTACATAGAACTCCAGAACTATGTGAGAGGCAACCAGAACGGATTTTTTTCCGTCGACTGAGCAGTAGATTGATGGTGCGATGGAATGCTTTAGATGAGACCAAATTTTTTTTTCGGGAAATTGCATTTTTTCTCGCAGTTCTGGTTGCCCCCGCAAAAGTTCTGTCAAATATCTCTACAACTTTTCCTCGTTAGACACATATTTTCAACGGAACACTCGAGATAATTTTGTGAAGTTGCCCCCCCCCCTAACGAACGAAAAAAATCGTCAGTACCAATTGAAATTTCAATGAAAAGTACATGGAACTCTAAAACTATGTGAGAGGCAACCAGAACGGATTTTTTTTCCATCGACTGAGCAGTAGATTGATGGCGCGATGGAATGCTTTAGATGAGACCAAATTTTGTTTTCGGAAAATTGAATTTTTTCTCAGAGTTCTGGTTGCCCCCGCAAGAGTTCTGTCAAATATCTCTACAACTTTTCCGCGTCAGACAAATATTTTCAACGGAACACTCGAGGTAATTTTGTATCGTTGCCCCCCCCCCCCTAACGAAAGAAAAAAATCGTTAGTAACAACTGAACTATCAATAAAACGTACATAGAACTCCAGAACTATGTGAGAGGCAACCAGAACGGATTTTTTTCCGTCGACTGAGCAGTAGATTGATGGCGCGATGGAATGCTTTAGATGAGACCAAATTTTGTTTTCGGAAAATTGAATTTTTTCTCAGAGTTCTGGTTGCCCCCGCATGAGTTCTGTCAAATATCTCTACAACTTTTCCTCGTCAGATAAATATTTTCAACGGAACACTCGAGATAATTTTGTGAAGTTGCCCCACCCCCTAACAAAAGAGAAAAATCGTTAGGAACAACTGAACTATCAATAAAAAGTACATAGAGCTCCAGAACTATGTAACGTTTGTAACAGAACAGAACAGTAGCAGAACAGTAACAGAACGTTAGTAACAACTAAAGTATCAATAAAACGTACATAGAGCTCCAGAACTAAGTGAGAGGCAACCAGAACGGATTTATTTCCGTCGACTGAGCAGTAGATCGATCGCGCGATGGAATGCTTTAGATGAGACCAATTTTTTTCAGCGGAAAATTGATTTTTTTCTCAGAGTTCTGGTTGACCCCACAAGAGTTCTGTCAAATATATTTACAAGCTTTCCTCGTCAGACAAATATTTTCAACGGAACGCTCGAGATAATTTTGTGAAGTTGCCCCCCCCCCCCCGCCTAACGAAAGAAAAAAATCGTTAGGAACAACTTAACTATCAATAAAAAGTACATAGAGCTCCAGAACTATGTGAGAGGTAACCAGAACGGATTTTTTTGCGTCGACTGAGCACTAGATCGATGGAACGATGGCTTTAGATGAGACCAAACTTTTTTTTCAGAAAATTGAATTTTTTCTCAGAGTTCCGGTTGCCGCCGCAAGAGTTCTGTCAAATATCTCTACAACTTTTCCTCGTCAGACAAGTATTTTCAACGGAACACTCGAGGTAGTTTTGTGAAGTTGCCCCCCACCCCCTAACGAAAGAAAAAAATCGTTAGCAAGAACTGAACTATCAATAAAAAGTACATAGAACTCCAGACTATGTGAGAGGCAACCAAAACGGATTTCTTTTCTGTCGACTGAGCAGTAGATCGAAGGCGCGATGGAATGCTTTGGATGAGACAAACTTTTTTTTCTTCGGAAAATTAAATGTTTTCATAGAGTTCTGGTTGCATTCGTAAGAGTTCTGTCAAATAACTTTAGAACTTTTCCTCGTCAGACAAGTATTTTCAACGGAACACTCGAGATAATTTTGTGAAGATGCCCCCCACCCCACTCCAACGAATGAAAAAAATCGTGAGTAACAACTGAACAATCAATAAAAAGTACATAGAACTCCAGAATTATGTGAGAGGCAACCAGAAAGGATTTTTATGCGTAGGCTGAGCAGTAGATCGATGGCGCGATGGAATGCTTTAGATGGGACCAAATTTTGTTTTCGGAAAATTGAGTTTTTTCTCAGAATTCTGGTGGCCCCCGCAAGGATTCTGTCGAATATCTTTATAACTTTTCCGCGTCAGACAAATATTTTCATCGGAACACTCGAGATAATTTTCTAGAGTTACCCCCACCCCCCTAACGAAAGAAAAAAACCGTTAGTACCATTTGAAATTTCAATAAAAAGTACCTGGAAATCCAAAACTATGTGAGAGACAACCAGAACGGATTTTTTTTCTTTCGACTGAGCAGTAGATTAAACGCTTGATTGAATGCTTTAGATGAGACCAAACTTTTTTTTCGGAAAATTGAATTTTTTCTCAGAGCTCTGGTTGCCCCCGCAAGAGTTCTGTAAAATATCTCTACAACTTTTCCTCGTCAGACTAAAATTTTCAACGGAACACTCGAGGTAATTTTGTGAAGTTGCCCCCCCGCCTAACGAAAGAAAAAATCGTTAGTCACAAATAAACTATCAATAAAACGTACATAGAACTCCAGAACTATGTGAGAGGCAACCAGAACGGATTTTTTTCCGTCGACTGAGCAGTAGATTGATGGTGCGATGGAATGCTTTAGATGAGACCAAATTTTTTTTTCGGGAAATTGCATTTTTTCTCGGAGTTCTGGTTGCCCCCGCAAAAGTTCTGTCAAATATCTCTACAACTTTTCCTCGTTAGACACATATTTTCAACGGAACACTCGAGATAATTTTGTGAAGTTGCCCCCCCCCCCTAACGAAAGAAAAAAATCGTCAGTACCAACTGAAATTTCAATGAAAAGTACATGGAACTCTAAAACTATGTGAGAGGCAACCAGAACGGATTTTTTTTCCATCGACTGAGCAGTAGATTGATGGCGCGATGGAATGCTTTAGATGAGACCAAATTTTGTTTTCGGAAAATTGAATTTTTTCTCAGAGTTCTGGTTGCCCCCGCAAGAGTTCTGTCAAATATCTCTACAACTTTTCCGCGTCAGACAAATATTTTCAACGGAACACTCGAGGTAATTTTGTAACGTTGCCCCCCCCCCCCCTAACGAAAGAAAAAAATCGTTAGTAACAACTGAACTATCAATAAAACGTACATAGAACTCCAGAACTATGTGAGAGGCAACCAGAACGGATTTTTTTCCGTCGACTGAGCAGTAGATTGATCGCGCGATGGAATGCTTTAGATGAGACCAAATTTTGTTTTCGGAAAATTGAATTTTTTCTCAGAGTTCTGGTTGCCCCCGCATGAGTTCTGTCAAATATCTCTACAACTTTTCCTCGTCAGATAAATATTTTCAACGGAACACTCGAGATAATTTTGTGAAGTTGCCCCACCCCCTAACAAAAGAGAAAAATCGTTAGGAACAACTGAACTATCAATAAAAAGTACATAGAGCTCCAGAACTATGTAACGTTAGTAACAGAACAGAACAGTAGCAGAACAGTAACAGAACGTTAGTAACAACTAAAGTATCAATAAAACGTACATAGAGCTCCAGAACTAAGTGAGAGGCGACCAGAACGGATTTTTTTCCGTCGACTGAGCAGTAGATCGATCGCGCGACGGAATGCTTTAGATGAGACCAATTTTTTTCAGCGGAAAATTGATTTTTTTCTCAGAGTTCTGGTTGACCCCGCAAGAGTTCTGTCAAATATATTTACAAGCTTTCCTCGTCAGACAAATAATTTCAACGGAACGCTCGAGATAATTTTGTGAAGTTGCCCCCCCCCCCGCCTAACGAAAGAAAAAAATCGTTAGGAACAACTGAACTATCAATAAAAAGTACATAGAGCTCCAGAACTATGTGAGAGGTAACCAGAACGGATTTTTTTGCGTCGACTGAGCACTAGATCGATGGAACGATGGCTTTAGATGAGACCAAACTTTTTTTTCAGAAAATTGAATTTTTTCTCAGAGTTCCGGTTGCCGCCGCAAGAGTTCTGTCAAATATCTCTACAACTTTTCCTCGTCAGACAAGTATTTTCAACGGAACACTCGAGGTAGTTTTGTGAAGTTGCCCCCCACCCCCTAACGAAAGAAAAAAATCGTTAGCAAGAACTGAACTATCAATAAAAAGTACATAGAACTCCAGACTATGTGAGAGGCAACCAAAACGGATTTCTTTTCTGTCGACTGAGCAGTAGATCGAAGGCGCGATGGAATGCTTTGGATGAGACCAACTTTTTTTTCTTCGGAAAATTAAATGTTTTCATAGAGTTCTGGTTGCATTCGTAAGAGTTCTGTCAAATATCTTTAGAACTTTTCCTCGTCAGACAAGTATTTTCAACGGAACACTCGAGATAATTTTGTGAAGATGCCCCCCACCCCACTCCAACGAATGAAAAAAATCGTGAGTAACAACTGAACAATCAATAAAAAGTACATAGAACTCCAGAATTATGTGAGAGGCAACCAGAAAGGATTTTTATGCGTAGGCTGAGCAGTAGATCGATGGCGCGATGGAATGCTTTAGATGGGACCAAATTTTGTTTTCGGAAAATTGAGTTTTTTCTCAGAATTCTGGTGGCCCCCGCAAGGATTCTGTCGAATATCTTTATAACTTTTCCGCGTCAGACAAATATTTTCATCGGAACACTCGAGATAATTTTCTAGAGTTACCCCCACCCCCCTAACGAAAGAAAAAAACCGTTAGTACCATTTGAAATTTCAATAAAAAGTACCTGGAAATCCAAAACTATGTTAGAGACAACCAGAACGGATTTTTTTTCTTTCGACTGAGCAGTAGATTGAACGCTTGATTGAATGCTTTAGATGAGACCAAACTTTTTTTTCGGAAAATTGAATTTTTTCTCAGAGTTCTGGTTGCCCCCGCAAGAGTTCTGTAAAATATCTCTATAACTTTTCCTCGTCAGACTAAAATTTTCAACGGAACACTCGAGGTAATTTTGTGAAGTTGCCCCCCCGCCTAACGAAAGAAAAAATCGTTAGTCACAAATAAACTATCAATAAAACGTACATAGAACTCCAGTACTATGTGAGAGGCAACCAGAACGGATTTTTTTCCGTCGACTGAGCAGTAGATTGATGGTGCGATGGAATGCTTTAGATGAGACCAAATTTTTTTTTCGGGAAATTGCATTTTTTTTCGGAGTTCTGGTTGCCCCCGCAAGAGTTCTGTCAAATATCTCTACAACTTTTCCTCGTTAGACACATATTTTCAACGGAACACTCGAGATAATTTTGTGAAGTTGCCCCCACCCCCCTAACGAAAGAAAAAAATCGTTAGTACCAACTGAAATTTCAATGAAAAGTACATGGAACTCGAAAACTATGTGGGAGGCAACCAGAACGGATTTTTTTTCCATCGACTGAGCAGTAGATTGATGGCGCGATGGAATGCTTTAGATGAGACCAAATTTTGTTTTCGGAAAATTGAATTTTTTCTCAGAGTTCTGGTTGCCCCCGCATGAGTTCTGTCAAATATCTCTACAACTTTTCCTCGTCAGATAAATATTTTCAACGGAACACTCGAGATAATTTTGTGAAGTTGCCCCACCCCCTAACGAAAGATAAAAAATCGTTAGTAACAACTAAAGTATCAATAAAACGTACATAGAGCTCCAGAACTAAGTGAGAGGCAACCAGAACGGATTTTTTTCCGTCGACTGAGCAGTAGATCGATCGCGCGATGGAATGCTTTAGATGAGACCAATGTTTTTCAGCGGAAAGTTGATTTTTTTCTCAGAGTTCTGGTTGACCCCGCAAGAGTTCTGTCAAATATATGTACAAGTTTTCCTCGTCAGACAAATATTTTCAACGGAACGCTCGAGATAATTTTGTGAAGTTGCCCCCCCCCCCCGCCCACCTAACGAAAGAGAAAAATCGTTAGGAACAACTGATCTATCAATAAAAAGTACATAGAGCTCCAGAACTATGTGAGAGGTAACCAGAACGGATTTTTTTGCGTCGACTGAGCACTAGATCGATGGCACGATGGCTTTAGATGAGACCAAACTTTTTTTTCAGAAAATTGAATTTTTTCTCACAGTTCCAGTTGCCGCCGCAAGAGTTCTGTCAAATATCTCTACAACTTTTCCTCGTCACACAAATATTTTCAACGGAACACTCGAGGTAATTTTGTGAAGTTGCCCCCCCCCCCCTCCCCTAACGAAATAAAAAAATCGGTAGCAAGAACTGAACTATCAATAAAAAGTACGTAGAACTCCAGACTATGTGAGAGGCAACCAAAACGGATTTCTTTTCTGTCGACTGAGCAATAGATCGAAGGCGCGATGGAATGCTTTGGATGAGACCAACTTTTTTTTCTTCGGAACATTAAATGTTTTCATAGAGTTCTGGTTGCATTTGTAAGAGTTCTGTCAAATATCGTTAGAACTTTTCCTCGTCAGACAAGTATTTTCAACGGAACACTCGAGATAATTTTGTGAAGATGCCCCCCACCCCCTCCAACGAAAGAGAAAAATCGTGAGTAACAACTGAACAATCAATAAAAAGTACATAGAACTCCAGAATTATGTGAGAGGCAACCAGAAAGGATTTTTATGCGTAGGCTGAGCAGTAGATCGATGGCGCGATGGAATGCTTTAGATGGGACCAAATTTTGTTTTCGGAAAATTGAGTTTTTTCTCAGAATTCTGGTGGCCCCCGCAAGGATTCTGTCGAATATCTTTATAACTTTTCCGCGTCAGACAAATATTTTCATCGGAACACTCGAGATAATTTTCTAGAGTTGCCCCACCCCCCCTAACGAAAGAAAAAAACCGTTAGTACCATTTGAAATTTCAATAAAAAGTACCTGGAAATCCAAAACTATGTGAGAGACAACCAGAACGGATTTTTTTTCTTTCGACTGAGCAGTAGATTGAACGCTTGATTGAATGCTTTAGATGAGACCAAACTTTTTTTTCGGAAAATTGAATTTTTTCTCAGAGTTCTGGTTGCCCCCGCAAGAGTTCTGTCAAATATCTCTACAACTTTTCCTCGTCAGACTAAAATTTTCAACGGAACACTCGAGGTAATTTTGTGAAGTTGCCGCCCCCCCCCCTAACGAAAGAAAAAATCGTTAGTCACAAATAAACTATCAATAAAACGTACATAGAACTCCAGAACTATGTGAGAGGCAACCAGAACGGATTTTTTTCCGTCGACTGAGCAGTAGATTGATGGCGCGATGGAATGCTTTAGATGAGACCAAATTTTGTTTTCGGGAAATTGCATTTTTTCTCAGAGTTCTGGTTGCCCCCGCAAGAGTTCTGTCAAATATCTCTACAACTTTGTTTTCGGAAAATTGAGTTTTTTCTCAGAATTCTGGTGGCCCCCGCAAGGATTCTGTCGAATATCTTTATAACTTTTCCGCGTCAGACAAATATTTTCATCGGAACACTCGAGATAATTTTCTAGAGTTACCCCCACCCCCCTAACGAAAGAAAAAAACCGTTAGTACCATTTGAAATTTCAATAAAAAGTACCTGGAAATCCAAAACTATGTGAGAGGCAACCAGAACGGATTTTTTTCCGTCGACTGAGCAGTAGATTGATGGCGCGATGGAATGCTTTAGATGAGACCAAACTTTTTTTTCGGAAAATTGAATTTTTTCTCAGAGTTCTGGTTGCCCCCGCAAGAGTTCTGTCAAATATCTCTACAACTTTTCCTCGTCAGACTGAAATTTTCAACGGAACACTCGAGGTAATTTTGTGAAGTTGCCCCCCCGCCCTAACGAAAGAAAAAATCGTTAGTACCATCTTAAATTTCAATAAAAAGTACCTGGAAATCCAAAACTATGTGAGAGACATCCAGAACGGATTTTTTTTCTTTCGACTGAGCAGTAGATTGAACGCTTGATTGAATGCTTTAGATGAGACCAAACTTTTTTTTCGGAAAATTCAATTTTTTCTCAGAGTTCTGGTTGCCGCCGCAAGAGTTCTGTCAAATATCTCTACAACTCTTCCTCGTCAGACAAGTATTTTCAACGGAACACTCGAGGTAATTTTGTGAAGTTGCCCCCCCCCCTAACGAAAGAAAAAAATCGTTAGCAAGAACTGAACTATCAATAAAAAGTACATAGAACTCCAGACTATGTGAGAGGCAACCAAAACGGATTTCTTTTCTGTCGACTGAGCAGTAGATCGAAGGCGCGATGGAATGCTTTGGATGAGACCAACTTTTTTTTCTTCGGAAAATTAAATGTTTTCATAGAGTTCTGGTTGCATTCGTAAGAGTTCTGTCAAATATCTTTAGAACTTTTCCTCGTCAGACAAGTATTTTCAACGGAACACTCGAGATAATTTTGTGAAGATGCCCCCCACCCCACTCCAACGAATGAAAAAAATCGTGAGTAACAACTGAACAATCAATAAAAAGTACATAGAACTCCAGAATTATGTGAGAGGCAACCAGAAAGGATTTTTATGCGTAGGCTGAGCAGTAGATCGATGGCGCGATGGAATGCTTTAGATGGGACCAAATTTTGTTTTCGGAAAATTGAGTTTTTTCTCAGAATTCTGGTGGCCCCCGCAAGGATTCTGTCGAATATCTTTATAACTTTTCCGCGTCAGACAAATATTTTCATCGGAACACTCGAGATAATTTTCTAGAGTTACCCCCACCCCCCTAACGAAAGAAAAAAACCGTTAGTACCATTTGAAATTTCAATAAAAAGTACCTGGAAATCCAAAACTATGTGAGAGACAACCAGAACGGATTTTTTTTCTTTCGACTGAGCAGTAGATTGAACGCTTGATTGAATGCTTTAGATGAGACCAAACTTTTTTTTCGGAAAATTGAATTTTTTCTCAGAGTTCTGGTTGCCCCCGCAAGAGTTCTGTAAAATATCTCTATAACTTTTCCTCGTCAGACTAAAATTTTCAACGGAACACTCGAGGTAATTTTGTGAAGTTGCCCCCCCGCCTAACGAAAGAAAAAATCGTTAGTCACAAATAAACTATCAATAAAACGTACATAGAACTCCAGATCTATGTGAGAGGCAACCAGAACGGATTTTTTTCCGTCGACTGAGCAGTAGATTGATGGTGCGATGGAATGCTTTAGATGAGACCAAATTTTTTTTTCGGGAAATTGCATTTTTTTTCGGAGTTCTGGTTGCCCCCGCAAGAGTTCTGTCAAATATCTCTACAACTTTTCCTCGTTAGACACATATTTTCAACGGAACACTCGAGATAATTTTGTGAAGTTGCCCCCACCCCCCTAACGAAAGAAAAAAATCGTTAGTACCAACTGAAATTTCAATGAAAAATACATGGAACTCTAAAACTATGTGAGAGGCAACCAGAACGGATTTTTTTTCCATCGACTGAGCAGTAGATTGATGGCGCGATGGAATGCTTTAGATGAGACCAAATTTTGTTTTCGGAAAATTGAATTTTTTCTCAGAGTTCTGGTTGCCCCCGCATGAGTTCTGTCAAATATCTCTACAACTTTTCCTCGTCAGATAAATATTTTCAACGGAACACTCGAGATAATTTTGTGAAGTTGCCCCACCCCCTAACGAAAGATAAAAAATCGTTAGTAACAACTAAAGTATCAATAAAACGTACATAGAGCTCCAGAACTAAGTGAGAGGCAACCAGAACGGATTTTTTTCCGTCGACTGAGCAGTAGATCGATCGCGCGATGGAATGCTTTAGATGAGACCAATGTTTTTCAGCGGAAAGTTGATTTTTTTCTCAGAGTTCTGGTTGACCCCGCAAGAGTTCTGTCAAATATATGTACAAGTTTTCCTCGTCAGACAAATATTTTCAACGGAACGCTCGAGATAATTTTGTGAAGTTGCCCCCCCCCCCGCCCACCTAACGAAAGAGAAAAATCGTTAGGAACAACTGATCTATCAATAAAAAGTACATAGAGCTCCAGAACTATGTGAGAGGTAACCAGAACGGATTTTTTTGCGTCGACTGAGCACTAGATCGATGGCACGATGGCTTTAGATGAGACCAAACTTTTTTTTCAGAAAATTGAATTTTTTCTCAGAGTTCCAGTTGCCGCCGCAAGAGTTCTGTCAAATATCTCTACAACTTTTCCTCGTCACACAAATATTTTCAACGGAACACTCGAGGTAATTTTGTGAAGTTGCCCCCCCCCCCCCCTAACGAAATAAAAAAATCGGTAGCAAGAACTGAACTATCAATAAAAAGTACGTAGAACTCCAGACTATGTGAGAGGCAACCAAAACGGATTTCTTTTCTGTCGACTGAGCAATAGATCGAA
This sequence comes from Ophion slaviceki, assembly GCA_944452715.1. NCBI lineage: Eukaryota > Metazoa > Arthropoda > Insecta > Hymenoptera > Ichneumonidae > Ophion > Ophion slaviceki. Next base: position 28,362,369 of record OX101794.1, on the reverse strand, counting down.
GGCGCGATGGAATGCTTTGGATGAGACCAACTTTTTTTTCTTCGGAACATTAAATGTTTCCATAGAGTTCTGGTTGCATTTGTAAGAGTTCTGTCAAATATCTTTAGAACTTTTCCTCGTCAGACAAGTATTTTCAACGGAACACTCGAGATAATTTTGTGAAGATGCCCCCCACCCCCTCCAACGAAAGAGAAAAATCGTGAGTAACAACTGAACAATCAATAAAAAGTACATAGAACTCCAGAATTATGTGAGAGGCAACCAGAAAGGATTTTTATGCGTAGGCTGAGCAGTAGATCGATGGCGCGATGGAATGCTTTAGATGGGACCAAATTTTGTTTTCGGAAAATTGAGTTTTTTCTCAGAATTCTGGTGGCCCCCGCATGGATTCTGTCGAATATCTTTATAACTTTTCCGCGTCAGACAAATATTTTCATCGGAACACTCGAGATAATTTTCTAGAGTTGCCCCACCCCCCCTAACGAAAGAAAAAAACCGTTAGTACCATTTGAAATTTCAATAAAAAGTACCTGGAAATCCAAAACTATGTGAGAGACAACCAGAACGGATTTTTTTTCTTTCGACTGAGCAGTAGATTGAACGCTTGATTGAATGCTTTAGATGAGACCAAACTTTTTTTTCGGAAAATTGAATTTTTTCTCAGAGTTCTGGTTGCCCCCGCAAGAGTTCTGTCAAATATCTCTACAACTTTTCCTCGTCAGACTAAAATTTTCAACGGAACACTCGAGGTAATTTTGTGAAGTTGCCGCCCCCCCCTAACGAAAGAAAAAATCGTTAGTCACAAATAAACTATCAATAAAACGTACATAGAACTCCAGAACTATGTGAGAGGCAACCAGAACGGATTTTTTTCCGTCGACTGAGCAGTAGATTGATGGCGCGATGGAATGCTTTAGATGAGACCAAATTTTATTTTCGGGAAATTGCATTTTTTCTCAGAGTTCTGGTTGCCCCCGCAAGAGTTCTGTCAAATATCTCTACAACTTTGTTTTCGGAAAATTGAGTTTTTTCTCAGAATTCTGGTGGCCCCCGCAAGGATTCTGTCGAATATCTTTATAACTTTTCCGCGTCAGACAAATATTTTCATCGGAACACTCGAGATAATTTTCTAGAGTTAACCCCACCCCCCTAACGAAAGAAAAAAACCGTTAGTACCATTTGAAATTTCAATAAAAAGTACCTGGAAATCCAAAACTATGTGAGAGGCAACCAGAACGGATTTTTTTCCGTCGACTGAGCAGTAGATTGATGGCGCGATGGAATGCTTTAGATGAGACCAAACTTTTTTTTCGGAAAATTGAATTTTTTCTCAGAGTTCTGGTTGCCCCCGCAAGAGTTCTGTCAAATATCTCTACAACTTTTCCTCGTCAGACTGAAATTTTCAACGGAACACTCGAGGTAATTTTGTGAAGTTGCCCCCCCGCCCTAACGAAAGAAAAAATCGTTAGTACCATCTGAAATTTCAATAAAAAGTACCTGGAAATCCAAAACTATGTGAGAGACAACGAGAACGGATTTTTTTTCTTTCGACTGAGCAGTAGATTGAACGCTTGATTGAATGCTTTAGATGAGACCAAACTTTTTTTTCGGAAAATTCAATTTTTTCTCAGAGTTCTGGTTGCCGCCGCAAGAGTTCTGTCAAATATCTCTACAACTCTTCCTCGTCAGACAAGTATTTTCAACGGAACACTCGAGGTAATTTTGTGAAGTTGCCCCCCCCCCTAACGAAAGAAAAAAATCGTTAGCAAGAACTGAACTATCAATAAAAAGTACATAGAACTCCAGACTATGTGAGAGGCAACCAAAACGGATTTCTTTTCTGTCGACTGAGCAGTAGATCGAAGGCGCGATGGAATGCTTTGGATGAGACCAACTTTTTTTTCTTCGGAAAATTAAATGTTTTCATAGAGTTCTGGTTGCATTCGTAAGAGTTCTGTCAAATATCTTTAGAACTTTTCCTCGTCAGACAAGTATTTTCAACGGAACACTCGAGATAATTTTGTGAAGATGCCCCCCACCCCACTCCAACGAATGAAAAAAATCGTGAGTAACAACTGAACAATCAATAAAAAGTACATAGAACTCCAGAATTATGTGAGAGGCAACCAGAAAGGATTTTTATGCGTAGGCTGAGCAGTAGATCGATGGCGCGATGGAATGCTTTAGATGGGACCAAATTTTGTTTTCGGAAAATTGAGTTTTTTCTCAGAATTCTGGTGGCCCCCGCAAGGATTCTGTCGAATATCTTTATAACTTTTCCGCGTCAGACAAATATTTTCATCGGAACACTCGAGATAATTTTCTAGAGTTACCCCCACCCCCCTAACGAAAGAAAAAAACCGTTAGTACCATTTGAAATTTCAATAAAAAGTACCTGGAAATCCAAAACTATGTGAGAGACAACCAGAACGGAATTTTTTTCTTTCGACTGAGCAGTAGATTGAACGCTTGATTGAATGCTTTAGATGAGACCAAACTTTTTTTTCGGAAAATTGAATTTTTTCTCAGAGTTCTGGTTGCCCCCGCAAGAGTTCTGTAAAATATCTCTATAACTTTTCCTCGTCAGACTAAAATTTTCAACGGAACACTCGAGGTAATTTTGTGAAGTTGCCCCCACGCCCCTAACGAAAGAAAAAATCGTTAGTCACAAATAAACTATCAATAAAACGTACATAGAACTCCAGAACTATGTGAGAGGCAACCAGAACGGATTTTTTTCCGTCGACTGAGCAGTAGATTGATGGTGCGATGGAATGCTTTAGATGAGACCAAATTTTTTTTCTCGGGAAATTGCATTTTTTCTCGGAGTTCTGGTTGCCCCCGCAAAAGTTCTGTTAAATATCTCTACAACTTTTCCTCGTTAGACACATATTTTCAACGGAACACTCGAGATAATTTTGTGAAGTTGCCCCCCCCCCCTAACGAAAGAAAAAAATCGTCAGTACCAACTGAAATTTCAATGAAAAGTACATGGAACTCCAGAACTATGTGAGAGGCAACCAGAACGGATTTTTTTCCGTCGACTGAGCAGTAGATTGATGGCGCGATGGAATGCTTTAGATGAGACCAAATTTTGTTTTCGGAAAATTGAATTTTTTCTCAGAGTTCTGGTTGCCCCCGCATGAGTTCTGTCAAATATCTCTACAACTTTTCCTCGTCAGATAAATATTTTCAACGGAACACTCGAGATAATTTTGTGAAGTTGCCCCACCCCCTAACAAAAGAGAAAAATCGTTAGGAACAACTGAACTATCAATAAAAAGTACATAGAGCTCCAGAACTATGTAACGTTAGTAACAGAACAGAACAGTAGCAGAACAGTAACAGAACGTTAGTAACAACTAAAGTATCAATAAAACGTACATAGAGCTCCAGAACTAAGTGAGAGGCAACCAGAACGGATTTTTTTCCGTCGACTGAGCAGTAGATCGATCGCGCGATGGAATGCTTTAGATGAGACCAATTTTTTTCAGCGGAAAATTGATTTTTTTCTCAGAGTTCTGGTTGACCCCGCAAGAGTTCTGTCAAATATATTTACAAGCTTTCCTCGTCAGACAAATATTTTCAACGGAACGCTCGAGATAATTTTGTGAAGTTGCCCCCCCGCCCCGCCTAACGAAAGAAAAAAATCGTTAGGAACAACTGAACTATCAATAAAAAGTACATAGAGCTCCAGAACTATGTGAGAGGTAACCAGAACGGATTTTTTTGCGTCGACTGAGCACTAGATCGATGGAACGATGGCTTTAGATGAGACCAAACTTTTTTTTCAGAAAATTGAATTTTTTCTCAGAGTTCCGGTTGCCGCCGCAAGAGTTCTGTCAAATATCTCTACAACTTTTCCTCGTCAGACAAGTATTTTCAACGGAACACTCGAGGTAGTTTTGTGAAGTTGCCCCCCACCCCCTAACGAAAGAAAAAAATCGTTAGCAAGAACTGAACTATCAATAAAAAGTACATAGAACTCCAGACTATGTGAGAGGCAACCAAAACGGATTTCTTTTCTGTCGACTGAGCAGTAGATCGAAGGCGCGATGGAATGCTTTGGATGAGACCAACTTTTTTTTCTCCGGAAAATTAAATGTTTTCATAGAGTTCTGGTTGCATTCGTAAGAGTTCTGTCAAATATCTTTAGAACTTTTCCTCGTCAGACAAGTATTTTCAACGGAACACTCGAGATAATTTTGTGAAGATGCCCCCCACCCCACTCCAACGAATGAAAAAAATCGTGAGTAACAACTGAACAATCAATAAAAAGTACATAGAACTCCAGAATTATGTGAGAGGCAACCAGAAAGGATTTTTATGCGTAGGCTGAGCAGTAGATCGATGGCGCGATGGAATGCTTTAGATGGGACCAAATTTCGTTTTCGGAAAATTGAGTTTTTTCTCAGATTTCTGGTGGCCCCCGCAAGGATTCTGTCGAATATCTTTATAACTTTTCCGCGTCAGACAAATATTTTCATCGGAACACTCGAGATAATTTTCTAGAGTTACCCCCACCCCCCTAACGAAAGAAAAAAACCGTTAGTACCATTTGAAATTTCAATAAAAAGTACCTGGAAATCCAAAACTATGTGAGAGACAACCAGAACGGATTTTTTTTCTTTCGACTGAGCAGTAGATTGAACGCTTGATTGAATGCTTTAGATGAGACCAAACGTTTTTTTCGGAAAATTGAATTTTTTCTCAGAGTTCCGGTTGCCCCCGCAAGAGTTCTGTAAAATATCTCTACAACTTTTCCTCGTCAGACTAAAATTTTCAACGGAACACTCGAGGTAATTTTGTGAAGTTGCCCCCCCCCCCTAACGAAAGAAAAAATCGTTAGTCACAAATAAACTATCAATAAAACGTACATAGAACTCCAGAACTATGTGAGAGGCAACCAGAACGGATTTTTTTCCGTCGACTGAGCAGTAGATTGATGGTGCGATGGAATGCTTTAGATGAGACCAAATTTTTTTTTCGGGAAATTGCATTTTTTCTCGGAGTTCTGGTTGCCCCCGCAAAAGTTCTGTCAAATATCTCTACAACTTTTCCTCGTTAGACACATATTTTCAACGGAACACTCGAGATAATTTTGTGAAGTTGCCCCCCCCCCCCTAACGAAAGAAAAAAATCGTCAGTACCAACTGAAATTTCAATGAAAAGTACATGGAACTCTAAAACTATGTGAGAGGCAACCAGAACGGATTTTTTTTCCATCGACTGAGCAGTAGATTGATGGCGCGATGGAATGCGTTAGATGAGACCAAATTTTGTTTTCGGAAAATTGAATTTTTTCTCAGAGTTCTGGTTGCCCCCGCAAGAGTTCTGTCAAATATCTCTACAACTTTTCCGCGTCAGACAAATATTTTCAACGGAACACTCGAGGTAATTTTGTAACGTTGCCCCCCCCCCTAACGAAACAAAAAAATCGTTAGTAACAACTGAACTATCAATAAAACGTACATAGAACTCCAGAACTATGTGAGAGGCAACCAGAACGGATTTTTTTCCGTCGACTGAGCACTAGATTGATGGCGCGATGGAATGCTTTAGATGAAACCAAATTTTGTTTTCGGAAAATTGAATTTTTTCTCAGAGTTCTGGTTGCCCCCGCATGAGTTCTGTCAAATATCTCTACAACTTTTCCTCGTCAGATAAATATTTTACACGGAACACTCGAGATAATTTTGTGAAGTTGCCCCACCCCCTAACAAAAGAGAAAAATCGTTAGGAACAACTGAACTATCAATAAAAAGTACATAGAGGTCCAGAACTATGTAACGTTAGTAACAGAACAGAACAGTAGCAGAACAGTAACAGAACGTTAGTAACAACTAAAGTATCAATAAAACGTACATAGAGCTCCAGAACTAAGTGAGAGGCAACCAGAACGGATTTTTTTCCGTCGACTGAGCAGTAGATCGATCGCGCGATGGAATGCTTTAGATGAGACCAATTTTTTTCAGCGGAAAATTGATTTTTGTCTCAGAGTTCTGGTTGACCCCGCAAGAGTTCTGTCAAATATATTTACAAGCTTTCCTCGTCAGACAAATATTTTCAACGGAACGCTCGAGATAATTTTGTGAAGTTGCCCCACCCCCCGCCCAACGAAAGAAAAAAATCGTTAGGAACAACTGAACTATCAATAAAAAGTACATAGAGCTCCAGAACTATGTGAGAGGTAACCAGAACGGATTTTTTTGCGTCGACTGAGCACTAGATCGATGGAACGATGGCTTTAGATGAGACCAAACTTTTTTTTCAGAAAATTGAATTTTTTCTCAGAGTTCCGGTTGCCGCCGCAAGAGTTCTGTCAAATATCTCTACAACTTTTCCTCGTCAGACAAGTATTTTCAACGGAACACTCGAGGTAGTTTTGTGAAGTTGCCCCCCACCCCCTAACGAAAGAAAAAAATCGTTAGCAAGAACTGAACTATCAATAAAAAGTACATAGAACTCCAGACTATGTGAGAGGCAACCAAAACGGATTTCTTTTCTGTCGACTGAGCAGTAGATCGAAGGCGCGATGGAATGCTTTGGATGAGACCAACTTTTTTTTCTTCGGAAAACTAAATGTTTTCATAGAGTTCTGGTTGCATTCGTAAGAGTTCTGTCAAATATGTTTAGAACTTTTCCTCGTCAGACAAGTATTTTCAAGGGAACACTCGAGATAATTTTGTGAAGATGCCCCCCACCCCACTCCAACGAATGAAAAAAATCGTGAGTAACAACTGAACAATCAATAAAAAGTACATAGAACTCCAGAATTATGTGAGAGGCAACCAGAAAGGATTTTTATGCGTAGGCTGAGCAGTAGATCGATGGCGCGATGGAATGCTTTAGATGGGACCAAATTTTGTTTTCGGAAAATTGAGTTTTTTCTCAGAATTCTGGTGGCCCCCGCAAGGATTCTGTCGAATATCTTTATAACTTTTCCGCGTCAGACAAATATTTTCATCGGAACACTCGAGATAATTTTCTAGAGTTACCCCCACCCCCCTAACGAAAGAAAAAAACCGTTAGTACCATTTGAAATTTCAATAAAAAGTACCTGGAAATCCAAAACTATGTGAGAGACAACCAGAACGGATTTTTTTTCTTTCGACTGAGCAGTAGATTGAACGCTTGATTGAATGCTTTAGATGAGACCAAACTTTTTTTCGGAAAATTGAATTTTTTCTCAGAGTTCTGGATGCCCCCGCAAGAGTTCTGTAAAATATCTCTACAACTTTTCCTCGTCAGACTAAAATTTTCAACGGAACACTCGAGGTAATTTTGTGAAGTTGCCCCCCCCGCCTAACGAAAGAAAAAATCGTTAGTCACAAATAAACTATCAATAAAACGTACATAGAACTCCAGAACTATGTGAGAGGCAACCAGAACGGATTTTTTTCCGTCGACTGAGCAGTAGATTGATGGTGCGATGGAATGCTTTAGATGAGACCAAATTTTTTTTTCGGGAAATTGCATTTTTTCTCGGAGTTCTGGTTGCCCCCGCAAGAGTTCTGTCAAATATCTCTACAACTTTTCCTCGTTAGACACATATTTTCAACGGAACACTCGAGATAATTTTGTGAAGTTGCCCCCCCCCCTAACGAAAGAAAAAAATTGTTAGTACCAACTGAAATTTCAATGAAAAGTACATGGAACTCTAAAACTATGTGAGAGGCAACAAGAACGGATTTTTTTTCCATCGACTGAGCAGTAGATTGATGGCGCGATGGAATGCTTTAGATGAGACCAAATTTTGTTTTCGGAAAATTGAATTTTTTCTCAGAGTTCTGGTTGCCCCCGCATGAGTTCTGTCAAATATCTCTACAACTTTTCCTCGTTAGATAAATATTTTCAACGGAACACTCGAGATAATTTTGTGAAGTTGCCCCACCCCCTAACGAAAGATAAAAAATCGTTAGTAACAACTAAAGTATCAATAAACCGTACATAGAGCTCCAGAACTAAGTGAGAGGCAACCAGATCGGATTTTTTTCCGTCGACTGAGCAGTAGATCGATCGCGCGATGGAATGCTTTAGATGAGACCAATTTTTTTCAGCGGAAAATTGATTTTTTTCTCAGAGTTCTGGTTGACCCCGCAAGAGTTCTGTCAAATATATTTACAAGTTTTCCTCGTCAGACAAATATTTTCAACGGAACGCTCGAGATAATTTTGTGAAGTTGCCCCCCCCCCCCTAACGAAAGAAAAAAATCGTTAGGAACAACTGAACTATGAATAAAAAGTACATAGAGCTCCAGAACTATGTGAGAGGTAACCAGAACGGATTTTTTTGCGTCGACTGAGCACTAGATCGATGGCACGATGGCTTTAGATGAGACCAAACTTTTTTTTCAGAAAATTGAATTTTTTCTCAAAGTTCCGGTTGCCGCCGCAAGAGTTCTGTCAAATATCTCTACAACTTTGTTTTCGGAAAATTGAGTTTTTTCTCAGAATTCTGGTGGCCCCCGCAAGGATTCTGTCGAATATCTTTATAACTTTTCCGCGTCAGACAAATATTTTCATCGGAACACTCGAGATAATTTTCTAGAGTGACCCCCACCCCCCTAACGAAAGAAAAAACCGTTAGTACCATTTGAAATTTCAATAAAAACTACCTGGAAATCCAAAACTATGTGAGAGGCAACCAGAACGGATTTTTTTCCGTCGACTGAGCAGTAGATTGATGGCGCGATGGAATGCTTCAGATGAGACCAAACTTTTTTTTCGGAAAATTGAATTTTTTCTCAGAGTTCTGGTTGCCCCCGCAAGAGTTCTGTCAAATATCTCTACAACTTTTCCTCGTCAGACTAAAATTTTCAACGGAACACTCGAGGTAATTTTGTGAAGTTGCCCCCCCCGCCCTAACGAAAGAAAAAATCGTTAGTACCATCTGAAATTTCAATAAAAAGTACCTGGAAATCCAAAACTATGTGAGAGACAACCAGATCGGATTTTTTTTTGTTTCGACTGAGCAGTAGATTGAACGCTTGATTGAATGCTTTAGATGAGACCAAACTTTTTTTTCGGAAAATTCAATTTTTTCTTAGAGTTCTGGTTGCCGCCGCAAGAGTTCTGTCAAATATCTCTACAACTTTTCCTCGTCCGACAAGTATTTTCAACGGAACACTCGAGGTAATTTTGTGAAGTTGCCCCCCACCCCCCTAACGAAAGAAAAAAATCGTTAGCAAGAACTGAACTATCAATAAAAAGTACATAGAACTCCAGACTATGTGAGAGGCAACCAAAACGGATTTCTTTTCTGTCGACTGAGCAGTAGATCGAAGGCGCGATGGAATGCTTTGGATGAGACCAACTTTTTTTTCTTCGGAAAATTAAATGTTTTCATAGAGTTCTGGTTGCATTCGTAAGAGTTCTGTCAAATATCTTTAGAACTTTTCCTCGTCAGACAAGTATTTTCAACGGAACACTCGAGATAATTTTGTGAAGATACCCCCCACCCCACTCCAACGAATGAAAAAAATCGTGAGTAACAACTGAACAATCAATAAAAAGTACATAGAACTCCAGAATTATGTGAGAGGCAACCAGAAAGGATTTTTATGCGTAGGCTGAGCAGTAGATCGATGGCGCGATGGAATGCTTTAGATGGGACCAAATTTCGTTTTCGGAAAATTGAGTTTTTTCTCAGAATTCTGGTGGCCCCCGCAAGGATTCTGTCGAATATCTTTATAACTTTTCCGCGTCAGACAAATATTTTCATCGGAACACTCGAGATAATTTTCTAGAGTTACCCCCACCCCCCTAACGAAAGAAAAAAACCGTTAGTACCATTTGAAATTTCAATAAAAAGTACCTGAAAATCCAAAACTATGTGAGAGACAACCAGAACGGATTTTTTTTCTTTCGACTGAGCAGTAGATTGAACGCTTGATTGAATGCTTTAGATGAGACCAAACTTTTTTTTCGGAAAATTGAATTTTTTCTCAGAGTTCTCGTTGCCCCCGCAAGAGTTCTGTAAAATATCTCTACAACTTTTCCTCGTCAGACTAAAATTTGCAACGGAACACTCGAGGTAATTTTGTGAAGTTGCCCCCCCACCCCTAACGAAAGAAAAAATCGTTAGTCACAAATAAACTATCAATAAAACGTACATAGAACTCCAGAACTATGTGAGAGGCAACCAGAACGGACTTTTTTCCGTCGACTGAGCAGTAGATTGATGGGGCGATGGAATGCTTTAGATGAGACCAAATTTTTTTTTCGGGAAATTGCATTTTTTCTCGGAGTTCTGGTTGCCCCCGCAAAAGTTCTGTCAAATATCTCTACAACTTTTCCTCGTTAGACACATATTTTCAACGGAACACTCGAGATAATTTTGTGAAGTTGCCCCCCCGCCCTAACGAAAGAAAAAAATCGTCAGTACCAACTGAAATTTCAATGAAAAGTACATGGAACTCTAAAACTATGTGAGAGGCAACCAGAACGGATTTTTTTCCGTCGACTGAGCAGTAGATTGATGGTGCGATGGAATGCTTTAGATGAGACCAAATTTTTTTTTCGGGAAATTGCATTTTTTCTCGGAGTTCTGGTTGCCCCCGCAAAAGTTCTGTCAAATATCTCTACAACTTTTCCTCGTTAGACACATATTTTCAACGGAAGAATCGAGATAATTTTGTGAAGTTGCCCCCCCCCCTAACGAAAGAAAAAAATCGTCAGTACCAACTGAAATTTCAATGAAAAGTACATGGAACTCTAAAACTATGTGAGAGGCAACAAGAACGGATTTTTTTTCCATCGACTGAGCAGTAGATTGATGGCGCGATGGAATGCTTTAGATGAGACCAAATTTTGTTTTCGGAAAATTGAATTTTTTCTCAGAGTTCTGGTTGCCCCCGCATGAGTTCTGTCAAATATATTTACAAGTTTTCCTCGTCAGACAAATATTTTCAACGGAACGCTCGAGATAATATTGTGAAGTTGCCCCCCCCCCCCTAACGAAAGAAAAAAATCGTTAGGAACAACTGAACTATGAATAAAAAGTACATAGAGCTCCAGAACTATGTGAGAGGTTACCAGAACGGATTTTTTTGCGTCGACTGAGCACTAGATCGATGGCACGATGGCTTTAGATGAGACCAAACTTTTTTTTCAGAAAATTGAATTTTTTCTCAGAGTTCCGGGTGCCGCCGCAAGAGTTCTGTCAAATATCTCTACAACTTTTCCTCGTCAGACAAATATTTTCAACGGAACACTCGAGGTAATTTTGTGAAGTTGCCCCCCCCCCCCTAACGAAAGAAAAAAATCGTTAGCAAGAACTGAACTATCAATAAAAAGTACATAGAACTTCAGACTATGTGAGAGGCAGCCAAAACGGATTTCTTTTCTGTCGACTGAGCAGTAGATCGAAGGCGCGATGGAATGCTTTGGATGAGACCAACTTTTTTTTCTTCGGAAAATTAAATGTTTTCATAGAGTTCTGGTTGCATTCGTAAGAGTTCTGTCAAATATCTTTAGAACGTTTCCTCGTCAGACAAGTATTTTCAACGGAACACTCGAGATAATTTCGTGAAGATGCCCCCCACCCCCCTCCAACGAAAGAAAAAAATCGTGAGTAACAACTGAACAATCAATAAAAAGTACATAGAACTCCAGAATTATGTGAGAGGCAACCAGAAAGGAATTTTATGCGTAGGCTGAGCACTAGATCGATGGCACGATGGAATGCTTTAGATGGGACCAAATTTTTTTTTCGGAAAATTGAGTTTTTTCTAAGAATTCTGGTGGCCCCCGCAAGGATTCTGTCGAATATATTTATAACTTTTCCGCGTCAGACAAATATTTTCATCGGAACACTCGAGATAATTTTCTAGAGTTGCCCCACCCCCCCTAACGAAAGAAAAAAACCGTTAGTACCATTTGAAATTTCAATAAAAAATACCTGGAAATCCAAAACTATGTGAGAGACAGCCAGAACGGATTTTTTTTCTTTCGACTGAGCAGTAGATTGAACGCTTGATTGAATGCTTTAGATGAGACCAAACTTTTTTTTCGGAAAATTGAATTTTTTCTCAGAGTTCTGGTTGCCCCCGCAAGAGTTCTGTCAAATATCTCTACAACTTTTCCTCGTCAGACTAAAATTTTCAACGGAACACTCGAGGTAATTTTGTGAAGTTGCCCCCCCGCCCTAACAAAAGAAAAAATCGTTAGTCACAACTGAACTATCAATAAAACGTACATAGAACTCCAGAACTATGTGAGAGGCAACCAGAACGGATTTTTTTCCGTCGACTGAGCAGTAGATTGATGGTGCGATGGAATGCTTTAGATGAGACCAAATTGTTTTTTCGGGAAATTGCATTTTTTCTCAGAGTTCTGGTTGCCCCCGCAAGAGTTCTGTCAAATATCTCTACAACTTTTCCTCGTTAGACACATATTTTCAACGGAACACTTGAGATAATTTTGTGAAGTTGCCCCCCCCCCCTAACGAAAGAAAAAAATCGTTAGTACCAACTGAAATTTCAATGAAAAGTACATGGAACTCTAAAACTATGTGAGAGGCAACCAGAACGGATTTTTTTTCCATCGACTGAGCAGTAGATTGATGGCGCGATGGTATGCTTTAGATGAGACCAAATTTTGTTTTCGGAAAATTGAATTTTTTCTCAGAGTTCTGGTTGCCCCGCATGAGTTCTGTCAAATATCTCTACAACTTTTCCTCGTCAGATAAATATTTTCAACGGAACACTCGAGATAATTTTGTGAAGTTGCCCCACCCCCTAACGAAAGATAAAAAATCGTTAGTAACAACTAAAGTATCAATAAAACGTACATAGAGCTCCAGAACTAAGTGAGAGGCAACCAGAACGGATTTTTTTCCGTCGACTGAGCAGTAGATCGATCGCGCGATGGAATGCTTTAGATGAGACCAATTTTTTTCAGCGGAAAATTGATTTTTTTCTCAGAGTTCTGGTTGACCCCGCAAGAGTTCTGTCAAATATATTTACAAGTTTTCCTCGTCAGACAAATATTTTCAACGGAACGCTCGAGATAATTTTGTGAAGTTGCCCCCCCCCCCCCGCCCACCTAACGAAAGAGAAAAATCGTTAGGAACAACTGAACTATCAATAAAAAGTACATAGAGCTCCAGAACTATGTGAGAGGTAACCAGAACGGATTTTTTTGCGTCGACTGAGCACTAGATCGATGGCACGATGGCTTTAGATGAGACCAAACTTTTTTTTTCAGAAAATTGAATTTTTTCTCAGAGTTGCGGTTGCCGCCGCAAGAGTTCTGTCAAATATCTCTACAACTTTTCCTCGTCACACAAATATTTTCAACGGAACACTCGAGGTAATTTTGTGAAGTTGCCCCCCCCCCCCGCCCCTAACGAAATAAAAAAATCGGTAGCAAGAACTGAACTATCAATAAAAAGTACGTAGAACTCCAGACTATGTGAGAGGCAACCAAAACGGATTTCTTTTCTGTCGACTGAGCAATAGATCGAAGGCGCGATGGAATGCTTTGGATGAGACCAACTTTTTTTTCTTCGGAAAATGAAATGGTTTCATAGAGTTCTGGTTGCATTTGTAAGAGTTCTGTCAAATATCTTTAGAACTTTTCCTCGTCAGACAAGTATTTTCAACGGAACACTCGCGATAATTTTGTGAAGATGCCCCCCAACCCCCTCCAACGAAAGAAAAAAATCGTGAGTAACAACTGAACAATCAATAAAAAGTACATAGAACTCCAGAATTATGTGAGAGGCAACCAGAAAGGATTTTTATGCGTAGGCTGAGCAGTAGATCGATGGCGCGATGGAATGCTTTAGATGGGACCAAATTTTTTTTTCGGAAAATTCAGTTTTTTCTCAGAATTCTGGTGGCCCCCGCAAGGATTCTGTCGAATATCTTTATAACTTTTCCGCGTCAGACAAATATTTTCATCGGAACACTCGAGATAATTTTCTAGAGTTGCCCCCCCCCCCCCTAACGAAAGAAAAAAACCGTTAGTACCATTTGAAATTTCAATAAAAAGTACCTGGAAATCCAAAACTATGTGAGAGACAACCAGAACGGATTTTTTTTCTTTCGACTGAGCAGTAGATTGAACGCTTGATTGAATGCTTTAGATGAGGCCAAACTTTTTTTTCGGAAAATTGTATTTTTTCTCAGAGTTCTGGTTGCCCCCGCAAGAGTTCTGTCAAATATCTCTACAACTTTTCCTCGTCAGACTAAAATTTTCAACGGAACACTCGAGGTAATTTTGTGAAGTTGCCCCCACCCCCGCTAACGAAAGAAAAAATCGTTAGTCACAACTGAACTATCAATAAAACGTACATAGAACTCCAGAACTATGTGAGAGGCAACCAGAACGGATTTTTTTCCGTCGACTGAGCAGTAGATTGATGGTGCGATGGAATGCTTTAGATGAGACCAAATTTTTTTTTCGGGAAATTGCATTTTTTCTCAGAGTTCTGGTTGCCCCCGCAAGAGTTCTGTCAAATATCTCTACAACTTTTCCTCGTTAGACACATATTTTCAACGGAACACTCGAGATAATTTTGTGAAGTTGCCCCCCCGCCTAACGAAAGAAAAAAATCGTTAGTACCAACTGAAATTTCAATGAAAAGTACATGGAACTCTAAAACTATGTGAGAGGCAACCAGAACGGATTTTTTTTCCATCGACTGAGCAGTAGATTGATGGCGCGATGGAATGCTTTAGATGAGACCAAATTTTGTTTTCGGAAAATTGAATTTTTTCTCAGAGTTCTGGTTGCCCCCGCAAGAGTTCTGTCAAATATCTCTACAACTTTTCCGCGTCAGACAAATATTTTCAACGGAACACTCGAGGTAATTTTGTAACGTTGCCCCCCCCCCCCCCTAACGAAAGAAAAAAATCGTTAGTAACAACTGAACTATCAATAAAACGTACATAGAACTCCAGAACTATGTGAGAGGCAACCAGAACGGATTTTTTTCCGTCGACTGAGCAGTAGATTGATGGCGCGATGGAATGCTTTAGATGAGACCAAATTTTGTTTTCGGAAAATTGAATTTTTTCTCAGAGTTCTGGTTGCCCCCGCATGAGTTCTGTCAAATATCTCTACAACTTTTCCTCGTCAGATAAATATTTTCAACGGAACACTCGAGATAATTTTGTGAAGTTGCCCCACCCCCTAACAAAAGAGAAAAATCGTTAGGAACAACTGAACTATCAATAAGAAGTACATAGAGCTCCAGAACTATGTAACGTTAGTAACAGAACAGAACAGTAGCAGAACAGTAACAGAACGTTAGTAACAACTAAAGTATCAATAAAACGTACATAGAGCTCCAGAACTAAGTGAGAGGCAACCAGAACGGATTTTTTTCCCTCGACTGAGCAGTAGATCGATCGCGCGATGGAATGCTTTAGATGAGACCAATTTTTTTCAGCGGAAAATTGATTTTTTTCTCAGAGTTCTGGTTGACCCCGCAAGAGTTCTGTCAAATATATTTACAAGCTTTCCTCGTCAGACAAATATTTTCAACGGAACGCTCGAGATAATTTTGTGAAGTTGCCCCCCCCCCGCCTAACGAAAGAAAAAAATCGTTAGGAACAACTGAACTATCAATAAAAAGTACATAGAGCTCCAGAACTATGTGAGAGGTAACCAGAACGGATTTTTTTGCGTCGACTGAGCACTAGATCGATGGAACGATGGCTTTAGATGAGACCAAACTTTTTTTTCAGAAAATTGAATTTTTTCTCAGAGTTCCGGTTGCCGCCGCAAGAGTTCTGTCAAATATCTCTACAACTTTTCCTCGTCACACAAATATTTTCAACGGAACACTCAAGGTAATTTTGTGAAGTTGCCCCCCCCCCCCCCCTAACGAAAGAAAAAAATCGGTAGCAAGAACTGAACTATCAATAAAAAGTACATAGAACTCCAGACTATGTGAGAGGCAACCAAAACGGATTTCTTTTCTGTCGACTGAGCAATAGATCGAAGGCGCGATGGAATGCTTTGGATGAGAACAACTTTTTTTTCTTCAGAAAATTAAATGTTTTCATAGAGTTCTGGTTGCATTTGTAAGAGTTCTGTCAAATATCTTTAGAACTTTTCCTCGTCAGACAAGTATTTTCAACGGAACACTCGAGATAATTTTGTGAAGATGCCCCCCACCCCCCTCCAACGAAAGAAAAAAATCGTGAGTAACAACTGAACAATCAATAAAAAGTACATAGAACTCCAGAATTATGTGAGAGGCAACCAGAAAGGATTTTTATGCGTAGGCTGAGCAGTAGATCGATGGCGCGATGGAATGCTTTAGATGGGACCAAATTTTTTTTTCGGAAAATTGAGTTTTTTCTCAGAATTCTGGTGGCCCCCGCAAGGATTCTGTCGAATATCTTTATAACTTTTCCGCGTCAGACAAATATTTTCATCGGAACACTCGAGATAATTTTCTAGAGTTGCCCCCCCCCCCACCCTAACGAAAGAAAAAAACCGTTAGTACCATTTGAAATTTCAATAAAAAGTACCTGGAAATCCAAAACTATGTGAGAGACAACCAGAACGGATTTTTTTTCTTTCGACTGAGCAGTAGATTGAACGCTTGATTGAATGCTTTAGATGAGACCAAACTTTTTTTTCGGAAAATTGTATTTTTTCTCAGACTTCTGGTTGCCCCCGCAAGAGTTCTGTCAAATATCTCTACAACTTTTCCTCGTCAGACTAAAATTTTCAACGGAACACTCGAGGTAATTTTGTGAAGTTGCCCCCCCGCCCTAACGAAAGAAAAAATCGTTAGTCACAACTGAACTATCAATAAAACGTACATAGAATTCCAGAACTATGTGAGAGGCAACCAAAACGGATTTTTTTCCGTCGACTGAGCAGTAGATTGATGGTGCGATGGAATGCTTTAGATGAGACCAAATTTTTTTTTCGGGAAATTGCATTTTTTCTCAGAGTTCTGGTTGCCCCCGCAAGAGTTCTGTCAAATATCTCTACAACTTTTCCTCGTTAGACACATATTTTCAACGGAACACTTGAGATAATTTTGTGAAGTTGCCCCCCCCCCTAACGAAAGAAAAAAATCGTTAGTACCAACTGAAATTTCAATGAAAAGTACATGGAACTCTAAAACTATGTGAGAGGCAACCAGAACGGATTTTTTTTCCATCGACTGAGCAGTAGATTGATGGCGCGATGGTATGCTTTAGATGAGACCAAATTTTGTTTTCGGAAAATTGAATTTTTTCTCAGAGCTCTGGTTGCCCCGCATGAGTTCTGTCAAATATCTCTACAACTTTTCCTCGTCAGATAAATATTTTCAACGGAACACTCGAGATAATTTTGTGAAGTTGCCCCACCCCCTAACGAAAGATAAAAAATCGTTAGTAACAACTAAAGTATCAATAAAACGTACATAGAGCTCCAGAACTAAGTGAGAGGCAACCAGAACGGATTTTTTTCCGTCGACTGAGCAGTAGATCGATCGCGCGATGGAATGCTTTAGATGAGACCAATTTTTTTCAGCGGAAAATTGATTTTTTTCTCAGAGTTCTGGTTGACCCCGCAAGAGTTCTGTCAAATATATTTACAAGTTTTCCTCGTCAGACAAATATTTTCAACGGAACGCTCGAGATAATTTTGTGAAGTTGCCCCCCCCCCCCCCCCGCCCACCTAACGAAAGAGAAAAATCGTTAGGAACAACTGAACTATCAATAAAAAGTACATAGAGCTCCAGAACTATGTGAGAGGTAACCAGAACGGATTTTTTTGCGTCGACTGAGCACTAGATCGATGGCACGATGGCTTTAGATGAGACCAAACTTTTTTTTTCAGAAAATTGAATTTTTTCTCAGAGTTCCGGTTGCCGCCGCAAGAGTTCTGTCAAATATCTCTACAACTTTTCCTCGTCACACAAATATTTTCAACGGAACACTCGAGGTAATTTTGTGAAGTTGCCCCACCCCCCTAACGAAAGAAAAAAATCGGTAGCAAGAACTGAACTATCAATAAAAAGTACGTAGAACTCCAGACTATGTGAGAGGCAACCAAAACGGATTTCTTTTCTGTCGACTGAGCAATAGATCGAAGGCGCGATGGAATGCTTTGGATGAGACCAACTTTTTTTTCTTCGGAAAATTAAATGGTTTCATAGAGTTCTGGTTGCATTTGTAAGAGTTCTGTCAAATATCTTTAGAACTTTTCCTCGTCAGACAAGTATTTTCAACGGAACACTCGAGATAATTTTGTGAAGATGCCCCCCACCCCCCTCCAACGAAAGAAAAAAATCGTGAGTAACAACTGAACAATCAATAAAAAGTACATAGAACTCCAGAATTATGTGAGAGGCAACCAGAAAGGATTTTTATGCGTAGGCTGAGCAGTAGATCGATGGCGCGATGGAATGCTTTAGATGGGACCAAATTTTTTTTTCGGAAAATTGAGTTTTTTCTCAGAATTCTGGTGGCCCCCGCAAGGATTCTGTCGAATATCTTTATAACTTTTCCGCGTCAGACAAATATTTTCATCGGAACACTCGAGATAATTTTCTAGAGTTGCCCCCCCCCCCTAACGAAAGAAAAAAACCGTTAGTACCATTTGAAATTTCAATAGAAAGTACTTGGAAATCCAAAACTATGTGAGAGACAACCAGAACGGATTTTTTTTCTTTCGACTGAGCAGTAGATTGAACGCTTGATTGAATGCTTTAGATGAGACCAAACTTTTTTTTCGGAAAATTGAATTTTTTCTCAGAGTTCTGGTTGCCCCCGCAAGAGTTCTGTCAAATATATTTACAAGCTTTCCTCGTCAGACCAATATTTTCAACGGAACACTCGAGATAATTTTGTGAAGTTGCCCCACCCCCTAACGAAAGATAAAAAATCGTTAATAACAACTGAAGTATCAATAAAACGTACATAGAGCTCCAGAACTAAGTGAGAGGCAACCAGAACGGATTTTTTTCCGTCGACTGAGCAGTAGATCGATCGCGCGATGGAATGCTTTAGATGAGACCAATTTTTTTCAGCGGAAAATTGATTTTTTTCTCAGAGTTCTGGTTGACCCCGCAAGAGTTCTGTCAAATATATTTACAAGTTTTCCTCGTCAGACAAATATTTTCAACGGAACGGTCGAGATAATTTTGTGAAGTTGCCCCCCCCCCCCCCAGCCACCTAACGAAAGAGAAAAATCGTTAGGAACAACTGAACTATCAATAAAAAGTACATAGAGCTCCAGAACTATGTGAGAGGTAACCAGAACGGATTTTTTTGCGTCGACTGAGCACTAGATCGATGGCACGATGGCTTTAGATGAGACCAAACTTTTTTTTCAGAAAATTGAATTTTTTCTCAGAGTTCCGGTTGCCGCCGCAAGAGTTCTGTCAAATATCTCTACAACTTTTCCTCGTCAGACTAAAATTTTCAACGGAACACTCGAGGTAATTTTGTGAAGTTGCCCCCCCCCCCCCCCCCTAACGAAAGAAAAAATCGTTAGTCACAACTGAACTATCAATAAAACGTACATAGAACTCCAGAACTATGTGAGAGGCAACCAGAACGGATTTTTTTCCGTCGACTGAGCAGTAGATTGATGGTGCGATGGAATGCTTTAGATGAGACCAAATTTTTTTTTCGGGAAATTGCATTTTTTCTCAGAGTTCTGGTTGCCCCCGCAAGAGTTCTGTCAAATATCTCTACAACTTTTCCTCGTTAGACACATATTTTCAACGGAACACTCGAGATAATTTTGTGAAGTTGCCCCCCCCCCGCCCCTAACGAAAGAAAAAAATCGTTAGTACCAACTGAAATTTCAATGAAAAGTACATGGAACTCTAAAACTATGTGAGAGGCAACCAGAACGGATTTTTTTCCATCGACTGAGCAGTAGATTGATGGCGCGATGGAATGCTTTAGATGAGACCAAATTTTGTTTTCGGAAAATTGAATTTTTTTCCGAGTTCTGGTTGCCCCGCATGAGTTCTGTCAAATATCTCTACAACTTTTCCTCGTCAGATAAATATTTTCAACGGAACACTCGAGATAATTTTGTGAAGTTGCCCCACCCCCTAACGAAAGATAAAAAATCGTTAGTAACAACTGAACTATCAATAAAAAGTACATAGAGCTCCAGAACTATGTGAGAGGTAACCAGAACGGATTTTTTTGCGTCGACTGAGCACTAGATCGATGGCACGATGGCTTTAGATGAGACCAAACTTTTTTTTTCAGAAAATTGAATTTTTTCTCAGAGTTCCGGTTGCCGCCGCAAGAGTTCTGTCAAATATCTCTACAACTTTTCCTCGTCACACAAATATTTTCAACGGAACACTCGAGGTAATTTTGTGAAGTTGCCCCACCCCCCTAACGAAAGAAAAAAATCGGTAGCAAGAACTGAACTATCAATAAAAAGTACGTAGAACTCCAGACTATGTGAGAGGCAACCAAAACGGATTTCTTTTCTGTCGACTGAGCAATAGATCGAAGGCGCGATGGAATGCTTTGGATGAGACCAACTTTTTTTTCTTCGGAAAATTAAATGTTTTCATAGAGTTCTGGTTGCATTTGTAAGAGTTCTGTCAAATATCTTTAGAACTTTTCCTCGTCAGACAAGTATTTTCAACGGAACACTCGAGATAATTTTGTGAAGATGCCCCCCACCCCCCTCCAACGAAAGAAAAAAATCGTGAGTAACAACTGAACAATCAATAAAAAGTACATAGAACTCCAGAATTATGTGAGAGGCAACCAGAAAGGATTTTTATGCGTAGGCTGAGCAGTAGATCGATGGCGCGATGGAATGCTTTAGATGGGACCAAATTTTTTTTTCGGAAAATTGAGTTTTTTCTCAGAATTCCGGTGGCCCCCGCAAGGATTCTGTCGAATATCTTTATAACTTTTCCGCGTCAGACAAATATTTTCATCGGAACACTCGAGATAATTTTCTAGAGTTGCCCCCCCCCCCCTAACGAAAGAAAAAAACCGTTAGTACCATTTGAAATTTCAATAAAAAGTACCTGGAAATCCAAAACTATGTGAGAGACAACCAGAACGGATTTTTTTTCTTTCGACTGAGCAGTAGATTGAACGCTTGATTGAATGCTTTAGATGAGACCAAACTTTTTTTTCGGAAAATTGTATTTTTTCTCAGAGTTCTGGTTGCCCCCGCAAGAGTTCTGTCAAATATCTCTACAACTTTTCCTCGTCAGACTAAAATTTTCAACGGAACACTCGAGGTAATTTTGTGAAGTTGCCCCCGCCCCCCGCTAACGAAAGAAAAAATCGTTAGTCACAACTGAACTATCAATAAAACGTACATAGAACTCCAGAACTATGTGAGAGGCAACCAGAACGGATTTTTTTCCGTCGACTGAGCAGTAGATTGATGGTGCGATGGAATGCTTTAGATGAGACCAAATTTTTTTTTCGGGAAATTGCATTTTTTGTCAGAGTTCTGGTTGCCCCCGCAAGAGTTCTGTCAAATATCTCTACAACTTTTCCTCGTTAGACACATATTTTCAACGGAACACTCGAGATAATTTTGTGAAGTTGCCCCCCCGCCTAACGAAAGAAAAAAATCGTTAGTACCAACTGAAATTTCAATGAAAAGTACATGGAACTCTAAAACTATGTGAGAGGCAACCAGAACGGATTTTTTTTCCATCGACTGAGCAGTAGATTGATGGCGCGATGGAATGCTTTAGATGAGACCAAATTTTGTTTTCGGAAAATTGAATTTTTTCTCAGAGTTCTGGTTGCCCCCGCATGAGTTCTGTCAAATATCTCTACAACTTTTCCGCGTCAGACAAATATTTTCAACGGAACACTCGAGGTAATTTTGTAACGTTGCCCCCCCCCCCCCTAACGAAAGAAAAAAATCGTTAGTAACAACTGAACTATCAATAAAACGTACATAGAACTCCAGAACTATGTGAGAGGCAACCAGAACGGATTTTTTTCCGTCGACTGAGCAGTAGATTGATGGCGCGATGGAATGCTTTAGATGAGACCAAATTTTGTTTTCGGAAAATTGAATTTTTTCTCAGAGTTCTGGTTGCCCCCGCATGAGTTCTGTCAAATATCTCTACAACTTTTCCTCGTCAGATAAATATTTTCAACGGAACACTCGAGATAATTTTGTGAAGTTGCCCCACCCCCTAACAAAAGAGAAAAATCGTTAGGAACAACTGAACTATCAATAAAAAGTACATAGAGCTCCAGAACTATGTAACGTTAGTAACAGAACAGAACAGTAGCAGAACAGTAACAGAACGTTAGTAACAACTAAAGTATCAATAAAACGTACATAGAGCTCCAGAACTAAGTGAGAGGCAACCAGAACGGATTTTTTTCCCTCGACTGAGCAGTAGATCGATCGCGCGATGGAATGCTTTAGATGAGACCAATTTTTTTCAGCGGAAAATTGATTTTTTTCTCAGAGTTCTGGTTGACCCCGCAAGAGTTCTGTCAAATATATTTACAAGCTTTCCTCGTCAGACAAATATTTTCAACGGAACGCTCGAGATAATTTTGTGAAGTTGCCCCCCCCCCCCGCCTAACGAAAGAAAAAAATCGTTAGGAACAACTGAACTATCAATAAAAAGTACATAGAGCTCCAGAACTATGTGAGAGGTAACCAGAACGGATTTTTTTGCGTCGACTGAGCACTAGATCGATGGAACGATGGCTTTAGATGAGACCAAACTTTTTTTTCAGAAAATTGAATTTTTTCTCAGAGTTCCGGTTGCCGCCGCAAGAGTTCTGTCAAATATCTCTACAACTTTTCCTCGTCACACAAATATTTTCAACGGAACACTCAAGGTAATTTTGTGAAGTTGCCCCCCCCCCTAACGAAAGAAAAAAATCGGTAGCAAGAACTGAACTATCAATAAAAAGTACATAGAACTCCAGACTATGTGAGAGGCAACCAAAACGGATTTCTTTTCTGTCGACTGAGCAATAGATCGAAGGCGCGATGGAATGCTTTGGATGAGAACAACTTTTTTTTCTTCGGAAAATTAAATGTTTTCATAGAGTTCTGGTTGCATTTGTAAGAGTTCTGTCAAATATCTTTAGAACTTTTCCTCGTCAGACAAGTATTTTCAACGGAACACTCGAGATAATTTTGTGAAGATGCCCCCCACCCCCCTCCAACGAAAGAAAAAAATCGTGAGTAACAACTGAACAATCAATAAAAAGTACATAGAACTCCAGAATTATGTGAGAGGCAACCAGAAAGGATTTTTATGCGTAGGCTGAGCAGTAGATCGATGGCGCGATGGAATGCTTTAGATGGGACCAAATTTTTTTTTCGGAAAATTGAGTTTTTTCTCAGAATTCTGGTGGCCCCCGCAAGGATTCTGTCGAATATCTTTATAACTTTTCCGCGTCAGACAAATATTTTCATCGGAACACTCGAGATAATTTTCTAGAGTTGCCCCCCCCCCCCCCCACCCTAACGAAAGAAAAAAACCGTTAGTACCATTTGAAATTTCAATAAAAAGTACCTGGAAATCCAAAACTATGTGAGAGACAACCAGAACGGATTTTTTTTCTTTCGACTGAGCAGTAGATTGAACGCTTGATTGAATGCTTTAGATGAGACCAAACTTTTTTTTCGGAAAATTGTATTTTTTCTCAGACTTCTGGTTGCCCCCGCAAGAGTTCTGTCAAATATCTCTACAACTTTTCCTCGTCAGACTAAAATTTTCAACGGAACACTCGAGGTAATTTTGTGAAGTTGCCCCCCCCCCCCCGCCCTAACGAAAGAAAAAATCGTTAGTCACATCTGAACTATCAATAAAACGTACATAGAACTCCAGACCTATGTGAGAG
The DNA here is from genome assembly GCA_944452715.1 of Ophion slaviceki. Classification (NCBI taxonomy): domain Eukaryota; kingdom Metazoa; phylum Arthropoda; class Insecta; order Hymenoptera; family Ichneumonidae; genus Ophion; species Ophion slaviceki. The sequence continues at coordinate 28,338,575 of OX101794.1, read as the reverse complement.
GCAACCAGAACGGATTTTTTTCCGTCGACTGAGCAGTAGATTGATGGTGCGATGGAATGCTTTAGATGAGACCAAATTTTTTTTTCGGGAAATTGCATTTTTTCTCAGAGTTCTGGTTGCCCCCGCAAGAGTTCTGTCAAATATCTCTCCAACTTTTCCTCGTTAGACACATATTTTCAACGGAACACTCGAGATAATTTTGGGAAGTTGCCCCGCCCCCCTAACAAAAGAAAAAAATCGTTAGTACCAACTGAAATTTCAATGAAAAGTACATGGAACTCTAAAACTATGTGAGAGGCAACCAGAACGGATTTTTTTTCCATCGACTTAGAAGTAGATTGATGGCGCGATGGAATGCTTTAGATGAGACCAAATTTTGTTTTCGGAAAATTGAATTTTTTCTCAGAGCTCTGGTTGCCCCCGCATGAGTTCTGTCAAATATCTCTACAACTTTTCCTCGTCAGATAAATATTTTGAACGGAACACTCGAGATAATTTTGTGAAGTTCCCCACCCCTCTAACGAAAGAAAAATGACGTTAGTACCATCTGAAATTTCAATAAAAAGTACATGAAAATCCAAAACTATGTGAGAGGCAACCAGAACGGATTTTTTTTCCTTCGACTGAGCAGTAGATTGAACGTGCGATGGAATGCTTTAGATGAGACCAAACTTTATTTTCGGAAAATTGAATTTTTCTCAGATTTCTGGTTGCCCCCGCAAGAGTTCTGTCAAATATCTCTACAACTTTTCCGCGTCAGACAAATATTTTCAACGGAACACTCGAGGTAATTTTGTAACGTTGCCCCGCCCCCCTAACGAAAAAAAAAATCGTTAGTAACAACTGAACTATCAATAAAACGTACATAGAACTCCGGAACTATGTGAGAGGCAACCAGAACGGATTTTTTTCCGTCGACTGAGCAGTAGATTGATGGCGCGATGGAATGCTTTAGATGAGACCAAATTTTGTTTTCGGAAAATTGAATTTTTTCTCAGAGTTCTGGTTGCCCCCGCATGAGTTCTGTCAAATATCTCTACAACTTTTCCTCGTCAGATAAATATTTTCAACGGAACTCTCGAGATAATTTTGTGAAGTTGCCCCACCCCCTAACAAAAGATGAAAAATCGTTAGTAACAACTAAAGTATCAATAAAACGTACATAGAGCTCCAGAACTAAGTGAGAGGCTACCAGAACGGATTTTTTTCCGTCGACTGAGCAGTAGATCGATCGCGCGATGGAATGCTTTAGATGAGACCAATTTTTTTCAGCGGAAAATTGATTTTTTTCTCAGAGTTCTGGTTGACCCCGCAAGAGTTCTGTCAAATATATTTACAAGTTTTCCTCGTCAGACAAATATTTTCAACGGAACGCTCGAGATAATTTTGTGAAGTTGCCCCCCCCCCACCTAACGAAAGAAAAAAATCGTTAGGAATAACTGAACTATCAATAAAAGTACATAGAGCTCCAGAACTATGTGAGAGGTAACCAGAACGGATTTTTTTGCATCGACTGAGCACTAGATCGATGGCACGATGGCTTTAGATGAGACCAAACTTTTTTTTCAGAAAATTGAATTTTTTCTCAGAGTTCCGGTTGCCGCCGCAAGAGTTCTGTCAAATATCTCTACAACTTTTCCTCGTCAGACAAATATTTTCAACGGAACACTCGAGGTAATTTTGTAAAGTTGCCCCCCCCCCCCTAACGAAAGAAAAAAATCGTTAGGAACAACTGAACTATGAATAAAAAGTACATAGAGCTCCAGAACTATGTGAGAGGCAGCCAAAACGGATTTCTTTTCTGTCGACTGAGCAGTAGATCGAAGGCGCGATGGAATGCTTTGGATGAGACCAACTTTTTTTTCTTCGGAAAATTAAATGTTTTCATAGAGTTCTGGTTGCATTCGTAAGAGTTCTGTCAAATATCTTTAGAACGTTTCCTCGTCAGACAAGTATTTTCAACGGAACACTCGAGATAATTTTGTGAAGATGCCCCCCTCCCCCCTCCAACGAAAGAAAAAAATCGTGAGTAACAACTGAACAATCAATGAAAAGTACATAGAACTCCAGAATTATGTGAGAGGGAACCAGAAAGGAATTTCATGCGTAGGCTGAGCACTAGATCGATGGCGCGATGGAATGCTTTAGAAGGGACCAAATTTTTTTTTCGGAAAATTGAGTTTTTCTAAGAATTCTGGTGGCCCCCGCAAGGATTCTGTCGAATATATTTATAACTTTTCCGCGTCAGACAAATATTTTCATCGGAACACTCGAGATAATTTTCTAGAGTTGCCCCCCCCCCCTAACGAAAGAAAAAAACCGTTAGTACCATTTGAAATTTCAATAAAAAGTACCTGGAAATCCAAAACTATGTGAGAGACAGCCAGAACGGATTTTTTTTCTTTCGACTGAGCAGTAGATTGAACGCTTGATTGAATGCTTTAGATGAGACCAAACTTTTTTTTCGGAAAATTGAATTTTTTCTCAGAGTTCTGGTTGCCCCCGCAAGAGTTCTGTCAAATATCTCTACAACTTTTCCTCGTCAGACTAAAATTTTCAACGGAACACTCGAGGTAATATTGTGAAGTTGCCCCCCCGCCCTAACGAAAGAAAAAATCGTTAGTCACAACTGAACTATCAATAAAACGTACATAGAACTCCAGAACTATGTGAGAGGCAACCAGACCGGATTTTTTTCCGTCGACTGAGCAGTAGATTGATGGTGCGATGGAATGCTTTAGATGAGACCAAATTTTTTTTTCGGGAAATTGCATTTTTTCTCAGAGTTCTGGTTGCCCCCGCAAGAGTTCTGTCAAATATCTCTACAACTTTTCCTCGTTAGACACATATTTTCAACGGAACACTTGAGATAATTTTGTGAAGTTGCCCCCCCCCCCCTAACGAAAGAAAAAAATCGTTAGTACCAACTGAAATTTCAATGAAAAGTACATGGAACTCTAAAACTATGTGAGAGGCAAACAGAACGGATTTTTTTTCCATCGACTGAGCAGTAGATTGATGGCGCGATGGAATGCTTTAGATGAGACCAAATTTTGTTTTCGGAAAATTGAATTTTTTCTCAGAGTTCTGGTTGCCCCGCATGAGTTCTGTCAAATATCTCTACAACTTTTCCTCGTCAGATAAATATTTTCAACGGAACACTCGAGATAATTTTGTGAAGTTGCCCCACCCCCTAACGAAAGATAAAAAATCGTTAGTAACAACTAAAGTATCAATAAAACGTACATAGAGCTCCAGAACTAAGTGAGAGGCAACCAGAACGGATTTTTTTCCGTCGACTGAGCAGTAGATCGATCGCGCGATGGAATGCTTTAGATGAGACCAATTTTTTTCAGCGGAAAATTGATTTTTTTCTCAGAGTTCTGGTTGACCGCGCAAGAGTTCTGTCAAATATATTTACAAGTTTTCCTCGTCAGACAAATATTTTCAACGGAACGCTCGAGATAATTTTGTGAAGTTGCCCCCCCCCCCCCCCCCCCCGCCCACCTAACGAAAGAGAAAAATCGTTAGGAACAACTGAACTATCAATAAAAAGTACATAGAGCTCCAGAACTATGTGAGAGGTAACCAGAACGGATTTTTTTGCGTCGACTGAGCACTAGATCGATGGCACGATGGCTTTAGATGAGACCAAACTTTTTTTTTCAGAAAATTGAATTTTTTCTCAGAGTTCCGGTTGCCGCCGCAAGAGTTCTGTCAAATATCTCTACAACTTTTCCTCGTCACACAAATATTTTCAACGGAACACTCGAGGTAATTTTGTGAAGTTGCCCCCCCGCCCCTAACGAAAGAAAAAAATCAGTAGCAAGAACTGAACTATCAATAAAAAGTACGTAGAACTCCAGACTATGTGAGAGGCAACCAAAACGGATTTCTTTTCTGTCGACTGAGCAATAGATCGAAGGCGCGATGGAATGCTTTGGATGAGACCAACTTTTTTTTCTTCGGAAAATTAAATGGTTTCATAGAGTTCTGGTTGCATTTGTAAGAGTTCTGTCAAATATCTTTAGAACTTTTCCTCGTCAGACAAGTATTTTCAACGGAACACTCGAGATAATTTTGTGAAGATGCCCCCCACCCCCCTCCAACGAAAGAAAAAAATCGTGAGTAACAACTGAACAATCAATAAAAAGTACATAGAACTCCAGAATTATGTGAGAGGCAACCAGAAAGGATTTTTATGCGTAGGCTGAGCAGTAGATCGATGGCGCGATGGAATGCTTTAGATGGGACCAAATTTTTTTTTCGGAAAATTGAGTTTTTTCTCAGAATTCTGGTGGCTCCCGCAAGGATTCTGTCGAATATCTTTATAACTTTTCCGCGTCAGACAAATATTTTCATCGGAACACTCGAGATAATTTTCTAGAGTTGCCCCCCCCCCCCCCCCGCCCCTAACGAAAGAAAAAAACCGTTAGTACCATTTGAAATTTCAATAGAAAGTACCTGGAAATCCAAAACTATGTGAGAGACAACCAGAACGGATTTTTTTTCTTTCGACTGAGCAGTAGATTGAACGCTTGATTGAATGCTTTAGATGAGACCAAACTTTTTTTTCGGAAAATTGAATTTTTTCTCAGAGTTCTGGTTGCCCCCGCAAGAGTTCTGTCAAATATATTTACAAGCTTTCCTCGTCAGACAAATATTTTCAACGGAACACTCGAGATAATTTTGTGAAGTTGCCCCACCCCCTAACGAAAGATAAAAAATCGTTAATAACAACTAAAGTATCAATAAACCGTACATAGAGCTCCAGAACTAAGTGAGAGGCAACCAGAACGGATTTTTTTCCGTCGACTGAGCAGTAGATCGATCGCGCGATGGAATGCTTTAGATGAGACCAATTTTTTTCAGCGAAAAATTGATTTTTTTCTCAGAGTTCTGGTTGACCCCGCAAGAGTTCTGTCAAATATATTTACAAGTTTTCCTCGTCAGACAAATATTTTCAACGGAACGCTCGAGATAATTTTGTGAAGTTGCCCCCCCCCCCCCCACCCACCTAACGAAAGAGAAAAATCGTTAGGAACAACTGAACTATCAATAAAAAGTACATAGAGCTCCAGAACTATGTGAGAGGTAACCAGAACGGATTTTTTTGCGTCGACTGAGCACTAGATCGATGGCACGATGGCTTTAGATGAGACCAAACTTTTTTTTCAGAAAATTGAATTTTTTCTCAGAGTTCCGGTTGCCGCCGTAAGAGTTCTGTCAAATATCTCTACAACTTTTCCTCGTCAGACTAAAATTTTCAACGGAACACTCGAGGTAATTTTGTGAAGTTGCCCCCCCCCCCCTAACGAAAGGAAAAATCGTTAGTCACAACTGAACTATCAATAAAACGGTACCACGTCTAATTAACACATGTTTATGTTGACATTTACAAATTCAACATACAAATTCAACACACACAAATTCAACACACACAAATTCACCACATCCGAATTGAACACACCGTGTTTTCAACACATGTTTATGTTGACATTTACAAATTCAACATACAAATTCTTCAAAAATAAGTTTGCTTTATTTCAAATTTAATTTCAAAAGATTCTGTCACAGTCCTTTCAAATCTTAAATGTTAAATGTTATATGCTAATTAGTACTTTTTAATATTTAAATGTTAATTAGAATTGAATGTTATGCGATTGGCCGCGTAAATACTCAACGACGCTTCCGTAAACGTCAAAGTTTTCTGTTACCCTCTTAAGACGTTCATCAAAGTTGACGTACTTTTTGCGTTTTGCCGGTGCAATGTTTCTCCCAGCAAGATGGTTCTCCCAAGCAATCTCTGTGATCTTTTGTTCCTTTTTAAGGGTTTCGATGAATTTTCCCATTGAAGCATGTGCAACGCGCATACGGCGGTTAAATCCAGTGTGCCATCCTTCTACTCCATTGTTTGTTCGTGGTTCATCATTCATTATTGAAGAGTAACAGTTCCACAATTCCACGGCGAATAAAGGAGAGCTTCTCCTTCTCGACCGTTTCAAGCCGACCCACGTAACTTCAAAATGTTTGCGTTGAATGTGTTGTGTCCAACAGATACACATTACAGATACATATACAGTAAACAATACTGTACGAGTATTAAGTTAGTGTTTACTTTCGACGGTTTGTCGATTGCGCCGAGTGGTATTGCGCTGAATTCGTGTGTATGTTGAATTTGTGTGTGTCGAATTTGTATGTTTTGAATTTGTGTGTGACGAATTTGTATGTGTTAAATTTGTGTGTGTGGAATTTGTTTTGTGTTGAATTTGTGTATGTTGAATTTGTGTGTGTTGAATTTGTGTGTTGAATTTGTTTTGTGTTAATTAGACATGTAATCAATAAAACGTACATAGAACTCCAGAACTATCTGAGAGGCAACCAGAACGGATTTTTTTCCGTCGACTGAGCAGTAGATTGATGGTGCGATGGAATGCTTTAGATGAGACCAAATTTTTTTTTCGGGAAATTGCATTTTTTCTCAGAGTTCTGGTTGCCCCCGCAAGAGTTCTGTCAAATATCTCTACAACTTTTCCTCGTTAGACACATATTTTCAACGGAACACTCGAGATAATTTTGTGAAGTTGCCCGCCCCCACCCCTAACGAAAGAAAAAAATCGTTAGTACCAACTGAAATTTCAATGAAAAGTACATGGAACTCTAAAACTATGTGAGAGGCAACCAGAACGGATTTTTTTTCCATCGACTGAGCAGTAGATTGATGGCGCGATGGAATGCTTTAGATGAGACCAAATTTTGTTTTCGGAAAATTGAATTTTTTTCAGAGTTCTGGTTGCCCCGCATGAGTTCTGTCAAATATCTCTACAACTTTTCCTCGTCAGATAAATATTTTCAACGGAACACTCGAGATAATTTTGTGAAGTTGCCCCACCCCCTAACGAAAGATAAAAAATCGTTAGTAACAACTAAAGTATCAATAAAACGTACATAGAGCTCCAGAACTAAGTGAGAGGCAACCAGAACGGATTTTTTTCCGTCGACTGAGCAGTAGATCGATCGCGCGATGGAATGCTTTAGATGAGACCAATTTTTTTCAGCGGAAAATTGATTTTTTTCTCAGAGTTCTGGTTGACCCCGCAAGAGTTCTGTCAAATATATTTACAAGTTTTCCTCGTCAGACAAATATTTTCAACGGATCGCTCGAGATAATTTTGTGAAGTTGCCCCCCACCCCCCCCCCACCGACCTAACGAAAGAGAAAAATCGTTAGGAACAACTGAACTATCAATAAAAAGTACATAGAGCTCCAGAACTATGTGAGAGGTAACCACAACGGATTTTTTTGCGTCGACTGAGCACTAGATCGATGGCACGATGGCTTTAGATGAGACCAAACTTTTTTTTTCAGAAAATTGAATTTTTTCTCAGGGTTCCGGTTGCCGCCGCAAGAGTTCTGTCAAATATCTCTACAACTTTTCCTCGTCACACAAATATTTTCAACGGAACACTCGAGGTAATTTTGTGAAGTTGCCCCCCCCCCCTAACGAAAGAAAAAAATCGGTAGCAAGAACTGAACTATCAATAAAAAGTACGTAGAACTCCAGACTATGTGAGAGGCAACCAAAACGGATTTCTTTTCTGTCGACTGAGCAATAGATCGAAGGCGCGATGGAATGCTTTGGATGAGACCAACTTTTTTTTCTTCGGAAAATTAAATGTTTTCATAGAGTTCTGGTTGCATTTGTAAGAGTTCTGTCAAATATCTTTAGAACTTTTCCTCGTCAGACAAGTATTTTCAACGGAACACTCGAGATAATTTTGTGAAGATGCCCCCCCACCCCCCTCCAACGAAAGAAAAAAATCGTGAGTAACAACTGAACAATCAATAAAAAGTACATAGAACTCCAGAATTATGTGAGAGGCAACCAGAAAGGATTTTTATGCGTAGGCTGAGCAGTAGATCGATGGCGCGATGGAATGCTTTAGATGGGACCAAATTTTTTTTTCGGAAAATTGAGTTTTTTCTCAGAATAACACTCGAGATAATTTTCTAGAGTTGCCCCCCCCCCCCTAACGAAAGAAAAAAACCGTTAGTACCATTTGAAATTTCAATAGAAAGTACCTGGAAATCCAAAACTATGTGAGAGACAACCAGAACGGATTTTTTTTCTTTCGACTGAGCAGTAGATTGAACGCTTGATTGAATGCTTTAGATGAGACCAAACTTTTTTTTCGGAAAATTGAATTTTTTCTCAGAGTTCTGGTTGCCCCCGCAAGAGTTCTGTCAAATATATTTACAAGCTTTCCTCGTCAGACAAATATTTTCAACGGAACACTCGAGATAATTTTGTGAAGTTGCCCCACCCCCTAACGAAAGATAAAAAATCGTTAATAACAACTAAAGTATCAATAAAACGTACATAGAGCTCCAGAACTAAGTGAGAGGCAACCAGAACGAATTTTTTTCCGTCGACTGAGCAGTAGATCGATCGCGCGATGGAATGCATTAGATGAGACCAATTTTTTTCAGCGGAAAATTGATTTTTTTCTCAGAGTTCTGGTTGACCCCGCAAGAGTTCTGTCAAATATATTTACAAGTTTTCCTCGTCAGACAAATATTTTCAACGGAACGCTCGAGATAATTTTGTGAAGTTGCCCCCCCCCCCCCCCCCCCACCCACCTAACGAAAGAGAAAAATCGTTAGGAACAACTGAACTATCAATAAAAAGTACATAGAGCTCCAGAACTATGTGAGAGGTAACCAGAACGGATTTTTTTGCGTCGACTGAGCACTAGATCGATGGCACGATGGCTTTAGATGAGACCAAACTTTTTTTTCAGAAAATTGAATTTTTTCTCAGAGTTCCGGTTGCCGCCGCAAGAGTTCTGTCAAATATCTCTACAACTTTTCCTCGTCAGACTAAAATTTTCAACGGAACACTCGAGGTAATTTTGTGAAGTTGCCCCTCCCCCCCTAACGAAAGAAAAAATCGTTAGTCACAACTGAACTATCAATAAAACGTACATAGAACTCCAGAACTATGTGAGAGGCAACCAGAACGGATTTTTTTCCGTCGACTGAGCAGTAGATTGATGGTGCGATGGAATGCTTTAGATGAGACCAAATTTTTTTTTCGGGAAATTGCATTTTTTCTCAGAGTTCTGGTTGCCCCCGCAAGAGTTCTGTCAAATATCTCTACAACTTTTCCTCGTTAGACACATATTTTCAACGGAACACTCGAGATAATTTTGTGAAGTTGCCCCCCCCCCCCTAACGAAAAAAAAAAATCGTTAGTACCAACTGAAATTTCAATGAAAAGTACATGGAACTCTAAAACTATGTGAGAGGCAACCAGAACGGATTTTTTTTCCATCGACTGAGCAGTAGATTGATGGCGCGATGGAATGCTTTAGATGAGACCAAATTTTGTTTTCGGAAAATTGAATTTTTTCTCAGAGTTCTGGTTGCCCCCGCATGAGTTCTGTCAAATATCTCTACAACTTTTCCTCGTCAGATAAATATTTTCAACGGAACACTCGAGATAATTTTGTGAAGTTGCCCCACCCCCTAACGAAAGATAAAAAATCGTTAGTAACAACTAAAGTATCAATAAAACGTACATAGAGCTCCAGAACTAAGTGAGAGGCAACCAGAACGGATTTTTTTCCGTCGACTGAGCAGTAGATCGATCGCGCGATGGAATGCTTTAGATGAGACCAAGTTTTTTCAGCGGAAAATTGATTTTTTTCTCAGAGTTCTGGTTGACCCCGCAAGAGTTCTGTCAAATATATTTACAAGTTTTCCTCGTCAGACAAATATTTTCAACGGAACGCTCGAGATAATTTTGTGAAGTTGCCCCCCCCCCCCACCCACCTAACGAAAGAGAAAAATCGTTAGGAACAACTGAACTATCAATAAAAAGTACATAGAGCTCCAGAACTATGTGAGAGGTAACCAGAACGGATTTTTTTGCGTCGACTGAGCACTAGATCGATGGCACGATGGCTTTAGATGAGACCAAACTTTTTTTTCAGAAAATTGAATTTTTTCTCAGAGTTCCAGTTGCCGCCGCAAGAGTTCTGTCAAATATCTCTACAACTTTTCCTCGTCACACAAATATTTTCAACGGAACACTCGAGGTAATTTTGTGAAGTTGCCCCCCCCCCCCTAACGAAAGAAAAAAATCGGTAGCAAGAACTGAACTATCAATAAAAAGTACATAGAACTCCAGACTATGTGAGAGGCAACCAAAACGGATTTCGTTTCTGTCGACTGAGCAATAGATCGAAGGCGCGATGGAATGCTTTGGATGAGACCAACTTTTTTTTCTTCGGAAAATTAAATGTTTTCATAGAGTTCTGGTTGCATTTGTAAGAGTTCTGTCAAATATCTTTAGAACTTTTCCTCGTCAGACAAGTATTTTCAACGGAACACTCGAGATAATTTTGTGAAGATGCCCCCCACCCCCCTCCAACGAAAGAAAAAAATCGTGAGTAACAACTGAACAATCAATAAAAAGTACATAGAACTCCAGAATTATGTGAGAGGCAACCAGAAAGGATTTTTATGCGTAGGCTGAGCAGTAGATCGATGGCGCGATGGATCGCTTTAGATGGGACCAAATTTTGTTTTCGGAAAATTGAGTTTTTTCTCAGAATTCTGGTGGCCCCCGCAAGGATTCTGTCGAATATCTTTATAACTTTTCCGCGTCAGACAAATATTTTCATCGGAACACTCGAGATAATTTTCTAGAGTTGCCCCCCCCCGCCCCTAACGAAAGAAAAAAACCGTTAGTACCATTTGAAATTTCAATAAAAAGTACCTGGAAATCCAAAACTATGTGAGAGACAAACAGAACGGATTTTTTTTCTTTCGACTGAGCAGTAGATTGAACGCTTGATTGAATGCTTTAGATGAGACCAAACTTTTTTTTCGGAAAATTGAATTTTTTCTCAGAGTTCTGGTTGCCCCCGCAAGAGTTCTGTCAAATATCTCTACAACTTTTCCGCGTCAGACAAATATTTTCAACGGAACACTCGAGGTAATTTTGTAACGTTGCCCCCCCCCCCCCTAACGAAAGAAAAAAATCGTTAGTAACAACTAAAGTATCAATAAAACGTACATAGAGCTCCAGAACTAAGTGAGAGGCAACCAGAACGGATTTTTTTCCGTCGACTGAGCAGTAGATCGATCGCGCGATGGAATGCTTTAGATGAGACCAATTTTTTTCAGCGGAAAATTGATTTTTTTCTCAAAGTTCTGGTTGACCCCGCAAGAGTTCTGTCAAATATATTTACCAGTTTTCCTCGTCAGACAAATATTTTCAACGGAACGCTCGAGATAATTTTGTGAAGTTTCCCCCCCCCCCCCCTCCCACCCAACGAAAGAAAAAAATCGTTAGGAACAACTGAACTATCAATAAAACGTACATAGAACTCCAGAACTATGTGAGAGGCAACCAGAACGGATTTTTTTCCGTCGACTGAGCATTAGATTGATGGTGCGATGGAATGCTTTAGATGAGACCAAATTTTTTTTTCGGGAAATTGCATTTTTTCTCAGGGTTCTGGTTGCCCCCGCAAGAGTTCTGTCAAATATCTCTACAACTTTTCCTCGTTAGACACATATTTTCAACGGAACACTCGAGATAATTTTGTGAAGTTGCCCCCCCCCCCCTAACGAAAGAAAAAAATCGTTAGTACCAACTGAAATTTCAATGAAAAGTACATGGAACTCTGAAACTATGTGAGAGGCAACCAGAACGGATTTTTTTTCCATCGACTGAGCAGTAGATTGATGGCGCCATGGAATGCTTTAGATGAGACCAAATTTTGTTTTCGGAAAATTGAATTTTTTCTCAGAGTTCTGGTTGCCCCCGCGTGAGTTCTGCAAATATCTCTACAACTTTTCCTCGTCAGATAAATATTTTCAACGGAACACTCGAGAAAATTTTGTGAAGTTGCCCCACCCCCTAACGAAACATAAAAAATCGTTAGTAACAACTAAAGTATCAATAAAACGTACATAGAGCTCCAGAACTAAGGGAGAGGCAACCAGAACGGATTTTTTTCCGTCGACTGAGCAGTAGATCGATCGCGCGATGGAATGCTTTAGATGAGACCAATTTTTTTCAGCGGAAAATTGTTTTTTTTCTCAGAGTTCTGGTTGACCCCGCAAGAGTTCTGTCAAATATATTTACAAGTTTTCCTCGTCAGACAAATATTTTCAACGGAACGCTCGAGATAATTTTGTGAAGTTGCCCCCCCCCCCACCTAACGAAAGAAAAAAATCGTTAGGAACAACTGAACTATCAATAAAAAGTACATAGAGCTCCAGAACTATGTGAGAGGTAACCAGAACGGATTTTTTTGCGTCGACTGAGCACTAGATCGATGGCACGATGTCTTTAGATGAGACCAAACTTTTTTTTCAGAAAATTGAATTTTTTCTCAGAGTTCCGGTTTCCGCCGCAAGAGTTCTGTCAAATATCTCTACAACTTTTCCTCGTCAGACAAATATTTTCAACGGAACACTCGAGGTAATTTTGTGAAGTTGGCCCCCCCCCCCCTAACGAAAGAAAAAAATCGTTAGCAAGAACTGAACTATCAATAAAAAGTACATAGAACTCCAGACTATGTGAGAGGCAACCAAAACGGATTTCTTTTCTGCCGACTGAGCAGTAGATCGAAGGCGCGATAGAATGCTTTGGATGAGACCAACTTTTTTTTCTTCGGAAAATTAAATGTTTTCATAGAGTTCTGGTTGCATTCGTAAGAGTTCTGTCAAATATCTTTAGAACTTTTCCTCGTCAGACAAGTATTTTCAACGGAACACTCGAGATAATTTCGTGAAGATGCCCCCCACCCCCCCTCCAACGAAAGAAAAAAATCGTGAGTAACAACTGAACAATCAATAAAAAGTACATAGAACTCCAGAATTATGTGAGAGGCAACCAGAAAGGATTTTTATGCGTAGGCTGAGCTTGCGATGGCGCGATGGATCGCTTTAGATGGGACCAAATTTTGTTTTCGGAAAATTGAGTTTTTTCTCAGAATTCTGGTGGCCCCCGCAAGGATTCTGTCGAATATCTTTATAACTTTTCCGCGTCAGACAAATGATTTCATCGGAACACTCGAGATAATTTTCTAGAGTTGCCCCCCCCCCCCGCCCCTAACGAAAGAAAAAAACCGTTAGTACCATTTGAAATTTCGATAAAAAGTACCTGGAAATCCAAAACTATGTGAGAGACAAACAGAACGGATTTTTTTTCTTTCGACTGAGCAGTAGATTGAACGCTTGATTGAATGCTTTAGATGAGACCAAACTTTTTTTTCGGAAAATTGAATTTTTTCTCAGAGTTCTGGTTGCCCCCGCAAGAGTTCTGTCAAATATCTCTACAACTTTTCCGCGTCAGACAAATATTTTCAACGGAACACTCGAGGTAATTTTGTAACGTTGCCCCCCCCCCTAACGAAAGAAAAAAATCGTTAGTAACAACTAAAGTATCAATAAAACGTACATAGAGCTCCACAACTAAGTGAGAGGCAACCAGAACGGATTTTTTTCCGTCGACTGAGCAGTAGATCGATCGCGCGATGGAATGCTTTAGATGAGACCAATTTTTTTCAGCGGAAAATTGATTTTTTTCTCAAAGTTCTGGTTGACCCCGCAAGAGTTCTGTCAAATATATTTACCAGTTTTCCTCGTCAGACAAATATTTTCAACGGAACGCTCGAGATAATTTTGTGAAGTTTCCCCCCCCCCCCTCCCAACTAACGAAAGAAAAAAATCGTTAGGAACAACTGAACTATCAATAAAACGTACATAGAACTCCAGAACTATGTGAGAGGCAACCAGAACGGATTTTTTTCCGTCGACTGAGCATTAGATTGATGGTGCGATGGAATGCTTTAGATGAGACCAAATTTTTTTTTCGGGAAATTGCATTTTTTCTCAGGGTTCTGGTTGCCCCCGCAAGAGTTCTGTCAAATATCTCTACAACTTTTCCTCGTTAGACACATATTTTCAACGGAACACTCGAGATAATTTTGTGAAGTTGCCCCCCCCCCCCTAACGAAAGAAAAAAATCGTTAGTACCAACTGAAATTTCAATGAAAAGTACATGGAACTCTGAAACTATGTGAGAGGCAACCAGAACGGATTTTTTTTCCATCGACTGAGCAGTAGATTGATGGCGCCATGGAATGCTTTAGATGAGACCAAATTTTGTTTTCGGAAAATTGAATTTTTTCTCAGAGTTCTGGTTGCCCCCGCGTGAGTTCTGTCAAATATCTCTACAACTTTTCCTCGTCAGATAAATATTTTCAACGGAACACTCGAGAAAATTTTGTGAAGTTGCCCCACCCCCTAACGAAACATAAAAAATCGTTAGTAACAACTAAAGTATCAATAAAACGTACATAGAGCTCCAGAACTAAGTGAGAGGCAACCAGAACGGATTTTTTTCCGTCGACTGAGCAGTAGATCGATCGCGCGATGGAATGCTTTAGATGAGACCAATTTTTTTCAGCGGAAAATTGTTTTTTTTCTCAGAGTTCTGGTTGACCCCGCAAGAGTTCTGTCAAATATATTTACAAGTTTTCCTCGTCAGACAAATATTTTCAACGGAACGCTCGAGATAATTTTGTGAAGTTGCCCCCCCCCCCCCCCCCACCTAACGAAAGAAAAAAATCGTTAGGAACAACTGAACTATCAATAAAAAGTACATAGAGCTCCAGAACTATGTGAGAGGTAACCAGAACGGATTTTTTTGCGTCGACTGAGCACTAGATCGATGGCACGATGTCTTTAGATGAGACCAAACTTTTTTTTCAGAAAATTGAATTTTTTCTCAGAGTTCCGGTCTCCGCCGCAAGAGTTCTGTCAAATATCTCTACAACTTTTCCTCGTCAGACAAATATTTTCAACGGAACACTCGAGGTAATTTTGTGAAGTTGCCCCCCCCCCCTAACGAAAGAAAAAAATCGTTAGCAAGAACTGAACTATCAATAAAAAGTACATAGAACTCCAGACTATGTGAGAGGCAACCAAAACGGATTTCTTTTCTGCCGACTGAGCAGTAGATCGAAGGCGCGATAGAATGCTTTGGATGAGACCAACTTTTTTTTCTTCGGAAAATTAAATGTTTTCATAGAGTTCTGGTTGCATTCGTAAGAGTTCTGTCAAATATCTTTAGAACTTTTCCTCGTCAGACAAGTATTTTCAACGGATCACTCGAGATAATTTCGTGAAGATGCCCCCCACCCCCCTCCAACGAAAGAAAAAAATCGTGAGTAACAACTGAACAATCAATAAAAAGTACATAGAACTCCAGAATTATGTGAGAGGCAACCAGAAAGGATTTTTATGCGTAGGCTGAGCTTGCGATGGCGCGATGGAATGGCGCGAATGGAATGGAATGGCGCGGAACGGAATGGAATGGCGCGATGGTGCGATGGCGCGATGGAATGCTTTAGATGGGACCAAATTTTTTTTTCGGAAAATTGAGTTTTTTCTCAGAATTCTGGTGGCCCCCGCAAGGATTCTGTCGAATATCTTTATAACTTTTCCGCGTCAGACAAATATTTTCATCGGAACACTCGAGATAATTTTCTAGAGTTCCCCCCCCCCCCCCTAACGAAAGAAAAAAACCGTTAGTACCATTTGAAATTTCAATAAAAAGTACCTGGAAATCCAAAACTATATGAGAGACAACCAGAACGGATTTTTTTTCTTTTGACTGAGCAGTAGATTGAACGCTTGATTGAATGCTTTAGATGAGACCAAACTTTTTTTTCGGAAAATTGAATTTTTTCTCAGAGTTCTGGTTGCCCCCGCAAGAGTTCTGTCAAATATCTCTACAACTTTTCCTCGTCAGACTAAAATTTTCAACGGAACACTCGAGGTAATTTTGTGAAGTTGCCCCCCCCCCTAACGAAAGAAAAAATCGTTAGTCACAACTGAACTATCAATAAAACGTACATAGAACTCCAGAACTATGTGAGAGGCAACCAGAACGGATTTTTTTCCGTCGACTGAGCAGTAGATTGATGGTGCGATGGAATGCTTTAGATGAGACCAAATTTTTTTTTCGGGAAATTGCATTTTTTCTCAGAGTTCTGGTTGCCCCCGCAAGAGTTCTGTCAAATATCTCTACAACTTTTCCTCGTTGGACACATATTTTCAACGGAACACTCGAGATAATTTTGTGAAGTTGCCCCCCCCCCCCCCTAACGAAAGAAAAAAATCGTTAGTACCAACTGAAATTTCAATGAAAAGTACATGGAACTCTAAAACTATGTGAGAGGCAACCAGAACGGATTTTTTTTCCATCGACTGAGCAGTAGATTGATGGCGCGATGGAATGCTTTAGATGAGACCAAATTTTGTTTTCGGAAAATTGAATTTTTTCTCAGAGTTCTGGTTGCCCCCGCATGAGTTCTGTCAAATATCTCTACAACTTTTCCTCGTCAGATAAATATTTTGAACGGAGCACTCGAGATAATTTTGTGAAGTTCCCCACCCCTCTAACGAACGAAAAAAATCGTTAGTACCATCTGAAATTTCAATAAAAAGTACATGGAAATCCAAAACTATGTGAGAGACAACCAGAACGGATTTTTTTTCTTTCGACTGAGCAGTAGATTGAACGCTTGATTGAATGCTTTAGATGAGACCAAACTTTTTTTTCGGAAAATTGAATTTTTTCTCAGAGTTCTGGTTGCCCCCGCAAGAGTTCTGTCAAATATCTCTACAACTTTTCCTCGTCAAACTAAAATTTTCAACAGAACACTCGAGGTAATTTTGTGAAGTTGCCCCCCCCCCCCCCCTAACGAAAGAAAAAATCGTTAGTCACAACTGAACTATCAATAAAACGTACATAGAACTCCAGAACTATGTGAGAGGCAACCAGAACGGATTTTTTTCCGTCGACTGAGCAGTAGATTGATGGTGCGATGGAATGCTTTAGATGAGACCAAATTTTTTTTTCGGGAAATTGCATTTTTTCTCAGAGTTCTGGTTGCCCCCGCAAGAGTTCTGTCAAATATCTCTACAACTTTTCCTCGTTGGACACATATTTTCAACGGAACACTCGAGATAATTTTGTGAAGTTGCCCCCCCCCCCCCCCTAACGAAAGAAAAAAATCGTTAGTACCAACTGAAATTTCAATGAAAAGTACATGGAACTCTAAAACTATGTGAGAGGCAACCAGAACGGATTTTTTTTCCATCGACTGAGCAGTAGATTGATGGCGCGATGGAATGCTTTAGATGAGACCAAATTTTGTTTTCGGAAAATTGAATTTTTTCTCAGAGTTCTGGTTGCCCCCGCATGAGTTCTGTCAAATATCTCTACAGCTTTTCCTCGTCAGATAAATATTTTCAACGGAACACTCGAGATAATTTTGTGAAGTTGACCCACCCCCTAACGAAAGATAAAAAATCGTTAGTAACAACTAAAGTATCAATAAAACGTACATAGAGCTCCAGAACTAAGTGAGAGGCAACCAGAACGGATTTTTTTCCGTCGACTGAGCAGTAGATCGATCGCGCGATGGAATGCTTTAGATGAGACCAATTTTTTTCAGCGGAAAATAGATTTTTTTCTCAGAGTTCTGGTTGACCCCGCAAGAGTTCTGTCAAATATATTTACAAGTTTTCCTCGTCAGACAAATATTTTCAACGGAACGCTCGAGATAATTTTGTGAAGTTGCCCCCCCCCCCCCCCCCCAACTAACGAAAGAAAAAAATCGTTAGGAACAACTGAACTATCAATAAAAAGTACATAGAGCTCCAGAACTATGTGAGAGGTAACCAGAACGGATTTTTTTGCGTCGACTCAGCACTAGATCGATGGCACGATGGCTTTAGATGAGACCAAACTTTTTTTTCAGAAAATTGAATTTTTTCTCAGAGTTCCGGTTGCCGCCGCAAGAGTTCTGTCAAATATCTCTACAACTTTTCCTCGTCAGACAAATATTTTCATCGGAACACTCGAGGTAATTTTGTGAAGTTGCCCCCCCCCCCCCCCTAACGAAAGAAAGAAATCGTTAGCAAGAACTGGACTATCAATAAAAAGTTCATAGAACTCCAGACTATGTGAGAGGCAACCAAAACGGATTTCTTTTCTGTCGACTGAGCAGTAGATCGAAGGCGCGATGGAATGCTTTGGATGAGACCAACTTTTTTTTCTTCGGAAAATTAAATGTTTTCATCGAGTTCTGGTTGCATTCGTAAGAGTTCTGTCAAATATCTTTAGAACTTTTCCTCGTCAGACAAGTGTTTTCAACGGAACACTCGAGATAATTTTATGAAGATGCCCCCCACCCACCTCCAACGAAAGAAAAAAATCGTGAGTAACAACTGAACAATCAATAAAAAGTACATAGAACTCCAGAATTATGTGAGAGGCAACCAGAAAGGCTTTTTATGCGTAGGCTGAGCAGTAGATCGATGGCGCAATGGAATGCTTTAGATGGGACCAAATTTTTTTTTCGGAAAATTGAGTTTTTTCTCAGAATTCTGGTGGCCCCCGCAAGGATTCTGTCGAATATCTTTATAACTTTTCCGCGTCAGACAAATATTTTCATCGGAACACTCGAGATAATTTTCTAGAGTTGCCCCCCCCCCCCTCACGAAAGAAAAAGACCGTTAGTACCATTTGAAATTTCAATAAAAAGTATCTGGAAATCCAAAACTATGTGAGAGACAACCAGAACGGATTTTTTTTCTTTCGACTGAGCAGTAGATTGAACGCTTGATTGAATGCTTTAGATGAGACCAAACTTTTTTTTCGGAAAATTGAATTTTTTCTCAGAGTTCTGGTTGCCACCTTGCCACCTCGGCAAAGTTAGCCCCCCCACTTTGACTAATCGAACTTTTTTTTTACGAATCGTTTGGTAGTCGTTTGGTAGCGTTTGGTAAACCATTGAAATCGTTTGGTAGCCCTCCGTTTTTCGAAAAATCGATAATCAAAAATTGGGCAGTAAGTTAGCCCCCCCACTTTGACTAATCAAACTTTTTTTTTTACGAATCGTTTGGTGGTCGTTTGGTAGCGTTTCGTAAACCATTCAAATCGTTTGGTAGTTTCCCGTTCTTTCGGAAAATCAAAAAGAAAATTCCGATCCATGAGATAGGACGATGGGCAGCGGAAAAAGACTCGATAACCAACGCCATCTGTCGCAAAATCGTCGTATATTATCACGACCAATCACAGCTCTCTATTCCTGATACGCACGTATCTTGTGTTATCGTATTTGAATGATCGACTACCAAACGTCCCGAATCGAATACCAAACGCTACCGGATGTTTTCCCATCGATCGCGGCCCATTAGAACGTAATCGGACAAGAAATAACGAGTGAATCTACGCTAATATATAATTCTGTCAGTGCGCCTTATGGCGACCAATCCCAGCGCTCCATTTCCGATTCGCTGTATTTTGCGTTGGCATTATTGATTGATCCACTACCAAACGACGTGAATGGAATACCAAACGCTATGATTTGTTTTTCTATCGAATAAATCTCATCATAATGAATTAGCCACAAAATAATGGGTGAATTTTTTTGAGAAATTCCTTTTTTCGCTGCGGCTTCTAACGACCAATAGCGGCTCGCCATGATCAACTGAACGGTGAGCTGTGATTGGTCGCCACAAGTCGCGGCGGACAAAGAAACTATGTACGCACGCACGACTACTAAACGATTCGTGGATGAAAGCTCGCTTAGTCAAAGTGAGGGGGGAGGATCGTTTTTTCGAAAAATGGAGAACTACCAAACGATTTCAATAGTTTACCAAACGCTACCAAACGATTCGTGACATATTTTGCGGCTAATTTCATTGTGGAAAGACTTAATCGATAGAAAAACATCTAATAGCGTTTGATATTCTATTCAGGACGTTTGGTAGTTGATCGCTAAATTATGAAAACGCAAAATACATGTGAATCCTCAGTGGACGGTTCTGATTGGTTGCCAGAAGCCGTAGTCCTAGAACGGCTGATTAACGCAAATTCACCCGTAATTTCTTTAGATGACTAATCACTTTGACTAATCGAGCTTTCATCCACGAATCGTTTAGTAGTCGTGCGTGCGTACATAGTTTCTTTGTCCGCCGCGACTTGTGGCGACCAATCACAGCTCACCGTTCAGTTGATCATGGCCAGCCGCTATTGGTCGTTAGAAGCCGCAGCGAAAAAAGGAATTTCTCAAAAAAATTCACCCATTATTTTGTGGCTAATTCATTGTGATGAGATTTATTCGATAGAAAAACAAATCATAGCGTTTGGTATTCCATTCAGGTCGTTTGGTAGTCGATCAATCAATAACGCAAAATACAGCGAATCGGAAATGGAGCGCTGGGATTGGTCGCCATAAGCCGCACTGACAGAATTATATATTAGCGTAGATTCACTCGTTATTTCTTGTCCGATTACGTTCTAATGGGCGGCGATCGATGGAAAAACATCCGGTAGCGTTTGGTATTCTATTCGGGACGTTTCGTAGTCGATTATTCAAATACGATAACACAAGATACGTGCGTATCAGAAATAGCGAGCTGTGATTGGTCGTGATAATATACGACGTTTTTGCGACAGATGGCGTTGGTTATCGAGTCTTTTTCCGCTGCCCATCGTCCTATCTCATGGATCGGAATTTTCTTTTTGATTTTCCGAAAGAACGGGAAACTACCAAACGATTTGAATGGTTTACCAAACGCTACCAAACGACCACCAAACGATTCGTAAAAAAAAAAGTTCGATTAGCCAAAGTGGGGCGGCCAACTTATTGCCCAATTTTTGATTATCGTTTTTTCGAAAAACGGAGAACTACCAAACGATTTCAATGGTTTACCAAATGCTACCAAACGACCACCAAACGATTCGTAAAAAAAAAGTTTGATTAGTCAAAGTGGGGGGGCTAACTTACTGCCCAATTTTTGATTATCGATTTTTCGAAAAACGGAGGACTACCAAACGATTTCAATGGTTTACCAAACGCTACCAAACGACTACCAAACGATTCGTAAAAAAAAAAGTTCGATTAGTCAAAGTGGGGTGGCTAACTTTGACGAGGTCACGCCGAAAAGGGGAGCGTTGTACATCTCCCTGCTAATCTCTGGTAAACACTCTAGGTAGGAATTATAAAACAGCTCCATGTTTCAACTATTGATGGCAGTAAATTAAAAAATATATTCTTCCATGTTATTTTTGTTCGAGTTCTTTTGTCATTGGACGAGTTTTTTGATTGGTTGAAATCGCTTTAATTCGCTCGTACAAACACTTTTGATTTTATAAACACTCCAAGTTACGAAGATCTCATAAGTTTAGCCACTCCAGTTTCATGGCTTTTGCGTGTTTCGTGTCTTTTACGTGACTCTCATACAGTCACACTTCTGTGCGGATAGACGTCGTAATAGTTTAGAAAACATATGTACGTATGAGAGACTGGCGACGAACTATTCTGAATGAATTATATCGTTGAATATTTCGGAGGTATTATCTACAATGAATCAGGCTGTTTGATCCGTTTGTAGAGAACTGTAATCATTCAGCCGATACATAACCTCAAAATCTTTGTCCCGGTGCTAGCGCAAAACGGGCCACTGAATCCCGATATTGCATGAGGTTGAAGTTTGCATCGTTGGAATGCAATGAAAATTAATATTTCTGAATTCCTTTCGTTTCTTTTGGCATTTAAAGATATTTATTTACCGATCTCATTTATAATTCTGTGAAAAAAGATTTCCTATAATAATAAAAATAAAATGTCAAAATAAGATGTTGCATTCCAATGCAAACTTCAACACCATGATGTTGATGTGATTTATAAGACCGTGAAAGTAATTGAGCAGAAACCGGTCGAGTTCAATTCATCCTCGAATGTAATTGTCGGCAAGATGATCACTGACGGTTTTTCTTCTCGTTTTTCATTTGCAAAGTACCGTGGAATGTTATATAACTCACAGCGCTGAGAGAATGTAACTGGTAATAAAATAATTGTGCAAAAAACCAGAATTTTTTATGATTCGTCATGAATTAACTGATTTTCCAGGCGTTCGTCATTATCGGGATAATTGCCATTTTTATTTTCCCCGTTGACTATGCATTAAGGGGTTAGGCTACAGTGGAAAAGAATAAAAGTAGTTGCTTGGGCAACTCAATTTGAAGAGGAAGGTCCAGCATATCGCTTATCTACTAAAAAACTGTCATGACAAAAAAACTGCTGTTTTGAGTAAGTATGTCATAAAATAAAAGAAGGATAAAAACGTTAATAAATTTCACAACAAATAAAATCATTATAGGCTTATTCAGATAAATATTGACGGTACAGTGGCGTGACAAATGTGAAAAAAAAAATTTGATATGCTTTTTTCTCAAAACCGCATCCTTTGTGTTATTACAGTTTTTTTTTAGTAAAAAAGCGATATGGTATCGATATGGATTCTTAAAATCTAATGAACAGCTTGACTTGAAATTGGGACACTTTTTCAGTATAATAGTAGTTAAGTCTTGACTTAAGTTTTTCTTCTTAACATTTTTTTTTAGTTATTAACAACAACGTAATTTCTCCTCGAAAAATTGAAAAAAAAAATACAAATTTTTTATTTATTGAAACACGATGACAAAAAAAGCTCGGTCAAGTCTCAGCCAATATTATCTATTTTAAGGAAAAACCTCATTTTTTTCTTCCAGATCAACCGGTTGGCCAAAATTAAGCGTACTGTTGAGCCCCTTACGATCAAAGGGCCTTCACGAGATTATTAATATTTTTCAATGCAATTTGATACACAACTTTGCTAACGTACATACAAATTAATATCCGAACGATTTTTCAATCTTACTTATTCTTACTTATTACTATTCAATCAACTTACTATTCAACTTACTATTCAATCTTACTTATTATCTTACAATCTTACAAGATTGATTTGTGGGTCAGCCCGCGAGAATCGACCCATGACCCCCACAGTAAAGGGTATAAAAACATGTGCGATATTAACAAATTTTTTTCGTATGAAAAAGTGATTCACTCATAAAATTAATTACACATCTTTTTAGTATGAATATCAAGCTGTTAGAAAATATATATATTTTTTTTCGATGTACAAAATGGCCGACTACTCGAAACTTCTCGAAACAGCTTTTTTCCAATTGGCGTGACAAATAACTTCAACAATTTTCACTCGATTTACTTCAAAGTTAAAAGTTATGTTCCTAATTGCATTTCGCAGAGAAGTACGTACGGAATTTCTGATTAATCGAAAACTTTTCATTTTATGAGCAGTTTATGAGCAGTTATAACGAAATTTTTCACTGAAAATTCATTTCTTAAGTTCAAATACCTACAACTTTTGAATAAAACAATATTTTTTAAATTCCGTACGTACTTGTTTAGGTATTCTAATGTAGATTGACGAGAATTTTTGTTTTTTGTTCAAGGTAAAAAATTGTGGATGCGTCCACAAAAAAGTCACCCTGCGGAGCGCCTAAAAAAAGATAAAAGAAAATATTAGTAGCTAGTCATTTTGTACATCGAAAAAAATATATATATATTTTCTAACAGCTTGATATTCATACTAAATAGATGTGTAATTAATTTCATGAATACATCACTTTTTCATACGAAAAAAAATTGTTAAATTCGCACATGACTTTATACCCGTTACTGTGGCCCAACCCCTTAAGTTTATGTGCATAAAACAAACGCAACCACAATATTACTATGTACAATTCGTTACCATCAAACGTGCGAGCTGGAGTCTTCCGACTGATCCGAATTTGTCCATGGCTTGAAGCAAAATCCACTTGATTCTTTGCTCGCTTGATACGTGAAATATGCTCTTTTAAACGAAACTCCGGGAAATTTTCCAAATTCCATTAAACCCCACATGGTTCTAGATAGCAGAACTCTAGACTTGCGAAGATTACTGTAGAACACCGCTCTGTTCAATTCCGTCTATGATGAAGATTCGATCATTGAGAGGAATAAATGAAATACTTTAGATCGCTTGGCTTTCCAATTCTTTTTTCGCCATTCACATACTTCTCGTTTGATCTCAGCTGCTTTATCCCAAGTCAGATTCTTCATAAACTTCTTTGGAAGTGTAAGCTCCGGAGGTTTGATTTTCTTAGGCATTTGGACAGACTCCCAAATCTTCATACTGTGACTCATCAGAATTTCTGCAAATTCATAAGATACGTTGAACGCTGTGTGTCGTTTGTAAGGAAATGTACATGTTCGATTACTTTTTTCCTCCGGAGGAAGAGCTATTCCCTTTCTATACATGATCCAATATTGCAGCTGGGGCATCAGATGGCAAGCTGGTAACTTTGCGAAGAGGAATCCTTCATTCGCCATCCGCTCTAGTTCAATCTGAAAGCGTTTGGCTAGAGTATTCCGAACGACTTGACATTTCAACTGTAGCTTCTTAGATAGATTCTTCAAAGAAGTGCACATTATTGTGCAGTTTCTATAAACATATTAAGCACCATTTTCGAGCGAATAAAAAAAATTGTATTCAAAATGTAGCCATTTTGCAAAAAAACCATACTAAATTTTTTTTATCTAATCTAAAGGACAATATTTTTTCAAATTCTGGGTGCTGATCCTTAAAAGTTCTGAATCCGCCTGCAAAGCGCCTAAAAAATGCTCTTAGTGTAGCTAAGACTGTCCCGCTTTTTCTTAAATACATTTGTTGTATGAATCAACACATGTAGAATAAACCCTCCAAACCACATTTTAATGGTTTTTTTAGTAGTTTGAACAAATCCCAAAAGAGTCTTATTTTCCGGTGAGCCAAATAGGTATAACGCCTCAAAAGATATTATTTTGCCACTAACATTTTTCAAGATTGCTCTTGGAACATGATGAAAAAAGAGGTTTTTCTCGTTGCAGCCCGAACAGCCAAGATACTATGACTTCAAAAAGTCCAGTGTTGAATCAAATGGATTAACGGAACTCCAGGCTGCTGTTTCTTTTATTACAATAGCCATACCAAAAACAAAGTACTACGTCTTCAAAGTAGATGGGTCTAAATCCGACAGCATGAAATTGCAACAAATTTATTTATTTTTCTCTTATTTAGTCTCCAGGCCGCTACTGAAAACCCCATAAGGAGTTAAAAAAATGATGACTTCCGGACTGCACTCTTATGGAGGGTGGGAGAGTCGAAAAATGGTACCTTCTGCAGCAAAGATATACTCATATATTGTATTGGTGTCATAAAGTTCTTGAAAGGATCCTTAAAAAAATCGCAACAATAGTCGATCTCTAAAACTGACTCTTAAGGGGGACGGTAAATGTCGTAAAAATATCGTATATTTTGCTGTAAAAAAAGTATTATTTTCTATTGGCCTTATATATTTGCAATCCTAAAAACGGTGTGTTCGTGTAGTGGTTAACGTGCTGATTAGGGTAGAATATCCATACGTCGAATATCCGTATGTACGAATATCTATAAGTCGAATATCCATAAGTGAATGTCCAGAAGTCGAATATCCATAAGTGAGTATAGAGTAGAAATGAATGCCAGAAATGGCGAGAGGTAGAGGAAAAGTGAGTATAGAGAGGAACCCAAACAAACTCACTCATCTCTACCTCCTGCCATTTCTGGCACTCAGTCCTTCAGTCACTCAGTCCCGCAAAAAAATTGTACCAATTTTTTAAAGGGTCTTCGCACTTTAGACGCTAAAAAAGGCTATTTTCATACATTTTTTTTATAGGTTTATATTATAGATATTGATATAAAAGTTGTTAAACTTAATAAAAACACTTTCGAAATACATTTTTTTTAAATTTATTTATTTAAGTCACTATTTGTAGACGAAAATGGAGGTTAAACAAATGGCCTAAAAAAATTGTAGGTCTGCACTGTTGATGAAATCTCGGAGATGGATTATACGAAACAAAAAAAATCAAACGGTTTTAGATTCCGTATGTTAATGGCTATAGCGCATATCATACGATTTTTGATATCTGTAAAAATAACAAAATGGCGGACATTTTTCGAAACCAAAAAAAACGTATTTTTCGCCGTTTTTGGCAAAAAAAATAGTAAATATAAAAATTTTTTAAATCCTTTGTATGCGCTATAGCTATAGTAGTAAAGAATATGTGCCCTGGGTGGCACGGAACCTCGGCGCCCTTTGGGATCGCTGAATCCGAATTTGAAGTCAAAATTTGGAAATTCAAAATAGCGGCGCCAATATGGCGGACAAAAATCAAAAACTTTACTCGATTTAGATGAAAATTAGTACTCCGGGATTTTTGAGGTCGCTCATTACGAATCTGAACTTTAAATTTGAAAATTCAAAATGGCGGCGCTAGAATGACGGACCGAAATTGAAAATTTTTACTCGAATCAATCTGTATTATTTGTATTTTCATTCGCTATATTTGCTCGTCATTGTGAATTCCTGAATTTTTAGTTCAGACTCGTAATCAGCACCCTCAAAAACCCCAGAGTACAAGCCTTCAGGATAAAAAAATGTTCCTGCCATTTTGGGCACTTTTTGTCGAATTCTCTCTGCCAACGAAGGGGTTAAGTGTAACGACTTTTATATCAATATCGATAATATAAACATATCAAAAAAATCCATGAAAATAGCCTTTTTTAGCGTTTGAGTGAGAAGACCCCTTAAATCTTCGGTAATCGTTGAAATCCAATGTTGCCAACTTTAGACCCATCAAGGTAATTTGTTTTTGCTACTCCCAATTTTCTTCGCGCACATACGCGTGTACCGAAAGAACTTCATAACGCTACCGATTCACTGGACTGCTAAACAATGTCCGCGAAATGGTTTCCTCAAAACATTACATCTTTCCGCCATCTAGTTGCAGAGCTTCCTAATTATCGTATACCTGTACCAGATGCTTGAGATTAGTGGCTTCGGACACTCTGGTCGAACCGCGGGGAACCGCTTTATTGTCCCGAGGCATGATACTTCCGGTTGATTTAATGGGGTCTGCATCCGTTCTCTGTTCCTGACCAAGGTCCTTTTCGGACAAATATGTCCCATAATCTGCAGGACTTGCTTCCATTGGCTCATCAGGCTCCTGCATTGAGGTCCCAGGATGTACCACTTTGGGTTTAGTATTCTTTTCTCCGCTTTGATGCGGATCGTCATCTGTATCACGACGACGTGCGTGATCTTTCCCTCTGCCATTAGGTGCATTCCTATTTTCCGTCTTGTTGCGAAATTCATCATCTCTGCTTTCACGATAAAACTTCTTTTTCTGCGGCCTATCGCGACTCGCCGCCGTATCGAATCTTTTTACTCCAGCACGATCCTGAATGGGACGATCACTTCGAAAAAGTACATCGACGTTCTTGTTCATCATCGCTTCGACCTCGTCTCTCCTGTTCGTCCCGACCTGCCTCAGTTGCAGGGTTGCCGAGTTGCCCGAAACTGCTCTCGATCCTGCAACATCCATGGGAGACCAGTGACGATGTACCTTGGCAATTGGTAAATCCGTTTTGCTCGGCTCGGGTGTCTTCACAGGTGTATGCATTCCTATTCCCGATAAAACGCATTCGCCAGGCGCCATGACACGATCCTGCTTTACGCCATCAACGCAATATCGCGGATCACCAAACTCCCCGGAAGTCTTCTTGACTTCGGATATCACGATCTTGGTCTCTGTCTGCATTGGCCTCGAGAGTCCTTCGACTCGGCTGAAAGGTTGTTTCTTGTGAGACCTCAGTCGTGCCTGAAGACTCAACCATTTCTTCTTTTCTTCCTCGCGTTTCACAAATCTTCTCTCGTATTTGCACTCGCACACGGGTTTCTTGACGCGCAATCTTCTGGGCGTCGCGCAACAGCCATCATTGGAGAACTGCACGCATCGCAACCAGCATGGAACGTTGTCTCGGCAACGAGTGTAAAATTCCATCAGAGCCTCATCCTCGCAAGCCTTCGACCATTTCTTCCCTCCGGAATTTTCGACTTCCTTCTCCGCTGATTTGTCCTGGTTCCCTCCTGATCCTTCACTCAAGTCAGCCATTTTTGCTTTCACGGTTCGACACTCGCAGGCTACTGGCTCTCTCGGTGGTTTCTTCATCAAACTCTTTGGTCCGAGATACTTCTCGATGTACTTGAACTCGTTGATTTTTCGTTCCCTGGCACACTTCTCGTAGGGGGACTCGTGGAGCTCGTATTCGGGGATGTATTCTTCACTGTTTCGTACACTGGGTGTTGGAGTGATGTAAATCAAACCGTCTATAACACGTGCAATATTCTCTTTTCGTTTAGCCTTTTCGTTTCTCGTTATTCCCGTCACGTTGTAGAGTAATACTTTTTTCGCATTTCTGTTCTCTCGACACTTGCATGGCTTGCCACCAGGCCTGACGGGAATCGTCTCTACGGGCTCGTGAGGATCAACCAGATACAATAACGTTTTCTCTACTGGCAAAGCTTGCTCGGATATTGTTCTCCAACTAAACGGACCGTCTTTGGGTGATTCATCCTCGTGGAGCACCTTCTTGCCTTTGCAGCAGGCTTGCTCATCGGCACTTTCTCTCTTACACCTTCCGGGTGGATCCTCAGGAAGTATCACCGGCGAACGGACAAACTTGCTCGCCAAAATCTTTGATCTGTTCCACTCTTTCTTCAATTTTACCAATTCGCTTGATCTCTTTCTTGCGTCGTCTTGACTTTTTCCTTCTTTGCTCAGGTCGCGGCTTTTGCGCACGTCTGTGGTATTCGTTAGGTTCGACATTTGACTCTGAGATTTGCTTCCAAGGTTGCCAGCCTCGTCGCTCTTTGGATCTTCGTTCTTATCCTTCAGAGATTTTCTTGTTTTGTTACGGGTTACCTTGGGCTTGCGATACTGTTGGATTTTACTCGCTGATCGTGGAGAATGCTCGGTGAGGTCGCTAATGCGCTCGGTCTTGGAGGTAACAGTGGAACAACGACTATCTCGATTCAAGTGTTTTTCCTTATTGGGTTCCGCGGCCGTTTTTCGCGATTCCCGAAATCCTTTCTTCTTGACTTCCGGCTCTTCGTCCTCTGGCTCCTCCTCGTCTTCCTCTTCTTCGTCATCCTTTTTTCGCTGCTTCGGTATGGGGTGTCGAGCTCCAAACGGCGCACCACAAATCGCCCGACCAGGTTTATCACCGCACGGCGGGCTCTAGAATGCGGAGGAAACAATTAATGGACTACATCTACCTAGGGGGTAAAAAAATTGCATTTTCCAAATCTATTTTTGGTAGATGTCGCCCCATAATGTATTCCCTATGTTATCTCACCATATGCATCTCCCTATGTACAAAAGTGTTTTTTCAATTGTACATTTTATAGAAACGGTGTAGACGATGGATTAAAACTTTGGAGGGTGCGTTCAGTATATGACAAAGAATTCACTGTATACATTTGAATGAAATGGTAACATTTCGTAAATTTTGCCGAAACTCCTTAAAGCCTTAGGCCACAGTAACGGGTATAACATCATGTGCGAAGTTAACAATTTTTTTGTATGAAAAAGTGATTCACTCATTAAATTAATTACACATGTATTTAGTATGAATATCAAGCTGTTAGAAAAAATATTTTTTTTTTTCGATGTACAAAATGGCCGACTACTCGAAACTTCTCGAAACAGCGTTTTTCCAAGTGACGTGACAAATAACTTCAACAATTTTCACTCGATTTACTTCAAATGTAAAAGTTATATTCCTAATTGCATTTTGCAGAGAAGTATGTACGCAATTTCTGATTAATCGAAAACTTTTCATTTTATGAGCAGTTTATGAGCAGTTATAACGAAATTTTTCACTGAAAATTCATTTCTTATGTTCATATACTTACAACTTTTGAATAAAACAATATTTTTCAATTCCGTACGTACTTGTCTAGGTATTCTAATGTTGATTGACGAGAATTTTTGTTTTTTGTTCTAGGTAAAAAATTGTGGATGCTAAATGTCACGCTGCGGAGCGCCTAAAAAGAAAAGATAACGAAAGAAAATATTAGTAGTCGGCCATTTTGTACATCGGAAAAAAAAATATATTTTTTCTAACAGCTTGATATTCATACTAAATTAGGGTGTCTAATTTTGACCAGAACTGAAATTGCATGACATTTAAGGATTTTTAAGGCAAGAAATGGGGATTTTTTCATGACTCTTAGTATGACTTTGTGGCATAGAAGTATACTTAATCATTCTACAGTG
Source organism: Ophion slaviceki (assembly GCA_944452715.1). Classification (NCBI taxonomy): domain Eukaryota; kingdom Metazoa; phylum Arthropoda; class Insecta; order Hymenoptera; family Ichneumonidae; genus Ophion; species Ophion slaviceki. Next base: position 28,308,441 of record OX101794.1, on the reverse strand, counting down.
CGACCGATTTTCTAAATTTTTATATTTTTACTTTGCTCTTTCAAACAGATGTGTGTTGTATGCCAATAAAAAGTATACGGAATAAACGAAAAGTCACCATACTGTACAATTCCATATGTAGTAAAAAAATGTGAGACAAACATAATTTCAAGGTTGCTGTAAAGAAATATATTTTGGGAACATATAGAAAAATATTACATACATTTAGGAACTTTGAGTAATATCATCTAGTCGCTTTACACGAATAACAAAGAAAAACTAATGTATGTTGAGATAACGCATCATTTTCTTTTACTTTTTTCTATTTTATTTTCTATCCATTCGATATTCGTTTCTCTATCGACAAGTACCACAAAGTTAGTTCATATTGAATATAGACTCAACGATCATTTAGTAGGGTATAATGTCAAAAATTCAGGTAGACTGATAATTTTTCATGACATTTCATGACTTTTTCAGGGTCGAGTGTAATTTCATGACATTTAAGATTTTTCATGACTTTTCAGGTCGGTAGACACCCTGTAAATAGATGTGTAATTAATTTTATGAGTGAATCACTTTTTCATACGAAAAGAAATTGTTAAATTGGCACATGATTTCATACCCGTTACTGCGGCCTAAGGCCTTAACTAACTTCTCGAATAAGTTTAGCTTCTGCTTCTCTACGGGCGAGTTCTTCTTCATCGGGAATGTTGACGGCGCCCCAGGGTCCACCACAAACGGCCATGCCATCCTCGTCTCCGCAAGGTTGAAAAGCCGCCAGACTATACATGTTTTTCTTTCCAAGAGGATCATTATCTTCTATCTGGTTTTCCTTTTCTCGAACTTTACCGTATATTTGTTCATCAATCTTTTTCTTAAATACATTCCTTCGGCAGCTTTTGTCATTGGGGTAATCTCGACAGGAGCTGGTGCCAACTTCGCGGGGTCTATATTTCTTTCCAATGCAAATTTGTGTCTCTTTCGTCCACGGAATGTTATCACTGCTCGTAATCTCGTGCAGACCCTCGTTGATCGTTTTTTCGATAGTGCACCCGCAGGGGGGAACATTTCTTATTGTTTTTACAAGGCTCGAGGTCTCCACGATTTTCTTTGGCACATGCTCGACGTGCTTGATAACTCCGTTGATGTGATAGTTAACATTCCCTTGCTGATTAGTCACACCACCGATGATCTTGTTCTTGATAATTTTATCGTGCGAATCAATGACCTCGGGGAGATTTATCATTGAATCTGTGGGACTCGGAGCCGGTAAATTCATCGACAACGATCCAATAACGTATCTGATAAAAAAGAAATTGACCATTCGTACTTTATTATCTTGTGACACAAATCATAATCAAATTACCCGACAAAAAAGCCGTTCGGGTCTGTACGAAAATAACATATCGATTTTACACAAATGACTGTCTTCTGAAAAGGAAGTTATATTCTCTAATGAATGCATATTCAGATCCAATAAAATTATACCGAACATACAGTACTAAATGCTTGACAACTGGCATTTTTTTTACATTGAGGGGGTTTTCCACCCCCAAAATGGCGGAATTTTTCATGAAAAATAGCACTTTTCACTTTACATGACCACCAAAAATTTACAAATGAAAAAAAAAATTATCAAAGACCGTTGGGGGGAGAATTTGATGACTAAATTTTAATGGTACTTGTTTTCAGACAATTTCTAGCTGAGATACAGTGAACACCGCAAATCGTGTTTTTCCAAAGGCGTTCTTGGAAAAGCTTTGTCACCGGCTTGTTTGTGGATATTTTCACGTACAAATTGCACGGAATGTTCTCGAAATGACACTTAACAATGTACAAGAGGTTTCAATAAATTTACTCTATCCATATAGATGAAAAAAATTCCCAAAAAAGTGTTTTTTTTTTTTCATGCTGAAACCCCTACCCTCCCGTTAATAAATGAAAATGACAGGTCATTTTGAGACACCCTATACTTTGCTGTTGGAATTCGGTAAGAAATCGTGTTCTTCGGAGGGAATATTGACGAATCCAACGCTGAATCATGGGCTCGAAGTTTGCATCGATAGAATGCAACGAAAATTCTTTTTAATATCTTGTTTTCATTATTATTAAAAATCATATTTTGCAGGTTTGTGGAAGATCGCTAAATAAGAATCCCAAAAAATGTTTGCGTGATTTTCTGTTTAAATATGCCAGATGAAAAAAAATCTTTTGTTGCATTCCAACGATGCAAACTTCAACGTCATAGCTGAATCTAACTTTTCGTGAAAATGCTTTTTTAAACTTATTTGAGACGAAATGAAGTCCTATCATCAATCACGTGTTCGTCCAATATCAAATTTTATGTGCAACTTTTTCAAAATGTATCGATTTTCTAGAATAAAAAAGTTCTACACAGAATTCATCCGCATAAGGTATAATATTCATCTCTTTCCGAAACCGCGAACAGTTTTGACGATACTGGATTAGAGTTTTTGTTACCGACCATGTCGCTCAGTTTAGGTTAGGGCGAATTGTCACACCGACATGAGTGCGAGAGAGAGATAGCTGATTTGCAGATACCCAGTATTTTCCGAGACGACTAATTTTTCGGAAAAAAGAAACGAAACACGTTCCGCTTCGTTGATAAGTGAGCAACGTCTATCTCTTCGTGTGCCCGGAACGTAATCCGCATGGGAGGAAACTTGACCGTAGGAATTTTACCGACCGGACGTGTGACACTTGTCGACGATCTATCACGTGTTTGGTCAGCAAAAATCCAATGGCTAAGCTTTCTTAGAGATGAATTATATTCTGAACAAACAAGGAGATACACTGTATCTATTCTTTTGAAGCAATGAGGTATTCTTCCCTTTTTTCCAAAATATCCGTTGTTCAGAGAAAAGCCTCTCGCATTTGTGGCCACTCGGCCGATGTGCGCCTACTCTAAAAACAAAATGACGTATGGAACAGCTGGCCTCCGGAACGGTTCACTTTGAGAAAAAGCCTCACCTCATTGTTTAAGGAGATAGGAGCATTAGCCACAATCCAAGATTAAGTGTTTCTTTAAATATACTTCACTGTCTAGACTATACTGAGTCTTTACGAGTTTTTTGAAATTTGTTTACCACAAAACACCAGAGATAAAAAATAGGTTAATGTATTTAAGGGGCCAGTACACTTTGAAAATTTCAAAAAATCGATTGATCATCCACTTGAAGAAATCGACGATGATGAGCAATCAGAAGGGATTTTGTATGGTGCAGGAATTGCCGATTGAGTTTAGGTAAGAGTTTTTCATAGTATAAACTTCAAACGCGTTTTTCTCGAAACAACGTTTTCAAAATCTAGCTCCATCGTATCTCTAAAACTAATAAACCGATTCTCTTGAAATTTGAACCACATATTGTAAAGATGATTCGCAATAAGATGATCCTCGATGATTTAAAAAAAAAATTATTTTTACTTTTTTTTGCGAAAAAAACGCGTTTTTAAAATACTTTTTTCATTTTTCATCTGCAATTTTTTTATTTTTTAATAAAACTTTGTATTCGGGGGTCATTTTGTAGCTGGTGACATTGAATCTAATGGACTTTGATTTTTTTGTTTCAGACAAGCCGTTGCCGAGTTGTGATGGAGCTACCTAGCCCACTTATTTTTGAGGCGTTACGTTAAACTATAGTTTTTGTACTTAAAAATGAATAAAAATGAATTAAATTTTTGTTTTATGTAATTCAAGACTTTATTTATCAAGCCCAACAACTTTTGTATTCATATTTTTATAAAATCCTCCAAAAAAAAATCGCGAAAATAGCCTTTTTTTCGTGGCTCCAAAGTGGACGGGCTCCTTAATTTTACGTGCGGTTAGATGAGCAAGACGTTCACGCTACGGGTGATGTTACTTTTTTCGCTATTTAGCACCAAGATAACCCATTTCTAACTACGGATTAACGCAAACTAAACCTTTGTAAACATTTAGAAAAAAAACGCCATCTTGCCGATCGTAAACCATTACATTCAATATTGAACCATCAAGGTTTGATGAAATGTTACGAATCTTGGCTGGCGAATGGAGAGCACTGCTGCCAACCTCAATGTCCGCGAAATTGTCGTATTTCGGCAACACTTAATATTAGTTAACGATTATAATAAATAATCTCGTGACATAAATATAAATAGGCATAATTATAAATTACTCGAAATTTCATTCTGAGTTGTATAAAACGTCGGCTGACACAGTTTCATCATAATAATCATCGATAATGTTATACTTTTTCAAGATGGTAGTAACACAAAAGTTTTTCTTATTTACGTGATAAAAATATAAAAATGCATAATTTTGCCCTTTAATTATATATTTTATGAAAAAATTAGCATCTACAGAATAAAGCTATACCTTGCATGATGATAAGGGAAAGAGCGTTGAGATATATTAGAGAAGTGATGAGAACGGAGGAGAGGTGACCAAAAAATTGCTTATTAGACGAAATTAGAGCGATAACAAACGGTGACCCGTCAAAATGAGGGCAAAACTTGGTGAAGGTATTAAGAGATCTGGAGATAGAAGATATAATGACAATGATGAAAGAGCAAAGAGAAGTGGAAAAAAATAGACGAAAGGATAAAAGAGGGACTGGAAAACTTAAAAAAAAAAAACAGAATTTTAAGGACGGAAGAGGAAAAAATCAGAAAATCGACGTATAGTGACAAGTATAAATATATTATAGAATTATAGGACGAGATGCCATGGAAATATTGGTCAGAGGAGGGAGTAAAGGATAGGGACAAGAAAATATGGGCGAAGCTAAGATGTGGCAACATAGGAAGGGCGGAAAGAAAGGCGCAAAGGATTTGACGTGCAGGATACGTAAAGAAAAAAATGAAACACTGGAGCACCTATTGAAACGTAAAAAAAGCTAATGCGTTGGTACCAGAGAAAACAGAGGAGCGGATGGAAGGAATGGATGATTTGGCAGTAAAGGGGGAAACCATAAATATGCTGGAAGGGAAAATACAAATAGGGATGTGCGAGTACTTTAGGGAAATAGAGGAAGTGTGCATAAAGATGAGTAAGGAGCATGGGGGCGGAGAGATAGACGCAGTGGACGAATAAATTAAGAAAGGGAGAATGTGAAAATAATGCGGAGTGCAGGAATGTAGGGTGTAGATAATAAATAAAAAGTATGTATGTGAAATATTAATGTTTTGTAAAAAGCTTTGCAAAAAAGTTGTGCAAATAAAACTCCATACTACTACTACTATACCTCGTATGATTTTTTTTCGACGTTCATTGAAAAAAAATTCATAAACCGTCATTTGACTAAACTGGACCGCTCCAACGTCCTTAATAAATTTAAAAGTATCTTTATCGTCCGGAAACTTCAAACTGCTTTCCCACTTTGAACGATTCGACTAGTGTGTCACTTCACCGTAAAAAAGCGGCTTCAGACAGCATTCGGTACTTTAGTTGGTTTCAGAGTAAATAGCCAAACGAATGAGGTTGAAGTTTGCATCGTTGGAACGCGATGAAAATTAATATTTCCGAATAAATTGAAGATTCGGCATATTTCGCCGACAAAAATCGCGTAATAATGTTTTAAGATACTTATGTAGCAATCTACTATATAAATCTACGAAAAAAGATCTTTATAATAATAAAAATAAGATGTAGTTGGAGTTTGCATCGTTGCAATGCAACGAAAATTCATTTCAGTTTCTTATTTTCACTATTATCCAAAATCATACTTTGCATCTTTGGGTTGTGGATCGCTGAGTAAAAATCCTACAAAAAAGTTTGCGTGACTTTCGCAGCTCAAATCTGCCAAAAGAAATATGGTGAAAAAAATCATTTCGTTTCAACAATGAAAACTTCAACGACATAAAATAAGAAACTTCAAATGTAAAAATAACACGATATTGAAGTTTGCATCGTTGGAATGCAATGAAAATAATTTTTTTTTTTCTATTTGCCAATTTTCTTTGACAGAACAAAACCACGTGAAACTTTTTTTGAGATTCTTAGTAGAGACCTACAACCTAAATCCATGGAGAATGATTTTAGATAACGATAAAAATGAAGAAAGAAGACAAATTCGTTGCATTCCAACGATGCAATTTTCAACACCATCCAAACGTACTTATTTCTTTCTCCATTCATCGTTATCGAATCTATGACGACCCGGGGAGTTTTCGTGCTGTGGTATTTGTCATTAGCCTTTCTTGTTTGTCTGCAACTGCAACAACCGTCGCAAACTGGCTCGGGGCCTGTGAGTTTGAGCGTCGTCTCTACACTTTTGATTATTTCGTTTGCTTTCTTCTCGGCCCTCGTGAACTCCTCGTCAACGTCCTGAAACCATTCTTGCCATTTCCTCGACAAATTCTCTCGTCCACGTGGATACGTTTTTTTAGTCTTTAGATTGAGAGCCTGGAAGAAGTCTTCGTCACTGTTATCCGGCGTCACGTAGGCGATACCGCTGGTCTTGTGAGATATTGGAAAATTCAGCAAATCGTCGTTTTCGGTCACACCAGTGACGATCAAATGTGTGTCCTTCTCGTCGCGATTTGATCTTTTTTCAACGTAAGCTCGTTTGGGATCATTGCGGCTCTCGCTCGCTGCTAAACACGCATTTTCAATTTTACTTTGCTCTCGGCTTTGCTTTGCCAAATGAAAATCCGATTTGCTTGAACGGCGAGGTTTTGCTTTGCCACTTGGCTTATGTTCGTGTTTGGCTTTTCCTACAAGTGATTTATTTTTTACTGTTTTCTTTTTCGGAACCTTGTTTTCCCCTTGGGATATTGACTTTGAGCTTTTTCGTTCCGATTTAGACTTCTTCAGGGAAGTCCTTTTTCTCGCTCGAATGTTATCGCCAATTTTAACGTCGCGTTTCGAAGAATTGAGTTCGTGCTGCTGGCTAGACTCTGCTTCGTCTTTGAATAATTCGTCACCTCGGTCGTGAGTCTCATCGATAATTTCGTTCTCTCGTTCATAAAGTTCGTCCTTATCAGTTGTTTCGCGTCGATAAGATTCCTGTTTTTCGTCGCTTCTCGTGAAGACCTCGTCACTCTGGGCAATGCTCGACGTTGTTCCATTGGCCTCGGTGTACGGCGCGAACGAAGGTAATATAACTCTCGGAACTGGTATATTCTCACACTTTTTTCTCCAAAGATGCAATTCTTTTTTGTACGTCAGCCAATCCGGTCTTGTGAAGAGAGGTTCCAAGTACGGCGACTTCAATCTTCTTCTAGGGCCAATCGGATGTGGCACGGCTGTGTAATTAAATAACGAGTCATTGATTATTGAGTCAAATACTTGGTCTAAGTGATGCTTTTATTTTAGTGATTATGAATTCAGCTCAATATTCTGGGCTAGTTCCTTTTTAAGCCGTTCAGTTCGTTTCTAACTCAAGGTCGCATCCGTTTCATTCTCATTAAGGCGGGATATACATTTAGACAGGAAGAAAATACGCAACATTGAGGAATTTTTTAAACTAAGAAATAATTATTCTTCTATTATCAAACTTTAGGAATACTTTAATAGTATATTTAAGTATACGACACAATTTTTTAAAATTTATTCGGCATGCAGTCTAGCTTCCCGTAGACTTTGATTTGCAAAAAAGTTCAAACATTTTTTCAGTTGGAACATGAATAGTTTCTATGTGACGGTAATTAAAATGAAGAAAATGCAAATTTGGGAAAATGGCATGCATTTACAAACAAAAAATCAACATTTCACGCAACATTTCTGTAAAATGTGAATTTAAAAAGTAGTTTTTTTTTTTCAATTTTTCGAAAACAATTTTCGTCAAGTAGAAGGTACCAATATTATCAATATTTCTGCCAATTTCAACTCCATCGGCTTAATAGTTTTTGAGTAATCCTGCACGCCCATTTCGATTTGATAATTGCCCATTTGAAGTTTCTCGAATTTCGCTTTAAAACTTTGGGAAAATATTCTACATATATAGTTCTATCATTTAAAGAAAAAAAAAGAAATCGATTTTTTTATCTTTGTGAATGTATATCTCGCCTTAAAGATTATGGCGTTGAAGTTTACGAAGGTTATGAAGAACAACCATAATTTATTAATCATTTAGCAATTATAATCGCTTGTATCGCTAATAATATTGTACAATCAGCTATATTATCCAGTTGATAAGAAATAACGGCGGGTTCTACCGATTAATAAGCGATCCATTACTATTCAATCAAATGATTCGGCGGTCATCGCTAATTATCAATACTGATAATCACTAGCTCAGTTATTAATTGGATCCTTCGTCATTTATCAATGATACAAAACGCTTTTTTAAAATCGGCAACCACAATAACTCAAAAATCACTGCGCCGATCAACTTCGAATTTTACAAGCTTTTTTTACACGTCAAAAAGCAGTGCTTGAACGAAGGAATTTTTTTTGCATTGCCTATTTTTTTTTTATCAACGAATATAGAGCGTTTTTTTCACCGAAAATCGATACTTCCACTTTGGACGGCGGCCATTTTTTCCAAAATCAATATTTTATTGAAAAACTAAATAAGTTTGATTTGTTTATTACGGATTATTTGGTTCCGCGCAGAAGTAGGCACTGGAAAGAACGTTTTTAAAACGGCGGTCTGCACAAACCATTCTATCTACCACATTTATAAATATCTTTCGAAACAAAAATTGTAAAATATACTTGAAACCATACTCTACAAGGTAAACAAAAAAAAATTGAAACCCTGCACACGTTTATCCAGAAAAAAGTCACAAAAATTCGTCTTTTTTCCGGCCACGAGTTAGATGTAACCCGTTGAAGAATGTCGGCAAGTGAACTAGGGCGCTAAAAATATCTCGATGTCGTCTACAACGAGAATTATCAGCACCACCTCTAGGCCTCAACGGATGAGTTAATCTTCGATGCAATTAAATTTACTTAGCAGAATTTTTCTAATTCCCAAAAATTGGCTCCAATAGTGTCTACAATCGATGAATTTTTGACCCCTCGAAGTGCGTATTTGACTCGTTGTTGGTCGGTTGAACTACACCCATATTCGATGAAAATTTGGTACTCTCACGTTTCGATGGAAATTTTGGAGTCACTCCCATGGGAAGCCGGCGATGCAACTCAATGACTGTCTCTGGTAGCGTCAAAAAAGCTATGGCCGATAAAATAATCCTCTCGTTGCAGTCGTAAGCCTTTTCTGCAATGTGAATAATGAATGACGTTAAAGTTTCCATCGTTGGAACGCATCGATTTATTTTCTTCGTTTTTATCAATACCTAAAGCCCTTTTTTTGCCAATTGAGGTCATAAATCTCTGTTAAGGATACGTGAGAACGTTTCAGTGATATTCACAACCACAATCAGCCAAAAAAATTAAGGGGAAAGATACCTTTAGGCGCGGGAAAAATATGCTAAAATTCATGCTTTTTTAAGGATAGATTTCTGGTCTATTGTTTAGACTCAGGGTCTGGTTTATTACGACTTTTGACTGTTTCATGGTATTTTAAAAAGTTATTCATCTTTAAAAATGGCGGAGGCATGACACGCCGTGTCACGCCGTCTGACAACATCCGCCGCAAACCGTTTAGAAGACCGTGCCATACCTCCGCCATTTTTAAAGATTAATAAAAAAATACCCGCCAAACATAATGGAGAAATCTTTCCTTTAAAAAAAAAAATCATAAAAAGCAGCAATTTTTTCCTCGCCTAAAGGTATCTCCCCCCTTAAGCGTTCAAAAAGAATTAATTTTCGTTGCATTCCAACGACGCAAGCTTCCACGTCACAATAATGATCAAACCGCTGAACAAACGTGTAATCTTACACTATGTGTAATGTTACCATTCTCATACAAGTACTCCCACGCGAGAATACATCCGTGTCGGGCAAATAAACCGAGATGAATCAATAAAGTACGATATATAGTACATACTGTATTCTTCGTCGGTAAAATATTTTCCTGTTACGATACGATATATCTCGCACAAGAATTTGACCGGGTCGAGATTAGCCAGCCGGCGCAATTGTTTAATCTGTTCCGGAGTAATTTTTACGAACGTCGACGTTACTCCCATATCGCCGAGCGCACGCTGTGTACGTGCAGTGACCCTCTCAGCATAATCGGCACGTATGATATCCGCCAGTGAAAATACATTCTGCATCTAGATTTTTTTTTAAGTCAAATTAACGAAACGAGAATGGTATAATTATCATGCCAGAATTTTAATATTTATTATAAGTACTACTAAGTAATACTAAGTAAGTTAATAGTACTACTGAGTACTGAGAAAATAATGTGTATTTTGCCGAGCTTCTAATTGCGGAATAGTTTTACCTGAGGTATTGATAAATCTTGGTACCATCGGGGAATGGAAATAGTCACATGTGCTTCTTTCATATTGGCTATTTTTCAATTATTCTCTGTTTTACTAGGGTGAATCTCGGACGAAAAATTTAAGAGTCCGTTCTAGCCTCGTTCGATACTGAAATTTGGCAGCTGCAACGTGTCCGTCAAAATTTTTTAATCCAACTGACAGATGCCCGTGAAGCCAATCATCATTGTTCATTTATTAATACGAGCTTCAATCGACTTGGCGTGATCGCAGGAGTTGCCTTATAGAATCAGGTGGTCGTTAAAATTTTTGGCGTTTGACGATTGGACGTCGCGATTCCAAACGTCCCGTTTCAAGCTCGAACCATTGGGTCGATAAAAAGTTTCACGGATTATTGAGGTCCTTCCGAATTTTGTAGCTGGAACCGGTGGATAGTCGGTCAAACGCCAACCGTGCAGCCAGCTCGTGCAATCCGGATAGTAAAATCGATTTTCCGGCTTTACTTTGTATCTTGGGAATAAAACAAAATGGCATTCAAGGCGATGAGTCGTAGTGTCGCTACGAATACGCGGGGCTATGCTTTTCCTTATTTTTTTTTCTGTTTTGCTTTCTCACCTAGACAAATAGTCGGCCATTTTGTACATCGAAAAAAAAATATATATTTTTTCTAACAGCTTGATATTCATACTAAATAGATGTGTAATTAATTTTATGAGTGAATTACTTATTCATACGAAAAAGAATTGTCAATTTGGCACATGATTTTATACCCGTTACTGTGGTCTAAGGCTTTAAGGGATATGTGGCCAACCTGCGGCCCGCGGAGCTGGGTCAAATGAACATAAATGTTAACTTCCATTGTACATATCACCAAAAGAACATTACATCATGAGGCATTTGTATCATATAACATTACTATGGGAGCATGGGAAGTATAATTTATGAAATTTGGCTCGCATGCTGGAAACGTTGGCCACCCATGGATTAAGGGATCATCACAGTGTGAAATTAAAAAAAAAATCGATTTTTTTTGCATTACCTCATAGTATAGACGGTTATAAACATGCTTTTCATATACTTACATAAACGTCAGTAGACAATTTATATAAAAATTCCGCACTCGAATAAAAAAACGCGTTTTTTTATCGAAACGTCCTTTTTCAAAACGGCGTACACTCTCAAAGGAAGAGTTTTCAAGCTATCCGTCTCAAATTTTGACACAACATTCTTCACGCCATTCTTTATCTCGCTATGGAAGCTTTTTTTATTTTCATTTTTTTTAACGAAAAACTGTCGAAAAAATAGGCCAAATTCGATACTTTTTTTTACAATCGCCGCAATTTTCTCAATTTCGATTTTAAAAACCTCCATAGCAAGATAGCGGCTTTCATGCTGATTAATCATCTTTTTACAAATTTTGTTTCAGATAATATTTACGGCCACAACAGTGAGGACACCTTTTTTCAGACATTTTCAACCGTTAAAAAAAATGTTAAAAAAATAAAAATAAACGTTTAAAAATTTATTTTCCGTTCTTCGCGAGTGCTTTGATTTGACATAAAAAAATCCGACTGATTAGCGTATTTTAGCCATCAAAAACAAAATCGCTAAAATCAGCTATTTTTCGACCCCTAACACTGTGATGATCCCTTAATTTAAAAAAAGAAACAAAACCATGTAACAACCAAAAATGGTAATAAAACATACCCCGAGTCTCAAAAATAGTGAATAAATCATTCCTTTAAAAAAAATCATGAAAATGAGCTATTTTTTTCTCTCCTAAAGGTATATCCGCCCTTAAGGGGTATTCTCTCTTTAGACGGTAAAAAATGCTATTTTCATGAATTTGTTTGATAGGTTTATCTTATAGATATTGATATAAGAGTTGTTACACTTAATAAATACACTTTCGTAATACATTTTTTTTAAATGTATTACGAAAGTGTATTTATCAATATGTATATGTATCTGTATGAAATAATTTTTTTTTAATTGTTAATGTATTTATGTAACCCAAACAAACTTTAGACGCGTTTTTCTCGAAACAACGTTTTTCGACGGCTTGTCGATAAAATCTTCGAAACTACTGAACCGATCCTTATGAAATTTTAACCACATATTCTTTACAACTACAGCTATAGCGCATATCAAGGATTTTTTAAAATTTGATACTTACTATTTTTTTTGCCAAAAACGGTGAAAAAAACGTTTTTTAGGACATTTTTGTCAACTACCATTTTCGTCTATAAATAGTGTTTTAAATAAATAAAACATTTATTTTAAATGTATTTCGAAAGTGTATTTATTGAGTGAACAACTTTTATATCAATATCTATAATATAAACCTATCAAAAAAATTCATGAAAATAACCTTTTGTAAGTTTTTTTAATTTTGTATGTATTATAAATAAAATAAGTATAAATATATTTTATATATATATATATATATATATTTAGATAATTTTAATCTTCAAGGTTCAGTCATCACACCTTCGGCACTTTCACCATCTACAGGCTCGCAAGATTCATCATTTACGTTACCTCTCGCGCAAATAATTATTTCCGGTTATGTAGCTTTCCACTCCGTTCTCGTAGAGGAGAGCACGTGCGGACTGATCGATGGGCTTCATGATATCGAGATTTATCGATTCATCGTTCTCCGATGGTCTCCACGCTGGAAGCGGTTTGACTTCATGCAACTGCAAAGAAAAATAAGAAATATTTTTTCAAATAATCATGTAAATCCACGTTCCATCAAATTTCCTTTCGAGTACCAACAATTTCCGGCTGCTCCTTTAGTCTCCGCAGTCGTTCCTCCCTGTGATTTTCACGAATTTTCCGTGCTCTGTGCGCGAGCTTGTCGTCTTGCAGATTGTCCAAAAGCCGTTGACGATTCGCCGCGAACCACTTCATCCTGAGTTTATTTTCCATTTTCGTAACTTCGTCGTTGAATAATTGGCAGCGGGTCGTGCACAAGGCTCGCGCTTCTCGAGCCATCGTTTCATAAATATTCCGAGATACCCGAGTGAAAACTACGCAACGCACCAACTTGGACTTTTAAACCTCATTAATTCCGCCGAACTTGTGACGTGATCTTTTGCAATTCAACTGGAATCGTCGTTTTCCTCGAGACTTTCGTCTTTTTTTTACGCCAACGTGCCGAGTGCACGGAATTTTTTGCACTCGTGTGCTTCGACTATACCCATAGCCCCCCCACGTATTTCGGCGGTATGAAATCACTCGTGTGCAGCTCGTATAATTATTTATTTACATCATCGTTACACTCAATGCTTTGAGCTCCGGATTCATAACGTACCTGTGTCTCTACAATATCGTAAGCATATAATTCAGTACTAGATGATAATTAGTCTTACATGATGGGAGCATACGCTATTTACATTATCGTGCAGAAGAAATGAACAATTTTCCGCTAGATTTTTCGTGTGAAATTTTCCATATTTGTTTCGAATATAAAACACGCGCTATATAAATGTGTGTGAGGGAGGGGGGGGGGTGTATTTACATATCTAAGAAGGAAAAGTGAATATTTGACAGCGATGGTGTTGAAGTTTGCAGCGAAAGCTCTGACATTTTATTTTCCTCATTTCAATCCTTGTGGAAAATCTCTTTTCATAGATTTATATTGTAGATCGTTAAATGAATATTTTGAAAAATGGTTGGGGGATTAAGGGAATTGAGAAACATTGATTTTAATTGGACCCAGCGATGCAAGCTTCAACCTCACCGACAGATTATTACGAAAAGAAAAACAAAGTTATAATAATGGCGTGAAGTTATGAGTTTTCACGTGATATTACCCCCTCTTAGAGTCAACATCGTATGAATTTGACTCAGTTATCACAGCCAAAGGAAGCAATATTGTGTAGGAAAAAGAATAATTGTAATGAAAGGCGTCACCTCGTTCTTTCTCAGCTATTTGAAATTACGTCGACGTGTGCATCATTCGAATGCAACGATATTTTGTTCTTCTTTATTTTCATCATTACCCAAAGTCTTTTATTCTGCAAATTAAGTGCGTGAATTTCCAATAGAAAATGCAAAAACGTTGTAACGATTTTCACTGCCCGAGTTGGTAAAAAAAAAGTACATTTTCGTTGCGTTCCAACAATGCAAACTTCAACATCATTATTTGAATTCGTTCGATGTTCTCGTAAGCGGCAACTCCTACGATCCTAACAATTGACAAGTCTTTTTTCATCGTTTCCATTCCTTCAACGCTCTCATTTTTCCCCCGCATTTCTATCGATCGGTCTTAGTCTACGAAAATTGTATGATCATTGATATTTCCCTTTTACCAGGGGGGAGGAGGGGGGCTCGATAGAATAATATTAGACTATAGTTTACTCGTAACGTGAAAATCGTGCAAGCTATCGAATGATTATTCTTCGTCTCATTTGAATGGACATTACTGCTCGCAGCCGTCGTTGTATCCAAAAGAAAGAAATAACGTATGATAAACATGAAACACAATTATTATCCGTTTTTTCAACGATACTCTTGTACGCGGTTGTTGATTATGCTATTAACTATCCGATCACCGATATCTCTGCATACGCCCACCAATTTGCTTGCTTAGCCTAGCGTCTTATTCTACAGTATCATTAGTTAGTCTGCCTTTGGCGTCCGTCGTGATGGGCTTTTTACGATCCGTTTCACTGTTCGATCGGGAGCTTCGACAAGGCCTTAATCGTTGACTCGTCATGTTTTTACACGATACAATCACGAGAATGTATAACGTCTCGGCTTATTTGCGCTTTCTTGTTTAATACGCTTTGTTTCTCATTTTATTTTACAAACGTTTTTCATTCGGCAACAATCAACGTCCCGTCTGAACAATGCCACGGACTAGACCGGTGGTAAGCTCGCAACCTTTTTTTTTCTACACCGTATTGGACAGAGCAGACCAGTCGCACGATTTCTTCGTTTGTCAAATGATAAATCGAACGGTCTATTGGATATACGAATATCACTGAAGCGGTGTTATTTTTCTTTTCGAGTCATAATAAGTTGCGCAAACGCCATCGATCTCGCGACCGTGTATAATGTGCACGCGTGTCTATGTGGATGTGTGTGTGCGCATGTATATACACATATACACCGAAACTCTTGGTATAAAACAATCGAATATCATACATGGCTATGAATATTACGGTCTCGTCGCTCCACGTTTATTCTTAATACTCTCAAGATCGCGTCGGCGATCAATTATTGTTCGGATAGCCCATTTCGAAGGAGGCATACTCCGCGCCTCGCGGAACCGAGAATCAAATTAGATTTTACATTTCTACCGCGTGGGACAACGATCTGCGAGAATGGATATCGAAGATACTGATGGTATCGAAGATTGCATTGGGATGCAACGATGATATTTCTTTTTCGTATTACCCGATACTTTTTCGGCCCACTTAGGCGAAGGTTCTGCCTTTTTGGGCCAAAAAATGTTCGATTTTTCACCAATTTTTCATGCTAAAAGTATTCAATATAAAATGTTGATATTTGGTATGTTCACTAAGCGGTCTTTATTGAAGGTGAAAATATTTTTTAAAGTTTGACAAAACATGGTGATGGGAGTGGGAGGAGCCACGTATGCCGAATGACATTCTTCGCTTGCGGAAGTCCTAAGTCGCGGACAAGTGATCTGAAGCAAAAAAAAATCAAACATATTTTTACTTTGTACCAGTTGACCTAGAATCAAGAAGAAAAATTGAAAAATAAAGAAATAGTGAGCAAAAAACTGCGAACATTTTTGGAAAAAAAAACAAACTTCCTTCCGATCGCTCACTATCTTTTTATTTTTCTATTTTTCTTCTTGATTCTAGGTCAACTTATACACAATATTGTACAGAGTAAAAATGAGTTTGATTTTTTTGCTTCAGATCACCTGTCCGGGATTTAGGACTTCCGCAAGCGAAGAATGTCATACGTGGCTCCGCCCACTCCCACCACGTGGTTTTGTAGAACTTTAAAAAATATTTCGATGTTCAATAAAGACCGCTTAGTCAACATACCAAATATCAACATTCTATATTAAATACTTTTCGCATAAAAAATTTGCGAAAAATCGAACATTTTTTGACCCAACAAGGCAGAACCTTCCCTTAAGCTAGAAAAATCACTGGGTCATTTTTGAATATCCTTATTAGGGTTCCGTAACCGAAACTCGGAAAAAAAAGGCTTTAGATGGTAATAAGAATAGAGAAATAAAACAATTAAGGAAAAGTTTCTTTGCGTTACGACGGTGCAAACTTCGACACCTATATACTGAGGTCATTGATGCTTGGTAATACATTATTAATGAACTTGTTCAGAAAAAACGTTCGACTAAGCATCGGTATTCTTTTGTTTGTACGAAAGAAAAGGCAAGCCAACGAATCTTCGCTTCTTTTCGACTTTTAAACACAAATTGTGAAACTTCTCGAGGTAATTTCGAAAAAAAAGACGACGTTAAATAAATCGCATCTATGTACAAGTCAATAAACGTCTTAATGGCTTCTTCGCCATTATCATCATTTCTTATCATTTTTCTTGGCAATTTCAATACGGTTCCTTCCCTTTTTAAAACATTTTTATCTTATCTCGAAGTCTCGTAATCTCGGGTTCGATTGCAATTGAGGACAATACTTTCTTGACCTTCCGTCCAAACGTGAGAACACGCGCTTGTAAAGAAAAATGTTTACACAATCAAACCACTTTATTCAAATATCGTTTTAACAGTTTATCGATTCAGTGGGGGAAGAAAAAACGAATTTCCGTGCAACGCGCATTTCGTTTCAGTTCACTCATTCGATGAAGAACTATAATGAGAAGAAAGATTGAAGGTAAATTTGTTTTCGTTCGTACGTTCGACGAGCCTGCGACCTGCACTCGGCTTCGAATTAATTTCGTTCCTTTCTCTCGTAACAGGCAATTATTTTTTTCTTGAATACGAATATATTGTGTCGATTCGCAGCGCGATAGTCTCTTTTTCTTCGTTTCCTTTACTTTCCAGGAGTCATTGATTTCGTCCGATTAGCCGGATAAGCGTAATACTCGGTCGTCAATGGACCCTCTTGAAATGTAAAGAAAAGGGACTCCGGTTATTCGGGATACCGTGTTATTGCGACTCTCCAAATAAGCGAGTGGCTTTTGGACTTTCGTACATGCCTAACTCCTACCGACGTCGAGCAATACGGGTCCAGGCGTTTTATTGTTGAAGTAGAGTCCAGCTCCCTGAAAACTGCTAGTCCTCGGCGCTATCGGTGGGCACGGCGTACTACCGCAGGAGCCGTCGTCGCTTTCCGGCCCCGAACGCGTCTCATCCATTCTACCGTGGAGCACGTACTTGAAGAATTCGTACCTGCAATCCATTCGTGATAAAAGTTTGCTAATAAGCCAGCCATTTCAATGACATATTTGTTCGGTAGCGCGCGTGTACAGCGATACTTCTCATGCGAGATAAGATTTGTGGATGCGCGATAAGAGAAACTCAAACGCGAAAGAGCACAATGAAAACAACATGGCTCACTTCGTTATCAATTTGATATGTCGCACGATATAAAGATACAGGCTGCATGATTCACGAAATCAATCGGCAATGTACTCTGTGCGGAATAATCAACACGACATTGTAACGCAATGAAAATAGTGCATTATGTATCGTATTTAAGGAGAGATATACACCTGGATGGTCGAGATCGAGGATTTAGAAGCTATGAACATTCCGTCGAGCGTAGGAGACCTACACTATGGGCCTGGTATCGATGATTCCATGTAAGTTGACAAATTTCATGATTTATTCATTCCCAAATTTTCAAACGCGTTTTTCTCAAAACCCACGTTTTTCAAATCGGTACCCAAAATTTCTCGCAAACCAATGAACCGATTGCCTTGAGGTTTTTTGTGGTTATTCTATACACCATTATCTAGTACTTGTCATAGGATTTTTTTCCCGTTACTTAGTTTTTGTTTTATAGGCAAAATAATAACTAATTTTTGGCCAAAAAATCACTATTTATGTTCAAACGCCATTTTGTCATAAATCGATATTTTCAAAATCAGCTATGACAAGTACTAGATTATAGTATCTAATTTAATAATCTTTTTGGTTTTTTTCAGATGATTTTTGAAGAAACGCCAGTGGGTACCGTATACGCAGATTTTTTACGACGCTCCAAGGATCATACAATATCCTTGTATATTTTTGATATTTTTAAATAAAGAAAGTTAAACATATTTTTGAATGTATATACTCTTAGACAATTGAAAGCCCAATCCGAAATTTCAAATAGTTTTCCTTGAAAAAATTCCCAAAAATGACCTTTTTTCCGGCTCCTTGGTGTATATCTTCCCTTAAGGCGGGATATACATTTACAACGATCAAAAAATCGATTTCTTTTTTTTCTTCTTTAAACGGTAAACTATATATGTCGAATATATAGTCCAATACAAACGTTATAGCCCGTCAACGCTGGGCCTCACCGCTCGCATTCGGAGCGGGCATAAACTTCAAACGCGTTTTTCTCAAAACTGCATTATCGAAATTGGCGTGCAGGATTACTCAAAAACTATTAAGCCGATTGTGTTGAAACTTGGTAGAAATATTGATAATATTGGTACTTTCTACTTGACGAAAATTGTTTTTGAAAAATTGGAAAAAAAACTACTTTTTTAATCCACATTTTACAGGAATGTTGCGTGAAATGTTGATTTTTTTGTTGTAAATGCGTGCCATTCTCAAATTTGCATTTTCTTCATTTTAATTACCGTCACATAGAAATTATACACGTTCTAACTAAAAAAATGTTTGAACTTTTTTGCTTTTTTTGCCATTTTGATGATGAATTAATTTAAAAAAATTGTTTCGTATACTTAAATATACTATTAAAGTATACCTAAGGTTTGATAATTGTAAAATAATTATTTCTTAGTTTTAAAAATCCCTCAATATTGCTTATTTTCTTCCTGTCTAAATGTATATCCCGCCTTAATACGTTGTATTTAAGAGGTCAGGCTATTGTGGAAATTTAAAAAAATTGTTGGTCGCTTCAGGCATCTCAAATTGAAGAGAAAGGTCCGAGTAGTTCAGTCCTGACCGACGTTTCTATTCTTAAGTGGGGAGTTTACCTTTGGGCGAGGAAAAAACTTGCTGATTTTCATGATTTTTTTCTATGGTATTGAGGTTTGCATCGTTGGGATGCAACGGAATTTTTTTTCGTATTGCCCGATTTTTCAACCCTATTTAGGCTACGAAATCAGTGAAACATTTTTGAAAATCCTTAGGGTTCCATAATCTAAACGTGGAAAAAATGGGTTTCGGTCGTAATAATAATGTTAAACGATGTAAATTTCGACACCTCTTTTTAACAAGGAAAGATTTCTTCAGAATTTTTGAAACTTAGGGTATATTTTATTACTACTTGTGGCTGTTACACGGTAATTTTTTTATTAATCTTTCAAAATGGCGAAGGTATGAGTTTGCAGTTTAGAAGACTTTTAAGTCTTCTAAACTGCATTTTCAGAACTGGCGTGACGTATAGCTAAATAATCGATTGATTTTAATGAAATTTGATTTAAATCTTTCTAACCTTATTGTCTAAAACATGACCCCGAATGTTTTTGAAAAGTAAAAAAAAGTATTTTTTTATTGCAAAATGTAGGCATTTTTCCCCAAAAAATCAATCTTTTTGTTTCAATGTGTACTTCATCGATTTTCAACATTTCTTGCTTTTTCTGGGTTTATATATTTGGTATTACTACTTTTAAAAGTATTTAAAAGCTACTTTTAGCTGCCACATGGTATTTTTTTTTATTAATCGTAAAAAATGGCGAAGGTATGGCTCGATCTTCTAAACTGCATTTTCAAAACTGGCTTGACGTACAATTAACAAACTAATCGACCGATTTTATGAAATTTTATATCAATCTTTCTAACCTTATTGGCTAATTTTGAAAATTAAAAAAAAAACGTTTTTTTTGTTGCAAAATGTAGCCATATTTTTTTCAGTAAATTCAATCTTTTTGTTTCAAAGCGTAACATGTCATCGATTTTCAACATTTCTTGTTTTTTCTTAGTTCATATTCTGCGTATGAGTGTTAGTGAAAGAAAATCTTCGTTGGTTTTTTTTTCACATTAATCGTGTGTCACGCCGTCGCCGTTTTGAAATATTAATAAAAAAAAACACCACGTGACAGCCAAAAGTAATAAAATAGACCCTAAGTCTCAAAAATGATGAGGAAATCTTCAATTTTGAAAAAGAAATATGAGAATTAGCCATTTTTTCCTCGTCCGAAGGTATCCCCCACCTTAACATTTTTTAAAATTATTTATCAACAATGTCATTTTTCCTCGAAAAATGAAAAATAAAAATCAATTTCTTTTTTTTTTTATGATTCTACCACGATTATAAAAAAAGCCCGGTCAAGACCGCAAATATTATCGATTTCAAGGCGGAAGAACGCTTTTTTTTGTTTTGGGTCAACCGGGTGGCCAAAATCAAGTGCACCGTTGAGTCCCTCACGTTCAACGGTCCTTCACGCGATTGTCTATAACTTCTTTATTTATTATTATGTCCGAACGATTTTTCAATCCTACTTATTCCTTCAAAAGTGTTGTTTTTTAAATACCCCTGATTTTCAGGTCGTCACAGGAGCATAACCCCTTAAGATACTACATACAATACAGTATGTATAACTTTATTGTAACCAGCATAATAAAACTTTTTCACCGTTTTGCATTTTCTATTGGTATCGTGAACTTTCAATACGCCCGTTGATTTGTACTAATCGGTACAAATACATGACGTTGTAGTTTGCATCGTTGGTATGCGACGAAAGTAATCTTTTTTTTGTTCATTCTTCCTTTGGCAGATTTGAAGTACGAAAATCACGCAAATTTTTTTAAGATTCTTATTTACCGATTTACAACAAATTTACAAAGCATGATTTTGGAAGAAAAGAAATTGGCGAGAATTTTCGTTGCATTTCAACGATGCAAACTTCAACCCTATCAAAATATTGATTGCACAGTAACTGACCATGCACCGTATAAGGTGAAATTTCGATATTATGCTTATCTGTTCACTTCGCCAAAAACTTAAAATTAATCAAATTTCAGATAGCCGTGAATTCGTTTCTTTTTGAACAATATAAATTTTTGCACTCCGAGAACAGCGTTAGTAAACAATGCAAATACCGTCCCAACATTTTCGAAATTTGATATTGCGATATTAAAACTCCGAGAAACATTTACAAAAATTTCCAGTGTTTTGAACGAAGGAAAAAGTCGATTGATCTTGAGAGAAATTTGCATATTGAGATAATTTTTTTTGTTTAAGACTTCAGTTCGACATTTCAAAAATACGATTCTTTTATTCCGTATTTTTATAGCAATTTGCAACGAAGATTTTGTAAAAATTCAAAAAAAAAAAGTTTTTTATCTACAGCTCGCAATTTTCGTAATTTTCAAAATTTCAAAACAAATCTCCGGTCGTGGAAATATGTTGTACTAAAAGTCCATTTTTTATTGTTTATTAATATTCGTCAATAAAAAAAAAGGTAAAACGGTATCGCACTCACGTTGACCAACAGATCGTTGTTGCTGGCATTTGATAAATTATTCTCGCGTTTAGGCCACGAAAGTAGCCCTTGAGTCCGCCGAACCTATAGACTTGGTTGAAAGCGTCTATCATGCCCTTTGCCTTTCCATCCTGCTGCGTATTCAAAAGAGTCTTACAGACGTCGAGAGGCGTTGTCACTGCGGCAGCGATTGCACCCGCCATTGCGCCTACCCACAATCATCCAAATGCACATATATATCTATATACATTATTACGACGAATTAGGTGGATACCATTGGGTAGGTTTTTTCTATATTCTCCAATATACCGCATGTAAGTACTAACCGGAAATCATATGCGCTCCTGGATTATACGTGTGTTCGGGATTCGTTATAGACTGTCCAAACTCGTATGCGATAAAGTGTATGCTTTGAAACGGCACGTTCATGGCCAGTTGCGTTGTGTAACTTCGATAGAAAGCGAATACACCTTCGGTTTTGTAAATGTGTCTTATACAACTCATGGCGTTTCTGTATGGTGAGTTGTACATCTGCAATCGCTGTTTTACCACTGAAATGCAATTCATTCGATTATTTAAACAGTCGTTTTGGACGAGCCATTGAACAAAAGACATTAAGCATCAAAATTGCACAAAAATACTAGGGCATTTTAACAATTCAGACGAATAGAGAGAAGGAATAACTAGTGATATTTTATAGTCTGAAAAATCATTAATTATCGTTTGAAAAATTTTATAGTCTGGGAAATCATTAATTGTCGCCTGAAAAATGTTATAGTGCGAAAAATCATTAATTATAGTCTGAAAAATCATTAATTGTCTTCTAAAAAATTTTGTAGTATGAAAAATCATTAATTATCGTCTGAAAAATGTTATAGTCTAAAAAATCATTAATTATCGTCTGAAAAATGTTATAGTTTGGAAAATCATTAATTATTGTCTGAAAAGTCATTAATTATCGTCTGAAAAATGTTATAGTTTGGAAAATCGTTAATTATCGTCTGAAAAATGTTATAGTCTGGAAAATCATTAATTATTGTCTGAAAAATCATTAATTATCGTCACGCTGAGGGTTAGGCTGCTGAGAAAATGACGCACACTCGTTCGTCGCTTCAGGCAACTCAAATTGAAGAAGAAGGAAGACGTTGAAGTTTGCATCGTTGGAATGCAACGAAAATGACTTTTTTTTATTTCGCAAATTTCCTTTGGTAGATTTAAGGGGGTCGTCTAGTGCGTCAGATCAAAAGGAGAGAAAAGGGCCTTGCATGACTTCTTTGAAGAAGAAGGTGTACTCTATGGTCCAGGCATAGCAGATTGATGGTGAGACCATTTTTTTATTATGAATTATATACAACAACTTTCAAACGCATTTTTCTCAAAACATGATTTTTTCAAACTGCTGCCATGATAGTTCAAAAACTATTTGATTGATTCTGCTCAAATTTATACAGCATCTTTAGTACAAATATAACTACAAGTTGAACTAAAATAATTAAGATTGTTTCGTTAGTTTTCTTTTTATCAGCTATATAGACCCCAAAAAATACAAAAAATTGCATTTTTTTCTAAAGCGTAAAAAAAATTATTTTTTTGAAATTCTAACTTTATTTTAGTTCCATGTAGAGCCTCAAGTCTCACGATTAAAATTGCGTTTGGGTTTTTATTTCAGATAAGCAGAACAGCCGGAATCATGGCAGCAGTGGAGCACTTCTTTTTATATATGTGTCCCTGTTGGGCGGTGTATCTCCGACTATATTCTATATGACTTCGAAAAATTCACAAAGTTTGTTTAAATGTTATTAAAAATGATATACAATTTATGAATTATTTTATTTTAATGGTATGTAAAAAAAAAAAAATTCCCCAAAAAAGCATTAAAAAACGGCCTTCACGCTAGACAACCCCGTTAAGCTACGAAAACGGGGAAAACATTTTTTAGGATTCTCATTTAGCGATCTACAAGAAATCTGCAAAATATGATTGAAAATAATGAGAATAATAAATGAAAAAGAACTTTCGGTGCATAAAAACGATGCAAACTTCAATCCCATGAGGAAGATTCAATCTGGAGGAATCGCAAATTGAAGACAAACTTATTGCAACGATAGAACTGCTAGTAAAAGTTTAATCGTATTTTTCTCGAAACTATGTTTTTCAAAACGGTGTACACGATTTCTCGACACCTAATAAACGGATTGGCTTTAAATTTGGTACACTTATTCAGCGTGATTGTCGTTTAGTCTTGACCGACGTTTTTCTTCTTAACATTTTTTATTCATTAGTTATTAGCGATACTGTAATTTTTCCTCAAATAAACAGGGAAAAAACATCAAAGAATTTTTTGGATGATTTAAACACAACAAAAAAAGCTCGGTCAAGTATTAGGCAATATTATCTATTTTAAAAAGAAAAAAACAGTTTTTTTGTTTTAGGTCAACCGGATGGCCGAAATCAAGTACACCGTTGAGCCCCTTACGTTTGAAGGTCCTTCACGAGATTATTCATAACTTCTTCGATTATTAATATTTTTTATGAAACTTGGTACACAACTTGGTTAATGCGCATGCAAATAAATGTCCTAACAATTTTTAAATCATCTTATTCCTATTGGGCGCGAGTTTGCATCGTTGGAATGCAACGAAAATTCTTTTTCATTTATTTTTATTATGTTCGACAGCTTTGGGTTGTAGATCGCTAAATAAGGGTCCTAAAAAAGGTTTACGTGACTTTTGTAGCTTAGATCTACCATGGGAAGTTTGGGAAGTTGAGAAAAATTAATTTTCGTTGCGTTCCAACGATGCAAACTTCGAAATCATTTGATCCTTCAATTTTTTTTTTTTAATGACCTTGTTTTTCGGGTCGTCACAGTAAGCTAACGTTAAACGATTGTAGGGTCTCATGCATTCATTACTACGAATAATCACAGCTAAACTTCATCAAAGTTGCCACTAAAAATCCTTTAGCAGAATTTAATATTTTCAATAGTCGACCAAGTCCCGCTTATTCTATGCGGTATTATTAAGGGTGGAGACTTTTAGGAGAGGGAAAAAAGCTATTTTTCATTATTTCTTTTTAGAAGGAAATATTTCTTTACCATTTTTTAAACTTAGGATATGACCTAAGGACCTTAGGAAACTTAGGATTAAACTTAGGTACTACTTTTGGCTGTTACATGGTATATTAAAAAATGAATCTTTAAAAATGACGAACGTATGGCACGGTCTTCGAAACCGCATTTTCAAAACTGCCGTGACGTATAGCTAAAAAACTAATCGACCGATTCTGACGAAATTTGATATAAATCTTTCCAACCTTATCATCTAAAACATGACCCTAAAACGTTTTTTTTTACTGCAAAATGTAGCCATTTTTTTCGGAAAATTCAATCTTTTTGTTTCAAAGCGTACCATTTAATTGATTTTCAACATTTCTCACTTTTTATTGGTTCATATTCTGCGTATGAGTGTTAATGAAAGAAATATCTCAGCCATAATTTTGGAAGAAAATAATTTTGGCCGCCGAATTAGCTTAAATAACCCTTTAAGCTAATTAGGCATCACTTTCTTTGTTATAAATATTACAGATCGTCCCAGTTGGGTAATGTAAAGGGATTGCGAATTGTTCGGAGTCCATTCAACATTCTCAGATCAGATAAAAAAAACATATATTTTACCCCGGACAAATTTAAGGAATTCTATGTTTGGCAGCCTAATTAACAGAAATACCCCTATGTTTGACACTACGTGTCACACCTTCAGACAACATCCTCAGCAACCCGTATAGAAGACCGTGAAATGCCTCCAGCATTTTTAAAGATTAATAATTTAAAAAATACCATTTAGCAGCCAAAGTAATAAAACATACTCCAAGTCTAAAAAACGC
This sequence comes from Ophion slaviceki, assembly GCA_944452715.1. Lineage (NCBI taxonomy): Eukaryota > Metazoa > Arthropoda > Insecta > Hymenoptera > Ichneumonidae > Ophion > Ophion slaviceki. Next base: position 28,282,707 of record OX101794.1, on the reverse strand, counting down.
TGAAGGAATCTTTTCTTAAAAAAAATCATGAAATACATAAATTTTAATATTCATTCCTCGCGAGTCGTCTCCAACGACCTATTTATAGTTACCTTCAGCAGGATTCATAACTCCATCGTGAAGCAAAGTGGCGACGCAGCCCGCTGCTCCATAGACTAGATGATTAAATTGCGAGGGTGTTTTGGAATTGATCATTTTATCTTTGAGAAATTCGTAACACGAGAAGTAAAGGGCGTGAGCTGGGCCCGCTCCGGTTATCATGGTCCCTATGCCGCGTATAGGTCTCAGGACGCCCTCCTGGCGCACCATCCTGCTGAGGACCGCGCCGACTCCTCCGCCTCCACCGGGACCGGGAATTAACGCTTGCATCCTCGTCTGAAAAATTAACGCTCCGTTTTTCAACAAACTGTAACAACGGATCTTCACATCCGATGAAAAAGCAAAGTTTTATCATTTTCGCCGTGACCAACGTTACTCAGGAATTCCAATTACACGCACGTGTCTTTGCAACAATACATTTTCCATTACGCATTTCCAATTGTAGCGCGTGGTAGTTGAGACGCGGAGTCATTTATCACAGCTAATTTACGATGTGCTGATAAAAGAGGGAACTAGCTATCTGCTGTTCATAAATAGAATGATACGCAATCTTCCACAAGCCGCCTCATGTTTTTTTTTCAATGCAAAGCGAGCCGATCCTCCGAGGGAAACAATTGTAAAACGTGCTCTTCTGTAGACGATATTTGCCCTAGTCGCTATACTTTGTTTTTCCATCTACGACTTTGCCACCTTCAAAGTTTGGTCGATTTTGAAAGAAAATGTCGAGTGGTGCTGATAGTTTAAGGGGTAAGGCCACAGTAGAATTTTCAAAAAAAATTTATTTTCATTGAAACGCTGTTTTATCATCATAAGAATAAGTTACTAGTCGATTTGTAGCAAGACATTTTTTTTTTCACCGGCTTTGAGCGTATAACGTATGCCTACCTCTGGCACGGCCATAGACTACCCAAAACTTTAAACACGTTTCTCTCGAAACAGCTTTTTTCCAATTGGCGTAACAAATAACTTCAACAATTTTCACTCGATTTACTTCAAATTCAAAAGTTATGTTCCTAATTCCATTTCGCAGAGAAGTACGTACGGAATTTCTGATTAATCGAAAACTTTTCATTTTATGAGCAGTTTTATACGAAATTTTTCACTGAAAATTCATTCAAATACCTACAACTTTTGAATAAAAGAATATTTTTTAAATTCCGTACGTACTTCTCTAGGTATTCTAATGTAGATTGACGAGAATTTTTGTTTTTTGTTCTAGGTAAAAAATTGTGGATGCTAAATGTCACGCTGTGAAGCGCCTAAAAAAGAAGATAAAAGAAAATATCAGCAGTCGGCCATTTTGTACATCGAAAAAGAAAAATATTTTCTAACAGCTTGATATTCATACTAAATAGATGTGTAATTAATTTTATCAGTGGATTACTTTTTCGTACGAAAAAAAATTGTTAAATTCGCACATGATTTTATACCAGTTACTGTGACCTAACCCCTTAAACGATTTGGACCGCTGCAACCGGCTTTGGAACGCATCAGAAATAGAACTTGCCGGTGTAGGACTGATATGTTATATAATACACTCGGAAGTGTACGAATTAGGAAAGCGTTTGAATTGTACTCCGAAATCCATTGCGGCCCATTTACGTAACAGATTTATATAGCGAGATAAACAAACATTCCAGTAAATATCTGCATGCGATAGTAACAAATTTCTGCGATTAATAAGGCAATACGCCCAATTTCCAACATTTGTAGGTTAGGTTTGTCCATATCCGTCTTAAAGCGACTGCTTTTCTTTGTTTCTCTCTCTCGATGTCTCTCGGGCTTGTGGCTTCGCATCACTCTAATTTCTAATATCCCGAGTCATCCAGACGCCAGAGTTTTGGAAAACCTTGTCGCCGCGTTGGTTACGCTCGTGAGAAATTAGAGAATCAGATTTTTGGGCTGTTCACCTCGTGATATAAACAATTATCGACAACGATTCATCCTGAGGCCAATGGTTTGAACAAATTTCACAAATTATCTGCTCAAGAGCATCCCAGTCGAATTTTGTCGAAAAAAACGATTAGACAGTTGTCAACATCCTGCTTATACTCATACGCAGTTACCGATCTTCGCAATTGATCGGTATTCGATCCGAGCCTAGTTTTAGAAAGTTTAACTGCCGCAATGAGAATCCTCGGACCACGCAAAGCGGATGCTACTAAAGTTCGCATCATTGGAAACGCAACGAATTTTTTTTTTCGCACTGCACTCGTTACGCCCCATTCAGTCTACGAAAATCACTCTTTAAAATATCATTTCCAGGGATCCATAACCTAAAAAACGTTTAGAAAGTAATAAAAATAAAGAAATGAAAAAATAGTGGAATTTCCGTTGCATGCCAACGACGCAAATTTCCACACCATCGAAGCGGTTACTTATTCATCTCGTTAATTTGCAATTAAACGGAGCACGTCGGAAGCAACGGAGCCGAGCTCGGTTCGATAATTGCCTGGCAGGATCTTCAGAATCTCTGATCCAATTGACGCAATTGTACACGGGAAAAACGTGCGGAAAATCGGTTGCGCAAGAATTTTCGAGAATCGTGACGTTACTCAACGCGACAGGTTATATCTGTAGATGACTATGGAAAAATCGTCACGACCGATTACTCCTCTTCCCTCCCTCGTTTTCCCGGATGCGAAAAGATAACTCCCTCGCGAACATTGCGGAGCCGCCGCAGTTGTTTATTTCGTAAAAACTGTTAAATCGGGGACGAGCCCAAAGCGAGATATCGCAAGTATTATCAATAAGCAGGGAAACGATTTATCACGCAACAAGTAGCTGTAAAAAGCTCCGTTTCAACGTACTACTGCGTATGTGGGAAAAAAAGACGTTTAACTTGAATGACTTTTGCATTCGTCGTTTTTACGCGACGGAATATTTGTATAAGTTTTGTTCCTTCTTTTTTTGCATTACCTTGACACTGTCAAGGGGATACATGACGCAGTGTTCCATTATTCCGGCAAATGCACCGGCAGTCATGTGTACGCCGACCGATGCAGTCGGCAGCGTTTCATAGTCCTCGGGATTCATACTTTTGTCTTTCTTCGTCGTTCACTGAGTCAAACGAAACGTGTAATTAGAGTTGAGTTTTTTTGTTGTTGCGCCGCGGCCGTTTTTTTTTTCCCGCAAGAGTTCGGTCACGTTGTTAAACAGCGCGAGATACTTGTGCCGATGTGTCCGTATCTGGTGCCACGCGGTTTTCACACCGCAGCTCGTACACACTCGCGTCTTCTATACGCGCGCGCGCGCGCACATACCATACATACGCGTGTAAACACAGGTGTTAAATCTTTTCCTTCGTCGTATCGTATTTACATTGAAAAGTGTTCATTTCAAATTGGAAAATGTCGAAAATGGCAGTCGAACGGTGGAATCTGTATGGTTCTTCGAATACGCGCGACATGTACGCGATCGTAATCGTTGATTGTTTCGTAACGAAGCTGCGTTACTACGTTGTTCGAGGCTACCCGCAAACTGCCCCCGCCGGCAGACACTGGCCCGCTTCTCTCATTTGTCGTACGGTTTTACCTCCTTGCCCTCCCTTCCCTCTCGCCACCCCTTCCTGAGCCGCAGTGCCTGTGGTATCGTGCCTATGCCGATGTTGAAGCGATCGACGCACTATTTAGGTTCATTGTCAGCGCGACAAAGTCGGCGGAGCTTGTTATTCGAATGCAATTGTACGATTGAGTTCAGACGAATGCCTTGACCTTCGCACATTTTATTAGAATAATCGGCCCGAAAGTCGGAGAACCATCTGATAGCAGGGTTAAGTTTAGGAAGCACGTGGCGCGCCTGCGCTCCCTAACCACGTGGTTAACGAGCGCCCCCCCCTGCGGACGCCTGCTGTGCTGCCATCGCGATACGGCGGCTCCATCTGTTAGCTGAAGCGTCAACTGAACGACGACTGTGAATTGGTTTACTCTAATGCTAACATTTGTGCGGACAACGGTCCAACCATGGAGACTAGATTCAGAAGCCCGAACTCGGCATTTAAGGTCGACCGAAAAACTACGGATATTAAGGTGGTTGGAGCGTTCGCCACAATCAAAAAATTTAATTTTAAAGAAAATATATGTTGTCTAGATTATACTGAACGTTTACGAATTTTTTTGACATTTTTTCACCGCAAAACACCGGGCATGAAAAATAGTTTAATGTGTAGATGATACATCCGGTTAGATGGTCGAGACGTGATCGCTACGGGTGATATATTTTTTTTGGCCATTTAGCACCGAGATAAACCATTTCTAACAACGGATTAACGGAAACTAAACCTTTGTAAGCAGCTAGATTTAAAAAAACGATCTTGCCCATCGTAAACCATATATATTTAATATTGCACCATCAAGGTATGATGAAAGATTACGAATCTTGGCTGGCGAACGAAGAGCATTGCTGCCAACTTCGATGTCCGCGAAGTTGCCGGATTTCGGCACCACGTAATATTAATTAATGGTCATAATAAATAATCTCGTTATATAAACATAATAATCATTGTTGTAAATGACTGAAAATTTCATTCCGAGTCGTATAAAAAATTCGCTGACGCAGTTTTTACATAATAATTACCGAGAATGTTTTACTTTGTCAAGTTGGTAGTAACACGAAATTTTTTCTTATTTACATAATGAAAATATAAAATTGCATGATTTTGCCTTTCAATTATATATTTTATGAAGAATTAGCATCTACGCGGCGCTGATAACACGACGTGCGGACATATCGAACCATCTATGCAAAATTTTCAGCATTTTTGTAGTGAATTTTCACAATTTCTATGTGTTGCGCGCACAGTCCAGGCTTGAAAGGACCATACATTTCAGCGGTAGGGGCAGCCGCCAGTAATCTTCGCAGCGCAGGGGGGGGGGGGGGCACGCCCCCCTAAACGGTCCAGATTGACTATACAAAACACCCAAGGAGTCCCAGAATAATCACATCCCCCCTCCCGTGCCCCCAGAAAAATTCTGTATCCGCCCTTGAAACGAGGTATAAATGCGTTCAGGAAAAAATTCTTATCCGTTCAGGAAAAAATGTCGCTTGAGATCACACAGCTTCTCGGTTTATTTGTATACATGGGGCTTATAATGATAAATTCATTGATAGAGTTAACGCATGGATAACCTTATTTTTATCTGTTTTTTTTTTATTTTGAGTTTTGTTTATCGTGTAATACCTTTTGCCAATGCACACAAGCACATACGGTTGTGATTCATTAATGCGCATGCGCGGTGCGCGGTATTATGCTAGCCTCCCCTGCCCGCAGCGCAGCCCTTGCGGCCGCAAGTCTAGATAATTTTTGTCATTCCGTCTTATGAGGTGACGATGAAGTGTCATTCCGTCTTAAATGGTGACAGGCATACTGCACTAGCAGACGAAAACCAATCCAAGTTTTGCCAAAACTCGCCACAAGGGCTGCGCCACTAGAGTTACTTCGGTGGCCTATAGAGTGGGAGCAATGAAATCGAACGCAGCGGCCGCAGAGAACAAAAATTGCAATAAACTCGGCTATTTATCTGTCAAATCTGTATGAGCGTAGTACGAAATTTTTGCAATCAAATTAAAAATATTGTTTTATGAAAAATGGGTCACGACAGTTTTCCCTTAGATTCAGCTCGAAGTTGGAAATTAATATTGCGAGTTATACTCTCGAAGCCGCGGTTTTTAAAATGATGTTCATTCCAGTCTGGAAACAAAATTTTATTATATCATAAATTAGTGCAGGAACAAAATATGTTTGTTAAAATTTTATAAAAGGCATTGTATAGCTTTATTTTTCTCGTCTTATATCAAAATTACATGTAAACAAAAATATACATTTAAAGGAAATTTCACTTACTTTTTTCACTTTACTGAACGAAAACGCTTCTTGCCGTCTTTGGCCAGACAAATTGAGTTGATGCAAATAAATGGAATGCAATTGAGGCGCGATTTTAACTTTTATAATTTATGACAATATTAGAACCACAATCACAGAGCCCATGACAGAGCTGACAAAAATACGAACGCTACGCGGCGCTAGTGTCGCACACAGCCAATAAGAGCAGATTTTCTCGTTCTCAATAATGAATACTCGTTTGTTTTTCCATTATTAATCCTTTGCATTGTAGAGGTGACTCTCGCTCACCATTTACTATCCGAGCGAAAAAGACCTCGAATCCAAAGGGCTATTGAATTAAACTCCACCATATACGTTTTCAAATTCGGGTGTTTCAAAGTAGCCCAGGTGGCCATTTCCAAACAGTCGTCCAGAAGTTGTCTAAATGGGTACCAAATGTCCGCTTGGAAGCTACGTATAAGTTACCATGTGTCCAACAGTTATCTTTTTGGATGGTTGTTAACTTCAAGATAACTTCCGGGCGGACATTTGGTACCCATTTAGACAACTTCTGGACGACTGTTTGGAAATTGCTACCTAGGAGCAGAGTTGCCAGATCGGGCTATAAACCGCGATTTAGGCTATCTTGGGAGGCCATTTCGCGGCCCAAATTTTTGAAACGCGCTAAAGTGCGATTTGGGCTATATGCGAAAATAAAATGGCTTTCTTTGGGCTTTTAGACCATGTAACTACAGGACGCGCCTTGCATAGTTCGCTTCAAACAAAACCATCCGCACATTTTTACAGGGAGTGAGGAAATACACACATGCACACAATTTACTACGGTCACAAATTATTATCACGTATTTCCTCACGCACATAAGAAACATATCATCACATAACATAATACAGCACGCTAACAAAACGATTATACAAAAATCGTGATCTTTTTTACACACTATACGTATGTGTGCGCCAAAATAGAAGAATAGAGAAGCACCCAAGTCGATAACGCAATCGTTAACAACTCCCGGGAAAAAAAGTTCATATCTGAATATATCTGAATGTATCTGAATCATATCTGTAGAATCAGATATGATCAGACAAGAAAAATGGCCAGGTCTGATCATGTAATGTCATGACAGATCATGTATGCTTATATCTGAGCATGTATGATCATATCAGAACCATTTTTATAATTTCGAGAGCAGACCCGTCCATATTGCAGCAGGTCTGACCAGTTCCAATCCGTAGGCAAGATCTGATCTTGTTGGACCAGATCTGATCATGTCGGACAGATCTAATCTTATTAGACCAAATCTGATCTTGTCCGACAGATTTGATCCTACCGGACCAGATCTGAATATATAAGAATAAAATACCGTGGATCCCAGTAGACCTGGACATCTATGAACAATAGACCTGCCCATATGATAGAATCATAGTTTATCTGAACTATCAGACCAGGATGACTCCGACTATATCAGAGGAAATCTTACCCTGTTGAAACAGAGCAAACCTTATTAGAGCAGTCCTGAAGATATTAAAATGTTCACATATATAGAGCGGGTTTACACGTCATCACACGACGTGTTAATAATTAACAATATTATAGTAACTCACATGATCCCATATAATACAGTCAGGTGAGATGCCGTATCTGATGGGATAGCGTTTCATATATTTAGACGTTTTCATGTGTGAACAACTGAACTGCATATACGATAAGGTATGGGTGTATAAGACTTCGTATATTTTCCAGGTTTGGTATCGTATCTGATAGAATAGAATTTTATATGAACGTACCTGCTCATATATCACATCATATATGTTCAGATATGGTTTCGCGCTGCCAACTCTCCTTGGTACTTGACCAGATAAAAACATATATGAGATCTATATAGCAGAGTCTGGTACCGTATTTGATCGGATATGATCTTATACGAATAGATACGTTCAGATATCACATAATGTATGTTCAGATACGAATTTACGGTACCAACTCTCCTTGGTACTTAGTCAGATATAAACAGATACGAGTTCATATCTGGTCAGGCCAGATACCGTATTTGATCAGATATGATCTTATATATGCATATATGATGTGGAATATGATCAGACCTAATCATATATGATACTGTAAAATGTCAGATATGAATATATCTGATACATATATGACAATATCTGAAAAATATATGAACATATCCACTCAGACATGAAATTTTTTTCCCGGGCTATTTTATGGAGGTAACTTTCATTATGAGTTTTAGAGTAATATATTTTATACCTATAAATAATTGAACGTACTGAATTTATATTTATTAAAATCTTAAATAAAAATATACAATTATACAGCCATCAAGTCATTGTTATGTGATTCACATGGTGTGATTTAAAGTTTGTATGAAATTGCGTCATGGACACCAAAAGCCTATTATTGTCCCGCTTGAATCCATGGTCACAGATATCACGAATTTCAAATTTATCATTATGAATTGGAGGAAAAGTAAACTTTAAATGTAAAAAAAAACTGTTTATTAATTGCGCATCATAAAATAAAAACACATAACGAACGACCAACATAGAAAAGCATTTTCCTTCAGCCCGATATACTCATATACCCCCGCGTCCTCTTCTCAGCCGACAAGGGAAGCTGAATTCAACTTGAATCCGGATGATCCGAGCTCCGGCCCTGTCCCTGCCCAAAAGAATGTGCCAAAGGATATTGATGTACCAGAGATTCAAATTTCGAATGCAGAGAACCTGCTAAACGAATTTTATGTTTCTCTGATGGACATAGTTGATTTAGATTTCTAGAGAACGTAAAGATATTTATTTTAATATTCTTATTCATATATCATATATGAGACTGTGATTGAAACTGGGTGATTTTTGTACTAGTGTAATCTCAAGGAATAAATATTTGTTTATACATGTGATTGTTTTCGCCTGCTACAAAATACAGATATTTGATTATGTTTGATTTTAAAATAATTAAAGAAATAATTCAATTTCTAACTTATATCGGTGCATTTCCTTCATGATCTACCAAAACCACGAATTTGGGCTATATGCGAGCTTTTACCGCGCTATTTGGGCTTCGTAAAGTCCCGCGGTTTTTGGGCTACACAAGCGGCTTCTGGCGGCGGTTTCGCTCACTACACGTCCTGCAACTCTGCCTGGGAGCGTCCCTAAAACAAGATGGCGAGACATCCGCCTGAAATGCAGCCCCCAGTGGTTTTGCCACCGCAGGTGACCAAAAATCCCCAAAATGTGCCTTTGTCTCGCCGGAATGTTCAACTATCGAATGACTACGGCTTTTAAGACGGAATGACACCTCATCGCGGTCGGTATGGTAGAACAATTATAAATTACCAAAAATCTCTGAAACGGCTCTTCAGATCCTGTCGAAACTTTGCCAAACGACGTCAAATAGATAGACGAATAGCTTCCAGCCCCTCAAATTTTCTAAATTTGAGAAAAAAAAACTAGATTGGCTTATGATAAGCCAATCTACATTTTTTTTCTCAAATTCAGAAAATTTGAGGGGCTGGAAGCTATTCGTCTATCTATTTGACGTCGTTTGGCAAAGTTTCGACGGGATCTGAAGAGCCGTTTCAGAGATTTTTGGGAATCTATAATTGTTCTACCATACCGACCGCGATGAGATGTCATTCCCTCTTAAGAGCGAAGAACACCTTCACTCTCGAAATAAGGATGGTCTATGAATACCGCTGCTACACGTTCGAACAATCCGGCCAACATTTCATAGCCAGTGACCATGGAGGCTAGAGTGGGAGGAGGCCGATCTCTGCATTTCAAAGTGGCTACAAAAATGTGGTCCTACCGGGATGGCGCCACTATCTCTAAAATCTCGAGCAGGAAACAGTGCAGCCAGACAGTGCAGCCAGATCACGCGCAAAAGTTACCCCCTCTCTAGTCTCTTGCGCGCCCATCACACAATCATAGTAGTGCGTGTCCGTGAGCGAGCGACGCAGGGAGGCTAGAGTAGGAGGAGTCCGATCTCTTATGGAGAGACTTGAAAAAAGTGGCTACAAAAATATGGTCCTACCGGGATGGCGCCACTATCTCCAAAATCTCGAGACACGAGCTGGGTGTGACAGAGACGGAACAAGTAAATAATGAGAAGTGAGCTGCAGTGCAGCCAGATCGCGCGCAAAAGTTACCCCCTCTCTAGTCTCTTGCGCGCCCATCACACAATCATAGTAGCGCGCGTCCGTGAGCGAGCGACGCTCGGACGTCTTCGGAAAGAGCCGAGCGCCATCGAAGTTTCCCGACCGCGCCTTCGGCAGCTACACCAATGCATGGACGCTGAGCACGTTCATGTGCGGCCAAGCCGAAACGAAGGCTTCGAGGGAAAAAGCAATCTGAGCACGACTCGCGCGTGACGTCACCCGACGGCACGAGCGAGGCTTTTAGATGATTTCAATGCTTATTTAGCTCTTGATTCTCTGCGTTATTAATGTATACAAAAAAATGTATCGCACACTCTGATCGCTTATTTTTTTAGTTTATACGTTAATTTAAATATAATAATAAATCTAAATTACAACTTATTTATCTTCTAAAATATTGTTTACGCTTTACTCACACCCGTCCCTACGCCAAATCAATTATAATTCATAAAATTAGGCGGAAATATATTTATATTCGTATTATTATATTAATTCTCATAGCTCTCATATGAAAACTCTCATATGAAAAACACAAAAAAAAACTTCAAAACCTTAGATTTCAACGAACCGAGAACATACATCTTCACATTTTCAATCATGACGAATTTTTAAGAACAATATCATCACAAACACATCTGAACCAAAACAATATACATTACCTAAATTATCAAAACATAAATCAAACAACACAAAATCACAACATCTTATACCCAACTCTTACCAATAGACAACAGGACACAAATAATAATCTTTCCACTGATCCTCTGAATAATATAAATTCGACAATCACATTAAATAAAAGGAAAGAATGGCTTATAAATCTCTCCAACATTGATATTCCGCTACACATTTCCACATTCTTGTCTCTAGGTGAAAAGTTTTGTTTTCCTTACCTGAAACTCTCAAACATAAAAACTCATATCCACAAATCGATCTCCGAACTTGAGTCCAAATTAGATTTTTTACTCGACAAACCTAGACAAATCGAAATTAGAAGCAGATTCACTAAAATCTTAAACAAAATAAATATTCCAACATCATTTTCCAACACCAATCAAATTATAAAACACACGTCCTCATTCTTAAAAAACAACCCTCAACTTTTAGTTACACGAGCTGACAAAGGAAATTCAACAGTCATTCTTAACAAATCAGATTGCATTACAAAAACTCATAATTTACTCGCAGATTCCTCAACTTACAAATTAACAAATAGAAATCCCATCAACACTCTACAAAAAGGCATTAACAATATTCTCTCCAGATGGAAAACCCTGAAATTCATTGATGAAACAAAATACAAATACTCAAAAGCTGAAAATTGCAACATATCTCGTCTTTATTGTCTGCCAAAAATTCATAAAAATAATTATCCACTTCGTCCAATAGTATCATCAATAAATAGTCCAACACATAAACTAGCTGAATTTATACAATCTAAACTTTCTAAATTAATCAATACGACTAATTTACACGTCAACGATAGTTTCCACCTAAAACATTCACATTCTAACATCTCAATTCCACTCAACTACAAATTGGTCTCGTTTGATGTTGTTTCTCTCTATACCAACATCCCATTACAACTTGTTATTCAAAGCCTTCAAAGAAGATCAAATCTATTTTCAAAAACATTTCCTTTAAACGAAATAATTAAAGCCATAGAATACATCATGTTCTCAACTTTCTTTATATTTCAAAATAAAATTTACCAACAAATCTCAGGGTTACCAATGGGCTCACCTTTGGCTCCAATACGGCATATAGGGCATATGAAAAAGAGAAATTTCCGGGAAAAAAATGAGAAATCATGAATTTTCAGTAAAAAAAAATGTGTTTTTGGGAAATAGACCAGAACTTGAATATGTTTTAAATAATTTTTTCTCCGAAAATCTCAAATACGACTAAAATATGAGAAATTGTGAAAAATTTGGAGAAAAATTTGCACTAGGGACCCCTGCGGACCGAAGTCAGGAACGCTACCAACGGGACCATCTCATCGCTTGTAGAATATGTACACTTTCTGGTACTTAGGATTCGCGGCCGGATGGATGATTAACTTGTTTTTGGGGATAATGCTTTATCGCTTGATGAAAGTATGAGAATTAATATAAATGCGAATATAAATATATTTCCGCTTACTTTTATGAATTATAATTTATTTGACATAAGGACGGGTGTGAGTAAAGCGTAAACAATTTTATATAAGATAAATAAGTTGTAATTTAGATTTATTATTATATTTAAATTAACGTTTAAACTAAAAAAATAAGCGATCAGAGTGCGCGATACATTTTTTTATACATTAATACCGCAGGGAATCAAGAGCTAAATAAGCATTGAAATCATCTAAAAGCCTCCCGCGTGCCGTCGGGTGAAGTCACGCGCGAGTCGTGCTCAGATTGCTTTTTCCCTCGAAGCCTTCGTTTCGGCTTGGCCGCACATGAACGTGCTCAGCGTCCATGTGTTGGTGTAGCTGCGGAAGGCGCAGTCGGAAAACTTCGACCGTGCTCGATTCTTTCCGAAGACGTCCGAGCGTCGCTCGCTCACAGACACGCGCTACTATGATTGTGTAATGGGCGCGTAAGAGACTAGAGAAGGGGTAACTTTTGCGCGCGATCTGGCTGCACTGTTTCCTGCTCGAGATTTTAGAGATAGTGGCGCCATCCCGGTCGGACCACATTTTTGTAGCCACTTTGAAACGCACAGATCGGCCTCCTCCCACTCTAGCCTCCATGTCTGCCTGGGAGCGTCCCTAAAACAAGATGGCGAGACATCCGCCTGAAATGCAGCCCCCAGTGGTTTTGCCACCGCAGGTGACCAAAAATCCCCAAAATGTGCCTTTGTCTCGCCGGAATGTTCAACTATCGAATGACTACGGCTTTTAAGACGGAATGACACCTCATCGCGGTCGGTATGGTAGAACAATTATAAATTACCAAAAATCTCTGAAACGGCTCTTCAGATCCCGTCGAAACTTTGCCAAACGACGTCAAATAGATAGACGAATAGCTTCCAGCCCCTCAAATTTTCTAAATTTGAGAAAAAAAAACTAGATTGGCTTATGATAAGCCAATCTACATTTTTTTTCTCAAATTCAGAAAATTTGAGGGGCTGGAAGCTATTTGTCTATCTATTTGACGTCGTTTGGCAAAGTTTCGACGGGATCTGAAGAGCCGTTTCAGAGATTTTTGGTAATTTATAATTGTTCTACCATACCGACCGCGATGAGATGTCATTCCCTCTTAAGAGCGAAGAACACCTTCACTCTCGAAATAAGGATGGTCTATGAATACCGCTGCCATGGAGGCTAGAGTGGGAGGAGGCCGATCTGTGTATTTCAAAGTGGCTACAAAAATGTGATCCGACCGGGATGGCGCCACTATCTCTAAAATCTCGAGCAGGAAACAGTGCAGCCAGACAGTGCAGCCAGATCGCGCGTAAAAGTTACCCCTTCTCTAGTCTCTTACGCGCCCATCACACAATCATAGTAGCGCGTGTCCGTGAGCGAGCGACGCTCGGACGTCTTCGGAAAGAGTCGAGCACGGTCGAAGTTTTCCGACTGCGCCTTCGGCAGCTACACCAATACATGGACGCTGAGCACATTCATGTGCGGCCAAGCCGAAACGAAGGCTTCGAGGGAAAAGCAATCTGAGCACGACTCGCGCGTGACTTCACCCGACGGCACGCGGAAGGCTTTTAGATGATTTCAATGCTTATTTAGCTCTTGATTCCCTGCGGTATTAATGTATAAAAAAATGTATCGCGCACTCTGATCGCTTATTTTTTTAGTTTAAACGTTAATTTAAATATAATAATAAATCTAAATTACAACTTATTTATCTTATATAAAATTGTTTACGCTTTACTCACACCCGTCCTTATGTCAAATAAATTATAATTTATAAAAGTAAGAGGAAATATATTTATATTCGTATTTATATTAATTCTCATACTTTCATCAAGCGATAAAGCATTATCCCCCAAAAAAAGCTAATCATCCATGCGGCCGCGAATCCTAAGTACCAGAAAGTGTACATATTCTACAAGCGATGAGATGGTCCCGTTGGTAGCGTTCCTGACTTCGGTCCGCAGGGGTCCCTAATGCAAATTTTTCTCCAAATTTTCCACAATTTCTCATATTTTAGTCGTATTTGAGATTTTCGGAGAAAAAATTATTTAAAACATATTCAAGTTCTGGTCCATTTCCCAAAAACACATTTTTTTTACTGAAAATTCATGATTTCTCATTTTTTTCCCGGAAATTTCTCTTTTTCATATGCCCTGAGTGAACGGCTGTGGACATATTCGGAGAAAAGTTAACGATGAGAAAAAATTAGATTTTCGTAAAAAAAAACTTATTATTGTTATTTATTTCCGGAAATTTCCCTTTTTCCTATTACCTGAGTGAACGGCTGCGAAGATATTCGGAGAAAATTTAAAGATGAAAAAAATGAGATTTTCGTAAAAAATTGTTATTATTTTTTTTCCGGAACTTTTTCTTTTTCCTATTAACCGGTGCGATGGTCTAGTGGTTAGCGTTCGAATCCCAGTCGCGTACATTTCGTTGTGAAATGTTTTTCTTCGCCATTTCGCAGCGAAATAAGACTAGTTCCACGACTGGGGGGCGAACTCAATGACCGACTGTATTGGTGTACGTTTTCCGCAGTTTCCCTATACCCATGACAGAAATTTCATGATGAATATAATACAGAGGGGGACGTCGGCTGCGGCCGCAAGAGGGGGGAACAGGGAGAAAGATGGAGAAAAAAGAAGTACAAAACAGTAGAGGAAAGAAACGGGCACAATGAGGGGAAAGAATAGGTAACAAACGCGAAAAGCGTGTACGTAAGGAAAAAACTAATAACAAAAAAAATGAGATTTTCGTAAAAAAAACTTGTTACATTTTTTATCCCTCATAATTCTGAGAAATAATGAATTTCCGAAATGTTAGCAAACATTATTTTCCTTAAGGGGTAACACCACTGTAACGGCCTGCCACGAAGCGTTTTAGACAAATAATACTTGGGGTAATTATTAAGCATATATTGAAGTATATTGCAAAAAAATGTTATGGGAAAATATTACAAAATTGCGACACTGCAGCAAATTCTTCCGAGACATGTTGAACTTAAGGTGCTCTGCGTCGCGCAATATTACTTGTGCCAATTTTAATCTGGACAAAATATTTTTTTAAATTAAATCTAGATGAGTGTAGCTAGTGAACCACGTAGGGAATTTTAGAAATATTGATTTTTGAGTAATTGCCGGGTATTTGACTAAATATGTTCAATTTGTTTTTTAAGACATTTATTTGTTAATAAATATTGTTTAAACTAACTTATCGAAAATCCCCTACGTGGTTCAGTAGCTACACTCATGTAGACTTAATGAAACAAAATTCTGTTTTTTTAAATTAAAAATGGCAGTTATCTGCGTGCCGCAGAGGTTCGACATGCTTCGGAAGAATTGCTGCAGTGTCGTCATTTTGTAATATTTTCGGATAAAAATTTCTAGCAATATACTTAAATATATGCTCAATAAATACCGCAAGTATTATTTGTTTATCACATTTTCTTCCGCCAAAAAAAATATCAAAAAATACGCTTCCTGTAAGGCCGTTACAGTGGTGTTACCCCATAAAGTCTCGATATAATTTCCAAGATTTTCCCGTGATCGTTTTTTCGGAAAATTTTTCCGAATTTTTCTATGAATTGTAACAAATATGAAGAATTCTGAGTTTTGCGGATTTTTACGCAAACATCCGAGTTTCGCCGAATTTCTCAGAATTTTTTCAAATTTTTCCGAATTTTTCCGAATATTTCATCATTTTAATTACGATCACGGGAAAATCTTGGAAATTATATCGAGACTTTATGGGGTAACACCACTGTAACGGCCTTACAGGAAGCGTATTTTTTGATATTTTTTTTGGCGGAAGAAAATGTGATAAACAAATAATACTTGCGGTATTTATTGAGCATATATTTAAGTATATTGCTAGAAATTTTTATCTGAAAATATTACAAAATGGCGACACTGCAGCAATTCTTCCGAAGCATGTCGAAACTCTGCGGCACGCAGTATAACTGTGCCAATTTTAATATAAAAAAAGAATTTTGTTTTATTAGGTCTAGATGAACATTTTTAGTCAAATACTCGGCAATTACTCAAAAATCAATATTTCTAAAATCCTCTACGTGGTTCACTAGCTACACTCATCTAGATTTTAAAAAAATATATTTTGTCCATACTAAAATTGGCACGGGTTATACAAGTTCAACATGCCTCGGAAAAAATTGCTGCAGTGTCGTCATTTTGTAATATTTTCCCATAAATTTTTTTTGCAATATACTTCAATATATGCTTAATAATTACCCCAAGTATTATTTGTCTAAAACACTTCGTGGCAGGCCGTTACAGTGGTGTTACCCCTTAAGGAAAATAATGTTTGCAAACATTTCGGAAATTCATTATTTCTCAGAATTATGAGGGATAAAAAAATGTAAGTTTTTTTTGCGAAAATTTAATTTTTTTCATCTATAACTTTTCTCTGAATATCTCCGCAGCCGTTCACTCAATACGAAAAAGAAAAAGTTCCGAAAAAAAATGATAAGTTTTTTTTACGAAAATCTAATTTTTTTCATCTCTAAATTTTCTCCGAATATTTTCGCAGCCATTCACTCAGGTAATAGGAAAAAGAGACATTTCCGGGAAAAAATGAGGAATCATGAATTTTCAGTAAAAAAAAATGTGTTTTTGGGAAATAGACCAGAACTTGAATCTGTTTTAAATCATTTTTTCTCCGAAAATCTCAAATACGACTAAAATATGAGAAATAATGAAAAATTTGGAGGAAAATTTGCACTAGGGGCCCCTGCGGACCGAAGCCAGGAACGCTACCAACGGACCATCTCATCGCTTGTAGAATATGTGCACTTTCTGGTACTTACGATTCGCGGCTGGATGGATGATTGGCTTCTTTTTGGGGATAATGATTTATCGCTTGATGAAAGTATGAGAATTAATATAATAATACGAATATAAATATATTTCCGCTTACTTTTTTGAATTATAATTTATTTGGCATAAGGACGGGTATGAGTAAAGCGTAAACAATTTTATATAAGCATCATTTATTTCCATCGCTGACCTTGGAAAACCTCTATTGGCCGGACTGAAGCCGAATCTTCAACTAGCAACTTGTCATCAACACGGCCGCACACATCTTTGACTCATTAATTTTCATACTTTCATCAAGCGATAAAGCATTATCCCCAAAAAGAACCAATCATCCATCCGGCCGCGAATCGTCAGTACCAGAAAGTGCACATATTCTACAAGCGATTTTCCAGACAATTTGTTTGAAGATCAATCATAACGATGTTAGATAGTATTGGAGCCAGAGGTGAGCCCATTGGTAACCCTGAGATTTGTTGGTAAATTTTATTTTGAAATATAAAGAAAGTTGAGAACATGATGTATTCTATGGCTTTATTTATTTCGTTTAAAGGAAATGTTTTTGAAAATAGATTTGATCTTCTTTGAAGGCTTTGAATAACAAGTTGTAATGGGATGTTGGTATAGAGAGAAACAACATCAAACGAGACCAATTTGTAGTTGAGTGGAATTGAGATGTTATTATGTGAATGTTTTAGGTGGAAACTATCTTTGACGTGTGAATTAGTCGTATTGATTAATTTAGAAAGTTTAGATTGTATAAATTGAGCTAGTTTATGTGTTGGACTATTTATTGATGATACTATTGGACGAAGTGGATAATTATTTTTATGAATTTTTGGCAGACAATAAAGACGAGATAGGTTGCAATTTTCAGCTTTTGAGTATTTGTATTTTGTTGCATCAATGAATTTTAGGGTTTTCCATCTGGAGAGAATATTGTTAATGCCTTTTTGTAGAGTGTTGATGGGATTTCTATTTGTTAATTTGTAAGTTGAGGAATCTGCGAGTAAATTATGAGTTTTTGTAATGTAATCTGATTTGTTAAGAATGACTGTTGAATTTCCTTTGTCAGCTCGTGTAACTAAAAGTTGAGGGTTGTTTTTTAAGAATGAGGACGTGTGTTTTATAATTTGATTAGTGTTGGAAAATGATGTTGGAATATTTATTTTGTTTAAGATTTTAGTGAATCTGGTTCTAATTTCGATTTGTCTAGGTTTGTCGAGTAAAGAATCTAATTTGAACTCAAGTTCGGAGATCGATTTGTGGATATGAGTTTTTATGTTTGAGAGTTTGAGGTAAGGAAAACAAAACTTTTCACCTAGAGACAACAATGTGGAAATGTGTAGCGGAATATCAATGTTGGAGAGATTTATAAGCCATTCTTTCGTTTTATTTAATGTGATTGTCGAATTTATATTATTCAGAGGATCAGTGGAAAGATTATTATTTGTGTCGTGTTGTCTATTAGTAAGCGTTGAGTATAAGATGTTGTGATTTTGTGTTGTTTGATTTATGTTTTGATAATTTAGGTAATGTATATTGTTTTGGTTCAGATGTGTTTGTGATGATATTGTTCTTAAAAATTCGTCATGATTGAAAATGTGAAGATGTATGTTCTTGGTTCGTTGAAATCTAAGGTTTTGAAGTTTTTTTTTTTTGGTGTTTTTCATATGAGAGTTTTGATATGAGAGCTATGAGAATTAATATAATAATACGAATATAAATATATTTCCCCTTAATTTTATGAATTATAATTTATTTGGCGTAAGGACGGGTGTGAGTAAAGCGTAAACAATATTTTAGAAGATAGATAAGTTGTAATTTAGATTTATTATTATATTTAAATTAACGTATAAACTAAAAAAAATAAGCGATCAGAGTGTGCGATACATTTTTTTGTATACATTAATAACGCAGAGAATCAAGAGCTAAATAAGCATTGAAATCATCTAAAAGCCTCGCTCGTGCCGTCGGGTGACGTCACGCGCGAGTCGTGCTCAGATTGCTTTTTCCCTCGAAGCCTTCGTTTCGGCTTGGCCGCACATGAAGGTGCTCAGCGTCCATGTATTGGTGTAGCTGCCGAAGGCGCGGTCGGGAAACTTCGATGGCGCTCGGCTCTTTCCGAAGCCGTCCGAGCGTCGCTCGCTCACGGACACGCGTTACTACGATTGTGTGATGGGCGCGCAAGAGACTACAGAGGGGGTAACTTTTGCGCGCGATCTGGCTGCACTGCAGCTCACTTCTCATTATTTACTTGTTCCGTCTCTGTCACACCCAGCTCGTGTCTCGAGATTGTAGAGATAGTGGCGCCATCCCAGTAGGACCATATTTTTGTAGCCACTTTTTTCAAGTCTCTCCATAAGAGATCGGACTCCTCCCACTCTAGCCTCCCTGACCGCTGCTACACGTTCGAACAATCCGGCCAACATTTCATAGCCAGTGACCATCAGCTGCGTTTTAGTAACTCACTAGTGTCGTTTTGAAGACTCATCATGCGTCCAATGCTAGTATCAACCAGTAATTCACCAAAATGTTGCTTTTTACCGTTCGTGAAATAGGGCCCTTCCACTTATTTCCACATTAAAGAAAACCGGCCGGACTTGCATTTGAGCACGGTCTTCCAATCCTTATTATTTTCTCTGTATCTCAAAACGTAACGATTCGGAGAGAAAAGCGCCCAGTAGGAGAAATAGTTCGGCCACCTCGCCGTGAGGCGCCACCCTTTATTTCCGCGTGCAAGCGAACAAAAAGGAGCCAAAGTGGACGTTCTTCGGGCATAGGGAAATACCACGGTGCGGCTTGGCGCTTCCGTCGAATTCGCGGACTCGAGAATTCAGTGAGCGTCGGTGTGCGTAAAATGGCGGATGGTGACATTGATTTGTACGCCGATGATCTCGAGCAAGACTTTGCGCAGGTAAGATTTTTTTGTAAATACATACTGCTCGTTGAAACAATAAAAAGTAGAATGAAACCTTCATTATCCGGCTCTGCGATGAATGTTTTCTTCCGCGAGAACACCCGGTTTGTAAACAAAAGATAGCTACACGCTCGTTGAACCTGTCGGCGTCATGGTGGTGAGTCGATAACGATCGTCCGTGTGTACGGGCAAACACGCACGCACCGTGCTCAAGTTTCTCGGCTTTAACCGGTTTTATTTACCACATCCTTCGACGTGCGAAATGAGAATGATTTTCAACGAACGAGTTTGCCAATTGTATCGCGCCGTTGAGCCAGCTCCCTGTTGAAATTCATCGTGATTGCAAACCGACGAGTTGACGCGAGATGCGCGCTCCGAAAATCAAAATGGTGCTGAAACACTCGGCTAGGCTGTAGTCTCTCGATTCATGCCGGTTGCTCGAATACTCGACCTCCCGCGACTTCCTCTTTTCAATATTCCTTTTTCACGGTAATTTCTCATCCGTAAGCAGTTTTCAGCTTCGTAACGCGCGAGTTTCCTCCTCTAGTTTACTCAGGTCGTTTCGATGCCCTTTTGCGTCGACTCTTCTTAATTTTAAATTCAATTTGCCCGAACGTCGCACGGAAAGAGCCTTTGAACAATTGCGAGTTTCAGGACGAGTTTGCCGGAGACGGAGTCGATTTGTACGACGATGTGATAGCTGCGCCTTCGGGCGGCAACGGAGGTACGTCTGGCGGCAACGGCGGCTCG
Organism: Ophion slaviceki; assembly: GCA_944452715.1. NCBI lineage: Eukaryota > Metazoa > Arthropoda > Insecta > Hymenoptera > Ichneumonidae > Ophion > Ophion slaviceki. The sequence continues at coordinate 28,261,961 of OX101794.1, read as the reverse complement.
GTAGACGGAGACGCGACTTCCAACAATGAAGAAACCAACGGCAACGCGCCTTATCATCAATTGGGCAACAATATTCAGCCCAACCAGATCGGTAGACGCCACCAGCTCTACATCGGCAATCTCACTTGGGTACGTTTTGGCGCGACGTCTTTTCTTAAATGACGTTAAAGTTTGCAACGTTGGAATGCAACGAAAATTATATTTTTTCAAATTTCCGAATTTTCTCTGGCAGATTTATGTTACGAAAATCACGTAAACATTTTTTCAGGTTCTCATTCAGCGAACTACAAAAAATTCGCAACATATGATTTTTGATATTGATGAAAAAAAGAAATTGAAATGAATTTCCGTTGCATTCCAACGTTGCAAACATCAACCCCATTTTCTTAAGGCCTTAGACCACAGTAATGGGTATAAAATCATGTGCGAATTTAACATTTTTTTTCGTATGAAAAAGTGATTCACTCAAAATTAATTACACATCTATTTAGTATGAACATCAAGCTGTTAGAAAATATATATATTTTTTTTCGATCTACAAAATGGCCGTCTAATGATATTTTCTTTTATCTTTTTCTTTTAGGTGCTCAGTGGCGTGACATTTAGCATTCACAATTTTTTACCTAGAAAAAAAACAAAAATCTCGTCAATCTGCATTAGAATACCTAGAGAAGTACGTACGGAATTAAATAATATTGTTTTATTCAAAAGTTGTGGGTATTTGAACTTAAGAAATGAATATTCAGTGAAAAATTTTGTTGTAACTGCTCATAAACTGCTCATAAAATGAAAAGTTTTCGATTAATCAGAATTTCCGTACGTACTTCTCTGCGAAATGCAATTAGGAACATAACTTTTCAATTTGAAGTAAATCGAGTGAAAATTGTTGAAGTTATTTGTCATGCTAATTGGAAAAAAGCTGTTTCGAGAAACTAATTGTTCCAATCACGTGGGCAAAATATTTTTTGAATACTACAAAAAATCACAATATGCCAAATAAAATGTATTATTTGTATCAGTTTACTTGCCATGTCGTAGGTTAACGGAGACTTTGTCCTTAGAGTGCCATATTTCAGGTGTTTACATTTAATTTTTTTTAAAGGAAACGAGTAAAGCTTTTTGAGTGCGATTTTTTTCTTGCTTTTATTCATGATATACAGAACGTTAAAAAAAATTTTTTTTGAAAAAAAAAAGACCAAAATGGCCGTTGCAGCTTCGCAAAAACAGGTCCTCAAATCGCGGGAGGTAAACGGCTGACATCACTGCCCCCTCTTTGTTGATCTGAAACACAAATTCAAAGCATATTATCAATCTGTGACCCTTTGGTCATGGAATGACGGATGGGTTTTTCGTTTAGTACAAATTTCGGAAAATGGCGGCAATTTAAAAAAATCGAATTTTCGCGTTTTTTTCGCATAAAAAGATAAATAATAAATGCAAAAATGTATCTATCGAAAAAACGATCCGTCATTCCGTGAAGACATATTTTCTGAGTATGCTCTCCAAATTTCAGGTCGATATGTTAATTACAGCGGTCAGGAGAATGTCAGCCATTTTTAAAAACGTGTTTTCGAGAAAAACGCGTTAAAAGTTATGTAATGTGTTAACACAAATGTGTTTATAATTACCGCTAATCGGCAATGCCTGGTCCATAGAGGCATCCCTCCTCTTCTTCTAGCTGCTCATGTTGAGCTCAAATTGATTTTTTGAAAATTTCAAGGACAGTCTCCCTTAAAATTTAAATTTCTCCATTATTACTATCCCATACTTACAATTTTTATCTTCCATTCAATACTTTTTGATATTTAATGACATTTTTTTATGAAACATAGTGTTAATTCTAAACTTCGAGGCCCCTGTTTTCTCCGTGTATATTTTCCAACAGCTTGATATTCATGCTAAATAGATATGTAATTAATTTTATGAGTGAATCACTTTTTCACACGAAAAACATTGTTCAATTCGCACATGATTTTATACCCGTTACTGTGGCCTACGGCGTTAAATACAATCGCTAGCGGTAGTTTCGATGAACATCGTTCCATTGTTTTTCCCAGTGGACGAGCGATCAGGACATTACGGATGCCGTTCAGAGCATAGGAGTCTCCGACTTCGTGGAAGTGAAATTCTTCGAGAATCGGGCCAACGGACAGTCCAAGGGCTTCTGCGTGGTGTCCTTGGGCTCGGAGCAAAGCATGCGGATGTGCATGGAGAGACTCCCCAAAAAGGACCTTCACGGACAAAATCCTGTCGTGACGTTTCCTACCAAGCAAGCCTTGAATCAGGTATGCGATAGCGGACGGACAACGCTCACGCGGCGTACAGTTCTTGCGGTGATGCTGTTCAATCAGCTATGAACCACGCACCATTGTACCATTTGCAGCATACGTCGGGTCATTTTGGAATTGGTTTTTATGAGAGTTATAGGAACTTTAGACATTTAAAGAGATTTAGTTCGCAGATAAAAATATTATAAACCATATTTCGCAGCATTTGAGGGGAGGTCTTTAAGCGAGGAAAAAAATTGCTGATTTTCGTAATTTTTTTTCTTCTAAAAGGAAAGATTTTACCATTTTTGTGACTTGGGGTACGTTTTATTACTACTTTTGGCTGTTACGTGGTATTTTTTTTATATTTATTACTAGCTTTCCGCCCGCGTAGACTTGTGTTGACTATTTCTTAATGAAATGTGCTCCTGAAATGTTTCATTAAGGAACACGTAGAATTGTGTTGAAGAGCATTAATACTAAGTTTCAAGTAAATCTGAATAGATATTTCTTTGATCATACAAACTTTGCTACACGTAACGTCGGCGGGATTAATCTGAAAAAAATTAAACCAACAATGTTTTTTCTTCCATTAACACTCATACGCAGAATATGAACCAAAAAAGTGATTAATGTTGAAATCGTCGAAATAATACGCTTTGAAATAAAAAAAAAACATTGAATTTTTGAGAAAAAATGGCTTCATTTTGCAATAAAAAAATTATTTAAAAAAATGTCAAAAACATTAAGGGTTAAAAAAAAGGAAATAATGTCGTTAAACTGAAAGATATTTCCTGTACAATGACGTAGGATTTTCGAAAAATATCAAAATCTAACAAAATGGCGTAGTTATGAAAAAAAAGTCTGTTTTCTCGCCTATAAAATGGTCGTTTTTTTCAATGCCAAATCGTCAATTCTCATCCAATAAAAAATATCCTACGTCATTGTAGAGTAAATACATTCAAGAGTACTCAGTTCAAATTTCGAGTCAATCGGATAATTGCTCTTTGAGTTACAATGTCGGCAAATTTGAAAAATTTCATTTCGAGAAAAACGCGTTTAAATATTTAACTATCGATTTTTGCGAGATAAAATGATATTGACATCGATATAAATGATAATTATATTCTTGAAAGTACAAATTGTCGAAAAAGGCAAAAAAAAATCGGTTTTTTGAAAGTGTCACACTGGTATGGCCTCTTAAGCCAATTAAAAAAAACCCTACATGTTTTTCAAGGTTTATAAAGCCTCAATCATGGTACAATCGTGCGTGCGAGAATTTAATAGCTAAGCTCGAGTGAATAATGAGTTTTCTCTGCTTGTTCAGTTCGAGTCGCAGTGCAAGACAAGACCGGCGCCAGCCCCGCAGCAGAGCCAGAGTCAGCGTCCTCACAATCCGCACCAGCATCAGCCGCCATCGTCGCACGAGCGCGGAATACACATCAATGTTAATCAACATATGCAACATTCACAACAAAATCACGGTCCTAGAATGATGATGGGTCCTCCTCAGGGTCCGCGGCCGCAGCGCCTGCCGCCGCCCGGTATGGGGCCTCAAGGACCTGGTGGACCGGGCCAGCAGGGACCGCCGCGGATGCACGGGCCGCCGATGGGACCCGTGCCGCATCATTCGTTGCCGGGGCATCCGAACCAAGGGCCGCCGCCACCGGGCTATCAGCAGAGTCATTGGAACGGTCCCCGGCCCAACGGGCCCCCGGGGCCTCCTAGAGGACCGAATGGGCCCGGTGGTCCACCCCAGCAAGGGCCACCTGGACCGGGTCCTGGACAGCACAGGCCGCCCGGCATGGTGCGTGATCGAATGGTAAAAATGTCAAGTTCACTCGAACGATTCCTTGCTCCGTCTACGCGCCTTGGTCGTGACGCGACGTTTTTTCAATGTTCCAGCAATTCCACGGTGGGCCACCCGGACCACCCGGTCAGGGACCACCTCGTGGACCACCCGGACATCCTGGAGGACCGCCCGGCGATCCGAGAGGAGCTCCACCTCGTCCGGATTGGAATCGACCTCCAGGTTTGTACTCTTTCACACGAATTCCTGTTGCAGCCACGCCGGCCGCACTTCCGTCCTCTCTCGCTGTTACGGTCACCGGTGCGAACGTCGTCTCTCTCGCATCCATACTTGTCTCACGTTGAGGGGCTACACCTATCTAGAGCATTGATTTTCAAAGAAGGGCGGGCGGGGCCGTTTTTCACCCTAATATTGATCAAGATGTGACAGGGGGCGCCATCTCCTTTTACACAGAAAGGGGGCGTTATAAAAATATTGTTTGGGAACCCCTGACCAAGAAAAAATGACAAAATTTCGATTTTTTATCCTGGTAAACGGTTGGTGAAAAAGACGCGATTTTTGAACAGTACATATATTGAAAGGCTTTAGAAAAATAAACGAAAAAATATAGAAAAACAACGAATACGTGGCCGCCGGCAGATAATGACGTTTTTTTGCGAGGTTTGGCGGTGAACACAGCTTTAACGGTCCATCCGAAATCTAAAAACCAAACGGTTCATTCAAGTTAACAATAATTACGAGTCGTTGACGATCGTCGATTTTTTAAATTAATTTTTTTAACCACGTTACGACGAATTGGAACTCGAGCATGCAAAATCTATGAAAAAAGTCATGTTCACGTAACTATTAGGAAAATGAAGATCGATTTTTTAAAAAGCGAGATCGTCAACGACCTTTGAATGTTTCTCATCGTATCTCCGGCAAATTTGGAAACAATTCATCAAGTCGTTTTCGAGATATCATGTCCGTTTCGAGAAAAACGCGTTTAAGGGAAGATTCTGCCTTGTTGGGCCAAAAAATGTTCGATGTTTCACCAATTTTTTATGCGAAAAGTATTAAATATAGAATGTTGATATTTGGTATGTTGACTAAGCGGTCTTTGTTGAACATCAAAATATTTTTCAAAGTTTGACAAAACACGGTGGTGGGAGTGGGAGGAGCCACGTATGTCGGTGCGCGGGCGATGACATTCTTCGCTTGCGGAAGTCCTCAGTCCCGGACAGGTGATCTGAAGCAAAAAAATCAAACATATTTTTACTTTGTACAATATTGTGTATAAGGTCAAGAAGAGTCAAGAAGAAAAATTGAAAAATAAAAAATTGTGAGCAAAAAACCGCGAAAATTTTTGGGAAAAAAAAACAAACTTCCTTCCGATCGCTCACAATTTTTTTACTTTTCAATTTTTCTTCTCGATTCTAGGTCAACTTATACACAATATTGTACAAAGTAAAAATATGTTTGATTTTTTTACTTCAGATCACCTGTCCGGGAGTTAGGACTTCCGCAAGTGAAAAAATGTTTGGCCCAACAAGGCAGAACCTTCCCTTAAGGAATCATCACAGTGTAACGGGTCGATAAATAGCTGATTTTCGCGATTTTTTTCGATGGTTAAAATACGCTAATCAGTCTGATTTTTTAATGTCAAATCAAAGCACTCGTGAAGAACAGAAAATAAGTTCTTAAACGTTTATTTTCATTTTTTTTTACTTTTTAATGGTTAAAAAAGTCTTCGCAAAAAAGGAGTCTTCATGGTGTACACGGTTGTGGCCGTAAATATTATCTGAAACAAAATTTGTAAAAAGACGATTAATCACTATGAAAGCCGCTATCTTGCTACGGAGGTTTTTTTTTAAATAAAAATTGACAAAATGGCGGCGGTTTGAAAAAAAGTATCAAATGTAGTGTATTTCTTCGACAGTTTTTCGTAAAAAAAATAAAGGTTAAAAAAAGCTTCCATAGCAGGATAAAGAATGGCGTGAAGTATCGTGTGTCAACATTTGTGGCGTATAGCTTGAAAACTCTTCGTTCGAGAGTGTACACCGTTTTGAAAAACGACATTTCGAGAAAACGCGTTAAAAGTTTCGAGTGCGGAATTTTCATGTAAATTGTTTACTTACGATCAATTGGCGATGCCAGGTCTATGTTTATAACCGTCTATACTGTCGGATAATGCAAAAGAAAAACGGTTTTTTTAATTAAATTTTACACTGACGATTCCTTAAAGTTTGAAGTATCGTGCTGCTGCCGCTCGCCCGGCCGGTTAGAAGCTGTAGCTCATTCCCTTCTAGTAATATTTCAATGAAATTTTCATGGATTATAGCTAAAAGGCGAATCGAATAAAAATATGTTTGGAAAATGCAATTTTTCGACCCACCAAGTAGATGTAGCCCGTCAACTTTGAGCCAACATATCACACGCTCCAATCGCTCGAAAGACGCAGATTCCACTTTTTATCCAAAGCGGCACAATCGATTGCCATCCTCTTTGTTTTTAGCCGAAGCGGAAATTCGACGAAACGCGTGCTTCCAAGGCTTGAGAACGTAGATCGTTTCGAAGAAAGTACAAGTAGCAATTTGCAGAGAACTCTCTCGCACCCGTGTCAGCCTGGGCACTGTGACACCGGCGCTTTGCGTCTGCAAAGCACATACGGGCGCGAGAGAGACAGCTGTAATTTTCGCATCCATCGTTGTCAAAGACTGGCGTTTCGTGAACGAAAAAAAAATCACGCCCAACGCATAACAAGCGAATACGACGTGGATTTTATTGTTCTCGAAATTCGATCTCAAAAATGGCACAGAGACACTAGAAAGTAGCGAAGTAAAAACCTTTAACATCCAGAGAGGCATAGGTGCCGACAGCACGAGCAAGAAGTTGTTGACTTGAATCCGGCGCAAAATGCCCAACCAGTATTTAACATTGAAGGAAAATTATAGGGATCATAATGATAAACGAATCCCTATTAACAATGTTTTTTTTTTTGCGTTTTCGCTAAGGCATGCATCACGGGCCTCAGGGACCACCGTTCCCGCAACATCAGCATATGCAAGGTCCTCAAGGCCCGGGACAAGGTCCACCGCAAAGAGGACCTCCCCCAGGCTCAATGGGTGGTGAGAATCAATTTTAAAAACGAGTATCTTATCCCCTCGCGATTTATTTATTTTATTTTATTTATACGCATTTTGCCTTTTGAGTTTTTGGGCTGGAATTGTCGCAATTTCAATCCCGATTATGGTTGCTATTCTTCGAAAAAAAAACTTCTGCCGTGCTCAAGGCAGCTACATGGGTTTACACTAGTCACGTCGGTATTTGATTTTGAACGTGAACCGCGTTGTCATGCATACGCGTAGACTCTCTGAGCATGGTAAACATTTTGCTTGAATAAAACAACAGTTTAGGCAACCGGTATCGATAGAGCCACAGTTCGTTTAGCATTGAGCCTTTTATACACGCGATGAGTTTTTACATGATTAGAACGAATGTACACTTTACTTATTTCCATAAATGTATTTTCACGAAATTCATCATATTCGGTAAAACGCGGACGTTCGACGATACGATTTGGACAAAAGTAGGATCGATTTGACTGACGCAAAACGCAACGATAAACGGGTCACATTTGAAGGGCAACTGACAGTGAGGCACAGTGTCACAGGCTAGAATATGGCGGAAGCGCGGAAGAGGCAGCTGCGGAACGCGATTTTCGCTGTTTTTTTTGTAGAATGATCAATATTTACTAAAGACCGACCTATTTAGCCAATACGATGTACGTGATAGTTCAGTGTTCACTAAGCAAAATATCTTGTCGATCGTGCTGCTTTAGAAAGAGAGTTGAAATGGCGTTTTGGTAGCAAACGTTGAGCATGTGATACGGAACATTGAAAATGCTTGAGACGTTAACCTCCTGGATTCAAGTGTGCCGAGCATCAAAATTTTCGAAAACGCTATCAAAAGTCCCGCCTTAAGGCCTTAGGCCACAGTAACGGGTATAAAATCATGTGCGAATTTAACAATTTTTTTTCGTATGAAAAAGTGATTCACTCGTAAAATTAATTACACATCTATTCAGTATGAATATCAAGCTGTTAGAAAATATTTTTTTTTGTTTCGATGTACAAAATGGCCGACTACTAATATTTTCTTTTGTTATCTTTTTTTAGGCGCTCCGCGGCGTGACATTTAGAATCCACAATTTTTTACCTAGAAAAAATAACAAAAATTCTCGGCAATCTACATTAGAATACCTAGAGAAGTACGTACGGAATTAAAAGAACATTGTTTTATTCAAAAGTTGTAGGTATTTGAACTTAAGAAATGAATTTTCAGTGAAAAATTTCGTTATAACTGCTGATAAACTGCTCATAAAATGGAAGGTTTTCGATTGATCAGAAATTCCGTACGTACTTCTCTGCGAAATGCAATTAGGAACATAACTTTTAAATTTGAAGTAAATCGAGTGAAAATTGTTGAAGTTGTTTGTCACGCCAATTGGAGAAAAGCTGTTTCGAGAAGTTACGAGCAGTCGGCCATTTTGTACATCGAAAAAAAATATATATATATTTTCTAACAGCTTGATATACATACTAAATAGATGTGTAATTAATTTTGTGAGTGAATCACTTTTTCATACGAAAAAAATTTGTTTAATTCACACATGATTTTATACCCGTTACTGTGGCCTAAGGTCTTAAGGGGAGGGTAGGGGTTTCAACGTAAAAAAACACTTTTGTGCGAATTTTTTCATCTATATGGATAGAGTAAATTTATTGAAACCTTTTGTACATTGTTAAGTGTCATTTCAAGAACATTCCGTGAAATTTGTACGCGAAAATATCCACAAACAAGCCGGTGACAAAGCTTTTCCAAGAACGCCTTTGGAAAAACACGATTTGCGGTGTTCACTGTATTTCAGCTAGAAATTATCTGAAATCAAGTACCATTAAAATTTAGTCAAAGTATCATCAAATCCTCCCCCCGATGGTCTTGGATAATTTTTTTTTTCATTTCTCAATTTTTGGTGGTCATGTAAAGTGAAAAGTGCTATTTTTCACGAAAAATTCCGCCATTTTGGGGGTGGAAACCCCCTCAATGTAAGAAAATCTCAAACTAACCGTTGGGGGGAGGTATTTTATATGTAGAAAGTGTGTACCAAGTTTGAAATAAATCGGTCATGTAGTTTTCAAATGGCAGTGAACACGGACTTTGAAAAAGTGGTTTCGAGGAAAACGCGGCACCGGCTTGCTTGTGGATATTTTCGCGTACAAATTTCACGGAACGTTCTTGAAATGACACTTAACAATGTACGAAAGGTTTCAATAAATTCACTCTATCCATATAGATGAAAAAAATTCGCAAAACAGTGTTTTTTTTCACGCTGAAACCCCTACCCTCTCCTTAAAGCCGCTTCACACATGGCTAAATGCAGTGCGCTAAATGACAAATACTCTGCATTTAGACAAGTGTAAAGATACTTAGGCTGTTAGACGCACTAATTAGGAAGAGTCGTCGTGGTTTTACGATCCAGGGTTGTTACGCATATGGAAAACGAAAAACCGGGGAAAACTCAGGGAATTTCTTTCCTCCTGGAATAATCAGGGAAAAGTCAGGGAATTTTGGAAATTTTCTGGAATAATCAGGGAAAAGTCAGGGAATTTTGGAAATTTTCTGGAATTTCTCCAGAATTTACTTTTTGGAAGAATTTCGAAAAAAGAAACCGAAAGGTATAAAAATAAATATACTAATACATTTTCAATATTTATATTACTCGTAATTATACACAAAAAAGTTATTTCAGTGCCGAACATTGAAAACTGGAAACTAATTCACTTTAAAACTCTCCATTTGCATTCGATCTGTCGATACACAACCATACCATTATTATTATAGATAAGCCTTTATTTTTATTTTTTATTTATTGTCACCGGGATAAAATTTCTGCTTATAATAAAGAACAGGTTCTGTATTTGCTTTTAATGGATTTTTTTTACTCTACAATGTGCAAATTACTTTTCGAAATTCCGTTTTAAAAAAATTATTTCAATTTTTAACATTTCCATATATTTGATCTTGAAAAATTATGTTATCCAGTTCAACATAATGTATCAATGAAAGGATCGGATTGAGAATTTCCTTTGGTTTTTCAAGTCGGTTAAAAATGTTGTTTTTTTTTTTCACAAAAATTATTCATTGCTATTTCTACGTATATAATTTTTCCCGTATAGTTTGTAACGTTTACAAATACTAATAATATGGTTGAAATGATACTTAACTTGTGGTCTGCAACTTTAAAAAAATATATATTTCATGAAAACGAAGTGTTTTTCATTTGACCCTAGTCTGGGTAATTTGAAAACCCTGGAATTTTTGCATAACCTGTTTGGAAAACCTGGAAAAGTCAGGGAATTTCTCAGTCAATAATGCGTAACAACTCTGAATACGCTCGAAGTTCGCGTCTATACAGAGTTAGCAAGCTAATTAGACCAAGTGTAAAGAGCAAGCTCTAAATTCCCTCACCACTTGTGTCTAAATTTAGTGCACTGAATTTAGCCATGTGTGAAGCGGCTTTGACAATTAAACGAATGAAATCTCGTAAATACGCAAATATACCAACACCGTTTAAAAATACATGCCCAATTGTCAAACATACACAATCAAGCTTCTTAAGTATCGTTTCTGAAACTTTTTATTTTGCTGTCAACGTTTTTTTTTGTCGTTTATTTCAGGGGCTACATCTACCTAGAGGCCCGAAAAAAAAACAAATTTTTTTTTTTTGGAAACGTGAAAAAGAAAACATTTTTTAAACACAAAGATACATATATTGTGAGCCTAAAAAAATTAAAAAATACAGAAAAACAACAAAAACATGCCCGCCGGCAGATGATGAAATTTTTATTTTGTGACGTTTGGCGGTGGACAAGCTTAAACGGTCCATCAGAAATCTAAAAACCAAACGAGTTATCCAAGTTAACAATAAATACGAGCCGTTGACGATCGTTGATTTTCAAAATCCTTTTTTTAACAACGTGGCAACGAATTGAATTCTTCATTTATAACACAGCTAAAAAATGATACCATAGAATAAAAATATTCTCGAGAAATCGAATTTTTCGACGGACCTAGGTAGATGTAGCCCGTTAAGGGGCTATACCAGTGTGAACGCTGAAAATTTGGGTTATTTTCGGGAATTTTTTGGAAGAAGAGTACTCAATTAAATGTTTCGGAAAATTAAGAATATATTTGGCTATATTTGACCTATATTACATAATTTTTTCATAGAAAAATATTGAGATCCAAGCGACTGATGCGCTGCCTTCGGAGGCGCCAAAAAAAAAAGTTCCTCCACTGCTGACATGATTCCGGCCGATTGAGTAGCTGAAACCGAAAAAGGAAAAAAATGTTAAACTGGAAGGTATTTCCTGTACGATGACGTAGGATTTTCGAAAAATATCAAAATCTAACAAAATGGCGTAGTTGTGAAAAAAGTCTGTTTTCTTGCCTATAAAATGGTCGTTTTTTTCAATGCCAAATCGTCAATTTTCATCCAATCAAAAATATCCTACGTCATTGTAGAGTAAATATATTCAAGAGTACTCAGTTCAAATTTCAAGTCAATCGGATAATTGCTCTTTGAGTTACAATGTCAGCAAATTTGAAAAATCTCATTTCGAGAAAAACGCGTTTAAAGATTTAACTATCGATTTTTGCAAGATAAAATGATCAGAGATACGGCCTTGAAATTTTACAGGATATTCTTGAAAGTATAAACTGTCGAAAAAGGCAAAAAAAATTGATTTTTCAAAAGTGTCACACTGGTATAGCCCCTTAAGGTTGCTCTGTGTGCTCGTGTCTTGTGTTAGTCGTTGTGGAGAATGCGCAGTGACAGTTGCATAATCGAAATCCGAGCACAACTGAGGTGCGCTCGTCGTAACATTGTTTTGTGTCGAAATAAGCTAATCTTGAATTGTTGTAAACGAAGTGCCAGAGCGCAAGCGTTGCATCAAACGATCTACCAGAAATGGTAGTATTGATGTGGTATCCCTTCAGGTATGTTGCCAGGTCCTGGCGGCCCGCCACAAGGTCACGGTGGACCACCTCAAGGTCCACCGCAAGGGCCTCCCGGAGGTCCTGCTCCTCACGTTAATCCGGCCTTCTTCCCGCAAGGTCCCCCTCATCAGCATCCCGGCCAGCATCCAGGCGGTCCACCGGGGCCACCGCACGGTCCACCTCACGGGCCACCCCACGGTCCCCCTCATGGACCTCCTCATGGACAGCCCCACGGACCACCGCATGCACCACCGCACGGCTATGGCCCACCATCCGCACAAGTAAGAACTCTATAACTTTCGAATTTCTCGCAGAGCACGTGATATCTGTCCGTTTAGAATCGTCCGCATGGATCGAGAAGGATTTTTTTACCTTACAAAAATCATACTATCGAGGCGGGATATACATTTCGAAAAATCGATTTCTTTTTATTTACTATTGAGGCGGGATATACAACGAGCGAAAAATCGATTTCTTTTAATTTTTTCCAACGACAGAACTATATATGTAGTATATTTTCCCAAAGTTTCAAAGCGAAATTCGAAAAACTTCAAACGTTACAGCCCGTCAACGCTGTGCCTCACCGCTCGGATTCGGAGCGGGCGTAAACTTCAAACGCGTTTTTCTCAAAACTGCATTATCGAAATTGGCGTGCACGATGACTCAAAAACTATTAAGCCGATTGAGTTGAAACTGGGTAGAAATATTGATAATATTGATACCTTCTACTTGACGAAAATTGTTTTTGAAAAATTGGAAAAGAAACGACTTTTTTAATCCACATTTTACAGAAATGTTGCGTGAAATGTTGATTTTTTTTTGTAAATGCGTGCCATTTTCTCAAATTTGCATTTTCTTCATTTTAATTACCGTCACATAGAAACTATACATGTTCTAAGTGAAAAAATGTTTGAACTTTTTTGCAAATCAAAGTCTACGGGAAGCTAGACTGCACGCCGAGTCTCAACTCCCGCGGCGACCTTGCTGTAACATTCTGCCACAGATCCGCCATTTTGATGATGACGAAAAAAAATTGTTTCGTATACTTAAATATACTATTAAAGTATACCTAAAGTTTGATAATCGTAGAATAATCATTTCTCAGTTTACAAAATTCCACAATATTGCTTATTTTCTTCCTGTCTAAATGTATATCCCGCCTTAAACATGCTGGTAGAAATTTCTTGATTGGACGTTTCCTTTAATGGTATAATACAATATAGTAGTATATAATATAATATATCGATATTCTATATAAATTATATCTATAATAGTCTATAAGTATTAGGGTGGCACAAATTTGAGCTCTGTTTTTTTTCTTCTCTTTTTCTTACCAACCAATTATCTACGTTAAAGAAGAAAAAAAAATTGTCGCGAAAGCTGCGAGCGGTCAACATTTTTTAGAGGTCGCTCAAGCCTCCCAAAAATGCAAATTTTCATTAAAAAATTGATTTTCTTTTTCGTTCACATTTTACCCGTGAATTTTACGCTTTATAATTTTTAAATTAAGTTCATGAAAATAAAATTTTCGAATTAATTTTAGTCAACATTATTGTGGTAGCTGTAAAATGATCTCAATTTTCTCAATTTTCTGAAAATTTTCTCAACAAAAAAATAGTTGAGAAACCGTTTTCGATATGATTTTTTCAGCGTTGTTTAACAAATGTTACACCTCAAATATTGATAATTATCGATGTTTATAAAAAAATACCATCATTGGCCCACAGAACTGTTATTTTGTGACTTCAGAGATTGGAAACATTGAATGTGATTTAAATATTTTTCAATATTACAATTGTGTCCGTACCTAACAAGTTACGCAATCTAAAATTGTTATTTTTTTTTCTTCAAATATTAGCCACCTTACGGAGCTCCGGGACCCGACCATCGTCCCGAAGGACCACCGCCTCTGACGGAACAAGAATTCGAAGAGATAATGGGTCGTAATCGGACCGTTTCATCGTCCGCAATAGCTCGCGCGGTATCGGACGCCGCTGCCGGTGAATACGCCAGTGCCATAGAAACATTGGTGACCGCGATATCACTCATCAAACAATCCAAGGTCGCGGCGGACGATCGTTGCAAAATTTTGATAAGTTCACTTCAGGATACGCTTCGAGGCGTAGAAACTAAGAGTTACGGTTCGGCACGGCGAGGTGAGTGCAATCGATCCGAAATTCATTTTTGAGAAACTGTTCGTCAATAAATAAGAATTGCCAAAAGGAAATGCGGCTAAGGTTTAAGGGGCTACAACTATCCAGAGGCCCGAAAAAAATTGGTAAAATTTCGCAAAAATTTCTGGGAAACGGTTGTTAAAAAAAAAAGCCATTTTTTTAAACACAAAGGTACAATATTGTGAACGTTAAAAAAAAACGTAAAAACAACACAAACATGGCCGCCGGCGGATGATGAAATTTTTGTTGCGACTTTTGGCGGTGGACAATTTCCAGCTCAAATCTAAAATCTATCTCCAGTGCATCCGAAATCTAAAACCAAACGGGTTATTCAAGTTAATAATAAATACGAGTCGTTCACGATAGTCGATTTTTAAACCAATTTTTTAAATATTTAAATATATTTAAATTTGTTAAATATTTAAATATATTTAAATATATTAAACATATTTAGGAATATAGCTAAAAAAGTGACACTATCGAATAAGAGTTTGTTTGGAAAATGCAATTTTTTGACCCACCACGGTTCGTGCGCGGTACGAGGGGCTATTTTTCGTAATTATTTTCAAGCAAACGAAAAATGAAAATTTTTAAATTAATACCGATAATCAATATATACATATAGAAGACTGTATACAAATTTTTGTACTCAAATCTGAAGTATAATTTGCGGTGTATGCCGCTTCCAAGAGGACACTCCGACGAAATTGCTGCTCGGCGGTTGACAGCGATTAAGCCATACGGTTCATTTGAAAAATGAAATAAAAATATATTTAGAAACTAGACATATAGGTTTACAGCATCACGTAGAGGAATTTTGATATCTGAAAAAAATGGACCAGCGAATGTTATTTCCAATTTTCATGGAAAATTTTCATCGTTAATTAAAAAAACTAGAAGGTGGCCCTTTGTAAAAAAAATCCCTACGTGGTGCCTAAGAGACTGGATTTTCGAACAGTTTAAGACTTGGCGCATGGCAATCGGATGAATAGTTTTTTAAATATGTTATCAACCAGGTTGAAAAACGTAGTTTCGAGAAAAAATCACATAAAATTTTCACATAAAATGCTGTATCTCCGCCAATTTTACAAATTAAAAAAATTCGGTGTGAGCATTCTTAAGGAGGTACACCAGCTTCAGCAAAATGGTGATAGATCAATAAAATTTGGTGAATATATTCTTTAGTATTATTCATGTAGATACAAATTTTTTCAGATTTTTTGGTTGTGCCGTTTTCTTACAAATAATTCACAAGCGTTTATTCTTATACCCGGAATATATACCTATATCTATAAAAACGCTATGCTTATACACGTGAACTTCAATGTTCAATTATTCGATAACGGCACAATGAAAAAATCTGAAAAAATTGTATTGACATATATAATACTAAAGAATATACTCACCAAATTTTATTGATCTATCACCATTTTGAAATTTGACCATGGTTTAGCATGGCAACATTGTATGAAGCTGGTGTACCTCCTTAACAAATGTATCTTTCGGAAAATGGAAAAAAAACAATGACAAGGATTTTTTTACCATGGTGTGGTGCCTCAAGAATGGCAAAAAGGAAATGCGGCTATAATAAAAAATATACATCGCAACAAGATTAAAAAAGCAAAAAGAAACATGGAAAACGCTGGAAACGTTAATTCTGGATAGTGACGGCAAAAAATTGTACTATCGCAAAAAAAAACTCTTGAAGTCTGGATTTGTGTTTTTAAAAGTTGCTCCATAAACAATTTCCAGCCCTCGCTGATCCACTTGCAATTTTTCTTCCCAGAACGATCCCGCTCACGCGATCGAGAGCGAAGCCACAGACGTCGTCGCGAACGCTCGAGGAGCCGCGATCGGGAGTACAGAGAGCGTAGCAGAGATCGCGACCGTGACCGGGAACGCGATCGCGAGAGGGACCGTGACCGCGATCGTGAACGCGAACGTTACTACAGCGAGCCGTATCCGAGGGAGCGATCACGTAGCAGGGAACGGGATCGCGAACGCGAACGCGATAGGGAGTATAGGGAGCGGAGCCGTGAAGAGAGGTAAGCAATACGCTTAAGATGTTTTCTGTTTGGATACTCTTTTAGCCTTTGTTTTCTAAGCTTATAACATAATATTACGTAACTAGTAGTGCGAAATTTATAATTATTATAGGTAAATCCGCCTATGGATTGTGCGTTTAAGAAATTCGGCTATAAGTCACGGTGGGAACAATGCGAATGCAAATGACAAGACTTTGTGCTCGTTGAGATGGCGTTGAAGTTTGCATCGTTGGAATACAACGAAAGTTCTTTACTGTTTTTTTTTATTTCTTCGTTATTATCATGGTCGATCGTTTTTTTTCGTAAATTAAGTTCGAGGATCTCCAGCGCAGATGATAAAAATCACTTGGGAGATTTTTCTACCCTAAATCGGCGGAAAAAAGTGAGCAATTGGAGAAAATTAATTTCCGTTGCATTCCAACGATGAAAACTTGAACATCGTTCGTTGAGGAACGAGCTTACGGATAAATACAAGTTGGAAATATGTTTGGATGTTGAGCGCTGATAATTTCAGGTTATAGGACTATCGTGAAGTATTGTCCTGTTAAGGAGGTTGGAGCGTTGGCGACAATGCAAGACTCTTTTTTTCTCAATATTTGTCATTATCTAGACGATACTGTCTGAGAATTTCGTGAAATTTCTTCACCACCAAACTCCAGAGATAAAAATAAGTCGAATGTATGTCATTTTACGTGCGGTTCGATGGGCAAGACGGGTGGTGTAATTTTTTTGCGCTATTTAGCACCTGGATAAACCATTTCTAACAACGGATTAACGCAAACTAAACCTTGGTTAACATTTAGAAAATAAAACCTCCATCATGCCTATCGTAAACCGTATACATTAAATATTGAACCATCAAGGTTTGATGAAAGATGACGAATCTTGGCTGGCGAATGAAGAGCTGCCAACCTCAATGTTCGCGAAGTTGCCGTACCTCGGCAACACTCGATATTAAGGGGTAACACCACTGTAACGGCCTTAAGGGGGGATTTACCTTTGTGAATGTAAAATCTAGGGTCATTTTTGACAATTTATTTAAGAAAAACAAAACAATATTTTTACATTTGGTTTTTTATACATGGTAGTACAAGTCTTAAAGTAATATACATTTTTTTAAATAATTATTTTGAAACAAAATGGCGGCGCAGTAGTCGATGAAAGAAAACTCCGTTTTTTCATAGTCCTCTACGGGCGTATTCGCACAGGTCATAATTTTCAAGCTGGAACAAAAAACGAAAAATATTTTGAAAGCAAATATAAAAAACTAGTGAAGTCCGTAGGGGTTTTTCAAAATATTGATTGAAAAAAAATGGCGTTAATATGAAGAAAGAAAAACAGAATTTGTAAAAAAATCGGTCGAATATCGATCATAACATTTTCTAAATTTCAACTTATCGAAAAAATCCTACCTGCTGGACTAGAAAATGTTGTCGAGAAGCTAAAGTTAAAATTTCAAGTCAATCGATTGAAAACTCGACGTGCTACGCATACGCCCGTGTCTAAAAACATAGTTTCGAGAAAAACGCGTTTAAAGTTTTAAGTACCATAAAATCATGAAAATTTCGTATTTACCTTCAATCAGCGATGCCTGGACCATACAATTGTCCTTCTAATTCAACATTCTCTTGCTCTTTTTCTTTTCTGGAAGATATAGGAAAAAAATGCAAAAAAATTTACAAAGGTATATTCCCCCTTAAAAAAGGCGTTATTTTGACAATTTTTTTTTGGGCGAAAGGAACGGCGATAGAGAAACAATACTTGGGATAGTTATTGAGCATATATTCAAGTAAATTACAAAAAAATTTGGCGGTAAATATTACAAAATGGCGACCCTGCAGCAATTCTATCGAGGCATGTTGAATTTGATGCGATTTGCGGCACGCGCTACAATTCGTGCCAATTTGAATCTGGAAAAATGAAAAAAAAATCTATGTAATCCACATGAGTGTAGCTAGTGAACCACGAAGGGGATTTTAGAAATATTTATTTTTGTGCAATTGGCGAGTGTTTGAACAAAGTCGTTCAATTTTCACCAAAAAACGGGCAGTCATTTGTTAATAAATATTGTTTAAATTAACTAATCGAAAATCCCCTACGTGGTTCACTTTGAAATGTTATTTCAAAGTTGTGGTTACATTTTCAAATAAAAAGGATTGAAAGTTGTTGGAGATATGTTGCGTGCCGTTTTGAAAAATCATATTCCGAGAAAAACGCGTTCGAAGTTTTGAAATGTGTTGTAGACATGAACAAATTTTACTTTTAGAAAACTCTTACCATTAATTTGCTATCCCAGGACCATAAAGTTGCCCTTCCGAAGGCACATTGATTTTTTGGATATTCTACAGTGGTGTTACCCCTTAATGGTAATAATAAATAATCTCGTCACATAAATATAAATAGGCATAATTATAAGTGACAAAAAATTAATTCCGAATTGTATAAAACATTTGCTGACGCAGTTTTTTCATAATAATCATCGATAATGTTTCACTTTTTCAAGTTGGTAGTAACACGAAAGTTTTTCTTATTTACGCAATGAAAATATAAAAATGCATAATTTCGCCCTTTGATTATATATTTTGTGAATAATTAGCATCTACGGAATAAATGTATACCTCGTATGCATTTTTTTGAGGTTCACTGAAATAAACATTTATAAAGCGTCGTTTGACTCAACTGGATCGCTCCAACCTCCTTGAAATCGCAATAAGTTGTATCGTACGGAAACGAGCGCCGCGCAAGCACGTTGATTCGATAACCAACATTCGCGCACTTGGAGCAACGTTCTAGATCCGACTCGAAATACTCAAAATTCGTACATAACGAGAAATAAAAAAAAATATGTAAAGCTAAAGTGTTGTCTTGCGTTGAGAATGAAAACGTTTATTGCAGTAAAAAAAATAGGAATCGTTGCTAAAATGATTTGGTCGATGAGAGTATTTTTTACATTCGAATCTTTGACGGTTTGGACATTATTACCGTTCGAGTAATTTGACCGTCGTTAAGTCGTGCTTTATTTATGCAGTTGGCACCAAAATCTAAATTCCATGGGAATTTGCTTGGTCGGATAATAATCAGATGGATCGTTAATATTAAGAAGACGCGAGACATTTGTTTAAGGGGTTAGGCTGCTGTGACGACCCGAAAATCAGGGTTATTGAAAAGCATTATTTTGACGGAATAAGTAAGATCGAAAAATCGTTTGGACATTTATTTCTATGTAAATTACAAAGTTGTGTACCAAATTTTATTAAAAAAGCATTAATCATTAAAGAATTTATCAACAATGTCGTGAAGGACCTTTGAACGCGTGGGCTTAACGCTGTACTTGATTCTGACGGTTGATCTGAAACAAAAAAGTTAGTTTTTTTCTTAAAATAAATGATAATCACGAAGACTTGACCGAGTGATTTTTTGTTGTCGTGTGTTAATCATTATAAAAAAATGATTTTTCGAGGAAAAACGACATTGTTGTCAATAAGTAGTGAAAAAAAAATGTTAAGAAGAAAAACGTCGGTCAAGACTAAAGTACTATTACACTAAACAAGTGTAGCAAATTTCACGTAAATCCGTTCATTAAATGTCGAGAAATCGTGTACACCGTTTTGAATAAAAGTTTCGAGAAAAACGCGTTTAAGTTTTACTAGCAGCTCTATCGTTGTAATGATAAGTTTACCTTCAATTTGCGATTCCTGCACCATACGTTGGACCTCCCTCTACAATTTAAGTTGCCTCAAGCGACTGTTGATTTTCGTAATTTTTCACAGTAGCCTAACTCCTTAAAACTACGATTCTTGACTTAATAATTTCATGGTGTTAAAGTTTGCATCGTTGGGGGGCAACGAAAATTCTTCTTTATTGTACCGTTTCTTCATTTTTTATCACTTTCTAAACTCTTTTTTTGCAGATTTAACTTATGGACTCCGAGTGAGGATCTTTAAAAATATTTCAGTGATTTTTGTAGGCTAAACGTGCCGAATAAAAGCAATACGGAAAAAATATATTTTCGGTGTATTCCAACGATGCAAACTTCAATACCATATCATTTCTCGACAAGCAACATTGGCGGTTTCTTTTTCGCGAGGCGAACTTTTGGATTCCATCGACCAAGCGCGATTTCATGAAGGCCCGTTTGTTCCGTCTGTCAAATTCCAGTACTGAACATTTCAGACGAATAAACTCTCACGAATATTCCTAAACTTACGTTTGTCACGAATTTTCATTGAATCTCATGGCTGTTGCGCATATGGAAAACTGGGCACTCCGGGAATTTGGAAAATTCTCTGGAATTTATCCAGAACTTTTTGCAAGAATTACGAAAAAAGAAACCGACTTGAAAAAAAACAACTGCAAAGTATAAAAATAAATATTCTTGTATATCTTTACTATTTATATTATATACAAAAAAGTTATGTCAGTGCTGGTAGTAGTAGTATTTATTCCTTGTATACCCTTATAAGGATGTTTACATTAGTGCCTTCACCCTTACATAAGTGTTTACATCGGTTTTCTTATTATCTTTTTATCGATTTTCTTTTTTATTAAAATTAAATTAAAATTCAATTAAAAGTGTTATTTAAGTTTTATCGGTTTTCTTATCATCTTACATCCATCTTAATATTCTAGTTTTTCGAATTGCCTAATGTAATGATATATTTATTTTGCCGGTTGCTTTTTCAAATGCGCCTCCATTTTCGGGTCTATTTCTATCCCCCTGCTCTTTTCTCTTGATTGGGTTTCCCCTTAACTTTTGGACACTTGCAAATGCGTCTCATTTTTTCATTTGCCTGTTTGTAAATTCTACATTTGGAATTTGCATACCCTTTTTTTGCAGTACATCCCGATATTTACACATCTTATTCTTGCCCACGTTTCTTTTATTTCTCCGCTCATCGCTTCGTCTTCTCAATATCTTTCCATGGATATTTCTGTTTTCTATGCTTGTGTTCCTTGCATTGTATGCATTTGGGATCGCTCGTACTTCCTCCCTTAGGCATATTTTGGCCCACATACTTCCTCCATCTTCATTATTATTTTGAATATGAGTAATTTTTTATTATTATACCAACCTGGTCATTTTCTTGCAATGCAACCATTCCTCTAGGTACACAATTCAGTAATATACGATATATTAATATATAACGAAATGGACAAGTGTTTCTATTTATTATTTACCCATTGGCACTGACATGAAAAATTCTGTTCATAATGAAGAATAGGTTCTGTATTTCCTTTTAATGTATTTTTTTTAGTGTTTAAATCATTAGTAAATATTTACAAGTGGGGCTCCAGCCCTAATCGGCTCCAAAAATTTTTTCACGTGTTCGGGGCTATCCTGCAGTATGAAAATATGTTTTTTTTTATAATGGGGGAGCGGTATTTTATTAAGAAAAAAATATATTTCCGGAAAATATTTGATTTTTGAAATACATTTTTTGTATGCTTATTCTAATTTGTTTGGGTTTGTTTGGGTAAAATCCATGTCATTTGACCCACTTGATGTCACCGAACCCGTTTCCTCCATACCTTTAAAAAAGTAATAAAGCGTTTGGGGGTTGAAATAAGGTTTGAAATTGTGTTCCCCCGACTTAAATATTATAAACAAAGTGCCCTGAAATACATCGACTCGGTACAAAATTTCTAAATCCCTTTTTCTAGCTGGAGCCCCACTTGTAAATATTTACCAAATTATTTTCCGAATTTAAGTTTTTTTAAATTTATTATTTTACTCTTTAACATTTTCATATGTTTGCTCTTTAAAACATGACATTCTTTATTTGACCCCAATCTCCCTGGAATATTTGCAAAACTTGGAAAAGTCAGGGAGATTCTGATTGAATAATGCGTAACAACCATGGGTCTGAATTGTTTGCAAAAACAACTAATGGATCAGCCAGAAATATACAATTTTGTAAAATAAAATATAATTTTTGGGCGAGAATGTACGTTCCAACTCTTGCCAATCTCTCGTCAAGTCTGACTTTACAATTTAGAGAAAGGAATTTTAGGATTTATTGTTCAAAACTGTACCTAATGGCTCATACATTTTTGGAGTCACTCAGTCTAAATTTCAAAATGGAAAAAAATATCATCCGCGACGCATGTCAGTCGACTGGAATAGTTTGATCGTAATTCGTGAGAGTGATACAGATTATGATCTGTACGAGCGAAACCGAAATCAACAATTCAAGTTTGATTGGTGATGAAATATTTGACGAAAATATTGTCAACCTGAACAAGTTCAGTTGCTATACGCATTGATATTGTATCTAGTGTGTAACTTGCAGATGCGCGGCAGCGCCGTGACGCGAAGTAATTGAGAATTTTTAATAAGCGTCGAAAACGACGCCGCGCATGTATATTCGATATATAATGACAACATATGTGCATATTCGCGTAAGGCATGTCAATTACTTTTAAGTCAGTACAGTGCGATCTGAAGCGGAGAAATTCCCGCAAATTAAAGTTCCAGAGGATCTCAGACGGACCCCCTGAATGATTCGTTCACATTTTGAAGTATTTAGTGATCGAGAGACAAACTAACTAATCGACCAGGCATGAATGAAAACGATAATCATAGTTTTATAATGTGTGTGTTATAATATATATATTTATATAGTTTGCTCAGTAAATTCATCGAGGGGTTAGGCCACTGTGACGAAAATCAGGGTTATTTGAGAAAATTTATTTTGAAGGCTATATATTTGAAGGCTATTTTGAATTTATTTTGGAGGAAAATTTATTTCGATGATTGAAAAATCGTTTGGATATCTATTCCTATGTACTTTAAAAAAATTGCGTACCAAATTTCATTAAAAATATCAATAACTAAAGAAATTATAATCTAACGATTTTGGTCGACAAGTTCATACGAAGCAGAGAAAAAAACGAGTTTTTATTTTTTCAAAATAGATAACATTGGCCAAGACTCGACCGAGATTTTTTAAAATCGTGTTTCAAGCAGAGAAAAAAATGTGCACTTTTTTCGTTTTTTTCGAGGAAAAATGACATCATTATTCATAACTAATGCAAAAAAAAGTTGAACAGAAAAGCGTCGATCAAGACCAAACTACTATTACACTGAAAAAAGTGTACCAAATTTCAAGTCAATCCGATCATTAAATGCCGTTTAAGTGATATTCGTTCCCTAAATTGGCGAAAAAAACGTGAGCGACAGAAGAAAAATTAACTTTCGTTGCATTCCAACGATGCAAACTTCGACATAATGAAATTTCCACAGTAGCCTAGCCCCGTAAAGAAATTGCTTCCAGATCGCACTATGGTACGGTAAAAGGAATTTTTGAGAAAAAAAACCAATTGAGTGTTAAGGAACGGAAAATTTAGCGTAAGAATAAAAAATCATAACAAGGTGTACGTTTTTCATTAGTACCACACGTCAGTCAGCCCGACCGAGAGTAAAGGAAGAGCCGCCTGAGGCGGCACCAGTCTCGTCCGCCAAGCCGTCTAGGTAAATCATGCTTTTTTTTACATTGTTGTCGTACAATTGAAGCTAGCGCACATCGCGACAGAACGAAATGTGACACCGATAATTAAAATGTTCACTACGAAAGCGCGCTCTATTTGTTAAATAACACTTAAGCAGAACGGCATGTAAACGTTTGTGCACAGAGAACTCATGTTGCAAAATCGATTTGTCACAATATGACGTTCACGCGCTATGGAAAGTGTCAGTTCATCCGACTGCATATCGTCCGATTGACCAAAGATAAATGTCACCATTAATCCTATTCGATTAAAGGGTCATCACAGTGTAACTGGTCGAAAAATAGCCGATTTTCGCGGTTTTTGTTTTCGATGGTTAAAATACGCTAATCAGTCTGATTATTTTATGTCAAATCAAAGCACTCATGAAGAACAGAAAATACATTTTTCAGCGTTTATTTATTTTGTTACATTCTTTTTAACGATTCAAAACGTCTTCGATCTGAAACAAAATTTGTAAAAAGATTATTAATCAGTATGAAAGCCGCTATCTTGCTATGGAGATATTTTAAAATCAAAATTGACAAAATGGCGGCGGTTTGAAGAAAAGTATCGAATTTAGCCTATCTTTTCCACAGTTTTTCGTTAAAATAAATATAAAGATTTTAAAAAAGTTTTCATAGCAAGATAAAGAATGCAGGAAGAATGTTGTGTCAAAATTTGAGACGGACAGCTTGAAAACTCTTCCTTTGAGAGTGTACACCGTTTTGAAAAAACGACAATTCGAGAAAAACGCGTTTAAAGTTTCGAGTGCGGAATTTTCATATAAATTGTCTATTTACGTTTACGTAAATATACGAACAGCATGTTTATAAGCGTCTACACTATCGGATAATGCAGAAAACAAATCGATTTTTTGAAAATCTTACCCTGTGATGACCCCTTAAGGCGGGAGCCTGAATTATAAGGTCCAAAAAAGCGTTTTTTCGGTATTTTTTTTAGAAGGGAAACAACAAGTGAGCCCAGTAAGCATTGAGGTATCTTTTCATGTATATTTGAAATGTATAAAAAAAATGTTCTAACATGAAACAATAAATGACTGCAGATTTATCAGCCTATTCCATGTGCGTCTTGCCACTGCAGTCCCCAATCGGCGGGAAAGATGCAGCTCGTAATTCTTGACTGAACCAAATGAACCAATGAAATGTTCAATTGTCATATATTTTTCTCCTGGGCGAACTAAGTAGAAGCTGAAAAAATCGTGAATTTATAACTTTTCTCAGGTTTGAAAACAAACGTGTTTTTAAAAAAACACTAACTTACTATAAAAATTATTTAAAAATACTTTCTTCGATGACTTTTTGAATTCACTTAGAAGAGATTTTCATACTGAAGAAAATAAACTTTCGTTTCATTCAATAGGTCGTCTAGTTTTTTTTACTATCACGCCCGCCAATATGGAAAAATCGTGAAAACGAAAACTGGAAAAAACGCGCTTCAAAGTTTTGGTAAATATTCGGAAGTGTCGGTCCCGCTAAAAAGAGTCTGTAATTTTTTTTTACCAATTCTTTATGATTATAAAACCTTATATTAAGTTATATTTCAATGGAGCATAACGTTTGGGTTTGTTTGGGTCTTGGAAATCTTGAATCTTGAAAAACAGTTCGAAAGATCGACGAATAAGAATCTTCAAAAAAATATTCATTGACATGGTTTTTGTTGATGCGCTGCCATAATAATATTAAATATGACGTTTTTTAACTGTAAGAAACCACACAAAAAAAAATCTGCTCGATTTTGACAGGAGTGACACTTCCGAATATTTACCAAACTTTTCACTAGGTGGAAACATCGATATCAAATATCGCTTCTCTGCTTTTGGCCTTGTACCTTCGAAAATATTTACAATTGGCCTCCGTAACTTTGTAAATATATTCTCGGATACTTTATCCATCGATTTAGCGAATTAAAAACAAACGATTTTTCGGACCAATTCAGGCTCCCGCCTAAAATTCTCGCTCGATTTGACAAATTTGCTGCACAACTACGCACACACACACCCACGACGTTAATGTAACGGCGAAAATATTCCTCGCGATCGTATGTCGGACACGGTATGTCAGTTGTTTTTTTTCTCGTGATACGAAGTTTGTAAAAAGTTCTTGTGCAGATAATTCAAAGCGACTGCGAGGAAGTAAGGATTGTAGTGAGATAATGGGCTGACGTGTACTGTGTAGGTATTATGACGATCGCTACAGAGAACGCGAACGAGAGAGAGACCGAGAACGTGAAACCAGCAGAAGGCCGGCCGAACGCGAGCGAGAACCGGAGCGCGAACGTGAAAGAGAACGCGAACGGGATCGTCGCGACGAAAGAGGAGACTCTTCGCATCGTTCCAGACATTAGGACACAGAAATAGAAAGGAAGAACAAACGAGAAAGAGAGAGAGAGAGAGAAAAAAAAAGAGAGGACAACACTAAACGAAAAAAAAGAAAAACAAATTAGTAAACAAACTGACGTCGCAGACTTAACGATCGCATCGTGCAAGAGACTAGGGCGCCTGTCCTTGTTCTTCTTTTTCGCCCCATCTCGAAACTAAGATAAAACGCAACTTTATCGTCGTATCAGCCGTATTTCTTTCCCGTGATATCCAAAGATTTGCGCCGAGACGCAAAACGACAAGTGTTGAAATTAACTTTTATCGAATTTGCCTTTTCTTTTTAAAACGCTTCGTTTTGGTAATGCCGATCGAGACGAAGTAATTGCCTCGACTTTTTCTCGGTGTATTGTAAACTTTCCGTCGAGCATTCTATATTCTTTCGTTCGAATTTGCAATGTTTTTTCTTTCTTTTCTTCGACATACCCTACACATATAATACCGATAATTTACATGTATACATACATATATGTATCAGCTCCGTAGCCGAGCGAGCGTTGACCTAGATTTAAACATTGGATGAGCATACGATTTTTTTTTTAGTAGCCAACCAACGATGACGATTGACTTTGTGTGGTTTAAAAATCGTGTAAATGTAAGAACTATCGGAATAACCAGTGGCAGACTAATATACCGCGGAAGATATCAAGATCGAAGCAATGAAGGAGATAAGGACAACCACGGGGAAAATATAACAATGTTCAACCGTAACGAAAGAATAACAGGAAGATTCCGCGAGCTACGTGCGTCGAAAATTCAAGAGGAACAAAGTCATCTTTATGAATTTCAACGATCTTCTAGCTACACGAAGCAGCAAGATTGTATCTTAATATAATACATATAAAAAAAAATCGCTTTCCAAATATACATGATAAACATGTCTTTATTTTATTGATCTGTGCACACAATATCCTCAAAATTGTTGACTCATTTGAAACGTCTAGACGGCATATTTATAAATTTCGTTTCGAAGCAGAAAGAGCGAGAGAGAGAGAGAGAGAAACAAGTAAAATGACAAACGTCGCGTTCGCGTGAAATGTGTGATTTTTATGTATGGAATGTTGTAAATACTTATGTTTTTGTGGGAATTCGCACGCGAACCTGTGCGTGTATATACTTGTGTGTATACGCACGTATGTGAACAAATTCGTCATTCTGTGCCATCTCGAGATGTGGCGTCGAACTGGACTTTCGCTTACTTTGCTGCTTTTTCTCAACGATGGAACGAGCCTTCAACTTTCATTAAAAACAATCACTCCCGTGTTTCACTGTAAAACTGTAAATAACTTCGCAAAAAATCTTAAACAAATTGTTTTTTTTTTAGTTTGGGCTGAATATATATCAAAAGAATATGTTATTTTGCGATATTATTATTTATTAAGAATTATTAAGAATTAAGAAGAATTAAGAATTTAAGAATTATTAAGAATTTATTAATCATTAAAAGATTCTTCATTTTTAGCCCAAACTAAAAAAACAATTGGTTTTAGATTGTTTGGTGTTCAAAGTGAAAAAAAATATTATTTCTGGCCAAAATGACCTTAGATTTATGGTTTTTTTTTGCAATACGATAACATCTGAAAAATAGCGAGTACTCGTTCTATCCTGAGAAATACAACGAATTAGCGACGAATCGGAAGTAAAAAATCTTCGAGCTCGCATGGAATGTTCTTCAAACGGAACTCGTTATTTCCGACTGACTCAATTACATTTTCTCATTCGCCGACACAGCCCGCATTAAGGGGTCAGGCTACTGTGACGACCCGAAAATCAGGGTCATTTAAAGAAATCAATTTTGAAGGCACAAGATGACTGAAAAATCGTTTGGACACTTATTTATATGTACATTAACGAAGTTGTGTACCAAAGTTCATTTAAAAATATTAATACTGAAAGAAGTTATAAACAATCTCGTGAAGGACCTTTGAACGTGACTTGACGGTGTACTTGATTTTGGCCGCCCGGTTGATGTGAAACGAAAAACGAGTTTGTTTTCACAAAATAGATGACCTTGGCTAAGACTTGACCGAGCTTCTTTCTCTTATCGTGTTTCCATCATCGAAAAAAAATTAATTTTGTTTTTAACTTTTCGAGGTACGGCGACATTGTTAATAAGACATGAAAAAAAATGTTGAGAAGTAAAACGTCGGTCAAGACTAAACTACTGTTACACTGAATAAGTGTACCAAAGTTCAAGCCAATCCGTTCGCCAAATGTCGAGAAATCGTGTACACCGTTTTGAATTTTTATATTTTCACAGTAGCCCAACACTTTAATTACATTTTTCTCATTCGCCAACACTGCCCGCGTTGAACGAACTGCACACATCTATCATACACGAGACACAAGCTGCACATAGTTCAAGTTTTGTATCAACTCTGTGAGAATCGCGTGGCTCTGTCGATACGTACCCTCGAACGAAGTGTAATTACTTCTGTTTTTTTTTTCTTTTTCTTTTTTTTTTAACCAAATCGACACCCTTCTCACAGAGTACTCTGCGGACTGTAGTGATATCCTGTAGTGTATCCAACCAATATTATCCCGACTCCTCTCACAATTCGAAGTACAAGTCTATTGCATGCATCTATAAAGAGAGAACGGCGAGTATAAGAGATTCAAGCCCCGATCGGGGCTGTCTGTTACCAAAGATATGTCTAAGGGATCATCACAGTGTAGAAAAATAGCTGATTTTCGCGATTTTTTCGTCGATGGTTAAAATACGCTAGTCAGTCTGATTTTTTTATGTAAAATCAAAGCACTCGTGAAGAACAGAAAATAATTTTTTGAACGTTCATTTTTATCCTTTTACATTTTTTTTACCGGTTGAAAATGTCTTCGAAAAAATGAGTCCACTATATCCACGATTGTAGCCGTAAATATTATCTCAACCGAAATTTAAAAATATTAATCAGTATGAAGGCTATCTTGATATGGAAGTTTTTTAAAATCAAAATTGACAAAATGGCGACGTTTTGGAAAATAAGTATCGTATTTAGCCTGTTTTCGAAAGTTTTTCGTTAAAAAAAATAAAACACGAAACAAGCTTCCATAGAAAAATGAAGAATGGCGTGGAGAATGTGGTGTCAAAATTTGGGACTGATAGCTTGAAGACTCTTTGTTTGAGAGTGTACACCGTTTTGAAAAACATGATATCGAGAAAAAAACGCGTTTACAGTTTCGAGTGCGGAGATTTTCATACAAATGGTCTACTTACGTTTATGTATACGAACAGCATGTTTATAACCGTCTATACAATCGGATAATGCGAAAGAAATCGTTTTTTTGAAAATTTCACACTGTGATGATCCCTTGAGAAGCGAGCCACTTTAACAAGCTCGTCTTCTTGTCTAGTCGTTAATTCACGTGCGATATTGCGGATCTCGAAAAAAAAAATCGTTGACAAGAAAAATAACGCGAAATGGAAGAAAAAAAAAAATGCTCACCGATGTTCTCACGGAGAATACCGGCGAATTGGAAATCTCGAAGATTCGTAAAAGCGCCGAGTTTGCGGGCGCAAGAATCATTTCGTTACGCGTAATTTGTTCGTTTTTTTCTTCTCTGTTCAATATTACATCACATGTCACGTGGTACTATCGATGTTCGAACAATCAATGCGTTTCTTATAAAATCGTCGACGAATCTTTGTAACGTAAGATTCGTTTGGCTAGTCCTGGATAAATGCGTACGGACGTGCAGGGTAAGTTTTCCATCGTACATGCTGCAGTATATTTATCTATCAATTATCACTGTATTTCGTGTACTAGGATTGTAAGGCAAGCGACAAGTACGATGCTACATTATTATTTTACTTTTACTTTTATATACTTTCGACATTAGATTCCAGCGAATCTAGAAGAAGAAATCACGAATGCGGTATCGTACTATGATTGTTTACGATTGTTCAATACGGTGTTCGAAACTGTTAAGTTATAGACGCGAATCGGATAACGAGAGAGCCACGATTGAAACTTTTTATTTTCGACATCAAAATTTACGATAACTCGAAGTTCCACTTTTATGTCCGTTCACGTCATTGCACACGACGTAATAGGCGATGAGCATTCATTTGCAAAAAAAAAAAATCGAATGGGCTCTTCTGTTTCGCTGAGTGTAAATAGTTCTTGTTCGGACGAGAATAATAGCCAATTGAGGGATCATCACAGTGTAACGGGCCGAGAAATAGCTGATTTTTTTCGATGTTTAATATACGCTAATCAGTCTGGTTTTTTTATGCCAAATCAAAGCACTCGTGAAGAACAGAAAATAAAATTTCAAACGTCTATTTTAATTTTTTTACTTTTTTTGTAACGGTTGTAAATGTCCGATAAAAAAAGAGTCCTCACGGTGTACACCAAATTTGTAAACAGATTATTAATCAGTATGAAAGCCCCCATCTTGCTATGGAGGTTTTTTTTTAAATCAAAATTGACAAAATGGCGGCTTTAAAAAAAAGTATCGAATTTGACCTATTTCGTGGGTCAAAAAATATTTATGATTGAGAAAAAACTTTTCATAGCAAGATGAAGAATGTTGTGGCAACATTTGAGACTGATAGCTCGAAAAATCATCCTTTGAGAGTGTACACCGTTTTGAAAAACGACATTTCGAGAAAAACATGTTTAAAGTTTCGAGTGCGGAATTTTCATATAAATGTTTCATGTTTATAACCGTCTATGCGATCGGAGGATGGAAAAAAATCATTTTTTTTTTTTTATTTTATACTGTGGTGATCCCTTAACATTTTGTTTATTGCGAAAGAGATTCACGTCGATGAGATACAACGAAAGTGAGAAAAGTAGGAAGAATATTTGCGACAAGAGCGTTGAACAGCTTTTTATTGATCGACAAGTTTTATTTTTCGATTTTTTGTTTTGTATAAAAAAAAGGAGGTGGATTTATTTTTGCACCGTTATCTATGTATGATTTTTATATTTTTTCGTTTCATTCGCAACGTAGCCATAAGAATTTTTATACGAACATTATAGCAACTCATTATTATTCTAGTCAGATTAATATGAATATACAAACGCACACGTATTTACATACAAACATACATACTTGTTTCGATTCACGCGTGTCGTTCTGTGTTCCTGTGATCGAACTTGTATATAATGATAAAGAGTACAAATTTAGGCCGATTTTAACCCATCGTTACACGCTCGCTATATTTTTTTCTCGCGTACTGCCAATTAATTCGTTTGGAAGAAACGATAAACGCGTTTTTCAATTTTTATTTACTGGGGAAGGGGTTTGGCTACTGTGACGACCCGAAAATTAGGGTTATTAAAAAAATTGATTATTGAGACATAAGATGATTGAAAAATCGTGTCGAATTCTTCTTTTCTTGTACATTAACAAAGTTGTGTACAAAATTTCGTGTACCCATGTGTTTCGACTCGCTGATCACGAATATGATAGTGAAAATACCTGCAAATTTGATTTTCAAGGTCAAAACTCATAAAAACTGATTTTTAAAAAGGTTTTCTATTTTATTTTTATCAATATTGATCTTGGAGAAAAATGTTTCGTGCAAAAGTTGCAGCCTATTAAAAGATTTATTTTTCACGTTCTATACAGTTTTTGTCTATAACCATTCTGTTTCGAGAAAAACGGGATAATGCTCCAATAACTATATTTTGCTAAACTCCATTAGATTCGATATTATTTACTTACGCACTTTGCCGAGCTTTTTTATGATATCGGGTATCAATCATAAAAAAAAATGATTATTTTAAATTTTTTCGACGAAAAATTACATTTCTGTTGATAATTAATGAAAAAAAATCAACCAGGTCAAGAAAAAAACTACTATTACACTGAACAAGTGTACCACATTCTCTTCAATTTGATTTGCCTCAAGCGACCAACGAGAGTTTGGACATTTTCTCAGTAGCCTAACCCCTTAACTTACGACTTTTCAAACCATTTCTCACGTGTACAAAACAATGTAAAACAGACATTTTATTTTCTTTCCATTTTCATACAAAAATCCACAAAATTCGTACCCTTTTAGAGACTATAAAGAACGAGCGCGAATGAAATGCTCGTAGCGTAGTAATAGCGGGTTAATTTGCGGTCGTCTGATCTGTGATAATTATAATAACGATCTTAAGCTATTTGTAACGATCGTATGACGGTCTATTTTCCGAAAGGTAACTCTGTCGATTTTTGGACAAAACGAATTTCCGGTGTTATTATTTTTTGTCACTATTTTGGAGTCTCCGAGCTATGATAAACTGAAAATATCTATATGGTGTAAGGTAAGTGGCGAAATAGAAGAAAAAAGACACATTTTGTGATCTTGTAATATATATATATATATACATATATTTTATACCTCTAGTATTTATACATACATACTCACATTCTGTTACTTCAAATATGAATCATTTAATAATAATTAAGGAACGAGTCGCTCGACGTTCGATTGATAACTGCTTAGTCGCGAAATTGTATGGATTCAGAGAGGCGGCATAATTTTTCGCGTACGCTATACCATAACGATTACATTTATACCATTACGTCGCTAGATAATTTATTTTACCGACTTATACGAACACGAAATTGTTTTTTTTTTTCTCGAAATGAATCGGTCACAAAAACTGTATAGTTTTTATAAGCGAAAAATCACGGACTCGTCATGACGACATTTCGAAATCTTGTTACATCCATTATAAATTGAAACGAATCACACATTGATTAAAATGGAAATAATTGGACCAATGTTGAAAGACCTCTTTGCTAAAATGATGTTATTGCGACGATTAAAGCATTTCGCCACGCTCACATTCTTGTGCGATTAATAATCTGCAATTGAAAGACGGAAAAATAATTATTTGAATCTTCATGAGAATCGATTGGTAAACATTTTCGAACATGACGATATTGATGAAATTTTAAATATTTGTAATGTACATGTAGTACAAACGCTCAAATCTTTCCTTCGTGTATTGTATAAACCATTGGAGAAAAGTAATTGAAAAAGCGGTCCTTAAGGGGCTGCATTTACCTAGAGGCCCGAAAAAAATTGCCAAATTCCGAGAAAAAATTTGGAAAATGGTTCGTGAAACAGAAACCCATTTTTTTAACACGAAGGTACATATATTAAGAGCCTTTAAAAAAATCAGCAAAAAATACAGCAAAACATGGCCGCCGGCAAATGATGAATTTTTTTCGCGACGTTTGGCGGTGGACACTCTCCAGCTCAAACGGTCCATCCGAAGTCCAAAAACCAAACGGGTTATTCGAGTTAACAATAAACACGAGTCGTTGACGATCGGCGATTTTTTGAATCATTTTTTTCAACAACGTGGCGACGTATTGAAACTCGAGCATACAAAATCTATGAATAAAGCCGTCATTTTTACGTAACTATTAAAAAATGAAGATTGATTTTCAAAAAGTGAGATCGTCAACGACCTTTAAATGTTTCTCATCGTATCACCTGTAAATTTGGAAACAATTCATCGAGTGGTTCTCGAGATATCGTGTCCACCGACTTTGAAAACGGTGTTTCGAGAAAAACTCGTTTAAACTTTGAAGTATCGTGCCGCTACCGCTCGCCTGGCCGACTGTTGGAAGCTCGTTCAATTTTAGGAACATATGACATTTTCGGGGAACACAGCGAATGGCGATACCATGGAATAAAAATATTTTTGGAAAATGCAATTTTTTGACCCACCTAGGTAGACGTAGCCCCTTAAGATCCACAAAATAGAATCATCTTAATTCTGTAATCAGATGTTTCTTGTTTCGTACGTTTCAAAATTGGGCGATTGCTGGATTTTCACTTTTATTTTAAGCGAACAAATTTATTTTTCGTTATATCGCAAGCACAAATGAAACAGTCGAGGGCAAATGCCCACACATTGGCCGCCAATCGATGTAATCAAACACCAAAGGTAGTCGTTACCTCTTTGATTTCGCGTATACGACAAAGTCGAAATATCAAGGCGTGTTTTTCTAAGCTATCTTTTGTACAAAAACAATTATACAATGTGTAAATCAATTCTAATTGTACCAAATTGGTTGTACCTTTCTATTTTTTATTTATGATTCGGAGGGAAGCTAGATTCTTTTTTCCCCACTAACTCGTTATGAAGAAATTTGGAAATTTGTTCAGTTAAATGCAATACGACACGACATTATTGTATGTGCGATACGGCTGCATTATGCCGGACGTTGTGTGGCACGAAAGCAATTGGTTTATGTTTTAAGTCCATGTACTTGACCAAATATTAAAGTATTACGACCAGATTGTTTGACGAAAACAAAATACATTTTCTTTTTCTCTTGTTAAAAGCGAGATACGTTTCCTTGTGTCAAGTTAAAAAATAAGAATCTACACGGGATCAGGTGTGGAATGGCGCGAAAAAGAAACTGAAAATGAGATTAAAAAGTACACTTCCATAAAGGGTTGCGAAATTTGTAATGAAAAAGTAATGCATTATTCATTACCTTATTTAATGGGTAATGAAAAAATATTTCATTACCCATTACTGAATTTTTCTACATTCAGTAATGTAGAAAAATTCCTTACCTCAGTACATTATATTTCGTAATGTAAACAATTTCCGTTACTCGTTACATTCGATTCTGTAATGTAAAAAATCCTCATTACTCGTTACATTATATTTTGTATTGTAAAAAAATTCCATAACTCATTACATTACATTTTGTAATGTGAAATATTTTCATTACTAAATGCAATGTAATGTGTAACGACAAAAAAATTAATTACACATTACATTTTAATGGGGAATAAACATTTTTTTACATCACAAAGACCAATGTAATGGGTAATGGAATTTTTTATATTACAAAGTGTAATGTAATGAGTAATGGAATTCGTTCACTAACGTAATGTGAAAAAAAAATTCCATTGCTCATTACATTACATTTTGTAATGTAAAAAAATTCCATTACTCATTACATTGGACTTTGTAATATAAAAAAATTCCGTTACCCATTATATTGGACTTTGTAATGTAAAAATTTCCATTGCGCATTACATTGTAATGGGTAATGACAATATTTCACATTACAAAATGTAATGTAATGAGGAATGGAATTTTTTACATTACAAAATCCAATGTACTGAGTAATGGCAATTGTTTGCATTGCAAAATGTAATGAAATGAGTAATGGGAATTTGTTACATTATTGAATGTAATGTAATGGGTAGTGCATTTTTTTTTCATTACAAAATGTAATGTGCAATGAATATGCTAATGCATTACAAAATGTAATGCATTATTTGCAACCCTGTTTCCATATTGATGGGCTTATTGGCAAAAATATTCAGAAATCTTATGACGTCCATATCTTCGTTGCATATCAATCATATCAATGTTTTGGTCAATGTATCAATAACCGGTAGAAACATCTCCACGATCACATCACAGTACAATAGCTCTTTTGAACTGTCCGGGACAATAATTGTAGACTGCGACATCGTGAGATAGTTCATTGAGAGTTCTTTTTCGTATTCAACATTATTTTGAGTTCCTCGTTTAAGTTGTATTTTTATTCAATTAAAAAAGTTTAAACTATCAGAACCTTCAACGAGTTAGTTCGCATTGCCACTCCAATATTATTCTTAAAATAAAACATATTGGCTAAGACTTGACCGAGATTTTTTGTTAGCGCATTTCAATACGCAAATAATTTTTTTTTATTAAAAAAAAGTTTTTTTTCCGACGAGAAATGACATTGTTGATTACTCATGAAAAAAAAATGTTTAGAAGAAAAACGTCGGTGAAGACTAAATTACTATTGCACTTAATAAGTGTACCAAATTTCAAGTCAATCCGTTGATTAGATGTCGAGAAATCGTGTACACCGTTTTGAAAAAGAGTTTCGAGGAAAACACGATTAATGTTTTACTGGCAATTCTATCGTAATCATAAGTTTACTTTTAATCTCTTCAAAGCCCTCTTCAATTTGAGTTGCCTTAAGCGACGAACGAGTGTTCGTCATATTCTTGGTAGCCCTTAACTGTGCGCAGTGCCGAATTTAAAAACGTGGAGGCCCTTCGGGCAACAAAGAAGTGGGAGGCCCCTAATTATTTTTCAAACAAGATGTAACTTTTTTAAAGTGTTTAAGGCCTTAGGCCACTCTAGAGGCCGAATAAATAGGCTTTTTGGGAATGTTTTTTTTTTCAGAAAAACTACAAAATAAATCGAAATTACAAAAAGGGTGTTTATCGTACATATCAGTGACTGTATACAATAATTTTTTTGAAGCGATTAATTTCAAAATGGCGGCTGTTCAGCGTTTATCTCAAAACGGCATTTTTTAAGTTGGCCGGAAACATAACTCAGATAATTTTCAACCGATTCACTTGAAATGTCGAATATATCTTGAGAAGTACATTGTCTATGGAAGTACGCAGAATTTTTTTTTATCGCATATTTCATTTGTTATTAACAATTATTTGATGATTTTTTAGGCAAATTTTTGGAAAGTGAAAAAATTTCGTCTGACAATTGTTAATAACAAATAAACTATGCAATATCAAAAAACATCCTACGTACTTCCATAGACAATGTATTTTTCAAGATATATTCAACATTTCAAGTGAAATGGTTGACAATTGTCTGAGTTACGTTTCCGGCCAACTTAAAAAATGCAGTTTTGAGATAAACGCTGCACAGCCGCCATTTTGAAATTAATCGCTTCATAAAAATTATTGTATACAGTCACTGATATGTATGATAAACACCCTTTTTTGTAATCGGGATTTATTTTGTAGTTTTTCTGAAAAAAAATCCCCAAAAAGACTATTTTTCGGCCTCTAGAGTGGCCTAACCCCTTAATGAACTTATTGTGAAAAAACAAAATCCTTTCAAACAACGTCTATTGTTTGAAGCTATAGTAAGAGTCGTTTTTTGGCATCAGCTAAATTCGATTACAATTATAATGTTTCGCCATTTTTTTCATGCGATTGAATTACTTTTTTAGTGTATAATTATATACTTTATAGTGTAATATAGTGTAATTATATACTATACACTATACATCTCGTGTATAGTATAGTCTGGCGCTAAGTGCTGAAACTTGCATAGGCGTTTTTTTGCAGTTGTAAAAAACAATTTTAGTAAACAAATAATTATTATTTCCGCATACACCGCCAAATTTCGAGAAATTAATGGGTGGCTCAATCCACGTGACCCTCAGTAAATGATAATCCATGGAATATATTTTTTTATAGAGAATTCGTCGTGTTTGGTTTTCCGCGTAACTTTTTTCACAGACACGCTGTGAAATATTATTTTCGAAAAGTGTGCCAACTTTTTTTCTTTGTCAGATTTCTGAAGTGATTTTTTTGTCGCTAAGTTTTGCATACCAGTCCTCAGCAAATTTTACCTAAAAATTTTAATTGTGGAGGGGTTTCAGCCCTTGTTGAAAATAATCAATGACTACAACGTGCGAAAATTAAATGGAAAATACGGTCAATGCTTGCTTTCCGTAACATCCTAAGAGTTTTATTTCATATTATTCTTTCATCGTTTTATTATTGCGTTATGTTTTTTTATACAAATTCGGTATACTTAATGACCGATAATACGATGTTTATACCAATGAGGTGCCCGACAGTTGATGTCGATTTTTATATTGGAATAAAAATGTACGTGCCAGACACCCTTTAATAAACACAACAAAAAAGGTTTTGCAATTTTTGTTTATTTAATCGGCGCTACTATCGCTATCTCTCTCGCATCCTCGCCCATTTGAAGTCGCCTTAAGGTATTCCTCTCACGAACCCGAATATTTGACAATTAAGTGATTTTCGTCTATAATCAAGTGAAAATACATCCCAATGTACCGGAAAAATGTCAAGCCACGTTACCGAATTTTAAACGAAAAAATCGTCTCATTTATACGGCCCTGTATGGAGATGACACGCTGGCCACATTTCTATCCAATAATTTATACACCAAATAACTCTAGATGCCTGATATAAACTGCTCAACGCGTGTAAAAAAATCTAAGGATTCCGTAACGACAATAAAAACAGGCGGTCGCCGAATGTTTCAAGAAAATATTAATGATAGAACTTGCAAAAATGTGACTAGCAGAATTTTCGTAGCCGCGACCTTTCAGAGAAAATGTAAAAATGTCAATCTACTAAATATGCGAGAAATTTTTTATTCCAGATTAACGTTGGGTATAATGATTGATTGTGAGTTATTTTTATTGAGCACCACTGCAATTTACCAATGATTCAGAAGGACCCTGCTTATGCCCCCGCAATATACGGCCCTCTACGAAATACCTCAAGGCTAGCATTGCTCGGGCAGCAGAGAACCGCAGCGTTTTAGCACCTCCCTCGCGTCACTTTCATGCTTCGACATGCGATTGGTCCAACGCTAGTAACATCTGCTGACCGTCAGCTGCTCTTTGCTGTCCATGAAACAGCCTTACGGTAATATAACCAAAGAATAACTATTGGAATCTTTGCATCCATGTACCTCGATATTTCGGAGCCAGATACTTTTTCTCACTTTTTTATGCCATATTCAAGCAATATGCGAGCAAAATATGCACGCGTTTTTTGCAGAATTTCGATACCGTTTCTCGGCTCCAAGAGTGGTGTTGAAAATACGAGTTTTCGGCAAGCTGCCAACTTTTTGCAAACTAAATTTCGTGTAAAAATAAATTACTATGGGGCGATATTCAACTCATAATATAGTTAAAAATATTTCTAAGCCGGAAATGATATTAATAGTTATCATTTTTGCAATTTATCATAAATATGTCGCAATTTTATCGAAGAACAAGTAACCGATAGACTTGGCAATAGTGGCCGTTTGCGCTGTTGGCACGACTGACCATCCCCAGAGCGTCGTTGGCTCTAGGTTATTTACACGGTGAAAAACGTTCAACATTTTACAAAGAGTTTTATTAGACGAAGTCGAAAAATGTTTAAAATGTCGAGCGGACCTATCAATACATTTTATGATAAAGTTTTATGATAAGTTACTGCTTGACTGTGAGTGGCTATCTCGACAGAGCCAATTAACGCGGCGTTGCCCTGATTAACCTACACATTTCGTTAATGTCTGAAAACACACCCTTCGAGCTCAAAATTCATATCTTTTTCGATTATTATTAATGAATAAAGTAGAGAAAATGTTAAATTTGTTCACACGACATTTCCAACACTATAATCATGGTTTGCTCAAATTATTATTAAAATCGAAGTATTATTTTAGCCTCTACAGCCCTATAACTAGCGTTTACGAGGTGCCATGTGTATTACCAAACGGAGACAGGTTCAACTCGAAGATTAAACATCTCCGAAACTATGTTGTGAAACGGATTAATTTTTGGATAGTTAATGCGTCCTGAATCAATATCTCGGTGATATAAATTTCAATCGTCTACAAGCATTTCGATTTTATTCTGGAACCTCCTTAAGGCCAGGTCTCACACGCCCCGACCACTTCGAAATTTTGAACCCTAATTTCGACCAAACGATACAATCAACAAACATGAAATTCACTGTGTACTCGCGATATTGTTGCAGAGTGAGCCTGACGGTCGACATTTTTCCAAATTTTAAAGAAAAAAACTTAAGTTCGTAGACAAAATATTATCGACAGCCCTAAAAATCTAGTGTATCAGTTTCCTGGCGGGCGGCGATCCTGCATGGTAACGTGAACACATGGATACGCATCACGCACGGACTTGCAGCACCATCGCCTATTGGGCTTCTGCTCATTGCTGTAGGTGAGTAGTAGATGCTGCGACATCTGGCGGCAGTTTTCGGCGGCTCGTAGACGAAAACTACGGATTCTGCAATACCCTCGTGACCGTATCGAAACATCGCAGCATGTGACACATGCCCTTGAGGAGGTTTGAGCGCTCCAGTTGAATGAAATGACGGTTTATGAATTTTATTTTCCATGAACGTCAAACGAATGCATGCGAGGTATAGATTTATTTTGTGGACGCTAATTTTTCATAAAATGTATAATTAAAGGGCAAAAGTATGCATTTTATATTTTTATTACGTGAATAAAAAAACGTGTTATTACCAACTTGAAAAAGTAAAACATTATCGATGATTCTTTTCACAAAACTGCGTTACTAAATGTTTTATCCAACGCAGCATGAACATTTGGAGTCATTTATAATCATCTCTCTTTATATTTATGCCACGAGATTACTTATTACCATTAATTTATATTAAGTGTTGCTGAAATGCACCATTTCGCGGACACTGAGGTTGGCCGCAATGCTCTTCATTCGCCAGCCAAGATTCGTCACCATTCATCAAACCTTGATGGTTCAATATTGAATATATATGGTTTACGATGAGCAAGATGGGTTTTTTTGTAAATGTTTACAAAGCTTTAGTTTGCGTTAATCCGTTGTTAGAAATAGTTTATCTTGATGCTAAATGGCCAAAAAAATGACATCATCCGTAGCGTGAACGTCTTACTCATCTATAACAGCACGTAAAATTACACACATCAAACTATTTTTTATCTTCGGTGTTTCGGGGTGGCAAACATTTTAAAAATTCGCAAACTCTCAGTTCAGTCTAGAAATTAACATATATTTTCATTTTCTCTTAACGGGAGATATACACCTAGATGGTCGAGGTCGAGGATTTAGAAGCTATGAACTTTCCGTCGACCGTAGAAGACCTACACTATGGGCCTGGTATCGATGATTCCATGTAAGTTGACAAATTTCATGATTTATTCATTCCCAAATTTTCAAACGCGTTTTTCTCAAAACCACGTTCTTCAAATCGGTACCCAAAATTACTCGAAAACCAATGAACCGATTGCCTTGAGGTTTTTTGGGGTTATTCTATACACCATTATCTAGTACTTGTCATAGGATTTTCTTTTCCGTTACTTAGTTTTTGTTTTATAGGCAAAATAATAACTAATTTTTGGCCCAAAAATCACTATTTATGTTCAAACGTCCGCCATTTTGTCATAAATCGACATTTTCAAAATCGGCTATGACAAGTACTGGATTATAGTATCTAATTTAATGATCTTTTTGGTTTTTTTTTCAGATGATTTTGGAAGAAACGCCAGTGGGTACCGTGTACGCAGATTTTTTTACGACGCTCCAAGGATCATACAATATCCTTGTATATTTTTGATATTTTTAAATAAAGAAAATTAAACATATTTTTGAATGTATATACTTTTAGATAATTAAAACTGCAATCTGAAATTTCAAATAGTTTTCCTTGAAAAAATTCACAAAAATGACCTTTTTATCCGGCTCCTAGGTGTATATCTCGCCTTAAAACTTGAATTGTTGCTAACGCTTCTACTTCCTTAACTTATTCTTCCCCTAGATTACTTTTCCAATCTTTTCCGCAGTAGTACCAGTTGCCGCCGCGAGGCGATGCGAGCGCCACTAGCGCCGCAATTTTACGTATAGTACGAATAGAGTACGCACGCGTAGTTAGCGGAAAATGCTCATGGTAGAGCGATCTTTCCGCTCATTTTCTCACAGTAGAATATAAACAGAAAACGGACCCATACACCTATACTCGCTGGCTACATCGAATATATACATATATACGTATATACGTATACAGAACG
Organism: Ophion slaviceki; assembly: GCA_944452715.1. Lineage (NCBI taxonomy): Eukaryota > Metazoa > Arthropoda > Insecta > Hymenoptera > Ichneumonidae > Ophion > Ophion slaviceki. The sequence goes on along the minus strand of OX101794.1, from coordinate 28,220,161 downwards.
CTACAGCTTGTGTCGGTGGTAAATACGTGGGAGAAACATCCGCGCAGTTCGCGTTAATTACGAGTGCGGATCATCGCGCAGAAGATACGAGTATCGTGAAATTCCTCGTAACTACAAAAGTACGTGTTCCGATGAGATAAAGTACGGAATAACGCGAGAAGCGAGGCCCGAAAAAACCGAATTAGGTATGTAATAAAGATATGTCAAAGACGCGCTCCCGTTCCGGCGTGACCTAAGCACAAAGGCGATATATAACGCGTACTTCGCTATTCTACCACCCACGCCCGCAAAACTATCCAACCAGGCCGATAAAACGAAACGTTTCGTCATGAATTTTTTTTTTCAACCTAATCTCAATCACGGATTCTTTTTAAATTCGATAAAAATCCAGGGCGTTCGAGGATAAACGACGCGCAGCTGGCTCAAGATTATATACCGTCTGTCTCCCCCCCCTCTCCCGCACTCGTGCGTGCATAGGGGTTTTCCCCCCCGTGACGATTGTCAGAAATAAAATACAAGCGTGCCGCGGAGATTACGCGAACGAAAAAATAATACCATTGTCTTCGATAAATTCCGTTGTACTATTCGAATACTATTGCGTATTACGTGATTCGCAATTGGATGAAATTATTTCGTGTATTTCCGCGAGTGCATTCGGAGATTTTTCACTTTCCGAGACGCCCCGCGCTGACGCGCGCTATTGAAAACGCGTGTGCGCCCAGTTTTATACACAACGCATCGTATCCGTGCGAATACATTTGCATATTACGACTGAATGGAAATTACCGCCACAATGTGACTCGCGATGCAAAGTACTCGGTTTTTTCTCGATTCTTCGTGGTTACAGGTTATCGAAAGGTCAGAAAGTACATTGCTCAGCGTTAATAGATTTACAGGGTAAACCGACCAATGAATGGACGAATAGAGAAAATGCAGGATTCAGATGGACTGTGGAATGAAAATATTATGAAAAGTAATTGTTTTTATTGCTATAGCTAACAAGAGATATTCTGATTCTAAAAACAAACATTCGAAGTAAACGCAACAAATATTGGGGGAATTTATAAATAAGAAGCTGAGTGACTAAATCATCAGTGAATGGACGATCGACCGCTAGTAAATAGACGTGTAGTGTAGATGAACGCTGTAAAGAATAACAAATTATTATTTATTTTTATTAAATGCTAGATTTTGAAATGACTGTTGTACAAAAATTATAATATTATAGATATGAGTATTATATTTGTTATCGCGATTGCGTAGAAAAAACAAAGCTTTTTTGCATCTTAATGTGACATTGTCAAGAAAACCTGCCAAGTGAGAGTCGGACCTCACTCTTTTTGGATTCCGTACATATGACCGATTAACTTTTTTTTTAACTAGATATATAATTGGGTAATCCTTTTTCTGTGTTGCTTCTTAGGTAGTACTAAACTGAAACCATATAGGATGATGATAGATAAAGAAAGCTTTGTATACTACTGCTGTAAGCTCATAATGAAAATATATAAACTTATTGTTATTTAAATATTTACAATAACAAATGGATTATTTTTGGAGTCGGTACCAGCGAATGGCCAAAATTGTCACATTTTTCGCAGAAAAAGAGGAGGCGAAGAAAAATTAATGAAATATACAATGTACAGACTTTTTTAATTTGCAATCTCGTTTCTTCCGTAACGCCAATCTCTCATTCTTGGCTGGCACCGACTCCAATAATAAGTGATTTGGTATTGTAAATATTTAAATAAGAATAATTTGATATATTCACGATCTCGAACAAACACGATCTCAAAGTTTCCATTGTTGGAGCGCAACGAAAATCAATTATTTTTCATTGATACATTACTTTTTGGCTGTTTTAGGCTATGAAAATCATTCAAATGTTTTTGCCTACTTTTATTACACATGTACGATCTCAAGTTGCAAAAAAAGGTATCGAATAATAATATAAATGAAGAAGTAAAATAAAAATCGTTGCATTCCAACTACACAAACTTTAACGTCAATTGAAAAACACAGTTTTTTGAAAGAACGCTTTTAAAGTTTTACTAGCAGTTATATCATGTACATGAAGTTTGCATCGTTGCTATCCAACGGTTTCATTTTTTTTTTCGATTTTGTTTGGTTGGTCCCGGTGGCCGTAAATATTTTTTATTCATTTTACCATATTTTTTTAGCAACTAGAGCCGAACTGACCCAGAAAAAATAGGAAATTACAAAATCGAAAAAAAAAAATGAAACCGTTGGATAGCAACGATGCAAACTTCATGTACATAGTTATATCATTATCATGAGTGTACCTCCAATCAGGATCCTTGCACCATATGCTGGACTTTCCTCTTCTTAAGTTGCCTCAAGCCACAAACGAGTGTTGGTCATTTTCACAGAAAGCTTCACTTCTTCAAGTGTATGAAACCGTTTTCCAATATTTTTTCCTTGCAAAGTTTTATATCCTTATACATATGAGTATTATATTCGTTATTACGATTTCGTAGAAAGTATACAAAGTTTTTTGTATCTCAATTCTCAAAAAAACGACCAAAGTTTGTTTCGACAAAGAAATAGAAAATCAAATCTTCCAAAAATTAAAAAAGAAACGAATGAGTTGATTTCATCACAACATTCAATGAAATGTACATTGTTATATCTTAATGATAATTAATTTAGCAATTTTCAGCAGATAAGCTAAATTTTTCACTCTGCTTTGAGAATTATCAGCACAGAGCAGATATGTCCATTAACTGGAAAAAGGTTAGAATACAGCACCAGTGAATAAACGTGTCTAATTCTGACCTATTATTACGAATTTATTTTAAAATTTTGCAAAAAATCAAAGATCGATTCTTTTTCAAGCAATGAAAGTAAATTATTTTTGCGAAAATAATTCACGGTCGATATCTTATTATTTACAATATAATATTGTTATTATGAGGACTTGTGCAATATGCAAAGAAAATTGATGGCCCGAGTTATCTTCTGGAATTTGTATTCGGTTAAATACCAGTTCCGTACATATAATATCATCTCAATCCGGCATTGTCTAGTGGCTAGGATACCTGGCTCTCACCCAGGAGGCCCGGGTTCGATTCCCGGTGTCGGAATATTTTTTTTTTTTGGAGGCGAAGAAAAATTAATGAAATACACAATGTACAGCCTTTTTTAATTCGCAATCTCGTTTTTTTCGTGACGTCAATCTCTTGTTCTTGGCTGGCACCGACTTCAAAAACAAGTCATTTGGTATCCTAAATACTTAGATAACAATAATTTGATATATTTTCATTATAAATTTGTTTTATTGTTTATACAATAAATTATTATATATGCTCCATTATGAATCAGCGTATTCAGTATTTGTGGTTTAAATACAGTATATGGTACATAATATATAGAAATTCCAAATTCCTAACCAGTTTGGTTTTTGAGATAGACCCCGTAACAAAAATGGTCTGAAACTGCCAAATTTGACGCCCCCCCCCCCCCCGTTTCTCTATTTTTAAGATGAAAAATAATAAAAAATATATTTGCATTCTACTCAATGAGCTTTAAACAATGACTCCCCACATGCCGGGGTGAGCATTTTTTTCTGCTCCTTTTTTATGTATGGAAAATGAAAAATAATTTAACTGAATTTCCAATTCAATATTTGGTTTTGAGTCAACATTCTACACAAAATATCTAAATTTTAGGTCTGTAACTCATTCCGTTTACGAGCTAGAGATCTGTGACATACGGATGGACAGACGGCAATAAGGGTTTCATTTTGCCCTTTGGGTACGGAACCCTAAAAACTACCAAAGCTTGTTGCGATAGAGAAATAGAAAATTAAATTTTGTAAAGACTTTTTAAAAAAATGAAACGATTTTATGAGAACATTTAATGAAATGTACATTGTCATCTCTTAACAGTAATTAATTTCGCAATTTTTAACAGATGAGCATAATTTGTTACTCTGCTTTGAAAATGATCAGAACAGAGCCCATATGTCCATTCACTGGAAAGAGGTTAGAATACAGCACCGGTGAATAAACATGGCTAATTCTGACCTATTATTACGGAATTATTGTTGAAATTTGCAATAAATCAAAGTTTGATTCTATCTAGAGTAATGAAGGTGATAATTACCCTTGAAGCTCGTAAAAACTATTGTTTTCGCATTTAGAACTCCTACTGTGCACAGTCTTATCGCAACTAACAAGACACATCACTTAAGTGTCCGCCTTTGATTTCATTGAAACTCATATTTGTGATGAAGCATTGAAAACTATTAGACGCGTAATTTTTTCATCTGCGAAAAAACGGTTTTACGTGGTGAGACCATCCCTCCAAGGAAGAGGTGTTACCCCTTAATTTAATTTGTTTTCAATACTTCTGTAGTAGATTTTTCAATGGTTTAAATTACAAGAACTTTGCTTTTTGTTATCATGTTGAAGTTTTCATCGTCGCAATGCAACGAAAGTGATTTTTTCCCAATTTCTTTTGGTAGATTTTAGCTACAAAAATCACGCAACTATTTTTTAGAATTCTTATTTCGCGATCTACAACAAATTTGCAGAGTATAATTTTGTAAAATAATGAAAATAGGAATTGGAAAGAGCAATCAGATTTTAACGACACCTCTGATTGTTTTGCTAAGTTATAGTGTTTAGAGTTTTTATCGACAATTCATATTTACTTGTTTTGAATATAAATCAGCTTTTGTCTATTCACCGATCAGTTTGTCCTACTCTCTCGAGCTCTTTCGTTTTTATCTAACAAACGTTTAACTTTGCAAACATTTCAGAAAATCCTAATGTTTCGTTGCGCGTCTCTCACATTGTACTTTTCTCACTTTTCAGGTTCCGCAGTATTTAACCGGAGCATGAAAGAATCTTTATGGACTACTGTCGTTGCTTCACAAACGTCCAAAGGTTCTGAAAAATGCCTCCCAAGCAGAGAAAAATAGCTATTATGGGCTATAGGTCCGTAGGTAAGTACTCGGACATGCGCCGATCGAGCGACCATCAGAAAAGTGAAACCGCGATGATTGTTCCTTACGTTTCGGTGTGTCCGTTTGCAGGTAAATCGTCGCTCAGCATCCAGTTCGTCGAGGGACAATTTGTGGACTCCTACGATCCTACCATAGAAAACAGTGAGGACTCATCGAGATTTACACAAATTAATTTTTTTTAAATATCATTTATGTCGAAATGCCTTCAAGGAGTAGAATATTTGTCGACGTCTGAGATTCTTGACCGTTAAGCGATCGATTTTTTTTCCAGCATTTACGAAGAGCACCCGCGTGAACAGCCAAGATTACGAGGTCAAGTTGGTGGACACGGCCGGCCAGGACGAGTATAGTATATTCCCCACGCAATATTCCATGGACATCCATGGCTATGTTCTCGTCTACAGTATAACGAGCGCGAAGAGCTTCGAAGTCGTGCAAATTATTTATGACAAACTCCTTGACATCTCCGGAAAACTTCAGTAAGTCCTGGACGAAAAATAAAACGGAGCAATGTTCGCTCTGGAAAAATTTGCAATGATTATTCAGTATCGGAAAAAAAGATTGACTTTTTCACTCGATAATCGTTTTTGCGCAGCGTTCCTATCGTGTTGGTGGGCAACAAAACGGATCTCTATGTTGATAGAATGGTGAAGACCGACGAGGGAAAGCGTTTGGCCGATTCGTGGCACGCAGCCTTTTTAGAAACCAGTGCCAAGCAAAACGAGGTAATCGACGAGCGTTTGTATGTTGTTTTTTAATGTTTGGTTCAAGGGCCAATCGAGTCCAGAGGCACGAAAAAACAGATGAAACTTTGAGTATTTTTTGTGTTTAGAAAAGGTGAATGGAAAATCTATTTGAAGAACTTTATAGTACATGTCTTAAGCGGTTGATAAGATGATTGCAAAATCGTTTGGATACTTATTTTTCTGTACACGAACAAAGCTGTGTACCAAATTTCATAAGAAAATATTAATAATTAAAGTTGTAAACAATCTCGTGGAGGACCTTTGAACGTGAGGGGCTCAACGGTCTACTTGATTTTGGCCACCCGGTTGATTCGAAACAAAAAAACTAGTTTTATTCGTCACAGGGATAATATTGACGAAGACTTGACCGAACTTTTATGTGGCGTCGTGTTTCAATTTTAAAAAATTTGTAATTTATTCTCGATTTTTCGAGGAAAAATTACATTATTGTTAATAACTAATGAAAAAAAAACTCCTATTACACTGAATAAGTGCACCAAATTTCAAGTCAATCCGTTCATTAGATATCGACGGATCGTGTACACCGTTTTAAAAAAACACGATCTCGAAGATTGCATTGTTGAAACGCAACGAAAATCAATTATTTTTAATTGATACATTACTTTTTGGCCGTTTTAGGCTATGAAAATCATTCGAACGTTTTTGCCTTCTTTTATTACAGATTTACGACCTCAAGTTGCAAAAAAAGGTATCGAAGAATAATATAAATGAAGAAAAAGATAAAATCGTTGCATTCCAATGATGCAAACTTCAACGTCATTTGAAAAACACAGTTTTTCGAAAGAACGCGTTTAAAGTTTTATTAGCAGTTATATCATTATCATAAGTGTACCTCCAATCTTGGTTCCTGCACCATATGCTGGACCTTCCTCTTCTTATTGAATTGCCTCAAGCGACGAACGAGTGTTGGTCATTTTCACAGTAGCTTAACTTCTTCACGTGTATGAAACCCTTTTCCAATATTTTTTCCCTGCAAACTTTCATATCGTTATACATATGAGTATTATATTCGTTATTACGATTTCGTAGAAAATACACAAAGCTTTTTTTGCATCTTAATTCTCAAAAATAACGACCAAAGTTTATTTCGACAAAGAAAATCAAATTGTCCAAAAATAAAAAAAAACGAATGAGATGATTTCATCACAACATTCAATAAAATGTACATTGTCATATCTTAATGATAATTAATTTAGCAATTTTCAGCGGATAAGCTAAATTTTTCACTCTGTTTTGAGAATTATCAGAACCGAGCACATATGTCCATTGATTGGAAAGAGGTTAGAATACAGCACCAGTGAATAAACATGTCTAATTCTGACCTATTATTACGAATTTATTTTAAAATTTTGCAAAAAGACAGATCGATTCTTTTTCAAGTAATGAAAGTGAATTATTTTTGCGAAAATAATTCGCGGTCGATATCTTATTATTTACAATATAATATTGTTATGAGGACTTGTGCAATATGCAAAAAAAATCGATGGCCCGAGTAATCTTTTGGAATTTGTATTCGGCTAAATGCCAGTTCCGTACATATAATATCATCTCAATCCGGCATTGTCTAGTGGCTAGGATACCTGGCTCTCACCCAGGAGGCCCGGGTTCGATTCCCGGTGTCGGAATATTTTTTTTTTTTTGCAATTCGACATTGTCCGGCTGAAGGAACAATTATTTGTTACATTCAATAACAATTTACGTTTTTCCGTATTGTTATCAGGAATTAACGATCTCAATTTGGGAAAAAGGGCTTGGATAATGATAAAAATAAATACATGCAAATAAAGGAGAAAAAATCGTTACGTTCCAACGATGCAAACTTCAACATCGTTAAAAACAATCATTTCCAGGCCAAAAAAATTATTTACAAGTAGCGTTTTAAGGGGTCTTCTCACTTTAGACGCTAAAAAAGGCTATTTTCATGAATTTTTTTTACCGGTTTATATTTTAGATATTGATATAAAAGTTGTTACACTTAATGAATACACTTTCGAAATACATTTAACATTTTTTATTTATTTATTTAAGGGGTAAGATGCAGTCAGAGGAGTGACAAAACGAGCATTTTCAATAATTTTTTTTTATAGTAATTACGTTTGTTTTACAAACGTGGTTACATAGACTTTTTATGTTATATTTCAACTTGATTTGTACAAATTTTTAAAGAAAAATATTGGTTATTTATAAAAATATCGCCATCTTTGTCGGACCCCCTTCGGCATGTAGTGCTTTACGGTGACCATCATAAAATTTTACTGGATCATCTGAAATAAAAAAGCCAAAAAAAATCATTAGTTTAATAATAAATCTACTCTTTAATCGAAGTTTTTTCAAAAATTAACAAATTGGTGGCTTCTGACAGATAACTTTCGATTTTCGACCAAAAAATCGTTCGTTTATTGTTTAAAAAAATAAAAATTTTCAACAAAAATGAAAATTCTTCGATTAAGGATTAGTTTTTAATGCTATCAATAAGCACACAAAATTTCATCAAAATCCATCGAGTGGTTTTTTAATTATAGTGGTCACCGACTTGAAAAACATAGTTTCGAGAAAAACGCGTTTAAAGTTTTTCGATGTGGATACGGTATTATATGTTCGTACAATTTTGAGCTCGATGGATGGAGCTAAACTTTTTTTATGTATTTTGATCCGCTGAATCCGAATATCACATTTTTTGGCCAAAAAAGTCCAGCATTCAATTGTTTATAACCAATTGTTAAAACAATTTTTCAAAAAATTAAAGTTTTTCGGGATGAATTATTTTTTAATAAACATTTTGGGCAATTTTAAAACGAAAGTATTCTTTATACAGTTTTGCTGAAGTTCATAGTTTTTGAGTAATACATTTTTGAAAATTTCTGGAAGAGTTTTTCAATTTTACACTTGATTTATGTATAGAAATACTAATTAAAAAATGACTTACACCGAATCATCAATTCCTGGTCCATACAATAGGGCTTCTGCCGGTGTGGAAGTTTCCACAATTCAGTTACGAACAAGACTATTTATAGAATATAATAGGGGGGGGGGGGTCGAAACCGGTTGCTTGCAGCTGCCGTCCGCTCCCTGGCATGGGGACCCGACGCCCCTTCACTAATTATGGGATATCCCGGAAACTATTCATCGGATTGACTTGAAATTTTCAGGGAATATTTTCGAAACATCATGCTTCAAGAAAATGTAAAAATTAAAATCGATTTTTTGAAAATTCTGACTGCATCTCACCCCTTAAGTCACTATTTATAGACGAAAATGGCAGTTAAAAAAATTGTAGGTCTGCGCTGTTGATGAAATCTCGGAGATGGATCATCCGAAACAAAAAAATCAAACGGTTTTAAATTTAGTATGCTAATGGCTATAACGCATATCATACGATTTCTGATATATGCAAAAATAACAAAATGGCCGACATTTTTCGAAAAAACAAAAAAGTGTTTTTTTTTCACCATTTTTGGCAAAAAAAGTAAATATAAAAAAAAATTAATCCTTGATATGCGCTATAGCTACAGTTGTCAAGAATATGTGGTTAAAATTTTATAAGAATCGGTTCAGTAATTTCGAAGATTTTGTCAACAAGCCGTCGAAAATCGTTTCGAGAAAAACGCGTTTAACGTTTGTTTGGGTTACATAAATACATACATTAAAAAAAAAGTATTTCGAAAGAGTGTTTATTAAGTGTAACAACATTTGTATCAATATCTATAGTATAAACCCATCAAAAAAATTCATGAAAATAGACTTTTTTAACGTCTAAAGTGAGAAGATCCCTGAAAGAAATCAAGAAATCCCTACTGACTCCCGTGGAGAATGTAAATCCCTACTGACTCCCGTGGAGAATGTATAAAATTTTGATCCGATCCTTTTCACATTTTTTGCAGTATCCTCTACTGCAAAAAATGTGAAAAGGATCGGATCAAAATTTTTCGCGCTACGCTGTAAGCCAATCGACACCGTTGCTAATTGTTCTCCTTTTTGGTTGTTTTGCAGTCGGTCGCGGACATCTTTCACACCCTGCTGATGGAGATCGAGAAAGCGGACGGGAATGTTCAAGAAAAATCGAATTGCCTTATATCTTGAATGTTAGTTTATAGTTAGAAGCTGCGAACACAAATAAGAAAATCAGACGAGACCGAGGCGATGTACACACGCGAAGTGAAGGGTGCCGTTTTTTCTTCAATAATCCGAAAAATCGCGTTAAAAGGCCCCAACCGTGTTTGTTTCATGGTCACGAGAGGCGAAAGGCACACTTCGATGTCTCGATTAATTACGCTGGACAAACGCAACCTTTTTTTCACGCTCACACATTTTTTTGCCCCAACGATAAACAATGACAACGGAAGCTCGGAAATGGAGTTGCAGTGACTCCATACGACATACTCGGATATTTTCACGTGGTGCATAAGGAACGTTTCCAATATTTTTCGCCAGACACACACCCTGTTACGCGAAAAATGTTGAATTCATGTTCTTTTTCTTTAATTATATTATCTCCGCGAAGTATCCGGACTTTTATTCGAAGTTTCATACGCGTCCAGTGAAGTAATTGCTCCCTTGTTCGAGGTGCGTCGCATCGATAGCGAACGAATTTTACCTTATATATCTATATTGGGATTACGAAAAAAGAATCCAACTCTTGCCCCGCAAACAATTTTATCAACTATGAAAAAAGTTTTCTATAATTTATTCCTCTTGATTTATACGGAAAATTCGGCCTTTACGTTTAAACTTGAACTGAACGACTGATTGATGGTTCTCAAATCCGCTGGATTATCCTTAAAGCTGAGTCTTTAAAGGGCTTTTTCCGAATAATCTCGATATTATTTTAACGCAAATTAGACTTGTATGAAAAATGCACGTATTTCTGTCGAAAAGTTTGAAAAGACTTCGAAATATAATTGGTATAAAAATAATAATATCGAGATTGCAAAAAAAATCTTTCTCAACCTGTAAGAGTCAGCCTTAATAATAATCAATCGGATGTGATAAATATCGATTAGTTGTTGAGTTATTAAAGTTTGAACGTAGAGGGTTCGTTGAAATTGAATAGAGAAAGAAAATTTTCAGCGCTAGTCTTTAGACTTGAATTAGAGAGTTTAAATATCAGATTTTTTCGTCTCTGATAAAATTGTTTGATGCGGCCAGAGCAAATTTTTTTCGACACTAATTTATGTACACACAAATGTAATTCTTTAACTTTTAATTCGCGTTCCCAGACGTGTGTATAGCAACGAACACCCACACGCCAAAACACACATATGTATCATTATATACACATAATACCGTACCTTTGAAGTTGATCTCGGAGAGGCACCCATCTCGACACTGTTGCAATTTTCGAAATATCTCGATCCTATAGCGATCGATATACGTTTTTTTCTTGTTCCTTCTTTTCTCACACTTCTAAATACACTGTAATATTATTTTAATAATAATCCACAGCCCGAAACGACACGAAAAATGAGAGGTTTGGATGAAAAATCTCGTTAAAGTGGAAACTAGAAAATTCTTACACCATAGAATTCTGACGGTCGTGCTTATCGTCAAGGATTCACTCCGATGCTCCGGACAGTGTCACGGAACAGGTTCCGTGTGTCGTCCTTTGCTTTTTTTTTGTTGCCAAACAGAATATCTGTATCGGGATCGGGAGAACGGGATCTGTATCGGGATCGGGATCGGGAGAACGCGGTGCGAGAAGCGAGTATTTGCAATTTGCGCGTACGCTACCGATCGAGAGACACACATAGCGGCATATGTGAGAGAAGGAAAGGACAGAACACTGTGAACAAACAAATAATGTGTAAATACAATGAAAAACTTCACGTCGCGAATAGTGTAGGACATGTAAGAACTCGAATAAATATGTGAAAACCGGCATTGTGAAGATGATTTTCTTTCTCGTATCAGCCAATCGAGCGTGATGACGGCGATGCTTCCACGACAAAAATCCCTCTCATTATAGAGGTCTTGTAATAATTGCGGGCGAGTTTGGATTCAAGGAATATTTTTCGTTTTATTATAACTTCTATCGATTCAAATTCTGCTGTGTGCAATTTTTTAAGTGTACCGAGTGCAGAATTTTGAAAATTCTTTGGAATTTTTCCAAATTTTATTTTTTGCGGGAATTGCGAAAAATGAAACCGACTTGAAAGAAAAAAGAAATGTATAAAAATTAATATCTTTGTATTTATATTGTTATGCATTATATACAAAAGAAAGTGATGTCAGGACCAAGCTGAAAAAATCAAAAACTAATTTACTCTGAAGCTTTATACATTTGCATTCGATTTGTCGATACACAACTGCACCATTATTTTTGTAGATAAGTATTTAATTTATTTTTTATTTATTAGCACCGACACAAAAATGTCTGTTTTTTTAACGAAGAACAGGTTCTGTATTTACTTTGAATGTGTTTTTTTTTAATTGGTATTTTAATTATTTTTCGAACTTGAGTTTTTTAATATTTTTCATTATACTATTTAACATTTTCATATATTTGATCTTAAAAAAATTATCTTTATTTGACCCCATTGCGTAACAACCATGAGTCTGAATTGTTTGCAAAAATAACTAATGGATCAGCCAGAAATATACAATTTTGTAAAAGAAAATTTAATTTTATTGAAAAATTCGAGTGTTTATTATTTTTACATTGAGTAAACTTCTTTTTAATGATTTTCTTGAGTAAGACTTGTCCGGGCAGTCGTGCATCGAACTCCAAACGTAATCAGCCATCATCTGTACTTATCCCATCTTCCCTGATGCCTACCTTCCATAATTTTCATGCTTTCCACTAAAGCCAGGATTTTCTGCGAATTTATCTCGATTCTTTATTTTTATTCCGCAATAAAAAAAAAACAAAAAAGCACTTTTTACGCAATGTGTAATCGTTTTTCTGCATTTTTGAATATCACTCCCCCGGCATATATAACAAAGTGTATTTGGTAGTTCAAGCAAGCTTGTCTTCGCTTTGCTACCGTCGCCATATCACTGAATTAACGTACAGCAGAATTTAAAAAATGTATTAACCGCTAAATTACTATTTGTCAACTAGCAACAATAAGTAATTATGATGTGTGTTCATCGGCTGTGGGCAATCTAGAGACATCTAGTGACGTGTCTCCATATTATGTGTGTGTGTGTGTGTGTGTGTGTGTGTGTGTGTGTGTGTGTGTGTGTGTGTGTGTGTGTGTGTGTGTGTGTGTGTGTGTGTGTGTGTGCGCGCGCTTTTATTGGAAGCGCTGTGTGAGGTCGTGTTTTGTGACGTTTTAGGCGTCTCGTTTCTGCGTCTCGGTTAAGAAGGTCCGTAGCTAAATTGTTGGGGTGCGCGTTGATCCTTCCTATGTCATTAGCACTGAGTCGTTGGATTTCCTGTTTGATTGTCGTTATTTCAAGATCTTTGTGTATCGTTTTATTTGAGACATACCACGGAGCATTTACTATTGTACGGAGTGTTTTAGATTGGAATCGTTTACAACAGAAAATTATTGAAAAAAATAAAAGGAAAAAATTCTTAAGGGGCTATACCAGTGTGAACTCTGAAAATTTGGGTGTTTTTCGGGAATTTTTTGGAAGAAAAGTACTCAATTCAATGTTTCGGAAAATTAAGAATATATTTGGCTATATCTGACCATATCTTATATATTACATATATATGGCCAAATCTTATATATTACATACATAAAATCTGGCTATATCTTATATATTACATAATTTTTTCATAGAAAAATATTGAGATCCAAGCGGATTATGCGCTGCCTTCGGAGGCGCCAAAAAAAGTTCCTCCACTGCTGACATGATTCCGGCCGATTGAGTAGCTGAAACCGAAAAAGGAAAAATGTCGTTAAACTGGAAGGTATTTCCTGTACAATGACGTAGGATTTTCGAAAAATATCAAAATCTAACAAATTGCCGTAGTTATGAAAAAAAATCTGTTTTCTTGCCTATAAAATGCTCGTTTTTTTTTCAACGCCAAATCGTCAATTTTCATCCAATCAAAAATATCCTACGTCATTGTAGAGTAAATATATTCAAAAGTACTCAGTCCAAATTTCAAGTCAATCGGATAATTGCTCTTTGAGTTACAATGTCGGGAAATTTGAAAAATCTCATTTCGAGAAAAACGCGTTTAAATATTTAACTATCGATTTTTGCAAGAGAAAATGATATTGATATAAATGATAATGATATTCTTGAAAATATAAACTGTCAAAAAAGGCAAAAAAATATCGATTTTTTAAAAGTGTCACACTGGCATAGCCCCTTAAATGAACTGTAATAACTTGAAATATAGGTTGGTATAGGTCATTTTTTCTTTTCTTCAACTTGCCAAATCTATACATATAAAACAGTTCCGTGAATGACTAATATGTGGACAACGCCCAGTCTAATCCGCTGAAGACAGAATCAAGAAATTTTGAAGATACGTTCCTTAGAAGTTGCAAAGTTGCACTGAGAAAGGATTTTTCGAAAATCAACTCCTAAGGGGCCGAAATGGGGTGCAAAATGGTTTGGAGAATTGTACACTTTACGTGTATCGACGCGGGCGAAAGCTAGTCGTTCCAAGCTGACTCTTCAGTCGCTGTGAAATCCGGACGAGGCGGTAAAGGTTGCACATTGCATGAGGTCACAGTGAAAAACGCGTTTCCGAACATGAAAGGTACCATTTATTAATAATTGATTTTCCTTCGTTTTTTTTCTCTGGGACAAACAAGTTTACATAGAAAGGACACTTCGAATAAAACGCGACTGCTTTAGCAGATTCAAAGATATACATAAAATGGATTCTTACCCAGTATAATCTCTCTCTCTCTCTCTCTCGCTTTCTCTCCCTCTCGTGAGGCCGTTGTGTACGATGAAAAAGAAAACGAATGAACGGCTCCTCGCTCGAATCACTTTGAGACCCTTTTGGTCGCAAATTTACGAACGATCATAAATATTATTGGAAACACGCGCGCGCAAATTCAAGACACCTCGATGGATCCAACGCGTCTGTGGATCGATCATTACGAATATGCATTTAACGCTTTAAAAAAAATAACACCCCAAGCACCCCGTGAGAAGAAAACCGATAAAACTCATAAATTCGAATTAAAATATGATCAACGATACAAGCATATCTACTTTTAACATTCCACGAGCAAGTGACGTTTCTTCCTGTTCTTCTTCTCGTACTCGAATTCGCTTTTTCACACACACACACACGCACTCACTATGATCGATGAATTACATACGATTAACAGTC
Organism: Ophion slaviceki; assembly: GCA_944452715.1. Classification (NCBI taxonomy): domain Eukaryota; kingdom Metazoa; phylum Arthropoda; class Insecta; order Hymenoptera; family Ichneumonidae; genus Ophion; species Ophion slaviceki. The sequence continues at coordinate 28,205,157 of OX101794.1, read as the reverse complement.
GAGAGTGCAGTTAACTGTCGCAAGGTACAAACGGGAATTATACTCGAAATTTACAGGCGGGCATAAGCTCGGGTTTTTTACGCGTTTCCTTTTTTTTTACACGGTAGTTGCTTAAATATAATTCGATAGGCTCGGCACGTACGGGGCGCGTAACGTCCGTATATTCTTCATTTTTATTCTAAATTGACGTGAAATACTTGGTAAGCGGCAGAATCGAGAAAAAAAAACGACCACGAAGATAAATCGAAACCAAAAGTCTCTGGAAAGGCAATTCCCGTTAAATTATCTCATATCGGCGCTCCCTTTCTTTCGAGAAAGCGAGTGATATTCGTCAGTGTGCAATTGCCGACTAAAACAAAGTCAAGGAATTTGGTATCGCGCGGAAAAAAATAAAATTCGCATTCGTAGTCGCGCGAAGTAAAAAAAAAAAAACATAAAACTGACTAATAATCGCATTAACGATGATCCGAAGAGACTTTTTTCTTCGTTCGTCTGAGAACGGTCTCTTACCATTTTTTTCTACGTTAAAGCGAATTTTACTCGTTGAGCGGAAACCTAAAATGTAATTCTTTCCCCTCATAATCTCTCTTCTTCCCTTTTTTTTCGTCTTTCCACGACTACGTCGGCTATAGCTAAACACATACGCGGATTTTTATCTGAATTTCGCAAAACGACAGTTTCGGCGATGTAGCTCGATCGTACACCATTACACGATTAATCGTTGCTTGCGTTTCGCCGACTGCGAATCAGCTGAAATCGGCAAAAAGACATTGCGGCTAATTCCAGTTACACGCGCGATATCGCGACTCTAAAATCCAAAATGTTCATTTGGAAAAAAGCACCGTCGCCTCATTTCAGCTGAGGACTATGGCTCGCAAAAAAAACTCGAAAAAATGTCTCTCGTTACTCCGTTTTTTTGGTTCATTAAGTAATTATTTCGATTCGTTGCAACCGGAAGTATTTTGCTGAGATCTTCGTACGTTCTTAGTGCGATAAAATTTACGATAAAATCGTGTAATGGTATCGTGATAATTATTTGACACACACACGCGCACACATCAAAAATTCGTTCTTCGCAACGAACGTCGGAGCGACACACGACGTATTACAGCGAACATTCGGCTTTTCGTCTTTTTACAACTCGTTTCTTCGTCGAAGCTTAAAACGATCGGCGCTTACAGTGTTTTCTTTTCGTCGAGCTCTCGCAAGCTTATCGTGACCCACGTCCGAATAAAAAAAAAACAAAAACAAACACGTGAGTCACGTTACAGCTTTATTGACAATTATTATGACGGATCTCTATCTATTATTTATTAATAAGGTACAGTTTTGTGCACGGTGGTCGTTGTGTGACAGAATATGAGACGGGTCCCCCGTCCACAAACCACATCTCTTTTTCTCTTTATTATTATTTCTTCTTCGTCGCTTTCCTTTAATTTTCCCCTTCGATTAATTCATTTTCGCTCTCTAGCATATTAGTGTTTTGTTTGTTTTTTTTTTAATCTTTGAAACGGCGAACTCGCGGCAACCTGAAACTCGTTTAGGACTCGTCTCGCTTGGTGCGCACGGAGTATACAAAGGTTTTCTACCACAGCCCATTTAACGATATATTATTTTCATATATATATATGTGTATATATATATTTTTGTTGTAATTTCATTATATAATAATATATTTATATATGTATATATATATTTTCATATATTCATATATATATATATGTATTAATGTATGATATCATTAGTACGATACGTATTATACATTTAACATAATATACAAAAAACTGTTAGTCTCTTTGCTCTTTTTTTTCACCTAAAACAAGAAGAATTCGTCTACCGGCCACCTGGTAATTTATATTTAGCGTCTACATGGCGATATCTCCTCGTCTCTCGTTCTTATTCTCGCCCTCTCTCTCTCTCTCTTTTCGTGGGCCAGAAAAAAATATTCGTATTTCCATTACTTTCTCAACGTTCGAGAGTTCCGGACCGAGGGGCAGAGATTTGAATTGAATAATTGAACTTGTGTGACGTCGGTAAATTTCGATTTCCGGCTGTTCGACAGCGACGAATATCAGTGGGGCCTCCGCGACTTTCGTAGTTTGTGGAGAAAAATGACGAGAGAGGCGGAGAGAACGAGATTTCGTTTTTGGACAGACTCGCCGCGAGAATACTAATTTTTATCGAAGAAATTGACGAAAAAATAAAATAGCGCTTGACGAAGCTTCGATTTCTCAATTTCCTCATTTTCTCGCGATTCTCGCAACATGGAAGCGCCGTTTCCGCGCGTAGATGCGCGGAGTCGATGGAAACGCGTCGAAATAAAAGATCACCAGCTAGCTTTGCCGCGAAACAGGCAAGAATATTTTGGAAAAATGTATTTTCTCTCAAAGATTATAACATACGCGCGTACGATACCGCGATAGATTCTTCCTAACTTACTATCGTTGCTATCTAACGAGGACTAGGCCTTCGAACTACCCTCGAGACGATCGCGCTCGATTATCGCGATCACTCCCATTTTTACCTCTCTCATCTCGCGAAAACAAAAAAAAACAATTAAACACGAACTAAAACAAAAGTTAAACTCTCTCCTTTTTCCACTATTGCTCTAGGATGGCTCGAAGCGAGACAAAAAAACAAGGAAAAGAATAAAATAAAACGCAATAACAAGCGAATGGATTTTCTTGGCAGTCTTGCGACCCTCGCGGGGGGCCGTTTACTAATCAATTTCAACATTGACGCGACGAAGGAAAACGAAAAAGCTTCGGTTCGGCCAGAGTCATGATAAAAACACTTATATTCGTATTGTACACACGAGTGTAATAATTATAGCCGTACACGCGTGTGGGTGTGTACAATTATAATTGTTACATCTGATTTACGCGATACTTGGACTGGCCTTAAACTTAAGGTCGGTAACTAAGCAGCTCTCTCTCTCTCTCTCTCTCTCTCTCTCTCTCACTACATGTGTACATAGTGTTTTCCCAAACGACACCATATATCACGACATACACCTAAACAGTACGATCATATACCATCACCACTCATCGCCATTTTCTTCTATCCTTCGGCCATAAAATAATTATGTCCCTCTTTCCAAGCTACTTTTTCGCAAACCGAGAAAAAAAAACACGTAATTCAACATAGATTTAATAAAAACCCTAGACTTTTTCCCGACGAGGTTTGCAAGCATTGTCGTTATTTGAATATCAAAAGAGACGTTCCCTTGCCCGCTCTAAAATCTAATCCGTCACGACAGTCTAAATATTTAGCCTCTATCCATCCGCAATTTTTTTTTTCCCCTAGGAACAAATCCCCATTTTCCTTCTCATCCCCATCTCGCGACTCTTATCGGTTGCGTGCTACGTTTTTTTTCGTCTAATTCGCTTTACGTACAACCGATTCGGATAAACGACTTGGAGCAGTGTAGCAAAAAGTTTCTTAAGAATAACATGGACACCGAGAGACTCTCTCGATACCACTAGTCGATGATATATATCTTCTCGAAAAAAAAGAAAAAAAAAAAGAATCGATCTAGAACATTTAGCCTAGTACCCAAAAGGACATGGCGATTTCGTCGGTGCTCATTTTCTCCTCTCGAATACGAAGAAGAAAACGGGCTCGGTTGAGCGACCGATCGGGAAAAAATAAAACTCGAAATGCTCTCCCAAAATTCACACAAACGTCGAATACTGGAGCACGAATAATTTGACTCGTTTTCTCTATCGTTGCTTTTACCTTTTCTTATTCGTGTTTTTTGCTCTCTCTCTCTCTCTCTCTTTGCTTATCGTAATCCTCAATCAAATTTTTCGTCTCTGCGCGACGAAGCCCTCAATTGCTAATTCATCGAAAAAAATAAAACAATGTACACTAGCGCGCGCGTGTGCTCCGGAATTTTTCCTAATTGCCTCGGAGCGACTCCGTTCCTATATAAGTTTAGTCATTATTGTAACTTAGTCGTTGTACAGTGTTCCATCAGTGGTCCGCGGAATCGAGTATAATTATATCACTGTATCTCGTTTCGTCTTGCCTCTTCTGTTTTTCGCTTCGCGCTCGACGGCTGCGTTCCTCGATTTTCTTTCGGCGATTCACATGTTTTTTTTTTTTTTTAATTTTTTCTCCTCCCCCTTAACTCGCCGGTGTCCTTAACTCTCTATTCGAAGCGCCCAATCGTCCGTGTGGGTCGGAAATCCTTAAACTCTGAAGCAGTGTAACAAGATTGTCTAAATATTTATTCGGGAAAAAGCGCCTCTGCTCGGGAGGACTTTTTTTCCCTTCCGCCCCACTTTCACGAAGATACCGAGAGAGATGTGTGGAAAAACGAGGACAGCAACTGGTGCGTTGTGATATATATGTATATAAATATCTATAGAAGAGCAACGATTTGCAATTTCCCTGAGAAGAGGAGAAAAGAAGAGGAGATATATGACACGCGTAGCGAAGGAAACTTCGAGACGCGCTGCTACACGAGACTATCGTCGTGATTTTTTAACAAGGGATCGAACGATTCACCGACGAATGTGAGCGATCTTATACATTCAATGAAAATGTAACTTCGAAACTTCAATAGTCGGGTCCCGACCGACCGAGCACGCCTCGCGAGGCAGCCTCGGCCCGTGTGGCCGTGGCTCAGGTTGCCTCGTTAGAGCATGCCTCGCGAGGCGGCCTCGGCCTGCGTGGACGCGGCCCAGATTGCCTCGATCGCGAGCCTGCCTCGGCCCGTGTGGACGTGGCTCAGTTTGCCTCGGCCGAGCATGCCTCGCGAGGCAGCCTCGGCCCGGGTGGCCGTGGCTCAGGTTGCCTCGATCGCGAGCCTGCCTCGGCCCGTGTAGACGTGGCTTCGATTGCCTCGGACGCATTTTGCCTCGGCCGAGAGCCTGCCTCGCGAGGCAGCCTCGGCCCGCGTGGACGTGACTCAGATTGCCTCGGACGCATTTTGCCTCGACCGCGCGCCTGCCTCGGCCCTTGTGGACGTGGCTCAGATTGCCTCGGATGCATTTTGCCTCACTCAAAGGTTGCCGTGCTCAAAGGTGCCTCGGTCTGAGCTGCTCGCTCGGTGTGGGCGGCCGTGACGACCATCGCGAGCCGAAGCAAACTGACTGCTCAAACTGGCTCACCTTGGCTCGCGAGGCCCACCTCGTGACCCCTTCATTCTGCCTCGGAGAACACGGCTCGCGCGCCGAAAGTCCGAGCCTGGCTCGCGAGGCGTGCTCGGTCGGTCTGGACCCGGCTAATGAAATCCGCTGGATCGTTTCCGAGAAAAAAAAAAGTATTCGAATTTATACAATTTAGCATAACTTCCCCGTAAATTTGCAATTCTTCACAATCTCTGCGTGCGGTTCTCCAGGTTTTAATTTTTTGTTGGGAAACGTTGAGGTCGAAGTTTATCGGACGTATCGACGTTTGAAAAAAAATCTCTTCATCAGTGAAAGGCTCGAGCCTCCGTCGTTTTTCTCTTTCTACTTTCAAATTTCTTTGTGTTTTCGTATTATATTTAAGCACGCTCGAGGGACGAATTCACGAATGTGGAAGACGCGCGCGCATGGCTCGAGTCGCCCGAATTTGATTGAGGATTCTTTCGTCGTTTTTGTTTGTTCATTATTTTCCGCTCGATGCTTTAAGATAGAAGCGTTCGAAAAGAGACGAACAACACCGATACATCGAAAGTCTATCCGTAACTATCGACATCTCTACGATTCGTTTAAAAAATGCCTCACTACGCGATTTCGTCGTGCCATTTTTGCCTATTGTTTTTCCCCCTTTTTTTCTCATTTTTTTTTTCACAAGCGTACGACTATACACGAGAACACGCACCCGCGTCTATAAACGCTTCGTAAAATTGACAATTGCGCACCGTGTCGCGCGAATGGAAAACGCGAACGGAAGAAAAACGAAAAAAAAAATAGAACTAGCGTTCCCCCTTATTTAAATTTGGGCGCGAATAAATTCTAAAGTTCAAACTTTAGAATTTTGTCCTCCGGTGAGAAATCGCGTTTCTCTCACGGAAAATCCGTGCCATTGTTGTAGGCGAAACGAAAATTATTTTTAAAAAAGAAAACAATATTGAGGATAACCCGCACGTGGGCAGCGTGTAAATGTAGCCATATACGCGAGTCTTGACGCGATATATGCGAGAAAAAGTCTTATTCCGTATCTCGATGATTTTTTTCCTGCTCTCCTCGTTTTATATAAACTTTCGAGTTTTTATTTTTCTTCGACAAGACGCGTCATTGGCAGCACGCGTTAAACCGCGTCGGCGATTGACAGAATTTACAATTTTTACTTATTCGTTTTGTTTTTCTTCGGTTACTCCGTTAAAAGCCTCTACCTGAGCAGTCACTGTGCTCTGCTTCCCGCGCCCTCTCCGGCTCCGACTTTCGAAACTTTCAGGATTGTTGCGACTGACTGGTAATTTATTTTCATTTTTCTCTAGGCTCTTCAGTCAGTATATAAAAAATTCACTACTACAAATATTGTTCGTTTTTTTTCTCGTCACAATAATGCTCCGTCTGGAGAAAAAAAGAGAGAGAGAGAGAGATAGCGAGAGAGAGAGCTTGGCGCGAAGTGGACGCAAAAACTTTGGAAAGCGTATTTCGCAGCCGTAAAAAAAACGTCATAACTCGCGTATCGGTTATTATCGGTTCAAGAATATCGGGTGAAAAATTCGTCGCGGTTTCCCTACATTTGCCTACAATTGCAAAAAAAAAACGCATACCGAATCCGAGGAGTTTATTCGAAAATCCGACTAAATTCGTCAAAAAGTCTCGACTCGATATGGATTTCCAAATGAAAAAATTACTCCTCTCCTTATCGGAGGTTTACCGTCGTATAGCGGCTATTTTTCTAGTCTCGATGCAAAGTCCCTTCTCCATTTTCACTTTGGGTTTTTCCTACCCCTTTTCCCTATACCTCGGCCCCAAAGAACAACAAACACCCGACGCGTCACGTGTTGATATGCGCACGAATTATTATTCATTTCCCCTCCCAACACTCGTATCGATCTCTTCGTAATTGGCTTTACTCTTTTTTTCTTCGCGCTTTCGCCTCGTCCGATACGTATAGGTACATATATATGTACACACCTCCGCACATCGATTGACACTTCTCTTTTACGTTTTATATCTCCAATCCGGCGTAATAATAAAGGGCCTTTGTTTTCAACGATACGGCGTATTTTTTTTTTTGGTTTATTTTTTTACTCTCACACACACGGATATATTGTACGATGCAAGACGCACGCGCAAATCGTTTACACGTCGACGGTCAATTGGATTCGTATTATAATCAATAACTTTTATATATATATATATGTGTATATTTATTTATATAATTAATCTTATAAACCAGACTTGTAATTTTCACATTGAGCCACCTATATGCATGAGTGAGTGCACGCGTATGCATATATATATATATATATATATATATATATATATATATATATATATATATATGCAAACACACGCAACAACACGACTACGTTTAAAAAGGCGAGGAAAGCCGCCATTTGTTCATTCGTTAATTGCACCGATTAATTATTCGAGAATAAAAAGTACCAAAAAAACAATAATACCGCTCACGGAGGTGAATAATATCTATGGAATAGCGTTAGTCGAAGCGTGTGTAGTCACGACGTTGAGGTTTGCATCGTTAGAATGCAACGAAGATGTTTTATTTTACGCAAATTTTTCTTTGTCGGAATTACTCTACGAAAAACAAGCGAATATTTTTTAGAATTCTCATTTAGCGATGTACGATAAAATCTGCGAAATGTGATTTTGGATAATGAAAATGAGAATATAAAAAGAATTTTCGTTGCATTCCCAAGCTTCGACCCCATGTATAGTCAGGAATAACGTTACACACTGACACACGCGGAATAATTATCGTTAGTACGATTGACGTATCGCGTGCTTGTGAGTTGAACGAGATTGTCAGTCTGCGTGAGATGTGCCGATGTGGGAATTTCGAAAAGACGATAAAAGAAGAAAGAATAAAAACTAAAGCCAAACGTGAGATATTTCCATGTAGGAAATTGAAAAAAAAAAACGAGAGAAAAAATGCGACTCGTTTATTTCGGATCTGGCGAGTCTCGCCATTGATCCTGAAGGGAAAATGCGATTTGTTTCGCGGGGAAAAAAAAATTTCTCCGCACATATACGTGCGATAGAAAAACGAGGGAAGAAACAAAAGCTGTGGAATCTCACGCGCAACTCGTCGAAAATTTCGGAGCAGTATACAATCATTTGATTTTGGAAAACGTTGAGTCTTTTTTTTTTAGAAGATTCGATCTTTCCAACGAGCTACAGATTATTTGGAAAATTTTGATATCTCCGCGACTGCGAAGTCACCTCGAGACGAATAACTCGATTTGATCGATCGTGTAAAACTCGCGAGGGTCGAACGTATATACTTTCAAAAAAATTTTCTTCATTCTCGTTTTTTTTCACGGATCTCTCTCTCTCTCTCTCTCTCTCTCTCTCTCTCTCCCTCTCTCTCTTTCTCTGAATCCTCGAGAGGTACGTGAATGATTTTTTATCGCTGCATGTATTGTTTTTTTTTCTTTCAGCAAATACAATGGACGTTTGCGAACCCGCTCGCGCCTATACTCGTTCGCACTTGGACTTTTCGTTCACGTTTTCCTTCTTCGTTTGTTTTTTTCAAACTTTCGACCTTCTGTTTTTTCCCTCAGATCTCAGCGAACGGTAAACGCGTTTGAGTCGCAACGACAGCAGCGCACGTTATTGCGTGGCCTACTGCCGTGTTCAACGATAAATCTAACGGACATACAATTATATCATATTTTACGTGTCATCGATATACAAACACGTTTTTTTTTATGCTTGGCAAATAGCTCGAGACGTGTACAATTGGTCGTTTTATACTCCCGTGGCATTAACTAATTGTTTCTGTTTTTCTCGTCCTTGTTTTTTGTATTTTCTCGATTTTTCTATCTCAGTTTTTCCCCCATTAGCTCGCGTTGAGTCGCACTAGCGTGCAGTTAGTTATTTTCTTGCTTTTCTTCGGCAGTCTGCTCATCATAAAATTCTACCCAATGTATTGTTCATATCGATGCTTATCCTCCGTTATTGTTAATATCGCTTTACACACATACAATTCGCATGCATATACATATATAACTATATATATATATATATGCATGAACAAATGTTTATGCAATCAGTAGTACGTAATATCACATGCAATTAAAATAGGATTGTCGGACACGAACCTACGAGATCCTCTATGTCTTCTATAGTAATTCAGTATTTACCGTGACCAATGCGGTGGCTTATCGATATAGTTTTTTTTTCTTCTCATTTTTTTCCCCTCTTTTATTTATTACTCTTGCGCGTGTTAGCCCACGTTTACTCGAAACGCTTCAATTGTTTTTCTACCGTAAATAAAAATTATCATTTCTCTCGCCTGCCCGGGAATTTATGCGGCATATGTGCGCGCAATGTCACCTCGCGACGTATCGCTACAAGTCAGCGCGAATATCGACACCCCGGGCTCCAACCAGTTTTCTATGACGCGATTTTTGCTTCTCCTATTTTTCATACGTTTCTTTTGTGACTACGAACGTACTTGGAACTCTTTCCAGCACCTATCCTGCCAACTCTATATATATATGTATATTTATCTGTAATTATTTATTGAACGTCTAAGTAGTAGCGTAAGTCTCGATTATTAATTGCGAAGAGTCCTTAATCGGTGACGCTAGTTTCGTTTTTCTTTTCTTCATTGTTATTGAGCGCACAGTGTTGATAGGCAGGCGGGAGGTTCTCGCAATTATTTTCTCTGGCGAAAATCGCTTAGGAAATACAGCTATATATATATATTTAATATATTAAACTAAATTTAATATTTATCTATATAAATATTAAATTTAGTTATATATATATATGTATATATATATATATATATATATATATATATATATATATATATATATATAGTGTGTGTGGTAATTGCGGTTATTGCGTAGCATTAGGAATTCATCAACTTCGTTTCACGATTTTCACATCGATACTATCGTTTTTTTTGTTCTTTCTTTTTTTCTTTGTCATCTCTATACTTAAGTACAAACATCCCGGAATTTTAAACGTTTGCTCGCCCCTTCATCTCTTTTTGGTTTTGTTCTCTCGTGTCGTAACTTTAGCAAAGTTCTGAAAAGCGCGGCTCTCGCGACGCGGAAGGATACCGAAGCGAATATTCCAAAAAATTCCTTTATCGTAAGTTTTTTTTTTCGTTCGTTTTCATTTTTCGTTTTTGTCGTTGCAAAATGCGGATAGAACAAGTGTCAGGCATGAGGATTATCACAGTTACAATGTAATTAGAAAAAATCGTATTTTTCCGTTTTCTTTTTGTCGTTGCCCGTCGATCGAAAAAGAAAGAACGATCGGGGTATTATCGCGGTTATTTTCCTCGACGAGACGCACGAATTCTCGGAGTATGTGGAAAGTCACTATAGTATTTTTTTTTCCTACGTATTTTAGGATTTTTCTGCGCATCCCGCCGGTTTCGAGTCATCGAGACTCGTCGGACTAACCGCGAGATCGGAGAAAATGGATCGATCGAAATTTTCACTTTTTCTTCCACGGATCACTGCATATTGCGCGGCGGTATTAAGGGGGTGACGATTTTTGCAGTAGGCGTCGTAATTAAGGACTTTTCGGAGCCACAGATGCGGCCAAAAACTTCAACTTCGAAGTTTGCGCTAAAAGTTTTTTTTCAACCGTGTTAAATTGTCTAGATGAAATGTTTTTTTTTTTTTTTTTTCTTGAAAACGATATAAGCGTAGTCACAGAAACTTAGGAATTAAAGTTTTATCAAACATATCGACGAAAGTCACATCGAAGAGAGAGTGAAAATTCGTTCGTTTCCGAGATCGCAACCGGACCACAATGGCGAGTGAAATTTTCGTATTGCGATGAAAAAAAAAGGTGCGCGTATCGTTGGAAAAGAAACGTTCGCGTTGCGAATTGAACGCGATCTCTTTGCACGCGATACTTGGACGAATGACAATAGGAAGGGCGTATCTGTATGCGTGTGTGAGCGAATATTTTACGATATTTATCAACTCTATAGTTTAATACGGCTCGGAGATTGCGAACGACTGAAAACTCTCAGTAAAAAATCTATACGCGACGAAATCCTGCTGGTTCGTTTTTTTTTGTGTGTTTCGTTCCTCGCGCGTTTTCTAGCTTCTCTCCTCCTCCATTGTCTTCTCGTTTGGTGGCTTGTTACGAGGAACGAAAAGAAGAAGAACAACACGCTTGTCTTTAACTAGATATAATAGGAAAACTTTGAAGGCCAAGAGCTGATCTTGGTCGTACAGTGTGTACGAAGTGTTCTATGTTGCAAATGCTATACGTGTATACACAGCATGATTAGCGTTTACGTTAGGACCAAACTTTCCCATGCACAGATCACGTATAGTATATTATACATATATAGTATTACGATTCGATACATATATATAATAATAGATATATATTAAAACTTTCACGGCATATCAGCTACGTTATAAACCGTCGCGTGTAAAATACGTCCCCGTGTATTCTGCCTTTCTTTTTTTTTCTTCGTTCGTTCTTTTTACTCGGGCGTCATCCCTGTCCTCTCTAATTCGTCTCTACTCTCGTGGATCGAGAAAAACGTGAGAAAACTAAAATTATCCGTTTCGAGTAGAAATAGTTAATTGAGGCCGGACAATTTTTTTCTATCGTTTGCGAGGTTGCTTCTCTATCTCGATCTTTGATCGGTCGAAGATTTTTTTTCTACCTTTTCGATTGCTTTGCGTGACATCAATATTTTTTGTTGCTTTTTCTGCTCTTTGTCTTCCATATATATATATATATATATATATTACTACTACCGGCCAAACGTTTTCGAACACTTCAGATAATTGCCGAATAATGTTAAAATAACATAATTCATTCCATTTATTATTTTACAAAGATACTATATAGCTCTGTATAGTGAATTATATTATTCTAATATAATTTTGCAGTTATCTGAAGTGTCCGAAAACTTTTGGCCGGTAGTGTGTGTGTGTGTATACTTCTTAGGCTGTATAGGCGAATAATCATCTCGAACTCCATCAAACAATTTTACTAGGTACAAGAAAAATGCATGCCAAGCTTGAGCTCGCTAACTGAAGTCCACGTAGAGGCGCTAGATAATTTTGTCCCCCGTCGGATTTACACCGGAAATGCACTTTTCACGATCAGGCTTAAATAAACCAGCTGATTGATGTTTTTCAAATTCGGTTGAAGATTCTCATAATTGACCCGGAAAGCTTTTTTCAAATATCGATATTATTAAATTGACACGAATTGAGACTAACAGAGAAAAAAACATCTTTTTTCAAATTTTTGTATAGGAATACACACATCTTTGAGTAGCTATAATTTCTGTAAAATCATAATGTCGGGTTGAAAAGGACTTTTAAAGCTGTTTAGCACTAAATATAAATAAGTCGTTGAGTTATTCCAGTTCGAACCTCAAGAGTGAATTTCCCGTTCAAGTTAAACGGGGAAGAACTTATCGAGCGCTGTTAGTCAGACCGAAGAGAGTTCGCGATTTGCCATGAGCTTTTCGTCCACCTAACAATATCGTCCGAAGGGTTAGATGACAGTTTCCGACCACCCCCACCCATGTGTACGCGGTCATAAATCTATGGCGGACACAACGCGGATCATTCGGTCGATCGACAATTCCCGTCTGAAAAATCGTTACCGTTTCCCATTGTGTCGCAGTTTTGGTTTGTCTTCGTCTTTTTTTTTTCTCGTTCTCTCGTTCCTATAAAGACTCTAGCCTAAAATCGGACACGCGTCTCCTTGGGTTCGCACACTCGAGGAAGGCCACATTGAACTATTCTAGAGAGAAGGAAAAGAAATGGGTGACATTCGGCGCGCGCTCGTTTCTGACTAAAGTCGTGTAGTTTTCGCCCTCGACGCCTTGTTCCTTAGAGCCTAAAAATTGACCGAAGCGCGACTAATGGTCGGGGGCGAATAGCCAATATAATTCGTACGCAAGATTACGCATGCACGACCGAGAAGACATTTTCGCACGCTCGTTTCTTTCGCACGAATCTTCGGCGTTGCTTACGATCTCGGAGAGAAAGAAACAAATCGAAGATATTCGAATTTTGCAACTTTTTTCGCTCTCCTCGACTCGGTAGCTGGCGCGATCGAAGAAAGGACGGAGCTAAATGTGCGGATGTCTCGGTCGTCGAGCGAATCAGTGTTCAGTATGTCAAGCGGTATACGGATCGGTATACCAATGTTAAAAATGTATTCAAGTGTCGTAACTTGAGTCACAATACAGCGAGCTGGCATCAGAGGTCGTTTTTATCGATCAATGTTGAAGGCTACTAATTTTTCGCTACACGTAGTCCATTAAAGTTCAACATCGAAGTTCCAGTATTTTCTACATTGCTTGCGGAAGAATAAATATTACCATAGAAACGATTTAAAACAATTTGCATACGAAGGAATTTAATCGCAGTTTATATCTTCCTCTGACACATTAGCCCATCGACAATTAAATTCCAGCGCGATACACCATTCTAAAAGAATGTGTCAGTCTACATTGCAGCACCTTTTATTTATTGGGAAAAAAGAAAAGTGGATTTCGCGGAAACGTGGAAGTTGAACTTTGATCGAACTTATCTACGTTTTGAAAAATCATTATCTTTCAACATTAATCAACGAAACGTTCGAGCCACCGCAAAAGCTTCCCAACTTGATCAGTTCATCGCGCGTGCTTCTCTCCCTTTGCACCTCGCGAGCGCATCGACGCGACAAAACTGACGATCATTCGCGCGCGTGCGCGTTAAAAATCTTACCGAGATTTATCGCGTAGAAAAAGATTTTCGATGTCGATGCGCCATCAAGGAGGGTGTTCTTTTTGCGTCGGTCTTTGACCGCCTAATTTTCGTCAGTTTTTTTCGGTCGTGGCCAATCAAGCGGTCTCCGATAGGCGCCTATTTTTTTTTTTTTCGTGTTCTCCAAAATCGCCCTACCTCCCCTTTCGATTGAAAATTCGGGATTACTCGTTTCGCCGTTCGGTTAGCACCAGTGTGAGAAATTTGTCACGAAAATATCTCTCCCTCGCGAACTCGAGGGCAAAGAGGCCTCCGCGAGCGCGATAGTTCCGCTTTTGCTTTTCGTCCCGCGCGTTTGCGGTGAAAAGTGTTCAACGGACGTTCGCCGATGAGTGCGAGGCTGCTAACGTTGAGAATAATCGTTGACGCTTGCCGAGGCAAGCCTCGAGGACGTCGTCGCGACTCTCGAAATATTGCTAGGCACTGCTCGTGAATTGTCCGATCTCACCGTTCGTCGATTGTCCCTCGGCTTGCTGCTGCTGCTGCTGCAGCTCGGCAGGTACGATCGGATCGATCGATTTATCGACGCACGATCTCTCGAGCTCCTTGTCGTGCAGCAGCGTCGATTGCAGTGCGTTGAACATGGCCGTGCGCGCCATTCTCGAAGCCTTCGTCAATTGGTGAATACTACCGGCCAGTGCTAACACGTCTACGTGCGTTGAAACAATAACGAAATGTCAATCTGATCGTGTGATCGAAACTAAGGCGAAATGCTAAGGCCTTAGGCCACAGTAACGGGTATATTATCATGTGCGAATTTAAGAATTTTTTTTTCTTATGAAAAAGTGATTCACTCATGAAATTAATTACACATCTATTTAGTATGAATATCAAGCTGTTAGAAAATATATATATATATATTTTTTTCGATGTACAAAATGGCCGACTACTCGAAACTTCTTGAAACAGCTTTTTTCCAATTGGCGTGACAAATAACTTCAATAATTTTCACTCGATTTACTTTCAATTTTGAAAGTTATGTTCCTAATTGCATTTCGCAGAGAAGTACGTACGGAATTTCTGATTAATCGAAAACTTTTCACTTTATGAGCAGTTTATGAGCAGTTATAACGAAATTTTTCACTGAAAATTCATTTCTTAAGTTCAAATACCTACAACTTTTGAATAAAACAACATTTTTTAAATTCCGTACGTACTTCTCTAGGTATTCTAATGTAGATTGACGAGAATTTTTGTTTTAGTTCTAGGTAAAAAATTGTGGATGCTAAATGTCACGCCGCGGAGCGCCTAAAAAAAAGATAACAAATGAAAATATTAGTAGTCGGCCATTTTGGACATGAAAAAAATCCTAACAGCTTCATATGCATACTAAATAGATGTGTAATTAATTTTATGAGTGAATCACTTTTTCATACGAAAATAATTGGCAAATTCGCACATGATTTTATACCCGTTACTGTGGCCTAAGGTCTTAAGGTAGACCGAGCGCAAACTCTTGATTTCTATAGATTTTGTTTAAATTGTCACCAGACATTGTTCATATTATTATGCATGTTTGAGTAAATTTTCAGAACAGTCGACTATTTAGATTGGGAGATAAAGGGTTTTAAAATTGCAACTTTTAACACTGCAGGATCTGCATTGAAATTTAGGCAGAATAATATTCCGTAAAAAATATTTGTCCCCTATAATAAGACATACGGCAACACCACATCGTTTCACGTATCCAATGACGTAAGTTTGCGCGGCATATTTAAAATAATACTGCAACACACATTTTTATTTGGAAGTAATTTTTAATCGAATAAAGTTTTTAATTAGTTATGAATTAACCAACACTATTATTTGTTAATGAAAATAACATAAACAATATAAAATATTAATATTTATAACGCAAATGTTTTTTTATGATAAGAGGTTTTAACTTTAGGAACACGATAATTATTTTTTCTCGAAATATTCAACAATAATGTTCTGCGGTGTTGCCATGTGTCTTCTTATTATAGAGGAGAAATATTTTTTACG
Organism: Ophion slaviceki; assembly: GCA_944452715.1. Classification (NCBI taxonomy): domain Eukaryota; kingdom Metazoa; phylum Arthropoda; class Insecta; order Hymenoptera; family Ichneumonidae; genus Ophion; species Ophion slaviceki. The sequence continues at coordinate 28,189,280 of OX101794.1, read as the reverse complement.
GAGAATTATTCTGTTTTAACTGAACGTTTTTAGCAAAACTGAATAGTAAAGGCAATCCAAACTTTTTTCACTATTTCCATAACTAGTTTGCTATCTAAACATAATTTGGTTTCAAAATTTATAAACACAATAGAATGGTACGATGAATTGTGTGACCTCACTTTCGGTCGATGCAGACCCTGCAGTGTTAAAAGTTGACATATTAAAACCCATTATATCACAATCTAAATAGTCGACTGTTCTGAAATTTCACTCAGCCATGCATAATGATATGATCAATGTCTGATTAAAGTTTGAACGAAATCTATAGAAATAAAGTGCGCGCGCTCGTTCCATCTTAAGGATAGGCTACTGTGAAAATGACGAACGCCCGCTCGGCGCCCGAGGCAACTCAAGGGTAACACCTTTATTTGAGGGGTGGTTACAACCCTCGAAACCGTTTTTCCGCCGATGAACAAATACACGCGTCTAAAAGTTTTCAATGCATCATCACATATACGAGTTTCAACAAAATCGAAGGCGGACACTTAAGTGATGTTCGTTGTTAGTGTATATCTGAGAAAGCAATTGAAAATCTTAAGGGGTAAGGCCACATTAGAATTTAAAAAAAAAATCGATTTTTTTTCGCTAAAACGGTGCTTCATCGTCGTAAGAATAAGTGACTATTCGATTCATAGCAAGACAATTTTTTTTTCACCGACTTTGAGTGTATAACGTAAGCCCACCTCTGGCACGGCCATAGAGTACCTAAAACTTTAAACGCGTTTTTCACGAAACAGCTTTTTCCAATTGGCGTGACAAATAACTTCAACAATTTTCATTCGATTTACTTTAAATTAAACAGTTGTGTTTCTCATTGCATTTCGCAGAGAAGTACGTACGGAATTTCTGATTAATCGAAAACTTTTCATTTTATGAGCAGTTTTATACGAAATTTTTCACTGAAAATTCATTCAAATACCTACAACTTTTGAATAAAAGAATATTTTTTAAATTCCGTACGTACTTCTCTAGGTACTCTAATGTAGATTGACGAGAATTTTTGTTTTTTTTCGTTCTAGGTCAAAAATTGTGGATGCTAAATGTCACGCCGCGGAGCGCCTAAAAAAAAGATAACAAAAGAAAATATTAATAGTCGGCCATTTTGTACATAAAAAAAATTCTAACAGCTTGATATTCATACTAAATAGATGTGTAATTAATTTTATGAGTGAATCACTTTTTCATGCAAAACAATTTTTAAATTCGCACACGATTTTATACCCGTTACTGTGGCCTAACCCCTTAAATAAAGTGCATTACTTCTTTTTTTTTGTCAGCTTTGAAGGCCCCGTGTTCCCTTATTTCTCATTTTGGAATCACGATGGGTACGTTTGCTCGTGTTCCCTTCTTCACGCTTAGCACGAAATCGTTACTCACGTTTGTCGTCGTTGATCGGTATACACTCAGGATTCTCCTTTCTACGCATGTTCGCGTACTCGATCTCCTTCTTGCGGCACTCCTGGACGTATCTAATCGCCTCGAGCCAGTACTCCATTGCCTTGTGGATTCGCTCACTCATCGTCGCTCCTCTCAGATGTTCCATCTTCGTTTTATCCGCAAAGAACATATTGAATCAATATCAACAGGAAGCACGAGCTTGACGACGAAAGTTTTCGAATTCCCTCGCGTGAAAAGTTAACGGAAAATCGAAAAAAGATTGAGGGGAAAGAACACTCTTTTCGTGTACATTTGAAGGAGTAGGAGATAAATTAATATGGATACTGAGAGGGGAAATAGATGTAAATATGTGTAATTTTTTTTAGGGAAATAGAAAAAGAGTGTAAGAAAAGAGAAACGGTAGAAATAGAGCGAGTGCAGAGGTTGAAGAAAATTAAAAATAATAGAAGAGAAAAGATATGGTAGAATGTAAGAGAACGATGTTCAACGGCGTAACAGCTTTGTGAATAGCCGAAAAGGCGCTGCAAATAAAACTTCTGACTACTACTACTATGTAAAATTGTCCAGAAAGCGAATTTTTGAAAATCAATTTTAACCTCCTGATTTCGATTGTGGAAGATAAAAGAAAATTTATATGTAGAAAAATATTTTCAAAAATCAAGCTCTTGTTTAATGTACTAAAAAGTAGAGAATAATTTGTTTTACCAAGTCACCTATATATGTGACTATAAATAAAAGCTAGGGGCGCTGAACTTTTTAAATGTTTCGTGAATTTGATCAATTTAGTTTCATTAACCGTATTCAATTTGGCACAATAGTAATTCGTTTATACTCCGTTTCAAGATTTTTATTTGACAAATCTAAGGTTGTTTTGCAGTAAATTAAATACAGTTGATATGTTAACGGATTTATGTAAATTAACGATTATATGTCTACATTTCGAGCGCCCCAAGCTTTTATTTATAGTCACATATAGGTGACTTGGTAAACATTATTTTCAAATTTTTAGTACACTAAAAAAAAGCTTATTTTAAAAAAATATTTTTTATACGTATAAATTATTTTCTACTTTTTAGTCTGTAATTGATGTTACTAGTAGTTTACTAGTTTACGGGTTTGTATGTTAGGAACATGGAATGCTTGTAACAAATAACAAACACTATAATTGGGATTGAACTTACGACTAATTGCTGCATATAAACTCTATGCATCATTGGAACGTAACGAAAAGATTTTTTTTTCGTATTGCCCAATTTTTTCGACTCATTTAGCCTACAATGGTTAGCGACATATTTTTAAAAATCCTTATTAAGGATCCATGACCTGAAACTGCACGAAAAATAATTTAGGTAATAATAAAAAGAAAGAAATGAAAAAATAACAAACAATTTTCGTTGCATTCCAACGATGCAAACTTCAACATCATTAAACTTTTCACATACAAACACAGTCGGCTACAAATTTGTTTGTATGTGTTAATGAGATTTGATAGACATGATTAGATATGGTTAACTTTGCATGAAAAGTTGAAAATTTGAGATGTTTTTTTTATATAAGTTGAATCATGCATTGGCACCTCTTGATTTCTATAGATTTTCTTCAATTTTTTTTTTTGTGAAGACATTGTTCATGTCATTATGCATGTTTGATCGAAATTTCAGAACAGTCGACTATTTAAACTGGGAGATAATGGGTGTTAAAATTGCAACTTTTAACACCGCAGGGTCTGCATTGAAATTTAGTCGGAATAATTTTCCGTAAAAAATATTTGCCCCCTATAATAAGACATATGGCAACACCGCATCGTTCCACGTATCCAATGACGTAAATTTGCGCGGCATATTTAGAATAATACTCCAACACTAAATGTTTATTTGGAAGTAATTTTTAATCGAACAAAGTTTTCAATTAGTCATGAATTAACCAACACTTTTATTCGTTAATGGAGATAACATAAACAATATAAAATATTAATATTTATAACGCAAATATTTTTTTTTATTATAAACGTTTTTAACTTTAGGAACACGATGGCTTTTCTTGTTCTCGAATTATTCAAATATTTTTTACGGAGAATTATTCCTGTCTTTACTGAACGTTTTTAGCAAAACTGAATAGTAAAGACAATCCAAACTTTCTTCACACTTTCCCTAACTAGTTTGCTGTCTAAACATACTTTATTTTCAAATTTATAAATACAATAGAATGGCACGACGAATTATGTGACCTGACTTTCTATCAATGCATCGAAAAAAAATTCTAACAGCTTGATATTCATACTAAATAGATGTGTAATTAATTTTATGAGTGAATCAGTTTTTAATACGAAAAAAATGGTTCAATTCGCACATGATTTTATACCCGTTACTGGGGCGTAAGGCCCTTTGCGGCATAGTGTAACACTGGTGTTACACCTAATTAATTCAGATTTTGAGGATTCAAAAGTATTTTTTAATTAAATATGTCGGTTGTAAATGCGTTTCAAACTTCCTAGGACTTCAATAACTGCTAAAACATACCTATCAAATTTGTATTTTCCAAGTAGAGGGTGTCATCAATAACGAAAGTGAAAAAAAACGTGCACTTCAAGAAAAATGTATGCTTCAAAGATTTAAGGGGCTAGTCCACTTCGAAAATTTAAAAAAATCGAAAGCAAGCTAGACTTGAAGAAATCGACGATGATGAGCAATCAGAAGGGATTTTATACGGTGCACGAGTTGCCGATTGAGTTTAGGTAAGTTTTTCATAGTATAAACTTCAAACGCGTTTTTCTCGAAACAACGTTTTCAAAATCTAGCTCCATCGTATCTCTAAAACTAATAAACCGATTCTCTTGAAATTTGAACCACATATTCTAAACATGATTCGCAACAAGATGACCCTCGATGGTTTTAAAATTTTGATTTTTACTCTTTTTTTTGCGAAAAACTGCGAAAAAACGCGTTTTTTTGAACTTTTTTCGTTTTTCATCTGCCATTTTTTTATTTTTTGCCAAAACTTTATATCCGAGGGTCATTTTGTAGCTGGTGTCATACTGAATCTAATGGACTTTGATTTTTGTTGTTTCAGACAAGCCGTTGCCGAGTTGTGATGGAGCTACCTAGCCCACCTATTTTTGAGGCGTTACGTTAAACTATAGTTTTTGTACTTGAAAATGAATAAAAATGAATTAAATTTTTTTTTGAATGTATTTCAAGACTTTATCAAGCCCAACAACTTTTACATTCATATCTTCTTTAAAATCCTCAAAAAAAAATCGCGAAAATAGCCTTTTTTTCTCGGCTCCAAAGTGGACAGGCCCCATAAATTAAAAGCGTGTAAAACAAGGCCACAGCAGACCGTTGTAAACGAACCTTAGCGATGAGAGTAATGACGCGAGCGTGTTCCTGAAAGTGATCAACGATGAGACGATCGGCCCGGGACGAGTTTCCCTGTAGACGAGGGGTCGGTATGTTGTTCGCGCTGCTGACGCGTTTCCCAGGAAAATGATCGGCCAATCCGGCTTCGCATTTTTTCCGTTCCTTCTCGAGTTGTTTGAACTGTTCGAAGGTTTGTTCGAGTCGAAGATGAAGAACGCTGGATGAGCCGGCCCGTCTGACGGATCTGGCGCCGTTGCGTAGGCCCAAGCCGCCGAACAGAACGGACATTGGATTGATAGGGGGAACGGGAACCTGCACGACGGGCATTCCCGAGGGAAAGACGCCCCCGTTGGCTTGAGGGTTACCGGGTCTCATGAGCCGAGCGTTGAGTAGTACCCCCGCCGCCCCCGGCACGCCCGACATTCTCTGTATCTGCTGATGGCGTTGCTTCATAATCTGATTGAACACGTTGTTCTCCATGGACGCTCGCGCGATCTGTTGGGCGAGATGAGCGCTACCGTTGAAAGTCGTCACGTCACCGGCTAGATCGTAAGGATCAATTTTGTACGAGCATTGAGTGTTGTTGCTCGTCGAGCGTTTCACTGGGGCGGAATAAGACGAATTTTGCGGGATTGCCTTGAGGCTCTCGCTGTTGCTGGCAGTATAATGCTGATATCCGTTGTGCACGTGATAATTGTACTTGGTCGCTTGCTCGTTTTGACACTGAAGACCCGTCATGTTTCTCGGATAACCGCGCAGCTTGGCGGCTTGATTGTGGGCCTCGCGAATCTTCGATCTTGGACTCGTCGCCGCAGCGAGATTCGCGTCGATTCTGTGATTGTGATTGAGGCCAACGGGCGCGCAATCGCTCGGACACCCGTCGTTCGCCGGCATATTGAAGTCGTTCAGAAAACGGTTGATCAGCGCTTTGTAATTTTGATCCATTTGCCGGTCGTGCTTGTGCTGCTGGCGCTGTTGTTGCTGCTGCAAGTAAAGGGAATCAGCGTGCATCGGGATGTTGGCGCACTCGTGAATTTCCTTGTAGTCGTCGTAATTGTTGCGCGGGTAATTCAGGCAATTTTGGAGGCCGTTGTCGGAGGGCGAGAAATGCTGAAGGGGTGAATTTCCCGTGTAGACGGGCTCGGTGGCGAGCTCGTTGAGAGACGCGACAGGCCCGAAGTTCTGACTGTTGGCAGTCGTCGGGTTGTAAGTGTCGGGTATGTTCAATGTTTGATTGTTGTAGTGATGATGATGATGATGATGCTGCTGATGTTGATGATGATTCGGCGTCAAATTGTTGCCTATGCTCCGAAGATCCATCTCCGCGAGGGCTATCGTGTTGAAGTTCATGTCGTGGCTCGTCGGTGGATTTTGATAATTGCCGAATATGTCTTTAGCGTAATCGTGAACGGAAGCCGGGCTCTCCGACCAATTGGTGGATTGGGGATAATTGTGGCCGTTGCTCGTTGTCAAGAGGCCGCTTGAGAGCGGATAATTTCTCAATGCACCGCTCCCAACGTCGCTCGTTAGGCGAGCGCGTTGCTGCTGCTGATCGCCCAGTATCGTTCGTTGGCCGTTCGTCGTACTCGTCACGCTTGGATAGTCGCTCTGCTTCTCGAGCGTCTGCGCTATACAATCGTTGAGCGTCATGCTGTTGAGGGCGCTGCACATGTTCGCGAATTCGTGATTGTCGTCGTGGCTGGTAGTCACGAGGCTCGGCGACTTTCCGTAGGGATAATAGAGCTGCGACATGCCGATCTCGTCGTGATAACTGTCGAGGGAACCGCTACGGCCCTTCAGCATACGCAAATTTTGAGCCGCGTCGTTGTAACAACGCGCGTTACCGTTGTAACGATTCACGTATGTTTCCTCGCTTATTATGGGATCGTCGTCGAGAATCTTCGCTACGAGATCGGTCACCATCGAGTTGCCGAGATCTTGCGCCTCCTCCTCGTCCAAGGGTGCCTGCTCGGATACACGCGAAATCAGAGAGGCAAATCGGTTACTCTTTCACTTTTTCATCATTGGGGATTTATGAGATTGAAGTTTGCACTGTTGGAATGCGACGAAAATGAATTTTTCTGCGTTCCTTGAATTTCTTTTGACAGATTTGATACCGAAAGCCTTTGACCATTTTTTATGATATTTATTTTGCTATCTACGATATAAATATAAAAAAAGAACTTCTATAATAATAAAAATATGGAAAGTAGAATGTAAAAAAGAACTTTCGTTGCGTTCCGACTATGCAAACTTCAACACCATGGGGATTTTTTGTTTCGGATGCTCCGTCACGAGAAACGTCAGTTGGTCTGCTGAAAAGTCGGTTTTTTCGCGGTGAATTACGCGTCAATAAGATGTGGAATTTTCGTGGGCTTGGAGTTTGCATCGGTGGAGTGCAACGAAAATTCTCTTTAATTTCTCATTTTCGTTGTTATACAAAATCATATTTTGTAGGTTTGCTGTAGATCGCTAAATGAGAATCTGAAAAATTGTTTGCGTGATTTCCGCAGCTTTAATTTGTCAAAAGAAATTCGCGGAATGAAAATCATTTTCGTTGCATTCCAACGATGCAAACTGCAACATCGTAAATTTTCACAATAAGGTTCAAGAGGTAAGCCTATTTGAAGGTAGATTAAAAACGATTTTTTACTATTTTGATCATACTTGAGGCGTTAGGCTACTGTGCAATTTTCGAAACTCTCGTTCGCCCCTTGAGGCTACTCGGATGGAAAAGGAAGGCCCAACATATGGTGCTGAAGTCGCAGATTGAAGGTGAACTTATGATTACCACGACAGAACTGCTAGTAAAACATGGCGTCGAAGATTGCACCGTTGGAATGCAACGCGAATTCTTGTTTATTTTTTTATTTTTATTACTCTCGAAACTCAATTTTTGCAGTTTTGGGTTATGGATCCCTTGTGAGGATCTTTAAAAATGATACAGTTAGTTTTGTAGGCTACACGTGCCAAAAAAGAATTAGGCAATACGGAAAAAGATATTTTCGTTGCATTCAAACGATGCAAACTTCAATACCATGCAGAACATCAAACGCGTTTTCGTCTAATCTAGATTTCTTGGCATCTAATGAACGGATTGACTTGAAATTTGGTACACTCACTCAGTGTGATAGTAGTTTAGTCTTGGCTGACGTTTTCCTTCTTAACATTTTTTTCTCTAGTTATTAACAATAATTATTTCATTATTTCTAAAAAATCGAGAAAAAAATGCAATTTTTTTGTTATGCCCAAAACACAATAAAAAAAACTTGGTCAAGTTTTAGATGGTATGATCTATTCAAAGAAAAACCTGGTTTTTTGTTTGTTTCCGGTCAACCGAGTGGCCCAAATTAAGTACAACCTTGAGCCCCTCACAATGAAAGACCCTTCACGAGATTGTTTAGAATTTTTGAAATTACATGACGTTGAAGTTTGCATCGTGGGAATGCAACGAAAGTTCTTTGAAAAAAAAATGTATCTTCATTTCTATTACAATCTTTCATTTTTTTTTATAGATTAAGGTTGTGGATCTATTATGAGGATAAGAAAAAACCGTTCGCCTGATTTTCGCACCCTAAATTGACGAAAAAAAAAACGCGAGCAATAGGCGAAAAATTAACTTTCATTGCATTCCAACGATGCAAACTTCAACATCATTTAATTATTAAGATTTTTTAATGCTATTTTGTAATTAATATAAAATGCACATACAAATAAACGTCCATACGATTTTTCAATCTTACTTATTCCTTTAAAATTAATTTTTTCATATTAGCCTGATTTTTCGGTCGTCACAGTAGCCTAACCCCTTCAGGGGCTCAAAAACAGTACAAAAAGGCGATTTTTAATTTTACATCGAAGGAATGCAATGAAAAACGATCTTTTTAATTGTTTAATACTTTTTCAGTCGATTCAGGCTGTGAAAATCATTCGTCTGTTTTTACTTGTCCTTATTAGAGATTTGTGACCTCAGTTCACAAGAAGAGACTCTGGATGATGATTAAAATAAATAAATGAAATATGAAGATAACAGAGTCGTTGTCTTCCAACTATGCAAACGCCAACGCGATGCAAATAATCCGATACTGAAAAATAGCTATTTCAAGTACCATAAAACTTTGGTGTTGAAGTTTGCATAGTTGGAATGCAACGATTTTTCTTCTTCATTTTTCATTCTTTTTTTTTAAATCATTATCTCGTCTTTTTTTTTGCAAATTGAGGTTGTAAATCCCTAATGCGAATACATAAAAACGTTTCAATAAGTTTCACAGCCTAAATCGGATAAAATTGGATCAAATAAAAAGAGTGCAATAAAAAAAATCATTTTCGTCACATTCCAACGATGCTAACTTCAACGTCGTGTGAAACTACACAACTATGGTCCAGATTTGTCAGGTTTTAAATTTGTGTTTCTCCCACTCAAGAATGGATTTATATATTGAAGGCCTTAGGCCTCGGTGACGGGTATAAAATCATGATCACAAATTTTTTCGTATGAAAAAGTGATTCACTCATAAAATTAATTACACATCTATTTTGTATGACTATCAAGCTGTTAGAAAATATATAATTTTTTTTCTCGATGTACAAAATGGCCGAGTACTAATATTTTCGTTTATGTTTTTTTTAGGCGCTCCACGGCGTGACATTTAGCATCTACAATTTTTTACCTAGAACAAAAAACAAAAATTCTTGTCAATCTACATGAGAATACCTAGAGAAGTACGTACGGAATTTAAAAAATATTGTTTTATTCAAAAGTTGTAGGTATTTGAACTTAAAAAATGAATTTTCAGTGAAAAATTTTGTTATAACTGCTCATAAAATGAAAAGTTTTCGATTAATCAGAAATTCCGTACGTACTTCTCTGCGAAATGCAGAGAATCATAACTTTTAAATATGAAGTAAATTGAGTGAAAAAAGCTGTTTAGAGAAGTTTCGAGTAGTCGGCCATTTTGTGCATCGAAAAAAAATATTTATATTTTCTAACAGCTTGATATTCATACTAAATAGATGTGTAATTAATTTTATGAGCGAATCACTTTTTCATACGAAAAAAATTTGTTAAATTCGCACATGATTTTATGCCCGTTTCTGTGGTCTAAAGCGTTAATACCTCTCTTTTATACATTTACCTCAGATTTATACATCTAATAGACGCAGCCAATGCGATTTTGTTTGAAGAGGTAGCTGGACTATAGTTGACGCCTTGGGCTATACAGCGAACCTCGATATAACGAATCTCTAGGGAAGTTTGTTATATCGAGATTATGTTCTTTAGAATGTTCTTTACAAAAAATATATTAGCACCATAAATATAGGGATATTTTTTAAAGAACAAAAGGTTTAAATTATAGCAATTTTTACAATTAGCAATTAGAGCACAAAGTTTATTATTATGTTGCTGTATCAAGGTTTCGGGTGTCAATCGGAAGCGAATGGACAAACCTTCGTTATATCGAGGTTTATTGTACGTCGACAAATACAGTAGAACAAATGTTCTACTGCGGAAAGAAACTTTTTCAAACTCCCTTACAGGACAAATGTTCGCCATTGCTGCTAAAAACAATATTTGTCGATCGATGAGAAAAAATTAACAAGGAGATGAAGAAGCGAGCGTTCACCTTGTTGTTGGAGTTTCTGCCCAGCAGATCGTAACTCCACGGATCGTACTCTCCATGCCTGTTGTCGGTGGAGCAATTGCTCGGCGGCGCTTCGAACATGTTGAAGCTGTTGTCGATCTGCACGAACGAAAGAAATCTCAATTGTTTATTCTGCCGCTTCTACGCTCCGCCCGACTTTCCTGCCCCGCGGTTTTTTTCTACTCCTCGTCGGTTCGACCTGCGAAGATCTACGAAAAACTCAGTGACTGTGTAACGCTCCGACCATCCTATTTTACTCCAGTCGCGATTACTCGTAAATTTCGACGAAACTTCGAGAACTTCGATTCGCGTTCGTATCAAAACGACCTCGCGATAATTCAATAACGCCCGAAACGACGAAATGTTCGAGAAAACGTCGCAATTGACCGTTTCGTCGGTGGGTCATCGTGTGCGACGAGGTACACGGATCGAAGTGGGGAAACCCGCGAGAGAGCGAGCGAGAGGAAGACGAAAAAACGGTGAATACGCGAAAAAACAAAAATACGACGTACACACGTCGATTGGCGTGAAAAATTGACGACACGCGAGTGTTGTGTGTTACGACGATGCGTTTAACGGTGGGAGGGGGTAGAATTGAGTGTACCTTGCCACCGGCGAGAGCATTGTTGCTGAGTATCGAAGCCAAATTTTGCACCTTGGAGAGAGCCATTTATCAGGGTTTACGTTCGCCGCCTGCCATTACCGTTTTCCACTATGCGGCTCGTGTGCGCCTGTCCTCCCACACATATCGCTATTTCCATCTATATATCTATATACGCGCGTATCCATGCACGCACACACAAACCGCGTACTAACTTCGCAGTGTCGTACTGCTGATGCAACGTACACGTACGTACGAACTTGCCCAGACAGATCGTGCGCTAGCGTGGAGAACGGAGCGAGGGCGGACGTTAAACTACGCAGCGATACATTGTACGTGTACGTATGCCGCAGTGGCCCAATCTACGCACACTTTCTGCGACGTTACATCGTCACGAACGCAATTACACATGTGCACAGATCGCATGTACCTGCATACAGTTCTGTCGTTTTTTTTTACCTCTTCGTCTTGTCGCTTCGCGTGAATCCGCGTTTTCTCGGTGGGAGAGACACGCGACGATCTAACCCGCTCGGCGGATACGATGGTACTGCGGCTCTCGCTTCCCCCTCTCTGAGACCCTTACGCGTGGCCGGTCGCGGTAGCCATTGGCCGCGACCGAAACTTGACGGACTACGTCTGATCAAAAAGTGGCATTTACCAAAAATATTTTTATTCGATAGTATCGTTTAGCTATGTTCCCTGAAATTTTCGTTGAAATATTCCTTTAAGGGGCTATACCAGTGTGACACTTTTAAAAAATCAATTTTTTTGTTCCTTTTTCGACAGTTTATACTTCAAGAATATCATTATTATTTATATAATTTATATGAATATCATTTTATCTTGCAAAAATCGATAGTTAAATCATTAAATGCGTTTTTCTCGAAATTAGATTTTTGAAATTTGCTGACATTGTAACTCAAAGAGCAATTATCCGATTGACTTGAAATTTGAACTGAGTACTCTTGAATATATTTACTCTACAATGACATAGGATATTTTTGATTGGATGAAAATTGACGATTCGGCATTGAAAAAAACGACCATTTTATAGGCAAGAAAACAGACTTTTTTTCATAACTACGCCATTTTGTTAGATTTTCATATTTTTCGAAAATCCTACGTCATTGTACAGGAAATATCTTCCAGTTTAACGACATTTTTTCCTTTTTCGGTTTCAGCTACTCAATCGGCCGGAATCATGACAGCAGTGGAGGAACTTTTTTTTGGCGCCTTCGAAGGCAGCGCATAAGTCGCTTGGATCTCAATATTTTTCTATGAAAAAATTATGTAATATAGGTGAAATATAGCGAAATATATTCTTAATTTTCCAAAACATTTAATCGAGTACTTTTCTTGCAAAAAGTTCCCGAAGATCAACCCAATTTTCAGCGTTCACACGGGTACAACCCCTTTATTTGAATGAGCTACAGCTTCTAACAGTTGGCCGGGCGAGAGGTAGCAGCACGGTACTTTAAGGGGAATATACACCTAGATGGTCGAGGTCGAGGATTTAGAAGCTACGAACATTCCGTCGACCGCAGAAGACCCACACTATGGGCCTGGTATCGATGATTCCATGTAAGTTGACAAATTTCATGATTTATTCATTCCCAAATTTTCAAACGTGTTTTTCTCAAAACCACGTTTTTCAAATCGGTACCCAAAGTTTCTCGAAAACCAATGAACCGATTGCCTTGAGGTTTTTTGTGGCTATTCTATACACCATTATCTAGTACTTGTCTTGGGTTTTTTTTTCGTTACTTAGTTTTTGTTTTATAGGCAAAATAATAACTAATTTTTGGCCCAACAATCACTATTTATGTTCATACGTCCGCCATTTTGTCATAAATCGATATTTTCAAAATCACCTCTGACAAGTACCAGATTATGGTATCTAATTTAATAATCTTTTTGGTTTTTTTTTCAGATGATTTTTGAAGAAACGCCAGTGGGTACCGTATACGCAGATTTTTTTACGACGCTCCAAGGATCATACAATATCCTTGTATATTTTTGATATTTTTAAATAAAGAAAATTAAACATATTTTTGAATGTATATACTTTTAGATAATTAAAACCCCAATCCGAAATTTCAAATTTCCTTGAAAAAATTCACAAAAATGACTTTTTTTCCGGTTCCTAGGTGTATATCTCCCCTTAAACCCGTTTTTCTCGAAACACTTTTCAAATTCGGTGGACATGATATCTCGAGAACCACTCGATGGATTGTTTCCAAATTCACGGGAGATACGCCCAGAAACATTTAAAGGTCGTTGACGATCTCACTTTTTAAAAATCGAACTTCATTTTTCTATAGTTACGTAATAATGACGAATTTTTTCATAGATTTTGTATGCTCGGGGTTCAGCTCGTCGTCACGTTGTTGAAAAAAATGATTTGAAAAATCGACGATCGTCAACGACTCGTGTTGATTGTTAACTTTAATAACTCGTTTGGTTTTTAGATTTCGGATGGACCGTTTAAGCCGGAGAGTGTCCACCGCCAAATTTCGACATTAGCCGGCCGCCATGTGTTTGTTGTTTTTCTGTATTTTTTGGTGACTTTTTTCAAGGCTCTCAATATATGTATCTTCGTGTTAAAAAAATGCGTTTTTTTTCACCATTCGTATCCCTGAAAAAAAATTCTCAATTTGGCCATTTTTGTCGGGCCTCTAAGTAGCCCCTTAACGCGAATTCCCGGAAACACTACGAGAAATTCTCGATTGCATTTCCAACGTCGATCGTCCATCTTTTCGACAATATTTGACTGCATACGTAGGTGCGTGGTAGCCGAAAATGATCGCGAACAATATATGCTGATAAAGACAATAACAAATGCACCCTATCAACACAATGATGTCGAATTAGGATGAAATGTCAGCTGAATTTTATTATCATACATATGCGTGTATGGCATAAAAAGTTTCATACGTTTACCGATACCGCCGCCAATTCGTATTACGCTTACCTGCAAATAACTTGAGGACGCAAAAAAATATATCAACGCTATAAAATAATAAAGTGCATTGTTCAAACGCCATTTCGAGTGATTAAAATGGGCTTGAGAAGAAACGTGTATCTTTCGTCTGTGGGAAGCATCATTGTATTAAAATATATCGTAACGTACGGCAGTGTTTCTCCGAAGGACCGCGCTTCCGCGAAAGAGAGCCAAACACTTCTCAGCTCGTAACCGTCCGCTCGACGCGCGCGATTTTACATTTGTCGTGCGGCCGAACAGACGAGGCGCACCCTTGCTTTCTGCTGAGGGCTTTGGCTTTAGGCTACTGAGAAATTTAAAAAATCGGTTGTCGCCTGAGGCACTCAAATTAAAGAGGGAGGTCCAACATGTGCTGCAGGAATGAAGGTTTATTTGTGATTACGATAGAACTGCTGGTGAAACTTTAAGGGGTTTTCTCACTTTAGACGCTAGAAAAAGGCTATTTTCATGAATTTTTTTGATATGTTTATTTTATGTATATTGATATAAAAGTTGTTACACTTTCGAAATACATTTTTTTTAAATTCATTTATTCAAGTCACTATTTATAGACAAAATAGGTAGTTAAAAAAATGTCCTAAAAAAATTGTAGGTTTGCGCTGTTGATGAAATCTCGGAGATGGGTCATCGGGAACAAAAAAATCAAACGGTTTCAGATTCAGTATGTTAGTGGCTATAGCGCATATTATACGGTTTTTTATATATGCAAAAATAACAAAATGGCGGACAGTTTTCGAAAAAAACAACAAAAAACGTGTTTTTTCACCGTTTTTGGCAAAAAAATACTAAATATCAAAATTTTAAAAAATTCTTGATTTGCGCTATAGCTATAGTTGTAAAGAATATGTGGTTAAAATTCGAACAAGCCGTCGAAAAACGTTGTTCCGAAAAAAACGCGTTTAAAGGTTGTTTGGGTTACATGAATACAAAAAAATGTTTTAAATGTATTTTGAAAGTGTATTTATTAAGGGGTTAGGCCACAGTAACGGGTATAAAATCATGTGCGAATTTAACATTTTTTTTCGTATAAAAAGTGATTCACTCATAAAAATAATTACACCTCTATTTCGTATGAACATCAAGCTGTTAGAAAATATATATATTTTTTTTCGATGTACAAAATGGCCGTCTACTCGAAACTTCTCGAAATAGCTTTTTTCCAATTGGCGTGACAAATAACTTCAACAATTTTCACTCGATTTACTTCAAATTTAAAAGTTATATTCCTAATTGCATTTCACAGAGATGTACGCATGGAATTTCTGATTAATCGAAAACTTTTCATTTCATGAGCAATTTATGAGCAGTTATAACGAAATTTTTCATTGAAAATTCATTTCTCAAGTTAAAATATCTACAACTTTTGAATAAAACAATATTTTTTAAAATTCCGTACGTACTTCTCTAGGTATTCTAATGTAGATTGACGAGAATTTTCGTTTTTTGTTCTAGGTAAAAAATTGTGGATGCTAAATGTCACGCCGCGGAGCGCCTGAAAAAAGATAAAAGACAATACTAGTACGCGGCTATTTTGTACATCGAAAAAAAAATATATATTTTCTAACAGCTTCATATTCATACTAAATAGATGTGTAATTAATTTTATGACTGAATCACTTTTTCATACGAAAAAAGAATGGTTAAATTCGCACATGATTTTATACCCGTTACTGTGGCCTAAGGCCTTAACGCATTTTTTCATGAAGAATCTCGGGATCCGTTTAAATTTGATTGTCAACGAGCGCAGTGAAGTGTCGGTGAGAGTTATCAACCGCAGCTAAGTTCACGATTTTATATACGAAACTATGACAAATTTCGTTAATCGAAATACTTTTTTTTTCTCTCGGAAACGACGTCGTGGAACTTGATGAATCTTGGAAGTTATTTTTATCGGGTGTATAAAAAAAATCAGTATTCTAATATTCATCGATGAAGCGGCCGGCCTTCGTTCCTAAAGTGTTGCGAAACTCATTCTCCGTCTCCCTCGCTCAGCCGTTAGCGCCCCCTGCCGCTGTCTCGCTCCCTCTCTCTCACTCTTGCACCCCAACCGTTTCACATCACCTCAAACAAAACTTTACAGCTTCGCTAATTTATCACATTTTTCGACCATTCGCCATTAATCATTTGTGAATTAAGCCTACGGAACAATGGAGGACCGAAAAATTGCCGACATTATTGGCGATTGAAGCAATCGGCACTTCAGCTGTTTATCGCTCGTCTTTTTTATCGATAATAACAACTACAGGAATAATGATAACACTAATGATAATAATAAAAATGAATTATTGTACAAGAATTGTAATAATAGTAATAATGAATTGTTATACAAGCATAGTAATGAATTATTATACAAAAAATAGTAATAATAATATTAATGAAATATTATACAAGAATAGTAATGGTGATGACATTGACAGCGGTAAAGTCGATCAAACATGTACTTTCGTGTATAAATGTAAGAAATGTAATATCCGTCAAAATGTCACTTACGTTTGTGTCCCTCCGCATTGCAACGTCTTCGCTTCCGACTGTGCCAATTCTAACTCGAATAAACGACATGCGGTCGCGTTTATAGTTCGTGCAGGTGTAAGCATGCGGCGAGCGGCACAGAGGAATCCTTAAGAATATCTTGGACGGCCGAAACTTATAAGATTCGTACTAACGGCGAAACAATTTCGTTTATCGATGCATCAAGTACGTCTCGGCACTACTGAACGTTTAAAGAGTGTCGCTACGACTGTGCGCCGAGTACTCTCTCCCGCGCGTCCATAGAAAAGCGCGAGTTCCTCTCGAGATCTTTTCCGGTCGCGAAGCACCATCTCTTGAGTTTTTGAAAAAACAAAAGCCTATCGCCGCAACCACGGGATATATATTATTGCAGTGAACAATTTTAATCGCGTGGTCGGCGGAGAACCGAAAACTATTCGCGATCCCCGAAAATCTTGGCGCCTCTCGCGGCCTGAGGCAGAGGCTCTACTAGTATAGTAATAACTTGGTAAAATATATTGACAACTGTGAACAAAATTTAAAAAACGAAACATTACTCGAGATTCTGCTGGGTCTAGGGTGCAAGACGGATAATAAAAGTGAATTGTCGTTGCACAAGCCATCTAAAGATAGTCTTTTAAAAAAGTGGTTGTTGACTCTGAAAATGATGCTTTAGGTTATCAAGGCGAGTCTGCAGTCACTCTACAAGATTTTGCGAGCGATATTAAAAGTTATTTTTGTTATGTACAATGTATAAATATAATTTCAAATGTCCCTTGTAAAAAGTATGCTCTGAAAAATAGAATCACTCGAAACCTGCAAGTGACTCTCATAACCTTAAAAAATTTCAATCGAGAGCTGACAGGGCTAAAAAAAGGACCGGAAGATAGATTTATTCACTGCATTAGCATCTTACAATCTTCCATGAAGTTAAATCGAACAGACAACTGGCAGGGAATCAAGAACGAAGTAATTGTTTCCGTTTGCGGCTATACTTTGACCGGCCATATTGAAATATCGCTGCGCCACCTCTCGGACGTGAAAATTGCGAATAAAACGTGACGCGACTGCTGTGGTGAGATGTGCGAACCTAGCGGCGAAATTTGAAGAAAAACGATTTTTGTTTTTCAAAGGTGCAAGAAACGCGTCGAGGGAATGTGGAAAACGTGACAAATTAATGTTGCATCGAGTAGACGCGCATGCGCGCGATAAATCTTCAATAAATCGTTTCTTCGTCTTACATACAGGCATGGAGCCTAGATACCAGGAGGTTCAACGGCAATGCAAAGGCGCCAAAAAAGCGTCCCCGAAAATGTCCCGAAGTGATGGCGCTGGGGTGCAGCGGCACCTACATATACAGTAATATATTGGTCAACGAGGTGAAAGTGATCGGATGAGTTTCTAACCTCACGACAGACCGATAGTGACATCAAACGTCGAAATATCCGCCGATTCATAATTTCCTCATGACGGTTCGGGAAAAAAAAACGCAAAAGCGAGAAAAGATCTCAAACTCAAACTCAGAATGGCGGCGATACAGCCCATCTAGAAAAACGTGTTTTTTTACATATAGCTTCACGGGAGAACGGTTTTCTCGTAAAATATAAGGCCTGAAACAAAAACCAAAAAAATGATAATTTATATATTATTAGTTATGAGACTACCTAGAAATTTGCTTTCAAATTTTGCAAAAATAGCGCCCTTTGAAGGAAATAAATCTATTTTTTGCCAAAAAAAGCAGTAAATTGATTATAAAAAGAAGTTTACATTTAATCAAAAAACGGCTACGTACTCCCATAAAGAATATAATTGTGAAGCTGCTATCAAAATTTCAAATCGATGCAGGCAAAGGTGGTCGAGTAATCCGTCTTCCGAGATCGAATAAAGTGGTTTCGAGAAAAACACGTTTAAAGTTGTACGAGCAACTCAGCGCGCGTACCAAGGCGCTGCGGCCAAATCGGTAATTGAACCTTTAAATAAAAAAAAATGCTACAGGACCAATTGCATATTGTTTTTATGACACCAAAGTATTTTTAGGAAAGAAAACGTCTTTCCAAAATCCTAGAGTGGTGTTATCCCTTGACATTAATGAGGGTTAGGTACATCATCTGTGATCTGTCTTAGCAGGGAGGCTAGAGTAGGAGGAGTCCGATCTCTTATGGAGAGACTTGAAAAAAGTGGCTACAAAAATATGGTCCTACCGGGATGGCGCCACTATCTCCAAAATCTCGAGACACGAGCTGGGTGTGACAGAGACGGAACAAGTAAATAATGAGAAGTGAGCTGCAGTGCAGCCAGATCGCGCGCAAAAGTTACCCCCTCTCTAGTCTCTTGCGCGCCCATCACACAATCATAGTAGCGCGTGTCCGTGAGCGAGCGACGCTCGGACGTCTTCGGAAAGAGCCGAGCGCCATCGAAGTTTCCCGACCGCGCCTTCGGCAGCTACACCAATACATGGACGCTGAGCACGTTCATGTGCGGCCAAGCTGAAACGAAGGCTTCGAGGGAAAAAGCAATCTGAGCACGACTCGCGCGTGGGGTCACCCGACGGCACGAGCGAGGCTTTTAGATGATTTCAATGCTTATTTAGCTCTTGATTCTCTGCGTTATTAATGTATACAAAAAAATGTATCGCACACTCTGATCGCTTATTTTTTTAGTTTATACGTTAATTTAAATATAATAATAAATCTAAATTACAACTTATTTATCTTCTAAAATATTGTTTACGCTTTACTCACACCCGTCCTTACGCCAAATAAATTATAATTCATAAAATTAGGCGGAAATATATTTATATTCGTATTATTATATTAATTCTCATAGCTCTCATATGAAAACTCTCATATGAAAAACACAAAAAAAAACTTCAAAACCTTAGATTTCAACGAACCGAGAACATACATCTTCACATTTTCAATCATGACGAATTTTTAAGAACAATATCATCACAAACACATCTGAACCAAAACAATATGCATTACCTAAATTATCAAAACATAAATCAAACAACACAAAATCACAACATCTTATACCCAACTCTTACCAATAGACAACAGGACACAAATAATAATCTTTCCACTGATCCTCTGAATAATATAAATTCGACAATCACATTAAATAAAAGGAAAGAATGGCTTATAAATCTCTCCAACATTGATATTCCGCTACACATTTCCACATTCTTGTCTCTAGGTGAAAAGTTTTGTTTTCCTTACCTGAAACTCTCAAACATAAAAACTCATATCCACAAATCGATCTCCGAACTTGAGTCCAAATTAGATTTTTTACTCGACAAACCTAGACAAATCGAAATTAGAAGCAGATTCACTAAAATCTTAAACAAAATAAATATTCCAACATCATTTTCCAACACCAATCAAATTATAAAACACACGTCCTCATTCTTAAAAAACAACCCTCAACTTTTAGTTACACGAGCTGACAAAGGAAATTCAACAGTCATTCTTAACAAATCAGATTGCATTACAAAAACTCATAATTTACTCGCAGATTCCGCAACTTACAAATTAACAAATAGAAATCCCATCAACACTCTACAAAAAGGCATTAACAATATTCTCTCCAGATGGAAAACCCTGAAATTCATTGATGAAACAAAATACAAATACTCAAAAGCTGAAAATTGCAACATATCTCGTCTTTATTGTCTGCCAAAAATTCATAAAAATAATTATCCACTTCGTCCAATAGTATCATCAATAAATAGTCCAACACATAAACTAGCTGAATTTATACAATCTAAACTTTCTAAATTAATCAATACGACTAATTCACACGTCAACGATAGTTTCCACCTAAAACATTCACATTCTAACATCTCAATTCCACTCAACTACAAATTGGTCTCGTTTGATGTTGTTTCTCTCTATACCAACATCCCATTACAACTTGTTATTCAAAGCCTTCAAAGAAGGTCAAATATATTTTCAAAAACATTTCTTTTAAACGAAATAATTAAAGTCATGGAATACATCATGTTCTCAACTTTCTTTATATTTGAAAATAAAATTTACCAACAAATCTCAGGGTTACCAATGAGCTCACCTTTGGCTCCAATACGGCATATAGGGCATATGAAAAAGAGAAATTTCTGGGAAAAAAATGAGAAATCATGAATTTTCAGTAAAAAAAATGTGTTTTTGGGAAATAGACCAGAACTTGAATATGTTTTAAATAATTTTTTCTCCGAAAATCTCAAATACGACTAAAATATGAGAAATTGTGAAAAATTTGCACTAGGGACCCCTGCGGACCGAAGTCAGGAACGCTACCAACGGGACCATCTCATCGCTTGTAGAATATGTACACTTTCTGGTACTTAGGATTCGCGGCCGGATGGATGATTAGCTTGTTTTTGGGGATAATGCTTTATCGCTTGATGAAAGTATGAGAATTAATATAAATACGAATATAAATATATTTCCGCTTACTTTTATGAATTATAATTTATTTGACATAAGGACGGGTGTGAGTAAAGCGTAAACAATTTTATATAAGATAAAAAAGTTGTAATTTAGATTTATTATTATATTTAAATTAACGTTTAAACTAAAAAAATAAGCGATCAGAGTGCGCGATACATTTTTTTATACATTAAGGAGGTACACCAGCTTCAGCAAAATGGTGATAGATCAATAAAATTTGGTGAATATATTCTTTAGTATTATTCATGTAGATACAAATTTTTTCAGATTTTTTGGTTGTGCCGTTTTCTTACAAATAATTCACAAGCGTTTATTCTTATACCCGGAATATATACCTATATCTATAAAAACGCTATGCTTATACACGTGAACTTCAATGTTCAATTATTCGATAACGGCACAATGAAAAAATCTGAAAAAAATTGTATTGACATATATAATACTAAAGAATATACTCACCAAATTTTATTGATCTATCACCATTTTGAAATTTGACCATGGTTTAGCATGGCAACATTGTATGAAGCTGGTGTACCTCCTTAATACCGCAGGGAATCAAGAGCTAAATAAGCATTGAAATCATCTAAAAGCCTCCCGCGTGCCGTCGGGTGAAGTCACGCGCGAGTCGTGCTCAGATTGTTTTTTCCCTCGAAGCCTTCGTTTCGGTTTGGCCGCACATGAACGTGCTCAGCGTCCATGTGTTGGTGTAGCTGCCGAAGGCGCAGTCGGAAAACTTCGACCGTGCTCGACTCTTTCCGAAGACGTCCGAGCGTCGCCCGCTCACGGACACGCGCTACTATGATTGTGTGATGGGCGCGTAAGAGACTAGAGAAGGGGTAACTTTTACGCGAGATCTGGCTGCACTGTCTGGCTGCACTGTTTCCTGCTCGAGATTTTCGAGATAGTGGCGCCATCCCGGTAGGACCACATTTTTGTAGCCACTTTGAATTGCACAGATCGGCCTCCTCCCACTCTAGCCTCCATGTGTCTTAGATCGCACCCATGTTTAGCGTATATCTATATATACATATAGGTGCCGGAGCACCCCAGCGCCATCATTTCTTGTTCCCGTTTTAGGGACGAGTTGAAAGGCCTCGCTGAACCTCCTGGTATCTAGGCTCCATGCATAATACAAGTCTGGAAACTCCGGCGTTTTTGCATGGTGGAAAGTCGCATCGTGAGTGAGGCAAAAACGTAGTTCTTCATTAATCCACTGGAAGCGCTGTCAAGTAGAAGTCGTCTTGTAGATAAAGATATACAGCAATGGAAAAATAACCTCCTGACAGCCAGTACACGTGATCACAACGTTTCCAGAAATCTAAACTACGTGAAACGCTCCGGTACAACCGCAAAGTGTAGACTCGGCCTTATCCTTCGCTATATTTTATTATATTCGATTGAGGATGCGCCGGTTCCCCTATCAACGAAACGGCCAAAACATTTTTTTGTGAACAACAAACTCGCCAAACTGACAAATCAATAAAAAAAGGTGCCTTTTAAACATACACAATGCATTCATTTCTTTTTTGTATGCCTCTTCCATTATATTCATTTTAAGATTCATATTAACATTGTTAAAAAAGCAAAAATGAAAGTTGTAGAAACAAACGAAGAATGCAGTATACTAAGAATAAACATTAATTATAAGGAATAAAAATTTATAATGCACAAATTTGTTCATACCCCATCTACTCAAATGGCGAAAGACCAAATAAAAATAGAAACAGAAGTTCGAACATACGAGAAATGTAGTCTACTGAAATAATAATTCTCATTCTGCCCGGGGGTTCAGGAGTGAAAAAATACTCAATCATTTTCCATTTATATCGCTCTTACAAATGTTGGGTCTGTTCGTTTTGGCTACACTTTTCTACACTTCTTACGCCTTTTGAGGACTTTCTATTATTGTATCTATTTAAATTGTAGAAAGTTGAGCTAAACCAAACAGACGCTATGTTTGTTTCGAAAAATCTGCGCCCTTGCACAACTGTTCAGACCTGCGTTTGATTGGTTAACTTCTACCTAGCAGCGCTTCGGGTGGCAGAAGCGAGAACTGCCCGTTTGCCTCATTAGCCGAGTCACTCCCCACCCTAAGAGTTTCCAAACCTGTATGTAAGACCGTGCTGGAAGTATATGAAATTAGCTGTTATTCATATTCGTGGGTAATGAGTAATTTTTTATAGAGTAATAAGAACGATTATCTTGCATTGTAACCCAAGTAGCGATTTCCTAAAAGTTGTCCAGAAGTCGTCTGAATAGGTATCAAATGTCCGCTCGGAAGTTACCTATAAGTTATCACGTTTCTGGAAGTTATTTTTTCGGAAGGTTGTCAACTTGGAGGTATCTTCTGGACGGAGATTTTGTCCTCATTTAGACGACTTTTGGACAACTTTTCGAAAATTGCTACTTCGGAAGTTAGAGAAATTCGTGGTATTTTGGATAGTCACTTGTGAATGTTTTGATCTATGCAGTTGAAATGTTAATTTCCAGCGGCCAGGACACTTGGCGACACCACCAGTTGTTTTTTTAATTCACAGA
Organism: Ophion slaviceki; assembly: GCA_944452715.1. NCBI lineage: Eukaryota > Metazoa > Arthropoda > Insecta > Hymenoptera > Ichneumonidae > Ophion > Ophion slaviceki. The sequence goes on along the minus strand of OX101794.1, from coordinate 28,165,764 downwards.
CCTTTTTTGTCCATTTTCAAAACAATTTCGGGGTCAGTTCAATTCCCATTTTGGGTGATTTGACATTACATCGTTGATGAAAAAGAACTTTAAACCCGAGTATCCGTTACTCCCGTAAGATAAGAATTTGGAAACTTATTCGTCGATGCAACAACAGAATGTTCAAATTCTTCAAGGGCATTAAGGCCTTAGGCCACAGTAACGGATATAAAATCATGGGCGAATTTAACAATTTTTTTTCGTATGAAAAAATGATTCACTCGTAAAATTAATTACATGTCTATTCAATATGAATATCAAGCTGTTAGAATTTTTTTTTTTCGATGTACATAATGGCCGACTACTAATATTTTCTTTTATCTTTTTTTAGGCGCTCCGCGGCGTGACATTTAGAACCCACAATTTTTGACCTAGAACAAAAACTAAAATTCTCGTCAATCTACATTGGAACAACTAGAGAAGTACGTACGGAATTTAAAAAATATTGTTTTATTCAAAAGTTGTAGGTATTTGATCTTGAGAAATGAATTTTCAGTAAAACAATTCGTTATAACTGCTTATAAAATGAAAAGTTTTCCATTAATCAGAAATTCCATACGTACTTCTCTGCGAAATGCAATTAGGAATATAATTGTTTAATTTGAAGTAAATCGAGTGAAAATTGTTGAAGTTATTTGTCACGCCAATTGGAAAAACGCTGTTTCGAGAAGTTTCAAGTAGTCAGCTATTTTGTACATCGAAAAAAAAATTCTAACAGTTTGATATTCATACTAAATAGATGTGTAATTAATTTTATGAGTCAATCACTTTTTCTTACGAAAAAAAAATTGTTAAATTCGCACACGATTTTATACCCGTTACTGCGGCCTAAGGCCCTAATTTCCTACCGTTCTTTCCTTTCTGTTTCTACGTCGAACTCCACACGTGATGAAAATTTTCCGGATATGAAAAGCTCAGAATTACCAGCGAAATCGAACGACCGGTAATTTTTTTCACCGCATCGAATTTCCTCGAAAATTTGCGGAAAATGTAACATTTCAAAAAGTAGGCGAGGTTCTCAAAGACACACTGGACACTTTTGCAAAACTTTTGAACATCTGTATTTCGTTCGCAATTTTAGCCACTAAAGTAGCGAATAAGGTTCTTTCTTATTGTACTCGACCGATACTCTCGAAATCCGAGCACATATATATATATATATATATATTTATATATTTTATAGTACGGCAGGCCTTGTAAAGCCGAAAGAAAAAGCTCTTCTTTTCCTTGTTTTTTTTTCGATCACAGATGCGCGCGCAGGCTAAAACATCGGCTTAACGGAAATACGCGACCTTCCTAATCGCAGTTAACGAACAACATTCAAAATATAGCGAATATTCATTTCCAACGACATTGTCGTGGCATAAATACAATGTTCTGTTTGTCTCTCTTTCTCTCTCTAACTCTTCCTTGCTGAAAAAATACTTTGCGATTGTGATTGAGAAAGAACGAATATTCTCAGCTTCGAAATTTAACGCGAAGAAGCGTGAGAAGTTCTCAAGCGTGTAACAAGTAATATATATACAGGGCGTTTTGTTAAAATCGACCCACTCGGATGTCGTAGAAACTGCTGATCATACTAGATACGTATGGTGCTGAAGTTTGCATAATTAAGATGCAACGAAAATCCGCCTTTCTTCCCCCTATTCTCATGCAAACTCTTTTTTTGCAGGTTTAGGCTACACATCCTTGATATAAGAATTTTGAAAAACGTACTGGTTTCGTAGCCTAACTGTGGCAAACAAAATGTTTTCGTTGCATTCCAACGGTGCAAACGAACGTGTCTTCTGGAAACACTCGACTTCTGTCGCAAGCTCATTTTAATATCGTCAGAAGTTTCGAAGGCATTCGAGCGGCTCGATTTTAACCGGACACCCTCCGTATCTGTGTATACATCTATGTATATATCTAATTTTCCTTTAGACAAGTATTTACATATTTACAATAAATTCAAGCACCGATTTGAATCCCTTTTTTTTCGTTGCTGGAATGCCTCCACGCGTTTCTTCCGCAGCGTGATTATCACTATGTACATCCGGCACTCTCTCCTTGATTCGATTTACTGGTAGGCGTGCGTGTGTGTGTGTCTTCCAAGTGTAAGTGTGCACCGTATTGATTCTCGAAGGTTCTACGGTTCGTTTAACGGCGATAAAGAAAAATAAATAACACGTTTTAGATGGAGAAAGCGCAGGACAAGTCGGCGATAATAGCTGAGGAGACGTCTCGTTGGAGCAATGGAATTTAGGGAGGAATTTCGCTAGTCTGAATACGTCACAGCTTCATCATGGGACTTCGTTGTATGTAAGGAAACGATTCGTTCCCGATGGTCGTGTAGAATAGGAGATAAGCACTGGTGCCTTGATTCTTCACCTCGCTCGGGGGCACCTCGCTGACGAGCTGATCGTCGTACTTGTACCATCTGCAATGCACAGGGCGCGGGCTTAGTTTTGAGAATTTGTGAGACGAAGGAGTTCGTGCGGTGGCTCGCTTTGGGGTTTCCAGTCTTTTGGATATTCAGTTTAATTCAAGGCAGTCGTCTGGTTTAGAGGATAAAACAATCGTTTTTCATCCTTTGATCGATGGTTCAGCTATTGGAGATGTTCCTAAAGTTTTACAAGTCAACTCGAAGTTTTTGAAGAAGTCAAACGAGTTTTTCGAAGATTAACACTGGATTCCTGTAAGGTGCTAATAATTCATATTTTTCCGACTGAGAACTTTGAAGCGCGTTTTAAGTAGCCAAAAGTAGTAAAAAAATACCCTAAGTCTTAAAAATAGTGACGATATATTTCCTTTAAAAAAGTCATGAAAATCAGCATTTTTTTCCTCGCGTAAATATAAAAAAGGTATTTTAACGTAGATATGAAAAACCAGATAAGTAACAACGATTTTCGAGAAATGTTGATTTCTTGAGCAATGACGCGCACTTCCATTTCTTATAACAAAAAACGTGCATGCAAATGTTAGTTGCAAAACGATTTTTCAATATTTCGCAAAAATCTTTGGTGCGTCTCTAGTGCTTTATATCTACATTGAGAAACGCTTTGGTACTTTTCCGTAGGTTTGGTCCTAATTAGAAAAATTCCGAGGGCTTTATCAAAAACAGATGGCTTTGAACAGCCTGTGGAGTGCCCCGCCAATTACGGTTGACAAAATTTTCGAAACTTTTCATTGTTCTCGTTTTTCGTATGTTCTTTGAGGAACCAATTATATAGCTTGAATAAAGTTTGTGAATTTTTGTAAGAATGCTTTCAAAGTCAAGTATCTGCGGAATGGGCAAATGGAAAACCGTGTCGAGGCTTTAAATTTAGGATTTTCATTCTCGAGCCTAGATGGGTTTGTGAAATTCTTACTTGTGTTGCCCGACGTTTCTGCAATACGCCGTGTAATGGCCGCCGGACATTGTACCGTAGTGCACCGACACTGCGTATAATGACATCTTGTGAAAGTCGTATTGTATCTGCGTGTCGTCGGAGTTCTCGTCGGAAACGAGATAATTGGCAAGATTCAAGTCGGCCAACGGAAAGTCCACCGATGTATTTGACTTTTGAAGCCATCCCTCGCTCTCGGCGAATCGATTGAGGTGTATCACAACCGTGGGCGGCAGTTTTATGAAATCGAACTTTTTCGTCGCGTCCCGAGGCACTTTGCAGTTGTCACACGTCCAGCCTGACACCTTCTGACCCGTTACGAATTTTTTCACGCAATCCTAAACAAAAATCGTGAAAATGACGTCGTTTTTGTTTTCGAACGGAGATCAAGAGATTTTGCTTTTTTGGCTTTTGTAATAATCATTTTTCTCGATGTTTTTCGCCCTGCAAGAAATATCGACATGAGAGTTTTCTTTTTCGAATTTAGATTGACGAATGCGCAGTTTCTTTTCTCTCGTTTTATGTCTGTCGTTCGCACTGTATTTGCAACTTACGTCCAACGTGCAGCGATTCGTGTTCGGTAGGGATAAGGTGAGACTGTTGAAAGTCTCGTACGTGATGCTACTGTTGTCGCAAGTCGAACAGATGATGCTCGATTTTAATTGTCCCATGAATAACTCCGAAATAATCGATTCGCCGTTGTTGAGTGACTTGTACCACTGCTTACGAGCGATACTCATGCCTCCTGAATAATAGTCGACGCCCTGTGAAACATAACGTTATTATTATTATCATATTATGTTGTATTGGGTATATTAAATATGCAGGGTGTCCTGTTATGAATGGATAATCCTGCAACTCTCAATAGGTCAGATAATGTCCTACTCAGGGTTGCGAAATTTGTAATGAAAAAGTAATGCATTATTTATTACTTTTTGAGTGGGTAATGAAAAAATATTTCATTACCCATTATATTACATTCAGTAATGTAAAAAAATTCCATTACTCATTACATTATATTTTGTAATGTAAACAATTTCCGTTACTCATTACATTGGATTTTGTAATGTAAAAGATGTTCATTACTCATTACATTATATTTTGTATTGTAAAAAATGTCTATTATATTTACGAATATTTATAACGCATATTTACGAATATTCTTTTAACTAAGGATTATTTTGCCAATATCGAAAAGATAAAAAAAAATCGGTTTTTTTATGACCTCAAAGTATCCTAAAAACGCCCTCAAAAGTTTAAACCCCTGCGATTTTTTTTCATTGTGTTCCGAATGATCGAAATTGTGGTTTTTGCCAAAAATCGATTAAAGGCTAAATCTACCACCTTTTATTCGTCTTTTGAGAATCACAATTTTTTTTGGCACTGATCCGAATATCCGCTGCTAAAAAATGTTGATTGTTGAACAACGGGAACAAATTTTTGTTCCCGTTCTCAAAACTAGAGATTCACACCGTCAATTTCCTTTTTTTTTTTATTTTGCTGTACGACCATTTTTCGAGGAGTTACAGCTATTTAAAAATGACCCTAAAATTGGCGGACTTTTTCAATATCCTTTAATTCTTTTGCCTAGTGTATTAGAATTTGTAATGTAAAAAATTTCCATTACTCATTACATTACATTTTGTAATGTGAAACATTTTCATTACAAAATGCAATGTAATGGGTAATGGAATTTTTATACATTACAAAGTGTAATGTGATGAGTAATGGATTTTTTTTACATTAGAAAGTTTAATGTAATGAGTAAATAATTTTTTTACATTACAAAATATAAGGTAGTGAGTAATGGAATTTGTTCACATTACTAATGTGTAAAAAATCGCCACGACTCATTAAAAGGTAATATGGATTATTATTCGTTTCCCATTGGGTCAGATCGACCCAGTGCAAAAACCGCTGCACCTAATGGGAAACGAATAATAATCCTCATTACATTGTAATGAGTAATGGAGATTTTTTACATCGCATTGCTTTAGTAATGTGAAAAAATTCCATTATTCATTACCTTATATTTTGAAATATAAAAAAATTCCATTTTGTAATGTAAAATATTTCCATTACTCATTACATTACATTTTGTAATGTAAAATATTTCCATCAATCATTATATTGTATTTTGTAATGTAAAAAATGTACTACGCATATCGTGCCAAATACTTTAAAAAGGTGCGTAGTTATTGTCGATTCATATTATTTGTAGAAATGGCATGCAAAAAACCAAAAGCAAAAAATATTTTTATGTACAATATGAGTCATTTGAATAAACGAAAAAAAATCGGTCTGATAACCAAATTTTATTTAAAAAAAAAACAAACTATTACGATAATCAGCTATTTAAGGCCCTAGGCCACAGTAACGGGTATAATATCATGTGCGAATTTAACAATTTTTTTTCGTATGAAAAAGGGATTCACTCATAAAATGAATTACACATCTATTTAGTATGAATATCAAGCTGTTAGAAAATATATATATATATATTTTCGATGTACAAAATGGCCGACTCCTCGAAACTTCTCGAAACAGCTTTTTTCCATTGGCGTGACAAAGAACTTCAACAATTTTCACTCGATTTACTCCAAATTTAAAAGTTATGTTCCTAATTGCATTTCGCAGAGAAGTACGTACAGAATTTCTGACTAATCGAAAACTTTTCATTTTATGAGCAGTTTATGAGCAGTTATAACGAATTTTTTCACTGAAAATTCATTTCTTAAGTTCGAATATTTACAACTTTTGAATAAAACAATATTTTTTAAATTCCGTACGTACTTCTCTAGGTATTCTAACGTAGATTGAGGAGAATTTTTGTTTTTTGTTCTAGGTAAAAAATTGTGGATGCTAAATGTCACGCCGCGGAGCGCCTAAAAAAAAGATAACAAAAGAAAATATTAGCAGTCGGCCACTTTGTACATCGAAGAAAAAAATATATATTTTCTAACAGCTTGATATTCATACTAAATAGATGTGTAGTTAATTTTATGAATGAATCACTTTTTCATACGAAAAAAAATTGTTAAACTCGCACATGATTTTATACCCGATTTTATGCCTAAGGCATTAAGTCAGTCACACTGGAATGGTCCCTCAAACGTTAGTATTTTCCAGTACGTACTTTTTTCAAGTCATTATGCAACCAATCGAGAAGAAAAACGAGAAATTCGTGCGAGTCTTGTTGTTCGTTGCAGTCGAACTGTAACCTGTACTGCCCAATGACGACCTGGAGGACAAAAAAGCAAATCATCCGAATGAGAAGTCGAATCGCGACGGCGCTTAAAACGCTTTCGAATAAAACGCTTGATTATTTATGTTTCATGTGTCGCGTATCACTCGAATTACCTTAAGGTCGCGGGGTGATATACTCTTGTATTGTCCTCTCCATAGTGCCTTGATAACGTGAGCAACTTCGTCGGCGACCTGACCCTGCTTGCAGATGTTCAAGCTCTTGTTCAGATCGTCGAGATACGCGTCCTCGTTGAAATACTTGGCCAGGCGTATATTATTGCTCAGGCACTGTATTATGCTGTTCATGTAGCAGGAGTTTCCTAAATTCTTCAGTCCCGTTATTCCCGGACGCTGTGAACAGAACGACGAAAATCGATTTAGACCTATGCGGGGCCAACAAAAGGATGCTGAAAAACAAAAATAAAGAATGTAGCCGAAAGGCAAAAATGTAAATCAACATAACGACATAAAAATACACCACTGCCATCCCATAAGTGTATAGAGACCCCAGGGCCAATTATCTCAAATATGTAAATACGACCCAATTAAAATAAAAAAAAAATAAAACGAACAAAAAACATATACGGGAAAAATAAATAAAAAGAAAATACAATGACTCCAACAAAATCGTAATAAGTTCGCCGTGAATGAAAATCGCGTTATTTGCACACTGACAATTACCGTATACTTGACATGTGGAATTTTTCGAGCAGTGTCGAAGATACGGCAGATAGAAGCTTCCCGAATAAAAAAACCTTTTTCCCTTTTCTCGGACATGAATTATTCGACGGTAATGATTTAACTCGAAACTACCCGCAGGTTTATTTCTTCGTGGATTATTCGGGATTTAGTAACCGGAGGGTTGGAAGTACAGGGGGAGAGGGAAGACACTGCTGTGACAGAAGGACGTGATGAAATTGTGAGGATTCCTGATTACTACTATGCCACCCCCCCCCCCCCCCAGATACGTCGGAAAAATCAGCGTTTTCATCTCATACCCACTGGCATATCTCTCCATTTTTTTACCTTTTTAAAATACGTCACAATGTACAAGGGCAACAATTTCCCGCGCAGATAAACCATGATTGAATGAATCTCGGATCAATTAAACTACATCGATCGTTTTTTCGTTTATTATTTTCCCCTCCTCAGTCGGAATTTCGGTGGTGATTTTTTTTAAAGCGGTGGAATCCGTGAATCACAGGCTGATACTGAGAACGCATATATCGAACTCGACTATTCGGATTGTCGAATTCGTTCACCTCAAAGCCCGGCGGCGGTTTTTTCATAATTCGTATTTACGCACAGCTTCTATATAGGGTAAGGTGCCCAATTATTGGCACTTTAAGGGCGAAATTATTGGCACTTTATGGCCCAGTTATTGGCACTTTAAGGGCTCAGATATTGGCACGCTAAAGGCCGAATTATTGGCACTCTAAGGGCCCAATTAGTGGCACTTTAAGGGTCCAATTAGTGGCACTCTCAGGGCCCAGTGATTGGCACTCTAAGGGCCCAATTATTGGCACTCTAGGGGCCCAATGATTGGCACTTTAAGGGCCCAATTAGTGGCACTTTAAGGGCCCAATTATTGGCACTCTAAGAGCTAAATTATTGGCACTTTGAGGGACCAATTATTGGCTATTTAAGGGCCCATTTAGTGGCACTTTAAGGGCCCAATTATTGGCACTTCAGGGGCGCAATTTTTGGCACCTTAAAGATCACTGTGTAGGTAGGAGAGTAGTGTCAATAATTGGTGGGGTGCCAAAATAAGGTCACTACCCTAGCCTTGAGCGGAGGTTTGGAAAATCACGCACGAGAGAAACTCGCGAGTACGAAAACTTTCGCGATAGGGCGGTAGGCTCGCCTCGGCGATGAATTCAACGAGAGATTCAAACACGACCTTATTGTCTTTACGAACACCCCGCGGACAGAGCTGTTTAGACACACTCGGTCTCGCGGGGCTATACCGTATGCGTTCTGGCGGCGAGCAGTGGTCGTTCGTGACCAATTGGATTTGGAAGGCTGTAAAGTGTCCCCGTGTTTTCTCATACACGTGCCTCACTGAACTCTGACCGAGTCGACTTCGCCGCAAATCCAAATTCGTCATAATCTTGTAATTTCGATATTGTTATATTCTAAATAACGAAAAAGAATGAAATAGGATGAAATAAAATAAAATGGAAAAAGAATAAAGTATAATGAAATGAGAAAAAATGAATACAGGATGAGAATACAATTAAAGTTGTTTGTTCGATGTCGAAAGTTCGCTTTCGGATGAGACTTGGTACTTGCCTGGTATTTTGGTCCAGACTTAATGGTAAAATTGTAAAAAAATTACGGAGGGCTTTGGACAGAGGGTTAGCCTGCCATTAATTCGTAACCTTGACCATTTTTTCTTCGCTTTTTGTGAATATTTTAACGAATCAATCGAACATTTTCCTTGACAATGAACTGCTTTGGTATTTTGGTCCAGATTTAGTCCTAAAAATTGGAATTTTTGTAACCGAGAGCTTTCGCCAGACATTTAGTTATCCTAAACATTTTTTAATTCTCTTTTTGCGTATATTTTAACGAACCTATTGAACATTTTCGAGGAACTTCATTATTTTTTGAAATCCACTTTAAGGAGGGATTCGTTGATTGTCATGATTTCTTTTTTAAACGGAACATTTCGTCATCATTCTTTGAGACTCAGGGTATGTTTTACTACTACGCTTGGCTGTTACATGGTATTTTTTTAAATTCATCTTTAAAAATGGCGGCGGTATGGCACGATCTTCTAAACCGCATTTTCAAAACTGGGTTGACGGATAGCTGAATAACTAATCGACCGATTCTGATGAAATTTGGTCTAAATCTTTTCAACCTTATTGTCTGAAACATGACGCTAAATGTTTTTGAACATTAAGAAAAAAAGTTTTTTTTATTGCAAATTGTGGCAATTTTTTCGGATAATTTCATTTTTGTTTTGAAGTGCGCCATTTCATTGATTTTGAACATTTCTCACTTTTTCTTGGTTCATATTCTGCGTATGAGTGTTAATGGAAGAAACATCTTCGTTGGATTTTTTGTCAGATTAATCTCACCGACGCTACGTGTCACGCCGTCAGATAACATCCGCCTCAAGCAATTTAGCAAACCGTGCCATACCTCCACCATTTTTGAAGATTTATAACAAAAAAAACCATCGAGCAGCCAAAAGTAGTAATGCAACCTACCCCAAGTCTCAAAAATGGTGAAGATATTTTTCCTTTAAACAATATAAGAATCAGCAATTTTATCCTCGTCTAAAGGTATGTTCCCCCTTAAATTCCCTATATCAGTTCGTAGTCTAACATGTCCGTGTTACTCTTCGAAAACATCCTTCGCAATTATTCTCTCTCTCTCTCTCTCTCTCTCTCTCTCTCTCTCTCTCTCTCTCTCTCTTGTATTACAAATTATAAAAAAAATAGCTTTTCGATCTGTAAATAATTACCGTCATTTGCGATCATTTATTAAAAAACGAATTATATTTCCCTTCTTTCGTCAAAAATCAATATTTCCGTTCCCTCGTAGAAAAAAAAGGGATTATCGATTCCAAACGAAATTTCGAATACACGTATTCCGCCGAAAGTGGAAAAAAATGTTGATGCGAATGGTGAAAAAAAATGAAGAATTAAGAAAAGCAGACGTTTCTGGGCTCTCTCGTGCGAGAAAGTTCGTAAGCACATTCGAATAGGAGGAAGACGATGTCCAATTTTAAGGCGGGATATGCATTTAGACAGGAAGAAAACAAGCAATGTTGAGGGATTTTAAAAACTGAGAAATAATTATTTTACAATTATCAAACTTTAGGTATAATTTAATAGTATATTTAAGTATACGACACAATTTTTCTTTTAATTGATTCATCATCAAAATGGCGGAGCCGTGGCAGTGTGTTACAGCAAGATCGCCGCGGGAGTTGCGAATCGGCGTGCAGTCTAACTTCCCGTAGACTTTGATTTGCAAAAAAGTTCAAACATTTTTTCAGTCAGAACATGTATAGTTTCTATGTGACGGTAATTAAAATGAAGAAAATGCAAATTTGAGAAAATGCCACGCATCTACAAAAAAATCAACATTTCACGCAACATTTCTGTAAAATGTGGATTAAAGAAGTAGTTTTTTTTTTCAATTTTTCAAAAACAATTTTCGTCAAGTAGAAGGTACCAATATTATCAATATATATATATATATATATAATAGAATACAATATATAGATATACAATAGAAATATATATAATATATTTCTATCAAGTTTCACTTCAATCGGCTTAATAGTTTTTGAGTAATCCTGCACGCCAATTTCGATAATGCAGTTTTGAAAAAAACGCAGAATGAGAAACTTTGGGAAAATATTCTACATTTATAGTCCTATCGTTTAAAGAAGAAATAAAAAAGAAATCGATTTTTTGATCGTATGTCCCGCCTTAAGTACTCCACGACAAGCAACAATTGTCGTAAGACGCCCAAGATAAAAAAAAATTATACGAAGAAAAATAGAAACGAGGAATTTCATTCCAAGATCTTCGGCAATAAAAGTGAAGGAAAAGGCCTGTCGTATTTTCCGAGTCTACGTCAATTTGCACAGTCAGGGAAAAAAACGTCTCTTCAACCAGGTCGCGAAGTCGCGCTATTAATTTCTCAACAGACGATTCATCCGTCTACGATATCGGCGGGAAAATCCTTAAATCCGTATTATTATTTTTCTCCCTTTATCAGACAGCGAAGAAACTTGCCTGGTTTGTTCTATCGGGTACTCGGAATAAACAGCGTTATCTATTGCGATTATGTCGATAACTAAACAAGGTCAGACCGCATTCCATTCGCGACGTTCAATCGTTTTAAGCGACGATTCGTTATCAGCATTTGGATACGTCATTAACGCCTTTGCAAATCATTCGCGAGAGGAAAAAAAAGGAACGAAAGAAAGCAATCGATCTTATCCGCGTTTCTGATTCCGAAGACGAGATTTAAAACCGACGAGGAACTCTGACAGGGAAATAACAGGCTGCCGAATATACGCAGTGGTGAGTGCATGGTCGGTGTGCGGCTTCGGCGATATCCCTTGTTGAGGGACCACCCAAGTCCAAAAGGGCGAATTTTTTTTTTTTTTTTTTTCAAACCCTCGAATGACCTTGAAAATTGCATCGTTGGAACGCAACGAAAATAATTTATTTTTCTTTGATACGTTTCTTTTGGATTTCCTTTTTATCTTATTTCTTCATTTTTATCATTATTCGAGATATTTTTTTTGCAACTCGAGGTCGTAAATCTGTAATAAAAGTACGCAAGAACGTTCGAATGATATCCATAGCCTAAAACGTTAGGCTATGAAAATCATTCGAACGTTTTTGCTTACTTTTATTGCAGATTTACGATCTCAAGTTGCGAAAAAAAAGGTTTCGAAAAATAATTAAAAAATAAGATTAAAGTAAAAGTGAATAAATAAGATAAAAGTACGCAAAAACGTTGGAATCATTTTCACAGCCTAAAACATTAGCCTGCGAAAATCATTCGAGCGTTTTTGTTTACTTTTATTACAGATTTACGACCTCAAGTTGCAAAAAAAAGGTCTCGAATAATAATAAAAATGAAGAATTAAGATAAAAATCGTTGTATTCGAACGATGCAAACTGCAACGTCATAGCTTTGAAGCATACTTGAGGGTTTTACTAACTATCATTTCAATGTCGAACTCGAAATATTGTGACTCAAAACTTTAGACGCGTATTTATTTACCGTAGCAACGTTTTTCCAATTATTTACTTCATATCTTCACGGTATCCTCCAAACAGACTCCTCCACAGGAAATGCGTGGAGAATTATTAATCTATTACAAACTCCTCTGGTTGTCAACAATTTTTCACGATTTTTTTAGACGATTCCCATTTCTATGACTACTTTTCGTGGGCTTAGGCTACTGTGATGGTATTAATGTTTGCATCGTTAGGATGCAACGAATTTTTTTTTTCTTCGTATTACCAAATTTTTTTTCCGCCCACTTAGGCTACAAAAATCACTGGAACATTTTTGAAGATCCTTGTTAGGCTTCCATAGCCTGAACTTGCAAAAAAAGGGTTTTTGGATGGTAGTGAAAATAAAGAAATTAAAAAATAAAGAAGAATTTTCGTTGCATTTCAACGACGCAAACTTCAACACCATCTAGTGTGAATATTTCAGAACTCTCGTTCGTCGCTTGGGGCAACTCAAATTGGGGAGGAAGATCCAACATATGGTGCAGGCGTCGCAGATCAAAGGTAAACTCATGATTACAGAGATAGAACTGCTGGTAAAACTTTAAACGCGTTTTTCTCGAAACTATGTTTTTCAAAACGGTGTACACGATTTATCGACATCTAATGAACGGATTGACTTGAAATTTGGTACACTTGTTCAGTGTAATAGTAGTTTAGTCTTGACCGACGTTTTCCTTCTTAACAATTTCTTTCCATTAATTATTAACAAAAATAGAATTTTTCCTCGAAAAATCGAAAAAAAATTCAACATTATTTTGTTGACGATTGAAACACGATAACAAATAAAAGCTCGGTCAAGTTTTAGCCAATATTATCTATTTTAGGAAAAAAAAATCTTTTTTTGTTTCAGATCAACCGGGTGGTCGAAATCAAGTACACCGTTGAGCCCCTCATGTTTAAAGGTCCTTCACGAGATTGTTCATAACTTCATTAATTATTAATATTTTCCTATGAAATTTGATACACAACTTTGTTAATGTACATACAAATAAATGTCCAAATGATTTTTCGTCCACCTTACTTATTCCTTTAAAACCCATGCTTTGAAATAACCCTGATTTTCGGGTCGTCACATTTCTCAAGTTATTATCACGCAGATTATGAACAATTTTGATACATTAGTGGCGGTAAAAACTCGAGGCACTTATGCTCCGAGCATCGCGAAAAATATCAACGCCTCCAAAACTCCGATAAAAAGTTTCATACACTTCGAGACGTGTGCAATAAAGTACTTCGAATATTTTTTCGATTGACTCTTTTTCAAGCGCAAAAAATTCTTAATTACATCTATTTTTTGGCTTTTCGGAGTGGCGTTACCCTTTGAGGCAAAGTGTGACAAATCTTTCTTTTCTCCGCGACAACCGACATTTCGTAAAAAATAGTTTCGAAGTGAAGCTGTTCTTTTTCCCCACGACGTCAATAGTCGCGAAGAAAATAATGCAAAAAGAGAAAATCATTTTTTTTTTCGTCGAGTCGCCAAACAAATGTCCTACTCACTGGATTGCTGTGATGAACAACACTGAGTATTTGTATCTGTACCATATTTACACCCGAGTCTTTCTGTCGTCACTATCGAATAAAATATTCTGGCCACCCGATACCGGCGCGATGTTCACAAATAGTAAAAAACAAAACGAAAGGAAAAAAGAACTGTAAAATGAAACGAAAAGATCGAGTCAGAAGCCACGCGACGGCATTGTTGATGAATTTTTTTTTCGCTCCCGGGGCCTATCGATGGTGAATCTTCGAATTGCGAATGGCACGGTAGCCGCGAGTCAACTGGGCACGTGATAACGAATTTATCTCGAGTCGTATGTAACACATCACGTGATTACGGGGGAAACAGTGGCGTACACGAGTTGTGCTGATCTTTGATAAAGTTAGAATTTGTACAGGCCGTGCATAGCCTGAGGTTCACAGCTGGATTCGTATCGAGCCACACGTGTGTGCGAGCCGAGAAAACAACGAAACATTCCGCGTTTTCGCACAAGCCACTCAGGTTGTTCGCCTTTACGGGATGCTGAAAAAGAAAGAAGCTCACGAGTTTTTAAAGAGCGTTGGAGCATCGGCCACAATCCAAGATTTAATTTTTTTTAATATAAGTTATTGTCTAGAGCATAGAAAATCTTTACGATTTTTTTTATTTTTTTTTCACCACAAAACACCAGAGATAAAAATAGTTCAATGAATGTAGATGTACGTGCAGTTAGACGGACCGTTCATGACACGGGTGATGTAATTTTTTTTGGCTATTTAGCACCATTTCTATCAACGAATTAAGGGGAGGGTAGGGGTTTGCACTTTTGAAAAATCGATTTTTTTTTGTCTTTTCTTATAGTTAAACATTTCAAGAATATAATCCCAAAATTTCAAGTCAACCAGAGCAAAACTCTCGAAGTTATTGAGTATTTAGTCCCGCTCATCTAACACTGTAGCTCCGACTTCTCTAAACTTCAAACGCGTTTTTCTCGAAACCACTTTTTCAAAGTCCGTGTTCACTGCCATTTGAAAACTGCATGACCGATTTATTTCAAACTTGGTACACACTTTCTACATATAAAATACCTCGCCCCAACGGTTAGTTAGAGATTTTTTTTACATTGAGGGGGTTTTCCACCCCCAAAATGGCGGAATTTTTCGTGAAAAATAGCACTTTTCACTTTACATGACCGCCAAAAATTTAGAAATTAAAAAAAAAATTATCAAAGTCCGTTGGGGGGAGGATTTGATGATACTTTGACTAAATTTTAATGATACTTGATTTTAGATAATTTCTAGCTGACATACAGTGAACACCGCAAATCGTGTTTTTCCAAAGGTGTTCTTGGAGAAGCTTTTTGTTTGTGGATATTTTCGCGTACAAATTTCACGGAATGTTCTTGAAATGACACTTAACAATGTACAAAAGGTTTCAATAAATTTACTCTATCCATATAGATGAAAAAAATCGCAAAAAGGTGTTTTTTTTTCACGCTGAAACCCCTACCGTTCCCTTAAGTCAGAAAACCAGTTTACGAGTACGATTTTTTTAAGTGATTTTCATGATTTTTTTATTTGGATTTTGCAACCTACTGTCGAAATTTCACGTAATTCGCTTCAGCAGTTTTGGCTCGGCGTTGATGAATCAGTCAGGACATGTTCTTTTATATGTATAGATTAGCATCTACGGAATGATTCCATAAAATGTATGCATTTTTTTGAGGTTGACTGAAAGAAAAAACTCATAAACCGTCATTCGACGCAACTGGACGGCTCCAACCTCCTGAAGGGATCATCACAGAGTAAAATTTTCAAAAAATCGTTTTTTTTTTGCATTGTCCCATAGTATAGACGGTTATAGACATGCTGGTCGATCTTGGGGCGAAATTCGAATTATTCCGATTGCTACAGCCTTTCTCAGAAAAAGGGATTCGACCAGTTTTCGTTTTTCTTGAAATGTTTTTCAAAACGGTGTACACTCTCAAAGGAAGAGTTTTCAAGCAATCCGTCTCAAATTTTGTTCAAAAAACATCTCCATAGCAAGATAGCGGCTTTGATACTGATTAATAATCTTTTTACAAATTTTGTTTCGGATAATATTCACGCCCACAACCGGGTACACCGTGAAGGCTCCTTTTTGTACGAAGACATTTTCAACCGTTAAAAAAAATGTTACAAAAAATAAAAATAAACGTTTATAAAATTATTTTCTGTTCCTCACGAGTGCTTTGATGTGACATAAAAAATCAGACTAATTAGAGTATTTCAAACGTCGAAAAAAAAAATCGTGAAAATCAGCTATTTTTTCGGACCGTTACACTGCGACGATCCCTTAAGGGGTTATATACAGTAAAAATGTTCGAAAAATCGATTTTTTCAATTTCATTTTCGGAATGTACATATATTTAAGTACACACACAGAAAATTTCTAGTCAATCCGGCGAATATTCTCGAAGTTACACGCCCATTTGTAATGATTTTTGTTACTATGTGTAAAGTGCTTTTGAAATTTTAAACGCGTTTTTCTCAAAACTGTGTGTTTTAAAGTCGGTGAGCAAGATTTCTCGGAAACGGCTGAACAGATCAGTCTGAAATTTTAACACAATCTTTTCAAGTAATTAATCGAAAGTTTTTTCTCACCGATAAA
This sequence comes from Ophion slaviceki, assembly GCA_944452715.1. NCBI lineage: Eukaryota > Metazoa > Arthropoda > Insecta > Hymenoptera > Ichneumonidae > Ophion > Ophion slaviceki. The sequence continues at coordinate 28,149,205 of OX101794.1, read as the reverse complement.
TATTTTCCATTTTATAAACAATTTAAAGCCCAAATTTTCGTCAAAAATCGATATTTTTAGAAGCCGCCATTTTGTCAAAAATGATTATTTTGCTTATTCCTCCGATCAATTACAAGATAATCCATTATACTAACGAAATATTTGTGTTTTTTTTCATTATAAATGATCCAGTCCAGAGATATCGTGCTCACCGCAAGACGCTTTTTTTAGCGGTACTCCCGCAGATCAGCCTTCAAAATAATTATTTTGACAAATAACAAATGTTGAAATACAGTTAAAAGTTACCATAATATGTGTAAAAAAATTTGCGTTAATATTATAAACGTTCTCAAGAAAAATTCTTGAAAAATCGATTTTTTGGGGCGTCCTGACTGTATGTAACCCCTTAAAAATGCCGGTTCACCGAACGCTCTGGTACGTGCCGAGGGCATGACGCCGAGGAAACAGAGGCGCTTGGAAAGACGGAAAAAAAAAACAAGAAAAGTCGATAGCACGAAACGTGACTGAACTCTAATCCTCGGTAATGACGTTAACTTTTCCTACGTAATAGGGTACACGTAGGGAGCTTCCGTGTGGGAGGCTCGTTGAGGAGATTTGCGTATACGGGATGACCAGACTCGAGAGTTCTTTCCCCCTTCAGTCCCCACCCCGATCATCGTAAATTAACTGCCAAGGTCGTGCGATTCATCGTGTAATTTTAATGAGCAAACACAAGGGACGAAAACGGGACGAGGTTTCTTGTTATTAATCTCGTTCGCGATAAGAACGTTGCACGCCGATTTATTGTTTTGTGAACGATTGCGTCTCTGCGTGTGAATGTGTAAGCGCACGTGTAAATAATTGAGAAAGATGCTCGCCATGCCAAAGATACGAGCGGAGGTTTAATTCTTAAGGAGGGTCAACCGTCTCATCGATCATTTTTAAGGATGTTTGGGCGATACAAAACCAGGCAAAAGTAGTCGAAATTAATAATTCTCGATTATATGCTCTAGACGTGGAGTAAAATTTGTCCTAATTGGCATATTACGTGGACGAAATCTCGAATTTCCGGTTAAAATAGTTAAAAAAAATTATCGTCTCACCTGTATTTGGTAATATTTAATGTTATTAGAGCGAAAAGCTTGAGTGTATGTGCCTCACACTGCCGCAATTTTCGAGCCGCTCAACTGTTTACAGAGATGCCGTACAGCTTGATAAGGATGTACGACAGAGCCGAACGAGAAAATAAGCAGAATTTCAGTACGATAAAATTAATTACAGCACAATTATGTAGTTAATGATCGTAAAATTTTCCAAAAAGTTTCTTTCGCATAAATTGCTCACACGAAAAGTCTACTGTTCTTTTTCTCTTTGCATGCAAAACTGCAAATTGAAGTTTGCATCGTTGGAATGCAACGAAAACTAATTACTTTTAATTACTCCATTTTTTTGGCCACTTCAGACTGTCAGAATTTCACAAACGTTTCTGCGTATTCTTATTAGAAATTTACGACCTTAATTTGCAAAAAAAAGCTTTGGATAATGATGAAAATGAAGCAATAAAAAATGAAAACAAAACCAAATCGTTGCGTTCCAACGATGCCAACTTCAACCCCATTAGGCTACTGTGAAAATGACCAACACTCGTTCGTCGCTTGAGGCACCTTAAAGTGAAGCGGAAGGTCCAACGTGCCGTGCAGGAAGGCAGATTGAAGATAAAACTTTAAACGCGTTTTTCGCGAAACTGCTTTTCAAATCGGTGTACACGATTTCTCAACATCTAGTCAACCGAATGCCTTGAAATTTGGTGAACTTCTTTACTGGAATAGTAATTTAGTCTTGACCGACGTTTTTATTCTTAACATTTTTTTAATAGTTATTAAAAATAATGGTAATTTTTGCTCATAAAAACAATTATCATTGTCATTACATACAAATTACATCTGACTTACATTACAATGTTATACATACAAAAAATACAATTTAAAAAACATCAATTTTTTTAATGATTGTAACATGATAACGAAAAAAAGTTCGGTCGAGTCTTAGCCAATATTATCTATTTTAAGATAAAGCTCGTTTTTTTTATTTTAGACCAACGAAGTGGCCAAAATAAAGTAGACCGTTGAGCCCCAGACGTTCAAAGGTCTTTCACGAGATTGTTTATGTTTATAACTTCTTTAATTATTAATATTTTCTCATGAAACTTCGTACATAACTTCGTTTAAGTACGTATAAATAAATATCCGAATGATTTTTCAATCAGCATACTTATTCCTTTAGAAGGAAAAAAAAATTAACCTTTGGGATCGTCACAGTAGCCTAACCCCTTAACAGCCAATTATCGGTGTTAATCTGAATAAGCAAAGCGATAATCGTCTTCAACAGCGATGATTCAGGTTGGTACATACATGCCTGTCTGTGTGTGATATTAATATATTTGTATGTATGTATGTCTGCGTGTATATATATATATATATATATATATATATATATATATATATATATATATATATATATATATATATATATATATATATATATATATATATATATATATATATATATATGAATGTATGTATGTATGTATATATGTATATATCAATGAGCGAGAAATAATTATGATACTGACTGTGTCACGAAAAATCGGTTCCATACGCCGTTCACGATCCTTCCACGTGAGTTTTGAGTTTGCACTGATTGCAGCTCTGCTCGGTATTTGTGTCACGGGCAAGCGAGGTTTCGATGATCTATCGACGAGAGGTATTTTTCCATTGTCCAGCTGGATTTTGTCATGTACCGAGAAGAAGAACGCTGTCGTTAAATCTTGTAATCGCAAATAAAACTGACGATTGCGATCGCGGTTTTAATAATAAAAAGCCGAAGAGTTGGTGAGCATCGCCGATTGCATGTGATATATTGCAGAAGTATTGCACGTACAGTATTTATAAAATAAGATTTAGACGAATGACGTTTTCTTTATCACTATCCCAAAAGATGGTGTTGATGTTTGCATCGTTGGAATGCAACGAAAACATTTCTTTATCATTGAATTTCCTTATTTTTATTATTACACAAAATAGTTTTTCTGCAGTTTTACATTCTATGTTTACAAATGAAAATCTTCAATGTGTTTAATTAATTTTTGTAGCTTAAATCTGACGAAAAAATTATGAAAGGGAAATATTAATTGGATTCCAACGATGCAGACATCAATTTCATCGCAGAAGTACATGTAGATGTTACGATGCGCCAGAATAATCTGGAGTAAACATTTTTCGTTGTATATCAACCGAGATGTCGATGATCTTCAAAGCAGTCTTGGTTTATTTTTTATTCTGACTATTATTCAATAGGAGGAAGAGCATTGTGCCAAGTTCTTGGACACATCTATTATCAACATACAGGGGGACAGTCATTTCAGATGAGGTTGAATTTTGCATCGTTGGAATTCAATGAATACTAATATTTCTGAATTTCTTTAATAATAGTTCTTTAATAATATTGGAATTTCTTGCCGATTTCTATAATATAGTTTCTTCATGTAATTTAATTTGACGATTTAAATTTTTATTGAATCTTGCAATTTAATCGAAATTGAATTTCTCTAATAACATTTCTTCAAAAGTAATTTAATTTCTTAACTTAATTTCCAATTAGAGATTCCAAATTTTGTTGAATCTTGCAATTCAATAAAAAAAAATTCTTTGATAATATTTCTTTAAAAATAATATACCTCAAGTTCTTCAATTTTCCTGACAGATTTTTACACGATGAAAGAAAAGGGTAACATACGATTGGGGTAGAATATCCATAAGTCGAATTTCCATAACCGAATATCCATAAGTGAGTATCCATAAGTAAATATACATAAGTACGAATATCCATAAGTGAGTATAGGGTAGAAATGAGTTTTTTTGGGTTCTCACTTATCTCTACTCCCCGCCATTTCTGGCACTCATTTCTTCTCTATTCTCACTTATGGATATCCGGCTTATGAATATTCGACTTATGGATATTCGTACTTATGGGTATTGGACTTATGGATGTTCGACTTATGGATATTCGACTTATGGATATTCGACTCATGGATATTCGACTTATGGATATTCGTACTTATGGATATCCGATGACAGTGTTACATACAGGCTGGGAAGAAACGGAGTTATAATTTATCAATTTTTTATCAGCACGGTAATAATTCGGAGAGTCTCATACACCCTCAACATACATGTCCGTGTATTCACTCAGTTGCTACGAGTGAAGAGAAAAAGAAAAAGAAACGTGCATCGTATTTCGATTCGTAATGTTTTTCCCCATCCTTCTTATATATACGAGATCAGCGAGAATGCTATACTGCGAATTGCAACTCGCAGTCAACACATCTGGGACTTGTGAATACTTGGACTTGGTGTAATTCGAGTGGCCAGAAAATTCTACGTGTGCAGTAGAATACGACACTCGTTTCATTCGCAAGAAAATAATGCACCGGTGTTTCATTTTCACCGATAATTATACCGATCGTTGCTCGGACAATTAAACTGGCGAGTCACTTATTATTCAAATGCATTTCGATGCAGAAATTATCAGCGATTTAAAAAAATGGCGCGGCTGGAATGAGGTACTGCACCCATCCCAAGTTTTTGCATGCAAATAAATGTTCGAACGCATGCATTTTTCGGGACCGATGTGACACAGACTGTTGGACACTGGTGATTTTTTGTACATCCAGACCGAACGCGCGTCTACCTCGATTGGTCTGCAATATGTTTATTTATTGCAGAAACATCTTGGTTCTCACGTCAAACGACTCAATTGGACATTTTTTAAATAAAAATAGAGCGGGTTTATCTTTGAAAAAAAAACTAAGTTCCAAAGTAGCGTAATTGTTATTACGCTACATCTACGATTTCACTTTTTTAAATCGATTTTCATTTTTTAATAGTTACGTAAAAATGACGACTTTTTTCATAGGTTTTGTGGGCTCGAGTTTCAATTCGTCGCCACGTTGTTAAAAAAATGATTTAAAAAATCGACCTTCGTCAACGACTCGTATTCATTGTTACCGCGAATAACCCATTTGGTTTTCAGTCGTACGGTTAACGTAGCGAAAAAAATTTCATCTGCCGGCGGCCATGTTTTTCTGTATTTTTTGGTGATTTTTTTCAAAGGCTCTCAATATATATACCTTGATGTGAAAAAAGCGTTTCTTTTTCACCAACCGTTTCCCAGCGAAAAAATCGGAATTTGGCCATTTTTTCGGGCCTGTAGGTAGATGTAGCCCGTTAATTTTGAAAATTTTGAAGAGAAATTGTCCGAAAAAAAAAGATTTTCGACCTCGCGCTAGTCTCAGAGTCTCGAACAATCTGCGTCGCAGAGGGAACGTGAATGAAGAAAGAAAAAAAAAGAGAGAAGCCATATTTACTTTGTGGTTTAGTTTTAACTTCTTTACCTGCGCGAGGTTCGGACTGGAATGTGATCGTTTAAGGCCGGTATTGGCCGAGGACCCGTCTGATCTCAATGGCTCTTTCGTGATGCCATTATCGTTCAACTTGATTGTGTGCATTTTTTGCTTTTCCTTGTTGAGCATTTTCCTGAAAAAAAAAAGAAACAAAAAAATACGTTAGTCTCCAATTAAAACGAACAGCGATCTCCCATGTTGATCGAAGTCGAAATTTACGATTTTCAAATTATTTTAATCATTTCTCACTTTTCATAATATACAATGGAAAACCGCAAATTGATCCGAGGTTTAATTATGATATTGAAGTTTGCATCGTTGGAACGCAACGAAAATGTTTTTTTGTATTTGCAAATATTCCTCTGGCAAATCAAAGCTACTGCCATCTTTTTCGATATCCTTATTAGAGACGTACAACCTAAATCTATCAACAATGATAAATTATCATTTTTGTCATTTTCAAATATGGATAATCCATCAAAAATGATTTTCGATAGCAATAAAAACGTAAGAAAAAGAAAATGAAACATAATTTTCGTTGCGTTCCAGCGAGGCAAACTTCAGCATGTTTAATTATCGTCTTTTCGTTCTATAAACGCATTGGGAAATTAGCAGGCCGTCGCAGTATTCTAATCCCTTAACGTAATAATGATACTAAATAGGATAAGGTTGATTAAAAAAACGTACTCTTTGAGGGTTTGTCTTTTTAGAGATATGGCCTTAAGACGTTGCTCGAAGCCGCTGATGCTGAGCTCGAGTTGGCACTTTTTGTTCTCCTCGTTGGAACTCAAGATGGCATTTTTCATCGATTGTTTCGACATTACCTCCTTCACTTGATCTACGTCCTTTTTCTGCTCGCGGGGATCACACAATGCACAAAATTTCATGAGTCACGATCGTAAGCGCAGTGTGGAAATGATAAACGTGAAAAACCTATTTAAAAACAAGCTTTTATCTATAAACTATTAAACTAAAAAGTCAACCAAAAAAATTTAGTGTATGAAGTTAAATAGTAAAGCTACAGAAAAATCCCATTCTTGATCACTGATCAAAGGCGCAGGCAGTAGATCAAAAAATTGATTTCTTTTTCTTTGTCTTTAAGGCCTCAGGCCACAGTAACGGGTATAAAATCATGTGCGAATTTAACATTTTTTCGTATGAAAAAGTGATTCAGTCATAAAATTAATTACACATCTATTTAGTATGAATATCAAGCTGTTAGAATTTTTTTTTTCGATGTACAAAATGGCCGACTACTCGAAACTTCTCGAAACAGCTTTTTTCCAATTGGCGTGACAAATAACTTCAACAATTTTCAATCGATTTACTTCACATTTAAAAGTTATGTTCCTAATTGCATTTTGCAGAGAAGTACGTACGGAATTTCTGATTAATCGAAAACTTTTCATTTTATGAGCAGTTCTAACGAAATTTTTCACTGAAAATTCATTTCTTAAGTTCAAATACCTACAATTTTTGAATAAAACAATATTTTTCAATTTCCGTACGTACTTCTCTGGGTATTCTAATGTAGATTGACGAGAATTTTTGTTTTTTGTTTTAGGTAGAAAATTGTGGATGCTAAATGCCACGCCGCGGAGTGCCTAAAAAAAGATAACAAAAGAAAATATTAGTCGGCCATTTTGTACAACGAAAAAAAAAATATATTTTTTCTAACAGCTTGATATTCGTACTAAACAGATGTGTAATTAATTTTATGAGTGAATCACTTTTTCATACGAAACAAAGTTGTTAAATTCGCACATGATTTTATACCCGTTACTGTGACCTATCCCCTTAATACATTGTCGCCTTACAAATTTTCAAGCGGAAAGACAGCGAACGCGAACGAAGCAAGTTAAATGAAAGCTTGTAAAAATTGTGCAAGCTTGCCCGAGGGACGGCTTACCAATTTGGCGACAATGATATTAAGATGCTTCAAGCGTTCTTTGGATTCTTCCTTGTTCGCTTTGTCACTCGAGATCCTGTTGTCGTTCTCGTCCTGCTCGCAAAGTTCCTTCTCTATCCACAATATCTCGTTTCCGCAACATTCGAGATTCTTCAACAGTTCGTTAAGCTGCGTTTTCAGCGTTAAAAGTTGTTTGCCGGCGGTGGACGAAGTTTTCGTCGAACTCGATGGTTTGGAGCTTCTATCGATCCTCGGCTTCGGCTTCGCGTTGTGATCCTTGAGCGCTTTGTTCATTTCGAAGATGGGCTCGTCGTCCTCGTCCACGTTCATGTCCTCCGTCTGATTGTTGTCAATTTTGCCACGATTGTACCTCGACATTTCGGACATTTTCTCGTTGACGAATCGGTAAGGATCGCGGATCTCGTTGGGCGCGACATCGGCGTTTTTCGTGGACTTGGATGAATGGCCGCCGGATTCGTTGCGGTTAGCCATGGATTTTTTCGTCGAGGATATTTGCTCCCTGCTCAAACGGCCGGCGGTCGAATTCTCGAGGATGCGATCCGCCGAGTCGCGCCGCGTTTTCGACTCGTTTTTTTCCGACGGTTGTATTCGCAACGAGTGAAACGGACTCGAACTGTCGTCCGTGTTGAGCCACTCGGGATACTCAACTTCCTCGAGGATCTCGTCCATGGCGCTCATCTGCTGTACGTCCGACCGTTTAACTCTCGGATTCGTCACTAGTGTCGGATAACGGTGCAACCAGTCCGTGTAACCGCCGTCCAGGATCGTTAGTTTCGGCGCTTTCGTGCCCGGATCCCAGAGCTTCAGTATGTCCCTGAGCACGCACATTTTGTTGTCCGGAAACAGAGTCGAGGACGTTGTGCCCCAATCGAGCAATACAATTACGTCGGTCATGTAGATTCCTCGGCGCTCGAACAGATAGAGCGATTGCTCGTCGTCGACGAAGAGCTTCTCGTAACTCTGTGCTAACACCCTGTGTGTGGGGGAGCAGAAAAAGAAAGTTTCATTGACGGTGAGGACGGTGAGCTGGCGAGCGAAATCTAGTTTTTCTCTAAACTTCAATGATACTTATTTTATTTAAGGGGTTACCCCCACTTGCGATTTTGAAAAAATCGATTTTTTTTTATTGCATTTTTTTGAAGTATAAGTATCCGGGCCCATACTTCTGTATGGGCCCGGAATAGATGACTCTAAGTAAGTTTACAAAAAAAAATATTTTCTTCGTGTAAACTGAAATTGAAACTTTAAACGCGTTTTTCTCAAAATGGCATTTCTGAAGTCGGTGGCCAAGATTACTCGAACACTAATGAACCGATCTTCTTGAAATTTTGCAGGCTTATTTAATACATAAAAATGTAGTCTTTAATCGTCCGATTTTTTTTTTCGAAAAAAATGGCCGTTTTATAGACAAAAAACGGCCGTTTTTTTTCGTTAAAATCGAACCATTAACTTTGACTGTCCGCCATTTTGTGAAGAATGAATATTTTTTAAAATCCTTCGATTAAAGACTAGTTTATACTTATATTTGACTAAATCCATCCGCATTTTTTTTTTTCAGATGATCCACTTCGCCGCAATGTTGGTCCCCGCAAACCGTGTATATAAAAACATTATTTCATTGACGGCCATTTGCCACTAAACAATGTAATATTTTTCAATAAAAAAATTACTGAAAGTTCTTCAAGATGTGTTCTTTATGATGGTATATTGATCGATTAAAAATGTTTTGTAGTTTTCTTTAAAAAAATTCATGAAAAAGGCCTTTTTTTTGCGCTACAAGTGGGGGTAACGCCTTAAAGAAATGTATATGAGTCAAGGAAAAAGTTCGTGGCGTTTTTCAACTAAAATTCAAACCCATTTTTCTTATACTTTAAATAAACTTTATTAAACCAAATACGTGCCGTTTGGAACGGTAACTTTTGCCATTTTTCTGGTAAAACCATTGTGCCATCACTGTAGAACTTCTGGGATTTCTGGGCGAAAAACGATCAAGTGATTTTCACAGGTCCCCTTTGAAATCGGCTTTACACCATTAAGGGATTATACTAGTGTGACACTTCAAAAAATCGTTTTTTTTTGCCTTTTTCGATAGTTTTTACTTTCAAGAATATAAGATGAGATTTTTATACTTTCAAGATTTACTAATTGAGTACTTTTCTTCCAAAAAATTCCCGATAATCTCTCAAATTTTCAGCGTTCACACTGGTAGCCCCTTAACCCCCTAAATGAATGTTGTCGAAGTTGTGCGAACAAATCGTTTTCCCGCACCAAAAAACGACCGCCTCGAACTGTTTCATCAATATTCCCAAGATAACGTTTTCGCGAAAATTTATGAACGTGCAACTATGCAATACTCGCTCGTTCGATAGCATATGATGAAAAATTGAGTACCCAGGTCTGATGGCGTCGGCCGGTATGTTGATGCACCGATTGGATTTTATTCTGGACTCCTTGTAGTCTTCCTTAGGCCTTACGTCGATGATCAACGGCCTCGCATCCGACTTCAAGAGCTGAAACAACTGGAGGCAGCCGGTAAAATCCTCGAACTCTTTGCAGAGAGGCTCTTCGGTCGGCGCTTCTGGAAGATTCAGAATATCCTCGATCGCGGCATTTTTTCCCTTACGTGTTTCCCCCGCGTTCTCGATTTTCGGCTCCGACTTTGGCGGCGCCAGAGAATCCTTTATTTTTGCTTCCACCTTCGCAAAGAGCGTCTTCACTTCGTTCTCCTGAGAAATATCGTCAGGTCCGTTCGATAATGTTGAAATAAATTGAATGTGCAAAGTGTCCGTCGTGGAGCGACGGCAGCGGTAAGGGAAACTTTGTAGCGGAAGGAAACAAAAATGAGTGAACTTCGTTGACCCTTTTACAACCGGTTCTTCAATGTATACACAGAAGTGCGGAAGAGGTTTTGAAGGTGGACGAAACTCTGGGTGGTTGCTCCAAACCGGAAATAGCGAAGTGACAAGTGGGGCATGAAAGTAAAATGGGAAGAGTAAATATCTGCAAGGCTGTAAGAAACATTGGAGATATGACGAGTCTCAGCGGTAAGTAAACAAATGATGTTGAAGTTTGCATCGTTGGAATGCAACGAAAGTTCTTTTTTATTTTCGTCTTTTCTCCATTTTTATTGCTATCCAAAATCATTTTTGATATATTTAGGTCTTAAGGGGTATTACCACTGTAGAATTCATTTTTTTTTATTGGCTTAAGGGGTCTTCTTACTTTAGACACTAAAAAAGGCTACTTTCATGCATTTTTTTTTATAGGCTTATATTGTAGATATTAATATAAAACTTGTTACACTTAAGGACACCCAGTAGAATTTTCAAAAAATCGTTTTTTTCCCCGCTAAACCGGGGCTTTATCATCGTAAGAATAAGTTGCTATTCGATTTATAGCAAGAACATTTTTTTTACCGACTCTGCGCGTATAACGTAAGCCCACCTCTGGCACGGCCATAGAGTACGTAAAACTTCAAACGTGTTTTTCTCCAAACAGCTTTTTTCCAATTGGCGTGACAAATAACTTCAACAGCTTTCACTCGATTTACTTCAAATTTAAACCCAAACAAACCCAATTGCATTTCGCAGAGAAGTACGTACGGAATTTCTGATTAATCGAAAACTCTTCATTTTATGAGCAGTTTTATACGAATTTTTTTACTGAAAATTCATTCAAATACTTACAACTTTTGAATAAAACAATATTTTTTTAATTGCGTACGTACTCCTCCAGATATTCTAATGTAGATTAACGAGAATTTTTGTTTTTTGTTCTAGGTAAAAAATTGTGGATGCTAAATGTCATGCCGCGGAGCGCCTAAAAAAGGTAACAAATGAAAATATTAGTAGTCGGCCATTTTGTACATCGAAAAAATAAAATATTTTTTCTAACAGCTTGATATTCATACTAAATAGATGTGTGATTAATTTGATGAGTGAATCACTTTTTCATACGAAAAAAAAAATCGTTAAATTCGCACATGATTTTATACCCGTTACTGTGGCCTAACCCCTTAATAAATACACTTTTGAAAAACATTTAAAAAAAGAAAATTTTATTTATTCAAGTCACTATTTATAGACGAAAATGGTAGTTAAAAAAATGTCCTAAAAAAATTGTAAGTCTGCGCTGTTGATGATACCTCTAGAATGGATCATTGGAAACAAAAAAATCAAACGGTTTTAGATTCAGTATGTCAATGGCTATGGCGCATATCATACGATTTTTTATATATGCAAAAATAACACAACGGCGGACATTTTTCGAGAAAACAAAAAAACGTGTTTTTTTTTCACCGTTTGTGGCAAAAAAAGTAAATATCAAAATTTAATAAATCCTGGATATGCGCTATAGCTATAGGTGTAAAGAATATGTGGTTAAAATTTCATAAGGATCGGTTCAGTAGTTTCGAAGATTTGATCAACAAGCCGTCGAAAAACGTTGTTTCGAGAAAAACGCATTTAAAATTTGTTTGGGTTACATAAATACATTAACAATTTAAAAAAAATTATTTTGACAGTGTATTTATTAAGTGTAACAACTTTTATATCAATATCTATAATATAAACCTATCAAAAAAATTCATGAAAATAGCCTTTTTTAGCGTCTAAAGGGAGAAGACCCCTTAGGAGATGCTTTGAACTATCTAAAATAAGGGGATAAAAATGTGGTACCTGTAATAAAAAGCCTGCAGGCCCGTGTGGATCTGTAGTGGCTGACCCGTGTGCGAGACTCCGACCATTTTTCTCAGACACAATTTTTCAAAACTTCACGCATCATTCCAACAATTTTCATTCTATTCACTCCAAGTTTTGAGCACAACTTTAAAATAACATTCCAAGGGGAAATACGTACGGAATTTTCCATGAGTTGATTATAACATTATTTATTAACAAATGATTGTCTTTTATTTCTGTTGAAAATTGATTTTTTACCTGAAATGCTTGCCAATTACACAAAAATTAATATTTTCACAATCCCCAACGTGATTCTCTAGCTTTTTTTTTAACTTCCAGCTGTACAGGGTTCTTCCCCCTTGATACATATCCCATATTCCAGTTTATATCTCTAGCTATTATTTAAATAAATAGAATTGTTTTTCCATATTCATATTTGCGTCAGTTATACTGCTTGCCGCAGAGCGTCTCAAATTCAGCATGCCTTGTGAGAATGGCTCCAGCATCAGCATTTTGTATAATTTTTTAATATAAATTTTTTCTCCCGTTGAATACATTAGTAATCACATCCCTGAATATTATTATCCTCTTGCTTGTCCTTCCACCCAACAAAAATCGCCTAATTTTAGACGTTTAATGTGGTTTTACTCGTTAAAAAAATTTGCAGTAGTTTAGGTTTGCCAAAAAAAATTGGCGATTAGAATAATATTCATTGTGTTCCAATGGCGCAAACTTCAATATCCTACAAATGATAGAAACCGATATAGCCAAAAAATCGCCGTAACATTCTCCATAAATCACCTTGTCGAGGGAAAGAGTTCTGTTGTAGTGAGGTGCATTGTCTTTGAACTCCTTGGTAGTTTTGATCCAAGCCGCCGTGTTCAACCATCTTTTTAGCAGAATAAACGCCTTTTTGTAATTGCCGCTTTCCATTGCCAGTTTGCCTTCAGTCTTCATACGCGGCAGTCTTTTGCCGACTTCTTGCGGCACTTTGCGCGTAAAGTCGATGGTCGCTTGCTTCAGTAAGTCGTTCATAGCTTGGCTGCGACGGGTCTTCGCTCCTGTCTTTGCGTCGAATACGAATTCTTTTATTTTCCCATACACGACCAGAAAAAGTGCAGACGTCTTTGTACATACCTAATTGCTCGGTTCGTTATCGGTGAATTATCGGTTCCCGTTCTCTTCGATTGGATTTTCAAAAATCCATTCCCTAGTATTTTTTCTGGAAAAAAATATAAGTGTAACGTTCGAAGGGGGAGAAATTAATTTTCGCGAAGCGACTTTCGTACTCGCGAGTCGGAATAAATCCGTCGGCAGTGCTAATGAGATTAAAGGCGAAGGGAGCATCGCGATTTTTGTGATAACTGGTCTCGTAAAGTTAGATATTATTTTGACGCGATTTCTTCCTGCAGGTACTCACCGAGTAATTGTGTCGCTGAAGCGACGAACGTCGATTCGTTTCTGTTATAGGAATGTCTGGTCGAAAAAATAACCAAAATCAAATATCCATGTAAATATATGTATGATAAACGTCACTTTGGCATCATTTTTTATCGAACCTCCTGTTATGAGATCTGGACGGCCATGTTCATTTTCTTGCGTTTCGTAGGGTTGGGGCAACGTGAAAAAGTGTAGAGCTTTTGCATGGATGCATGGATGTGTGCACTTGTGTCCGAAGAATAAGTCACATAACTTCTATCCGTTTCTAGAGGAATCTCACTTATCTGCTGTAGATATTTTCTGCTCGGTCGGTAACGCGCACCCTCTCTGACCGACTCTTATTGCAATTTTCATCTGCGCGCGTACGGGTATGCGTACAGGGGATAAAAATAATTATTTCGTTAGTACGTAACGGACTTGAGTGAAGAGAAGACGTGACCGCTGATTTTCGATCGCAACCCGATCGTAAATGTTTACACGAATTGATAGAAAAATTTGTTAACCTCACAACAATAACATCCGTCCCGAAGAGTGGAAAAAAATGAAAATTCGAAATCTTAATATTGGGTAAATGATTTTGAGAGGTAAGCGATCGTCGCTCGTTCGTTTATTATTGTTCATCTGACGGATGGAATATTTCCCCGACGTAAAGTTTGTGCTCTAACAATTGTTATCCCCTAAGGACACTCGGTTAGTAAATGACACATAACCAAATAGATACAAAATGATTAATAAATGAAAGTGGATAATTGAGAAATTTATGGTGCAGATGTTTGCGATCGACAAATCGCAAAATATGAATTCTTTATTTATTAATTATCGTTCATTCACTCGATTGATATTCAACGTGCCGAAAAAAATTCATTCGATCTTTCAAAATGATTATATTCTTTGTTAATATTGGATTAGATGGATGAAAAAGCTTGGGTTGACAATTATTTTTCTTCAAGAAAATTATTTTGCGTATATTGCTTGTTCGTTTATTTATCGTTTATTTCAAAATAAAAATCGAGTTTGTCGATGAATAGGCTTTATTATTTGATGATAATCTTTTATCATTAATAAACTAGATCAGCGAGTGAGAAAAGTAAGAATTGTTTCTTGTCAATGGTGTCGAAGTTTGCATCGTTGGAATGCAACGAAAATTCTTCTCTACGTTTTTAATTTCTTTATTTGTATTACTATCTAAAACCTTTTTTCCAAGTATAGGTTATGGAACCCTAACGAGGATTTTCAAAATTGTTTCATTGATTTTTGTAGCCAAAATGGGTCGGAAAAGTATTGAGTAATACGAGAAAATGAATATTTTCGTTGCATTCCTAACGGTGCAAACTTCAATACCATTTTAGTCACAACTGACTACACAATTATTTGTCGCTCATTTGTTGACGTACATTTTCTCTTGTAGCGTTTTCTCACAACGCACTCCGAACGAGCAAGCATGCATGGCGCAAAGCTATGTCTAGATCATGGATAAAGTGCCTGCTTGCCATTCTCCTCATCTCGATAATCTTCTACGTCTACTTGTCGATAAATGGTAAGAAACACTCTTTTTCCACATCATCGCAATCACGATGGTAAAATTTGTCGAAAAAAATTGCAGTGCCATCCGTGGAATTGAAAAGTTCGCCAGAGTTACTGCGCCCGAACGACAGCAAGGCTAACAGATCCATACGTGTCGGTCCATCGATCTTCGACAGATCCTATCTCAAGGCTAATAAAAATGTTCACGTAAGTCATTCTTTGAGGGCGAACTTCTATCGATTGCAGAAATAAAAATATTTCTTGATTTATATTCTTCTGTAGTTTCTTCTGTATCAAACGTTTTAGCAATGAATCATGAAGGGCGCTTTTCTTTTTGTAGACATCACTATGTCTAATATTTAACTTCTAAGTTTGCCTAAGTTCGGCTTCATCGTTCTTGTCGAGAGTAATATTAAAATGTAGACGATTTGAGGGTCGGTGTTGAAGTTGAAATGCAACGAAAACATTCATTTTCTTTTGGGGTACGAAATTACTGGAATGTTTTTGACAATCCTTATATTGGAGATGTGTGACCCAAATGTGCAAAAAAGATTTTGGATAATAATAAGAGTAAAGAAATAAAAAAGCAAAAGTGAACTTTCGTTTTATCCCAACTATGCGAACTACTACTGTGACGAGTCAAAAATTAGGGTTGTTTAAAAAAATTAATTTCGAAGGAACAAGTAAGATGATTGAAAAATCGTTTGAACATTTATTTGCATGTACATTAACAAAGTTGTGTACGAAATTTTGGCAAAAATATTCATAATTAAAGAAGTTATAAACAATGTCGTCAAGTATCTTTGAACGTGAGGGACTCAACGGTGTACTTGATTTTGGCTATCTGGTTGATGTGAAATTAAAAAAAACCATAGTTTCCTCAAAATAGATAATATTGGCTGAGACGTAACTGAACTTTTTAGGGCTCTGTACCCAAAGGGCAAAATGGAACCCTATTGCTGTCACTCTGTGTATGTATCTTCGTCCGTATGTCACGGGTCTCTAGCGCGTAAACGGAATGATTTACAGACCTGAAATTTGGATATTTTGTGTAGAATGGTGACGAAAAAAAAGTTTCTTACCCTGGAGTGAGGGGTGTTATTGTGACGTGATCTGAAATATATCGTGATAATTACGGCTCATTGAGTAGGGTACAAATATGTTTTTTATTATTTTTTATCTTCAAAAATAAAGAAATGAGGGGCCGTCAGAGTTGTCAGTTTTAGATTATTTTTGTTACGGGTTCTACCTCATAAACTAAACTATCTAGGAATTTAGAAGTTCTGTATATTATGTACGATATACTGTATTCAAACAGTAAATACTGAAAACGCTGATTCATAATGTAGTATATATAATGATTTACTGTATACATAATACAATAAATTTATAATGAAAATATATAAAATCATTGTTATTTAAACATTTCCAATGCCAAATGTCTTATTTTTGGAGTCGGTGCCAAGAACGAGAGATTGACGTTACGGAAGAACCAAGATCGCAAATTAAAAAAAAACTGTAGTTCGTATATTTCATTTATTTCCCATCGCCTCCTTTGTTCCTGCGAAAAATGTGACAATATTCGAAATTCGCTAGTACCGACTTTAAAAATAATTCATTTGCTATTGCAAATATTTAAATAACAATAATTTTATATAGTAGTAGTAGTAGTTTATTCCTCTTGTACAGCTTTTTGCTTTTTTTACATCCTCCCGACTCTCGCCTTATCTTCTAATTCTTATATCTAAATCACAATTCTTAAACTTAAACTTAACCTAAACCTAAAAGCTACGCGATATATTAACTCTGCTACGTTCTTCTCCTTTCCCTTATTCCTCGCACAACACCTCCTCACTGTCCCCTTCCTCCCCTTCTCGGTGCTCCTCGGCTTTTGCCTTTTTTAATTTTGCGAATGCCCTTAGGTATTCGCAGAGTACCGTTCTCGGTTTTCCCCTCAGCGTATCCTTTGTCCATTGCTCCAACTCCTCGCCCACTCTCCCTCCCCTCCAATCATCCACCCCCCTCACCCAGACTTCCTTCATCCCGTTTCTCGCTGTTTCACACTTCCAGATATGTTCCAGACCTTCCTCCTCCTCCAAGCAAATTTCACAGGTCCAGTTACCGAACCCTCTTTTTCCAACTTTCCCCACATTTCCGCATCTCAGTCTTGCCCACTGCTCCTTCACTTCTCCCCCCGTTTCTTTATCATTCCAATACTCTGCTCGCTCGCACCCCACCTTTATCTCCTTGTACCATGGGCAGAAGGAGGACCAATCCGCTTTAACCCAGTCTCCCTGCATGTCCTGTTCCCTTTTCCTTTCTGTCCCCTCCTTTAGCCATTTCCCTATCCTTTCCCAGCTTCCTGCGCTTGACCATATCCCGTCTATCACCCTTCCATCTCCCACCTCCCCCATCGCCTTCTTCAGCTCCTTCCCCCACCTTGATGGGTGCCCATTCAGGACATTCCTTATTTCCTCTCTGAGGCAAATCTTTGGCCACCTCCCGTCTTTCATTTTCAAAATTTGGATCAAATAATCTCCCGCCCTTCTCCGTGCCTCCACTTCCACGCTCCTCCTGCCTGCTTCCAACTTCCAGAGATAGCTGGGCGTATTTTTTGCCACTCCCAGCGCCATTTTTACCAATTTTCCCTGCAGTTTCTCTATCTCTTCCCTTCTCTTCCATCCCCAAATCTCGACTCCGTAAAGCGCTCCCGCTTTGACCAGTGAATCAAACAGCTGTAGCCGTTCCTTCAAGCCATTTACCTTTGCCCTTTTCATTACCCCCCATACCGCATTCGCCGCTTTTTGCGCTCCTGCCACCAACTTTCTTATATGTACCCCTCCCGTGTTTCGCGTCGAGAACCAATACCCGAGATATTTAAATTCGCTGACCACTTCAATCTTTTCCCCCCTGTAACTCCATTGCTCCCCTTTTTTCCTCCCGCCACCATTCCTAAACACCATGATTTTTGTCTTTTTCGCATTTACCTCCATCTTTGCTCCCTCCACAAATTTCTCCAGTCGCCCTATCATTTTCCTTAAACTTTCCGCTTCCTCCGCGAGTATCGCAATGTCGTCCGCATATTTCAGCGCGTAGAACTTTACCCCACCCATAACCGTTCCTCCCACTCCTTCACTTTCCCACACGTTGTCCACGTCATCCAGCGCAATGTTAAATAGAGTCGGGCTGAGCGGGCAGCCCTGTCTCACCCCCTGTCCCGTTTCGAAGCTCTTCGTCACCCCATTCTCCGTGATCACCTGATTCCGTGTCCTCCTGTAGATTCCTCTCAGCATTCTTAGCATTTTCCCCCCCACCCCCTTTTTTTGTACTTTCTCGAACAGCATGTCCCGGTTGATCATATCGAATGCCGCCCTGAAGTCTACAAACGCTACATATAGCTTTCCTCCTTTGATTCTCAACCTATGGTTTATCAGAGAATTCAGTACGAATACATGATCTCTGGTGCCTCTTCCCGCTCGAAACCCCGCCTGGCTTTCCCTGAGTATCTCCCGTCTTTCGACCCACCCATTCAACCGCTTAGTCATGATACTCGCTAATAGTTTGTATCCAACGTCGAGTAACGATACCCCTCTGTAATTGCTCGCTACCTCCTCATCCCCCGCCTTGTGGATTGGGTATATTCTCGCCAAGTCCCATCCCTCCGGTATCTTCCCCTCGTTCCATATCCTGTTCAGTATATCTCTCAGCCCCTGTTCCCCCTTTCCCCAGATTCCCTTAATGAATTCCGCCGTTATTCCGTCCTCGCCTGCTGCTTTCTTGTTTTTCAGTGCCTTTATCGCCTTTCTCAATTCTAACCTACCTATATCCTCCTCCAGTTTCGCGTCCCCTTCTTCCTCCCCCACTCCTACCCTCACCTGCTCGGCTTGCCTGTCCGCGTTTCCCTCACCCCCTTTCCCCCCCAGAAGTTTTTCAAAATGTGTGACCCACTGATCTTTGGTGACACCTCCCCCCGCCCTTTTTCTTCTAATTCGAAATTTCCCGACCGCAGCCCACCACTGCTCCATGTTTTTACTTTCTCTCACGTTTTTCCACCTCTCCTCGAACCATTCCCTTTTTTTCCTGAGGCAGAGTTCCTTCATCTTTTTCCTTTCCTTCGCTAGTTCGCCTTTTTCCGTTTCGCTTGAGTCACCCGTCCTCTTCCCCCTTTCCTTGCTGATAAGCAGTTTCCTGAGTGCTTCCCATAGCCGCGATTTTTGTTCCTTGCACTCCTTATCATACCAGCTCCTTTCCGTCCCGCCCCTTCCTACCGTCTTTACCATTCCTGCGTTCCCCGCCGCAGTCCAAATGGCCTTTTTCAGAGTTCCCCAGCCCCCCCCCCCCTTGCCTTCGTCTATTTGCCATACTTTCTCCAGTTCTTTTCCAAACTCTTCTGCTCCCTCCACCTTCCATGCCAACCTCGTCTCCTTTGCCGCGTCTCTTCCTCGCCCTTCCCCCCTCCTCCTTCTCCTCTCCCCGCCCGCGAGTTCAAATACCACTGGTAAGTGATCCGACTCCGTCCTCTG
The DNA here is from genome assembly GCA_944452715.1 of Ophion slaviceki. Lineage (NCBI taxonomy): Eukaryota > Metazoa > Arthropoda > Insecta > Hymenoptera > Ichneumonidae > Ophion > Ophion slaviceki. The sequence goes on along the minus strand of OX101794.1, from coordinate 28,129,669 downwards.
CCTCACCTCTATTTTTCTGACGATCCCCTCCTCCTCATCTTCTAGCCTGATAATTAGGTCCAGGACTGAGCATGCCCCTCCTCCTCCCACGTACGTTATTCTCCCCTCTTCGTCCCCTTTCGTTCTCCCGTTTAGTACTACCAACCCTTGGCTTTCACAGAAGCCGAGGAGCTTCCTTCCCTCTGCATTTACTACCTTATCCTGCGAGCGCCTTAATCCTTCCTCCCCCCCATCCCTCTCGCCGTCAGTGATTCCTTGTTCCTCCCCTATTCTTGCGTTGAGATCGCCCGCAATTACGACCGCCGCCCCTTTTTTCGCCGCTTCCTCCACACACTGTCGTAGCGCCTCTTCCGCTCTCTTAAAGCCTCCGTTTATGTACGCTCCTATTATCCACAATTCCTTGCCGCTACTTTCCCTCTTCATTTTGACGATCATTCCATGCTTCCACTCCACCACTCTACATTTTTCACATATATTCTTTTTAATGCCTATTAAATGCCCGCCTGCCGCTCTTCCCCTTGATTTGTCGCGCACCGCCGCTTTCGCCCACCACTTGAACGCCTTGTCCAAACGTTGCGTGATCCTCTTCTCGTTTTTACTTTCCACCCATGTTTCTTGCGCCAATACGATGTCCCATTGCCCGATAAAGTCGCGCGCTTCCCACAGTTTCCCTGCCCCTGCCACGTTCCATGTTACCACTTTTGTCGTTTCGCTCGCCTCTGTTGTGTTATCACCCCCGCTCGTTTCGAAATGGCACCCTCTCCATTTTCCCTTCCCTCTCTACCCAGTACCACCAGATCCCGTTTACGCACATTTTCAAGTATCCTAGACTTGCTATTTTCCCCTCTCGCCTCTTCGAGTTCACTTCCCTTCTTAAATATTCCGTTACTTCGACCTCTCGGGCGGTGAGGTCATCCCCTATCCCCACTCCTGTACCCCTCAGCCCCCCTCTCCTTCTCATAATACTGATTTTATTCTCAATTGAGGCCAGCGTTACAACTGTGCCTGCCCCCGTACGCATGACCCTCACAATCTTTGGCGAGATTCCCGTTTTCTCCCTTATTATTTGGCCTATTTCCCGCGCCATTCTCCCCACGTTCCTACCCGTATTAATCCCCTTTACAATAATGTTGCGCTTTCTTTTCGCTCTCTCTCGCGCTTCCCAGTGCCACTCGTTCTCTCCGATTGCCTCTGGTGTTCGCTGCCTTCTGTTAATGGGTCGTCGCGCCCTCTGGCGCGTCCATCCTTCCCCCTCCGTCTCGCTGCTTGAGCGGCTCGGCTCCCTCCTACTCGGCGGGCCCGTCTCGCGCGAAGGCGAACGCGACCGCATCGCTGCTCCACTCCTCGCTGCCCCTCCGTCTCCGGGTCTGAGTGCTTCGTCTCCTTGTTGGTGACGCGCCTGCCCGTGGCCCGTATCCCGATTGACGGCGGGTTGGTGCTGCCCCCAAACCATCGATGCGCCTCTGTTGTCATTCCTGGCTTTCCCCTTCTTACCTCGTTTCCACTTCCCGTTTTCTTCCGCCATGTGTTTTTCGGCTATCACTTCGCGTTCCCCTGCATCCCCGCTCTCGTTGTTGTTCATGTCCGCTTCGGTACCTGCTTTCTGTCGCAGAGCTATCAGCTCCCCCATCAGCTGCTCCTTTTCCTCGTCCCACAGCGCCTTGTCCTTATATCGTAGGAATCGCCATTCCTCTGCCTCCGCCAACAGTCCCTTTATTATTTCTCCCATCCTCTCGCACCTACACGGTAGCGGAGAGATTTCTTTCCTGATGTTTCCTGTCATGATTTCCCAACATTCTTTCCATCTTTCCTCCGATTTCTTCATCTCCCTCATAATCGTCGATACAACCGTATCATGTCCTCTGAGATCCGCGTCCCCTTGCTCTCTCGTCTTCGACATTTCTTGCCCGCTTTCCTTCGACCACCGCGCTTCCCCCTCACTCTCCTCTGCCTCCACCTCGCCCGGATCGTCCTCGTCCTCGCTACACTTCACACCCGTCCCCTCCTCTTCGATGTTCTCCTCCTCCCTTCTGGCTGACATCTCACAGTAGCGCTTCCTCAACGCTGGGGGTGCTGGTGGTGTCGGTGGCGAGTGCAGCACCTTCGCTCTCACTGCTGCCACCCCACCGTCGAAGAACTCCCTAACGTCTCTGTTTCCCTCTTCTTTCTTCTTTGCGGTGGGACGCCCGCGCCTCTTCTTCACTGCTCCTTGGATACCCGACCCTGCCGTACCGACCTCCTTGTCATCCGGGTTCTCAAACTCGTCACCTAGCTGTTGCTGCTCGTCCCGGCGCTGCTGTTCCTCTCCGTTTCCGCCTGCGCCCTCCTCTTCCATCTCTTTCCACATAACCTCACTTTTTTTCGACGCCACTAAATCTCCTCTTTTCCCTATTGCACCTCTTTTTTCCTCCTTTCCTATTATCTCCTCACGAAAACTACCACCTCACTACCTCATTCTCACCACTGGTTTCGTTTTCCTCACTACTTTCACCCACAATTTGCTCGAATATAACCACCGGTTGTCACAACGCGTCTAGAACCTGCTCTGTCCCAACCGGAAGTCCAATAATTTTATATATTTTCATTATTAGCTTACAGCAGGAGTATACGAAGCTCTCTTTAGCTATCATCATCCCATATGATTTCGGTCTAGTACTACCTAAGAACTAACACAGAATAAAAGCATTACCTAATAAAATATCTAGTTTAACTTTTGTAATAGCAATTGTGCCAAACTGATTTAGATTTTATCTTTTTTCGTTTCCTTTTTTTGGCGGATTTTCTTCGTGTCCTGTTTTTGATTTTTACGTAATATTTCAACTTTTATTCTCCCGTTTTTACATTCCTCGAAATCGTTTCATTGCTAATCTTGTAAGGTAACGTGTAAAGCTGCTTTTTGTTTTTCACATTACTGTTGATCGATTTACTATCTTATAACCGTATGGAACAGTATTCTTTGCTGTTTTTGTACTTCACGCTGCTGTAATTCGAATACTCGTTTCTAGTATCCTAAAAAATGTACCACGGTTCACGTGGCGATGGTTTGCGCCGGCTATAATTCGACGGTCGCACTGGTCACGGTCGCAAAGTCCTTGCTCTTCTATCGCTCGACACCGCTCCATTTTCATCTGTTGGTCGACGAGATAGCCAAAAGAACGCTGGCAACTTTGTTCGAAACGTGGCGTTTGTCCGAAGGTTAGTGATCTCTTCATTGACGTGCCGACTCAAATAATTACAAATTCTTTTTTTTTGACACCCTTAGACTACAATAAATAACTCCAATGTTTTTGAAGATCCTTATCAGGGACTAACTTAAACCTGCTAAAGCAGAGTTTAGAAGCTAATAAAAATAAATAAAATACAATATGAAGGCCGATTTCTATTTATACTCCAATACGAAAATAATCAAATGAATAAATTCGTCACAGTGAACGTGTCATTCTACGCGGCCGAAGATTGGATTCCAAGAGTTTCGTGGATTCCGAACACTCATTATTCGGGCGTGTACGGTCTGTTGAAGCTCACACTGCCGGAGGTATTGCCTCGCGTCGACAAAGTATTGGTACTCGACACAGACGTGACGTTTCTCGTTGACATCGTCAAGTTGTGGGCATACTTCGATCGCTTCGACGACGCGAATCTCGTCGGGCTGGTGGAGAATCAGAGCGACTGGTACGTGAGAACGTTGTCGTACGGTTCGCGTCCCTGGCCCGCTCTCGGTCGCGGCTTCAACACCGGTATAATGCTCATGCACTTGAGGCGTTTGAGGAAACGCGGATTCGCCGATATGTGGGAGACGACCACTCGACGAGTCCTGCAAGATATAACGGAAACGAGACTCGCCGATCAGGACATAATAAACGCGGTCGTCAAAACATTCCCGGCCGTTATTTATATTCTCGAATGCACGTGGAACATTCAACTGAGCGATCACACACTCAGCGAAACGTGCTACGGCGATGGAAAAAAAATAAACGTTAGTGTAACAGTATACTCGACACGTTTTTACGCAACTATTTAGAAAAGGCGTTTTTTTTTTCGAAATATGGACGGATCCTTTTTTTGTAAATTTTACAGCCCACAGACTGAAAAACGTCATGATCATTCGTAATACAAACGGAGACGAGGCATTTGTTTGGGTTTTTTCTTAGATTGACTGGGTTTGTTTGGAGTTGAGGGGTTAGGCTATGGGACGATCCGAAAGTCAGGGTTATTTTGAGAAATTAATTTTGAAGGAATAAGTAAGATGATTGAAAAATCGTTTGGACATGTATTTGTATGTACATTAACAAAGTTGTTTTCTTTTTAATATTTTTTTTTGATAACGTGTTCCAATCGAAAAAAACGTATTTTTTTTTCGATTTTGCCAATAAAAAATGGATTGTTTTTCGATTTTTCCAATCATAAAAAAATGGATTTTTTTTCAATTTTTCCAATCATAAAAAAATGGATTTTTTTCGATTTTTCCAATCATAAAAAAATCGATTTTTTTCTCGATTTTTTGAATCATAAAAAAATGGATTTTATTCGATTTTTCGAATCATAAAAAATGCTTTTTTTTAGATTCTTCGAATCTTAAAAAAACGGATTTTTGTCGCTTTTTCACAAACAAAAAATGGATTTTTCTTCAATTTTTCCAATAATCAAAAAAATGATTTTCTCTTTGATTTTTCCAGAAAAAATTACATTGTTAATAACTAATGAAAAAGAATGTTAAGAAAAAAAACATTTTACTCTTCAATTCGAGTTGCCTCAAGCGAAAACGAGTGTTTGTCATTTTTACAGTAGCCTAGCCCCTTAAGAACTACACAAACTCGAATAAATTCGTCATACCACTCGTATTACTCATTTTCTGGACCTTTTAAGAGATCGGACTTGGCCAAAAACAATCCGGCTATTTGTCGCAAAAGCCGCGTTTATAAATACTCACCTTTTTTTTTTGGCAAAGTGAAACTTTGACTTCGATAGAGCGATACAATTTGCATGACTGCTTTTTTCTTTTCTCACGTCGTTACGAAGACAAAAACGAAACAAAAAGAAAACGGCAGTCTCGTCATACGTGGTTTTCTGTCGTGCCCCGGTTAGATAATCCACTGGAACTCACCGCGCAAGCAGGATGTGCGCAACAAGCACGCGGAAGATTTTCGGAAAATGTATCAAACGTTTTTGGAGTCGGACGGGAATTTGCTGCGACGACGTTTGTTCGGTTGTGACGCGCAGGAAACGATAGATAACGTGAGTGCGACGAATCATTTTCCAGCGCGCCTTTCTCTGCTTTTTGAGCCTCCTCATCCCTTTCCCTCTTACCTCAGTCTTGTCGTTTCGCTGTCTGCACTTCCCTAGAGATACTTCAGAGTGTTCCGCACAGCCACTTTTTACACGTCTTTATTTAACTTGACTTTCTGTGAGATGCAAAACGGGAAATCGATATTTCACCCACTTATCGATTACTTAGAGCTCTGAAATTTTGTAAACATGCATCTACAAGGTGACAATGCATGATTCAACTTACAAAAAAATGGCCATAAAATGTTCAACTTTATGTAAAATTTACGAGTATTTTCACCGAGTGTCATTTCCACTTTATTCTTTCAGATTTACGAGTCGGACGTGTGCTCAAAGTTCGTACGCGGCTCGAGCATCGTCTATCGAACTCACATGTTCTTTCTCGAGTACGGGTACAACGTTTACACCGAGAACGACGTGGCCCTCGTGACGCAGTGCAGCGCCGACAGGATAACGCTTCTGGAAGAGCTGTGCAAACATTGGCCGGGAACGATAAGCGTCGCGTTGTACCTGACCGACGCCGAGGTTCAAACCTTTCTGCAATTCGTGCGCAACTCCGAGGAATTGAAGAATCGCAAAAACATCGCCTATCACGTGGTCTACAAGGACGGAGTCAGTTGCATTTTGTTTTTTGCTGATTTTGATACCTGATTTCTCCGAAACGATGGATCTTTTCGGGAAAGTGAACTGGCTGAATATATCTTGCCATTTGTCTGCTCCGGCTGACCAAATTTCATGCCGATCGGTCGTGCCGTTTCGGAGAAATTACGTTTCCAAATTTCGAAGCGGTCGGAGTCCTAACCTCAAAATCACTCTGATCCATCGTTGTTTTTCTCGCAGGAATTTTATCCCGTGAATTATTTGAGGAACACAGCGATGTCCTACGTCTCGACACCTTACATTTTTCAGCTGGACATTGATTTTCTTCCGCAATTCGGGCTCTACGAAAATTTACTGAGCCACATTTCCAGCATGAATTTAACTGTTGCAGACAAGACCGCTCTTATCGTTCCGGCCTTCGAGACTCAACGTTACAGGTACATTATCGTTACCGAGCATGCTAAAATGCTCACGATATACGATTGCGAACCAAAGTGCTGATTCCAATCAGAAATACGTGTTGGATTAGGCCCATTAAGGTATTTATTTAGCCGCGGGTCGTATTATGTGGGCACCTAAGCAGGGCCCTTTCGAATCATTGGTAAATTCCAGTTGCGCTAAACAAAAATAAGTTACAATCAATTATTATACCCAACGATAAATTGGAATAAAAAACTTCCCATAAATTTTCTAGATTTATACATTTTAACATTTTCTTTGAAAATTCGCGGTTACGAAAATTCTTCTGCAGTCACATTTTTCCAAGTTTTCGCGGTTTTTTTAGGTCGATAGGATAAGCTAATCGGTCTAATTTTTTGTACAAATTGAAACACCGATAAAGAATACAAAATGATTTTTTTAAATTTCTTTATTTATTGTTCAACATTGTTTTTATTTGCGGAAAATTGCGTGGAAAAGAATGGTGTCCCATGGTAGCTAGGATTGCAACTGCAAATTTTATCTGAAACAAAAATTTCAAAATGATTTTTAATCTGTAGGAAAGCCTATGTTTCTATGGAGGTTTTTTTTAGTGGAATTTGAAAAAATGGCGTCGGTTTCAACAAAAAGATTCAAATTCAGCCTTTTTTTTCGACAGTTTTTCGTAAAAAAATAGGAAGATTTTAAAAAAGCATCCATAGCAACATAAGGAATGACGTGAAGAATGTTCTGTTAAAATTTCAAACGGATAGCTTGAAAACTCTTCCTTTGAGAGTGGCCACCGTTTTGCAGCGACCGAAATAATTCGAATTTCGATCTAAAAATTGGACAGAACGTTTATAACCGTGTATACTATCGGATAATGCAAAAAAAACCGATTTTTTTTGTCAATTTTACACTGTGATGATTCCTTAATATTTTCCATACTTTCGATACGATAATATTTCGCCGTATAAATTACGCGTTTTTAAAGTCGTAATTTTTTGTTATAAGTTCGTTAACTTGGCTCGAAATTTTACCAGTATACTGAGATGTATTTTTATTTCATTGTAGACAAAAATCCATGAATTGTTAAATATTCGGGTTCGTAAAAGGAATACCTTAAGGGGAGTCGAGCGTGTCACATACGTCCAATAGAAATTCCCCTTCGAAGATTTCATAATATCCCATCGTACAAAGTGACATGGATTTTCATGAGATTGAAGTTTGCAACGTTGGAATGCAGCGAAAATGATTATTTGCCGATTGCTCGAATTTCTTTTGGTCTTCAATCATTTCTTAAGTCGCTTATTCAGAGATTTAGAATTTGAATCTGCAGAAAAAGATTTCGTAACATAAAAATTGGCAAATAAAAATATAGAAAAGAATTTTCGTTGCATTCCAACGATGCAAACTTCAAGACCATGGATTTTCCCCATGTGAGCCGTTATTCGTTTTTTCTGCTTCTGAATTACTCTTCCGGAGATTACCCAGAAGGATAAGAAAATTGCATTACCAAAAGAAGTTAGATATCGAACATTTTCAGGTTCACCTTCCCGACGAGTAAACAGGAGCTGATAAAGTGCCTCAATCATGGGGTGTTGTACACGTTTCGTTACCACGTCTGGACGAAAGGTCACGCCGCGACCAACTACACTTACTGGAAGAACGCGACACAGCCCTACGAGGTTCGTGAAAAATTCTCGGGTTATTGTTCGAATAGGCGTGAAAATTCGAGAAAAAAACACATCGAATCCAAGAAAATTCCAACAATTCCAGGTCGAATGGGAACCCGACTTCGAGCCGTACCTCGTGATATCGAGATTCGCTCCCCGCTACGATCAGAGATTCATCGGGTTTGGATGGAACAAAGTGTCGTATGTTACCCACCTGACAGCGTTGGGTTACAAGTGAGTACCTCATGGATCTCGATTTTATCATTAGTATTTTCATCGACTAGTACCTGAAGATCGAGCAACATGGAATGCTTTGAAGCAGTTGTTTTGCTTGTTTTTGATCCAACTAACGCCATCTAGTTTGCTCGAATTGCACTAAAAACCATGGAAGGTTTATAGCCGGCGTGTGATATTGATTTGAAAAAGGATTACAGCTGATCAGACCTGCTTTGGCATAGCGTAGCATAGCGTAAGGTGTTTCGACCAATCACATAGCTCTATGCGCGTATACAGTTGCACGCAAAAGTGTCTGGCCAAAGATAATTTTACGATGGAGTAACGTTTAAAGGATGTAAAATGGAAATACAAACATCGTAAAGTTCTTTTATTATGCAATCGAAACGTGTTATTGAAAAATTACATATTATTACATAATTATTTATAACCAAAATAAATATTTTCGCTTTTTCATAACTATCCGGCCAAGTACGAATTACGCACAATATACACGGAAAAAATATAGTAACTCAAGAAAAAAAATTGAAAACGGTAATAAATGTAAGATTTTCATCAATACTTGGTAGCCATGCCCTTCGAAGCTATCACGGCAGCACATCGGTGAGGCATCGATTCAATAAGTTGGATGATTCTATCTTGAGAGATATTTCTCCACTCTTCTTGAACTTTTCCCCACAAGGCAGCTTTATTGGCACAATGTTCAGTTCCTACTCTTAGTTTTAAGGCGTTACCCCCACTTGTAGCGCAAAAAAGGCCTTTTTCATGAATTTTTTTAAAGAACACTACAAAACTTTTTTAATCGATCAATATACCATCTTAAAGAACACATCTTGAAGAACTTTCAGTAATTTTTTTATTGAAAAATATTACCTTGTTCAGTGGCAAATGGCCGTCAATGAAATAATGTTTTTATATACACGGTTTGCGGTGACCAACATTGCGGCGAAGTGGATCATCTGAAAAAAAAATGCGGATGGATTTAGTCAAATATAAGTATAAACTAGTCTTTAATCGAAGGATTTTAAAAAATATTCATTTTTCACAAAATTGCGGACAGTCAAAGTTAATGGTTCGATTTTAACGAAAAAACCGGCCGTTTTTTGGCTATAAAACGGCCATTTTTTTCGAAAAAAAAATCGAACGATTAAAGACTACATTTTTATGTATTAAATAAGCCTGCAAAATTTCAAGAAGATCGGTTCATTAGTGTTCGAGTAATCTTGGTCACCGACTTCAGAAATGCCATTTTGAGAAAAACGCGTTTAAAGTTTCAATTTCAGTTTACACGAATAAAATATTTTTTTTGTAAACTTACATAGAGTCATCTATTCCGGGCATAAAAAAAACTGCACTTCAAATTGCACTTCAAAAAAATGCAATAAAAAAAATCGATTTTTTCAAAATCGCAAGTGGGGGTAACCCCTTAACTCTTGCCATACATGTTCTATGGGATTCAAGTCCGGAGATTGACTCGGCCGCGCTAAAAATCGAATATTTTTCTTGCTAAAAACCTGCTGGAGATGTGATCGATGTTTTGGATCATTATCTTGCTGAAAAATCCACCCTCGTGGCATATTCTGACGAGCATACGGCAGCATTTCTTTTAATATATATCTATACATAGCAGAGTTCATAGTGCCTTCAATTTTAAAGATTGGACCGACGACTTTCCAAGAGAATGCACCCCACAGCATAATGCTACCTCCACCGTGTTTCACAGTTAGTGTTTGATACCGCGAATCATTTCTAGTTCCTTTTGGTCATCGAACGTACCTTCTCCCATCACTTCCAAACAAATTCATTTTAGTTTTGTCTAAGAACAGCACTTTTTTCCAATCTTCAACAGTCCAGCTCTGGTATATTTTCGCGAATTCTAATCTGGCCTTGTTTTTTCTAATGATGAGCGGTTTTTCAACTCCAACACGTCCAAAAAGTCCCACTTCTGTCAGTCTACGTGAAACAGTACTTTGGCTAATGTCAGCCAAATTTTCTTCGCGTAATTCACCTGCGATGATTGCAGCATTCTTTTTTTACGTCTGCGACAGCCTTTCTTTTGATCACTTTATCGACACGATTAGTTGTTTTCCTGGGTCTCCCAGGACAGTATTTATCTTCTAGAGTACCTGTAGTCTTGAATTTATTCATTATATCATCAACAGTCAATTTTCCAATCGTCAAAATTTTAGCTATTTCACGTGAAACTTTTCCTTCGTTGTGCAACTTGATAACCACTTTACGTATATCTAAAGACGTCCGTTTCGACATCTCGACTGAGTGTTACTGATCGTACAATGCAGAAGGAACAGAGCTCTCAATGTTTACATGCTTTCGCGACTGATAACGTAAACAAAGCGAAACGAATTACATCTTCTTGGAATTTGGCCGGACATTTATGAAGCAGCGAAACGTTATTTTTCTTACAAATAATTGTTAATCGTTATGAACAATTTTTGAATTACATATTTTGATTGCATAATAAAAGAACTTTACGATGATATATTTGTGTTACCATTTTGCATCCTTTAAACGTTAAATAATCGTAAAATTATCTTTGGCCGGACACTTTTGCATGCAACTGTATATATACGATATGCTATGTTATGCAAAAGCGTGTGATCGGCTTAAATGACAATATGCGATTTTGTGAGGATTTGGATGGTTGTCACACGGCGATATAAATAACATCTATTACACGTATCAGCATTATCCTACAATAATGATATTTTAAATGAGCTATCGAATGAAACAATCTGCGAAAGTCTACGTTTTTTCTTGAAGTTATTTCGATAAAACGTGCTGTACAAATGCTTTTTTTACCCACTGTAATATGAATCTGTCCATTTTACACAGGTATATCGTATTGCCGGACACCTTTATTATTCATCGACCTCACGCTCCGAGTCTCGATATCGGAAAGTTTCGAACCAATTCACTTTACCGAAGGTACTGTGCGCTTCCACTGTTTGTACGCTCCTGGTACATTGAAAAGCCAACAGAAAAGCGCATTTCACGAAGCGCACTCTCTCTCTCTCTCTCTCTCTCTCTCTCTCTCTCTCTCGCCTGTGATTTTCTCTCTCTTAGGGCACTGTTCAATGAAAAAAGATCAAATAGGTGCATGACATTGAGGAGAGAGCCGGAATTTTTTACTATTCTGCATTCAGCTCAACTACCATCGCAATACAAAGCACAAAATATCAATATTTTTTATCATAGTTGCTTGAGTTTTGGAATGGGGATCGGAAATTCGCACGATCAATATTCAGAAAGACCGAAATTTCGAATTCAGTAATGACGAACGTTCCAATATAGATAGATCAATCTTATGATAGGCTGTAAAATAGTTAATCGAAATTGTGAGTACAAAAATCTCGAAGTTGATTTATAGCGAAAACAAATATCAGATTTAACAAAATAATGAGAGATATAATATCGATTCGCCTGTATATATACACCAAACAATTCGAGACGTCAAATCGTCGAATTGTAAATATGACGACAGTTTACAATTCCGAATTCTTTAAAGCGAAGGACCAAAAAGTCGATCAGTTAAAATAGCGACGGGCCAAAATGGCGAACGGTCGGATAGCGAAAACTTGGGACCGAGCAATACTACTTGCGCTTCAGAATGAAGATGGCAGATGGCGGTAGTGGTCAGTCGGGTCAGGCAGCCATGCCATGTCCGCCATTTAGGTATTCGCCATTTCGGACCATCGATCATTTGCGGTTTCTAAGATCCACACATTCGAAGTTTGTAGTCTCGATATATGGCTTTTTGCTATGGACGGTATTACGAATATTAGATACTCACTATTTTCTATTTTGGAGATATGAATGTTGTAGATTGTTCGAATTTATATTTGTATAACTCAAACTGCAGACTATCTGAATATACGTTGTCGAATAAATAATCCTTTGGTGTAATAGTTATTCGATTTTGTCATTGGTCAAAGGATGAAATTTCGAATAATGTAACCTTCGTTATTTTGAGAGTTCCTAATTCTGTCGTTTCGAAATTTTTGTCGTTCTATATTTGGTCATTCGACATTTTGATCCCCACCAGAGTTTTGCACGCGGTTAATATAGGTTTGGTTATATTTTTGAGCTTGTATGTATTGATTCGTTCATTTAGCATGCAAATACATATTTTTTTCGTTTACTTTCCGTGTAATGGATATTTTTTATAAAAAAGAAACAAGAACCCGTATACCGAGACATTACAGTCTAAAGTGCATGCGCTGTATGCAAGACAGGCATATGATATTGCTGTCTTCTTCGCACATGACAGCCCCTTTTCTGTGCGCACCATGCGGCTGAAAATTGAAGCAATAAGTGGACGCTAAGTGAACCCATATACTTATAAGATAGACTGAGCGCTCCCATAAGAGGCACTGAAGCTAACATATAAAGGGCAGATACATGTCGGGAGTACTCTTCTCTCTTTTCAATCGGCGTCATGGTGGGAGACAACGGAGCAGTGGAAGTCGAACAGCTTTGCGTCTGTCAAATGCGCATTAATTTTCCTATGCCGTATTGTGGTGCAATCGTTAGAGCTTTAAAAAGAACAATTAAAGGGCTTAAAAAGAACTTCAAAAAGTTTTTGTTAAAAAGCTGTTTTTCAAATAGATCTTTTTTTTTAAATTAAAGAGCTTTAAAAAGAACAATAGACAAGAACAAGCCCACTATGTCTACAAGCCCTAGAATCAATGCAGCTTCGTTGTTTCTAAAAAAGAAAAATAGAGGTGGCTTACTTAAGGCGTTAGGCTACAGTAACGGGTATAAAATCATGTGCAAATTTAACAATTTTTTTATCGTATGAAAAAGTGATTCACTCATAAAATTAATTACACATCTATTTAGTATGAATATCAATCTGTTAGAATTTTTTTTTCGATGTACAAAATGGCCGATTACTAATATTTTCTTTTGTTATCTTTTTTTAGGCGCTCCGCGGCGTGACGTTTAGCATCCACAATTTTTGACGTAGAACAAAATACAAAAATTCTCGCTAATCTACATTAGAATACCTAGAGAAGAATACGTACGGAATTTAAAAAATTGTTTTATTTAAAAGTTGTAGGTATTTGAACTTAAAAAATAAATTTTCAGTGAAAAATTTCGTTATGACTGCTCATAAACTGCTCATAAAATGAAAAGTTTTCGATTAATCAGAAATGCCGTACGTACTTCTCTGCGAAATGCAATTAGGAACATAACTTTTGAATTTGAAGCTTGATATTCATACTAAACAGATGTGTAATTAATTTTAAGAGTGAATCACTTTTTCATACGAAAAAAATTGTTAAATTCGCACATGATTTTATACCCGTTACTGTGGCCTAACCCCTTAATCCCAGCGATGGCGGCGTGATAATTTGCAAGACCTCTGAAAGGGTAACGAGGAGTACAAATAACATTCTTACTCTGATGAATGTACTATCAAAACTAGTCATTGATGCTAAGCGATTACTCCCAAATAGTTTATTTTCTCTACTTGATATGTATCCCGAAGAGTCATCAGTTATAAACAACCATAGAAATGAGTTAGTGGAGAAAACGTTAACCAAACATTACAAAATAAGATTGCATCACAAAAGTCGTTCGCTGCAAGAAACATTTCAACGACTTAGAAGTTTCCGCAATCGACTCATTATCTTTGCGAACCAGTGATTTTATTCTAGTAAACTTGAAGTTTCTTGCAATATTCTGAGATTATTTCAATACATTTGTTAATCTTTCTTAATCATTTAAAGGGAGGGTAGGGGTTTCACCGTGAAAAAAAAAACACTTTTTTGCGCATTTTTTTCATCTATATGGATAGAGTAAATTTATTGAAACCTTTTGTACATTGTTAAGTGTCATTTCAAGAACATTCCGTGAAATTTGTACGCGAAAATATCCACAAACAAGCCGGTGACAAAGCTTTTCCAAGAACGCCTTTGGAAAAACACGATTTGCGGTGTTCACTGTATCTCAGCTAGAAATTATCTGAAATCAAGTACCATTAAAATTTAGTCAAAGTATCTTCAAATCCTCCCCCCAACGGTCTTTCATAATTGTTGTTTTCATTTTTAAATTTTTGGTGGTCATGTAAAGTGAAAAGTCCTATTTTTCACGAAAAATTCCGCCACTTTGGGGGTGGAAAACCCCCTCAATGTAACAAAAAATCTCAAATTAACCGTTGGGGGGAGGTATTTTATATGTAGAAAGTGTGTACCAAGTTTGAAATAAATCGGTCATGTAGTTTTCAAATGGCAGTGAACACGGATTTTGAAAAAGTGGTTTCTAGAAAAACCCGGTACCGGCTTGTTTGTGGATATTTTTGCGTACAAATTTCACGGAATGTTCTGTGAATGTTCTGTGAAAAAGTGTTTTTTTTTCACGCTGAAACCCCTACCCTCCCCTCAAAAACTGTTTCTATATGGTATTGTTATGCATGCACACAATCATATATTTTGTTTATAAACATTTTGGATTTGGAGTCAGATTAATTTACAGCCATTCATAATGCGCGTGATTTCTCCTCATTCTCCTCTGTCGCCTCATCCCTGTCACAAATATCGTGGGACAGAGAGAGGAGTACTCTCGACATATTTCGGTCCTTTATATGCTGGCTCCAAGTGGCTGATAAGAGCGCTCCGTCTATCTTATAAGTATGTAAGACCGTGCTTGAGCCCGAGTAAGATGACATTCAATGAAATGATCTTGCAACTGCACACAGAGGGCAGCATGTAGAGTTTCCAGCGATCTGTTGCTGTTTTCCTTACTATACCTGTGAGTTTTCTTAGTATCAGCGGTTTTCTTTTTATTTGTGCTATATTCTTCGTACTTGCCTTCTTTGATTTCGTATTTCTTCTGTTTTTATAGAGTCACTTTGTCTTTGTTGATGTATCAAGTCTCTTTTATTTCTCTGCATTATGCTTTGTACTCTATGGAGATCAGAGGATGTTTCGTTCGCATTTCTCATCTGCATGTTTCATTTTATTTTAGTTTGATTTATTCAGTCACTTTTTCTTTTGTTTTTGTATTGAGTCTTTTATTTCATTCTTTGTAAATACTCTGTGTATTGCAAGAAGGATTGTGTGCCGGAGGACGTTTCTTTTCCAGTTGCACTAATGAACCTAATCTAATCTAATCTTATATCTTTGTGTTTCCATATGGAGATTGTAACTTTGGAACATTTGGGCACGTGTGTTGCAGGTGCCTCAAGATACTGAAGGACACCTTCGTGCAGGAGCTAGTATTAAAATATGGAAAGGAAGCTTTGTCCAAGCTCGGGAGAATTGCCAAAGATCAAAAAGTGCCAAACACACTACGATTGCAATGATACGGACTTTTCGTATCGTTGAATATGCGAATGAGTCGCGATCTATCGCGTACATTTATCCACACACAGCCGATGGATTGATCGCCGAATCGTTGAACGACTAATGGTATTGTGTACATATATGATCAAGTATGAACGTCGATTGTCGGGAATTAACAGAAGGAGCAACAGTCGAAAATTCACGAACCAAAGATTACCAACTTCAATAATGTTCGAGTATATTTTTATCGGGACGTAGTGCTAATTCTTAAATTAAAATTATTCCAATTGGACGGAGTTGCTTCGGCAGTTAATTAGCGAGATAGAATAATGCTGGAGTGGCGAAGCTTGAGAGTCATCAGCGGCTGCGTAGCGCGATGTGGCCAAAAAATCAACTGGGTACTATATTTGATCGATTTTGCCGAAGAGTCTAATTACACAACGCAAGAAACAAAAACGTTCCGTTGGGTATGGCGGTCTCGTCCTTCTGCCAATTTTTTTCCGTAAGGCTTATAAGTTGTAATTGTTATAGTTGCTGCAAGCGGCACTAGCCTCGTTATCAATCTAGAAAAAATATACCGCGCTCGATTCCGACTTGGTCACACTTGTCAAATGGTCCGCTTGCGTCTTATCGAAGCTACAAATTGCATCAGACGACGAGAAATCGACTTCGATTTTATCATCAACCATCTTATTCTGTTGAAGTATCTTTTTTATTTTTCTACAGTATTCAATCTGAATGTCGATTAGCGGGGTTTCATTCATTGGACAAATATGGTGCCGAAGTTTGCATCGTTGGAATGCAACGAACATTCTCCTTTTTTAATTTTTATTTCTTTATTCGTATTATTATTCGAAATCTTTTTTTGCAGCTTTAGGTTACGCGTCTCTAATAGGATACACCGAGCAGTCAATGGACGGGGACCAGTGAATAGACAAAAGCTGATTTACATTCAAAATCAGTAAAGAATATGAATTGTCGATAAAAACCCGAATCACTATAATTAAGCAAAAAAGCAGTAGGTGTTCAAAACGCGAAAACAATAGTTTTTATAAGTTTTGAGAGTAAGTATTACTTTCATTACTTGAGAAAGAAGCAATTTGAGTTTTTTTTTCAAAATTTTAAAATAAATTCGTAATAATAGGTCAAAATGAGACATATTTGTTCACTGGTGCTGTATTCTAACCTCTTTCCAGTGAATGGACATTTGGACTTTGTTCTGATAATTCTCAAAGCACAGTAAAACATTTAGCTTATTTGCTGACGATTGCTTATTTTTGTCAAGATTTGACAATTTACATTTCATTGAATGTTGTCGTAAATCAATTCATTCGTTTATAAAATATTCTAGGCAAAATTTAATTTTCCATTTTTCTGTCGATACAAACGTTGGTAGTTTTTTTTGAGAATGTGACGTTAAGGTGCAAAAAAAGCTTGTGTATTTTTTACGAAATCGCAATAACGAATATAATTCTCATATGTATAAGAATATTATAATTCTTGTGCAGCACAGTGAACTTCAAATCTAGCATTTAATAAAAATAATTCGTTATGCTTGACAGCGTTCGTCTACACTAAACGTCCATTTGCTGGCGGTTGAGTGGCCATTTGCTGGTCATTTCGTTCATTCACTGGCGATTTAGTCATTCCTTCAATTCCTTCAATACTATTTGTCACAATTACTTCGAATATTTTTTTCTGCTATCGGAATAATATCTTTTGGTAGCTATAGCCATTGAAAAATGCATTTTGATGATCGTTCCATTTTAAAGTCCATCTCAATCCTACAGTGTCGTTATTCGTCCATTCACTGGTCGGTTTACCCACAAGGAAAAACCATCGAATGATTTTCGTAGTCTAAACATGCCAAAAAATTAGGCATAACGAAAAAAAAAACTTTCCGTCGCATTCCAACGATGCAAACTTCAAGACCATGGCCAAATGCGATCTAGAAACGACACATTAATGTAACGGTACCAATGCTCGGACGGTTGAGAGCACCCTTGGATTGTATGATTTATTATTCATTTATGGACCGTTTAAAAAAAATGACCGGATCTAACGTCAAGCTAGTAAGTTCTAGTTTTCAAAACACATGCATTAACTGCCGGAAAGTTAAAAAAAATTATTTTTATACATTTAAATGTTCAATCGTACCAAATGTACCAATTTTCGGACAGCTGTTAGTGTTACGTACTTATGTTCGGACACTATAATGTCCCAATTATTGGACACGTCCCTATAACCGACCATTATGAAGTCAAAGTTTTCGGACATGCAAACATTGATTCTTATTGTTGCAAGGTTTAAATTGAACAGGTACGCGAGAACTCCGGGCACATTTCGAATATATAAATACGGAAAAGACGGCATCGATGTCGTATAACCTCGCGGAAAGCCGGCCGCCTAACCTCAAACTTTGTTTGCGTCGCGACTAGTTATGTTACCTATTATATTATCTAAATATGGGACACGTGTCCTTGCCAATTAATTTTCACTTCTTTTTTCAAAATCACAAACTCAGTTAGTAATAAGTCATTTATCGCGAGGTAGACAGCACAACGAACTGTCAACGCTGGGCGTCCGGCGATTCGGTCTCTGCGGCTACGTTCTCTCGTACCAGTAATTGGACGTGAGATTCGACCATGGTACAAGCGGGTGATAGATGTCCCAATTAAGGAGGTACGGTGATTGGAGCGAGTTCAAGATAAAAGCCCGATTTTTTTTATAGCATTGTCGAGACCTTCATCCATGCGTATGCGGAGTTTCCACAAGATTTACCGTCCACTTTCCGAGTTATTAATTGTTAAAGTTGGTGAATTAGTCACACGTAAACGACAAAATGTGCCTGTCCTCTCATATATCGATTTTTTTGTGCTACTTGGAGCCAAGAAACACGTTAAAAAAACTGATGAATTTCAAAGCTCACCGCAGAAATAAGCAATAAATTTAGAAATAAAGTCGCAAACAGAGATTAGTAGGGAGATGCACAACGCTCCCCTTTTCGGCGTGCCTCGAAAATGGCGCTAAATCGCGGCGGCGAGTTCGGGAATATGATTTTGTGTGCATCGCCTCTGTCGAGGTTGCAGATTCCCTTGTAGCCGCGCGAGTCGTGAGCACCGCTCAAGTCGATATCGCAGTCAGCGTGCACACGAATGGGTAGCTCGGTGGGGGAAAAGTCTCTGCCCCTCACTCACTCGACAGGCGAACGGAGCGAGGTTTTCCGTCCGATCGAGCTCAACATATGTGTGGCCGTACTGTGGATTGGAATATGCATTAAATGAATTGCAAAGAGAAAAACACGTATCGAGAAAACTTTTTTCTCTCGGTTGGCCGTTTATGCCGAGAATGCGGGTTGAAAAAATTAACGACGAACCGCGTTGAAAAATAAAAGGCCGAAACGACCGTGGAAGGTTCAAAAAGAAATCTTGAGCCTTTGCCGCGGTCATTACGGCGTTTTTTTTTCAACAGTAAACACTATGAATAACCGTGTATCATAAATGTTTTTCTATCCTCAATGAGCGTCGTGGCTGAGTTGGCAGCGTGACGGATTGACGATGCTTGCGGTCCGGGTTCGATCCCTGATTAATCGACTTTTTTAATCTATTCTTTTTCTTCATTTTATATTCAAAAAATTTCGAACGTACTCTCGCTTTAGCTATTCTCGCCTGTCCAGGCATTATTTATGATATTTAATTCATATATGTTTAATTTAAAAAAAGACATTGGCTACAGGGTTCGAACCCGCGTCGTCTGCACTCAGAGCCCGCACGCTGACATATCAACCGCGAGGCTCTTCTGACTGCAAACCTGCCTTACGTATACACACTTAAAAAAAAATTCGCTGCATACCAATTGCATATTGTTTTTATGGCCCCAAAGTATTATTAAAGACAAATGAAAACGATTTTTCCAAATTCCTAGAGTGGTGTTATCCCTTAAAGAAAAGAAATTGATTTTTTGATCGTTGTAAATGTATATCCCCTCTTAAAGACTTTAAGGCGTTTGGCCATCTTGGCCGATCGAAAAATGGGTATATTTAAGAAAAAATAATAAACTCGAAAGCATGGGCCGGAATATTTTTATTCTTTTACACAACGTCAGAAAGGGCTTTAAGAATAACGTTAATAAATTTCCGTTCAAAATATTAAAAAATTACGCCGGTATGCACATTACCGCGGAGGCCCTCCGCACGATACGCGCGGTCGTTGTCCCAGCTGTTACCCGGTCCTGTCACATCTGCAAAAAAAAATCCGCTCATTCGTGAGTAGTGTCGCTACAATGTAGCGTAGCGGTTTTTTTTTCGACCATTAAAAAAATTATGGCGAGCCGAAGAAAAAAATTTGTATTTTTTACCGAAATTATGGCTCACCATAATTTTATTTATGGTCGAAAAAAAATCGCTACGCTACATTGTACCAAAAAAAAATATGGTTAGCCGAAGAAAAAAATGTGTACTTTTCACCGAAATTATGGCTCACCATAATTTTTCTAATGGTCGAAAAAAAAACCGCTACGGTACATTGTAGCGACACTACTCACAAATGAGCTGATTTTTTTTTTCAGATGTGACATGCCCGCGTAACAGCTGGGACAACGACCGCGCGTATCGTGCGGAGGCCCTCCGCGGCAATGTGCATAACGGCGCCATGTTTTAATATTTTGAACGGAAATTTATTAATGTTATTCTTAAAGCCCTTTCTGACGTTATGTAAAAAATAAAAATATTCCGGCCCATACTTTCGAGTTCATTATTATTTTTTTTTAATATGCCCATTTTGCGATAGGCCAAGGTGGCCAGACACCTTTAAAGAATCTCGTACGTGTTAGCGAAAACCGGCAGAACATTTTGAAGCAACTCGTCCACTTCTTTGATGTTCGCTATTTTGGTGTTCGCTATTTTGGACCTTCGCTCGTTTGCCTATCTGAGATCTATACTTTCGAAGTTTGCATCCTCGATATATATGTCTTTTTGCTATAGATGGTATTACCAATATTAGATACTCACGTCTTTCCATTTCGGAGATATGGATGTTCTAGATTTTTTGAATCTGTATTTGTATGACTCAAACTGCAGACAATCGGAATACACGTTCTCGAATAAATAATCCTTTCTAATTATAATTGTAATAGTTATTCAATTTCGTCATCGGCCGAAGAATAAAATTTTGAATAATTTACAGTTCGTTACTTTGAGTTTATAATTCTGTCATTTCGAAATCTTTGTCGTTCTATATTTGGCCTTTCAAAGTTTTGACCCCCATCCTAATGTGAAATGTGTTTTGAAAATAAAGACGATCGAGAAAGACTCAAAGTTCTCTTCGAGCCTTTCTCGATCGTTTCGGCACTTTAATTCAACAATTTTTTTAATTAATTTTCTAATGGAAAAAGTAAAAACTCATTTCCGTATTGGGGGAAACATTAATTTTTTTGTCACATTTTCCAATACTGTTTGCACCAAAATTTGGAACGCCCGCTCATTTTGAGCAACTTCAACATGCATCCGGCGGGGCGAACGACTGCGTGTTCGGTCGCGTCGACGTTACCCGCGGCGTCCTTGCTGCGGCCGCACCCCTCGTTCGTGCCGCTGTTCTTTCGATGGCCTCCCCTTCTCGCGCCCTTGGGCTCCCTCGGGTGCCCCTTGACGCTGCGGCTGCTGCTGGCGACCACTTTTCTTTTTGTTGCGGCGCCAAAATGTAACTGTACAAAACAAATTATAAACAACTGTTCTTTGTAACTGTACAAAATAAATAATAAAATGTACACCTAAAATACATTACTCACACAAATTAAGAGATTTTAAAAAATTCCGAATTTTTGGCTGATTTTCAACAAGGGATAACTCGGAGAAAAATGGTCGTACAGAAAATTAAAAAAAAGGAAATTATAGCTTCAAGTATCTAGTTTTCAGATCTGGACTGTACATTTTTTTCGCGTGGGTGGTTTTCTTGTAATCATCCGAAAACCAACGAAATTTTTTTTCCAAATTTTTGCTCGTCTTTAAAATGGTCTGTCGACTTCAAATGATTTTTTTTTATCATACGACTATAAAAGTCTTTTAGGCAATTTAATCAGCTTTAATTTGACCTTTTAACGAGCTCTGTACGATGATTTGGCGCGGAGTAATCGTCGAGGATTTCAATGCTTATTTAGCTCTTGATTCTCTGCGTTATTAATGTATACAAAAAAATGTATCGCTTATTTTTTTAGGTTACACGTTAATTTAAATATAATAATAAATCTAAATTACAACTTATTTATCTTCTAAAAAAATGTTTACGCTTTACTCACACCCGTTCTTATGCCAAATCAATTATAATTCATAAAAGTAAGCCAAAATATATTTATATTCGTATTATTATATTAATTCTCATACTTTCATCAAGCGATAAAGCATTATCCCCAAAAACAAGCCAATCATCCATCCAGCCGGGAATTGTAAGTACCAGAAAGTGCACATATTCTATAAGCGATGAGATGGTCCCGTTGGTAGCGTTCCTGGCTTCGGTCCGCAAGGGCAAATTTATTTTAGTTAAATAGGCAAATTTAGGCAAATATATTTAAATTAAATTTAGTACAAATTTTTCTCCAAATTTTTCATAATTTCTCATATTTTAGTAATATCTGAGATTTTCGGAGAAAAAACGATTCAAAACAGATTCAAGTACTGGTCTATTTCCAAAAAACACATTTTTTTTACTTACAATTCATGATTTCTTATTTTTTTCCCGGAAATTTCTCTTTTTCCTATGACCTGAGTGAACGGCTACGGAGATATTCGGAGAAAAGTTAAAGATGAAAAGAAATGAGATTTTCGTTAAAAAAACTTTTTATTATTATTATTTTTTTCCGGAAATTTCCCTTTTTCCTATTACCTGAGTGAACGGCTGCGGAGATATTCGGAGAAAATTTAAAGATGAAAAAAATGAGATTTTCGTAAAAAAACTTGATATTATTTTTTTCCGGAACTTTTTCTTTTTCCTATTGAGTGAACGGCTGCGGAGATATTCGGAGAAAAGTTGTAGATGAAAAAAAAATAAGATTTTCGTAAAAAAAACTTATTACATTTTTTTATCCCTCATAATTCTGAGAAATAATGAATTTCCTAAATTTTTGCAAACATTATTTTCCTTAAGGGGCAACACCACTGTCACGGCCTCCCACGAAGCGTATGAGACAAATAATACTTGGGGTAATTATTAAGCATATATTGAAGTATGTTGCAAAAAAAATGTATGGGAAAATATTACAAAATGGCGACACTGCAGCAAATTCTTCCGAGGCATGTTGAACTTAAGGTGCTCTACGGCACGCAGTATAACTTGTGCCAATTTTGATCTGGACAAAATAATTTTTTTTAAATTCAATCTCAATGAGTGGTTTTTTCCTTAGGTACACAACGCTTGTCGCGTTTGTTACCTATTCTTTCCCATCATGACCGTTCTTTCCTCTACTGTTTACTCCTTTTCTTCTCCATCTTTCCCCTCTTCCCCCCCACTTGCGGCTGCAGCCGACTTCCCCCTCTGTATTATAGTCATCATGACATTTCTGTCATGGGTATAGGGAAACTACGGAAAACCTATACCAATACAGCCGGTCATCGAGATCGCCCCCCAGTCGTGGAACTAGTTTTATTTCGCCGCGAAATGCCGAAGAAAAACATTTCACGACGAAATGTACGCGACTGGGATTCGAACCCGCGACCTCCCGGTCCGCTGGTTTAGTGGCGAGCACGCTAACCACTAGACCATCGCACCGGTTAAATCTCAATGATTGTAGCTAGTGAACCACGTAGAGGATTTTGGAAATATTGATTTTTGAGTAATTGCCGAGTTTTGGACTAAAAATGTTCAATTTTTTTTAAGACAATTATTTTTAAATAAATATTGTTTAAATTAGCTTATCGAAAATCCCCTACGGGGTTCAGTAGCTACACTCATTTAGACTTAATAAAACAAAATTCTTTTTTTTAGATTAAAATTGGCACAGTTATACTCCGTGCCGCAGAGGTTAGACATACTTCGGAAGAATTGCTGCAGTGTCGCCATTTTGTAATATTTTCGGATAAAAATTCATAGCCATATATTTAAATATATGCTCAATAAATACCGCAAGTATTGTTTGTTTATCACATTTTCTTCCGCCAAAAAACATACAAAAAAATACGCTTCCTGTAAGGCCGTTACAGTGGTCTTCCCCTTTGAAGTCTTCATATAATTTCCAAGATTTTCCCGTGATCGTGATTAAAATGATGTAATATTCGGAAAAATTCGAAAAACAATTCGGATAAACTCGGATGTTTGCGTAAAAATAATCGTCCGCAAAACTCCGAATTCTTCATATTTGTTCCAATTCATAGAAAAAATCGGAAAAATTTTCCGGAAAAAATCGGAGTTTTTCGGAAAAAAAATGTGCACTAGGGGCGCGGGATCGTACCCCGCGCTCAGTGCTTTTTTTAAATTATTATTACTATTAATTCTTATTTGATTAGTTATTTTTATTAGTTATCATTATTATTTTAATTAGTTATCTTTTCGCGCGAACGGGTGTGAGTAAAGCGCAAACAATTTTTTAGAAGATGAATAAGTTGTAATTTGGATTTATTATTGTATTTAAATTAACGTACAAACTAATAAAATAAGCGGTCAGAGTGCGCGATAAATTTGTCGACACTAAAAGATAACTAATTAAAATAATAATGATAACTAATAAAAATAACTAATCAAATAAGAATTAATAGTAATAATAATTTTTAAAAAAGCACTGAGCGCGGGGAACGATCCCGCGCCCCTAGTGCAAATATTTTCCGAAAAACTCCATTTTTTTCCGAAAAATTTTTCAGACTTTTTCCGAATTTTTCTATGAATTGGAACAAATATGAAAAATTCGGAGTTTTGCGGACAATTATTTTTACGCAAACATCCGAGTTTCTCCGAATTTCTCCGAATATTTCATTATTTTAATTACGATCACGGGAAAATCTCGGAAATTATATGAAGACTTTAAGGGGTTACACCACTGTAACGGCATTACAAGAAGCGGATTTTTTGAAATTTTTTTTTGGCCGAAGAAAATGTGATCAACAAATAATACTTGCGGTATTTATTGATCATATATTTAAGTATATTGCTAGAAATGGCGACACTGCAGCAATTCTTCCGAAGCATGTCGAACCTCTGCGGCACGCAGTATAACTGTGCCAATTTGAATTAAAAAAAAAGAATTTTGCCTTATTAAGTCTAAATGAACATTTTTAGTCAAATACTCGGCAATCATTCAAAAATCAATATTTCTAAAATCTCCTACGTAGTTCACTAGCTACACTCATCTAGATTTAATTTAAAAAAATTATTTTGTCCAGATTAAAATTGGCACAAGTTATACTACGTGCCGTAGAGCACCTTAAGTTCAACATGCCTCGGAAGAATTTTCTGCAGTGTCGCCATTTTGTAATATTTTCCCATAAAATTTTTTTGCAATATACTTCAATATAAGCTTAATAATTACCCCAAGTATTATTTGTCTGAAACGCTTCGTGGCAGGCTGTTACAGTGGTGTTACCCCTTAAGGAAAATAATGTTTGCAAACATTTCGGAAATTCATTATTTCTCAGAATTATGAGGGATAAAAAATTGTAATAGGTTTTTTTTACGAAAATCTTTTTTTTTCATCTACAACTTTTCTCCGGATATCTCCGCAGCCGTTCACTCAATAGGAAAAAGAAAAAGTTCCGGAAAAAAAATTATATCAAGTTTTTTTACGAAAATTTCATTTTTTTCATCTTTAAATTTTCTCCGAATATCTTCGCAGCCGTTTACTCAGGTAATAGGAAAAAGGGAAATTTCCGGAAAAAAATAATAATAAAAAGTTTTTTTAACGAAAATCTCATTTTCTTTTCATCTTTAACTTTTCTCCGAATATCTCCGCAGCCGTTCACTCAGGTCATAGGAAAAAGAGAAATTTCCGGGCAAAAAATGAGAAATCATGAATTTTCAGTAAAAAAAATGAGTTTTTGGGAAATAGATCAGTACTTGAATCTGTTTTAAATCACTTTTTCTCCGAAAATCTCAAATGTGACTAAAATATAAGAAATTATGAAAAATTTGGAGAAAAATTTGCACTGGGGGCCCCTGCGGACCGAAGCCAGGAACGCTACCAACGGGACCGTCTCATCGCTTGTAGAATACGTGCACTTTCTGGTACTTACGATTCGCGGCCGAATGGATGATTGGTTTGTTTTTGGGGATAATGCTTTATCGCTTGATGAAAGTATGAGAATTAATATAATAATACGAATATCAATATATTTTCACTTACTTTTATGAATTGTAATTTATTTGGCATGAGGACGGACGTAAGTAAAGCGTAAACAATTTTATATAAGATAAATAAGTTGTGATTTAGATTTATTATTATATTTAAATTAACGTATAAACTAAAAAAATAAGCGACACATTTTTTGTATACATTAATAACGCAAAGAATCAAGAGTTAAATAAGCATTGAAATCATCTAAAAGTCTCGCGCGTGCCGATGGGTGACGTCACGCGCGAGTCGTGCTCAGATTGCTTTTTCCCTCGAAGCTTTCGTTTCGGCTTGGCCGCACATGAACGTGTTCAGCGTCCATGCATTGGTGTAGCTGCCGAATGCGCGTTGGTACACTTCGACCATGCTCGGCTCTTTCCGAAGATGTCCGAGCATCGCTCGCTCACGGACACGCGCTACTATGATTGTGTGATGGGCGCGTAAGAGACTAGTGAGGGGGTAACTTTTACGCGCGATCTCGCTGCACTAGAGCGAGGGGCAGAGACTTTTCCCCCACCGAGCTACCCATTCGTGTGCACGCTGACTGCGATATCGACTTGAGCGGTGCTCACGACTCGCACGGCTACAAGGGAATCTGCAACCTCGACAGAGGCGATGCACACAAAATCGTATTCCCAAACTCGCCGCCGCGATTTAGCGCCGTTTCCGAAGCACGCCGAAAAGGGGGGCGTTGTACATCTCCCTACTAATCTCTGTCGCAAAAACCGAATTTTTCGGAGAGCGAGACTTCTCGTGACGTAACAGCAGCCATCTTGCTCGACGTGTGGCAACGCCGGATACCCGCGCAAATTTGATTCGTCTACCGGATATTTTCAACGCGAATTAAAAATATAATTGTGCGAAGCCGTACATTTTTTAATGGATTATAAAGGGCCTTTCGTCGATATTTACTCGAAGTTCTTTTACGTACAGCAAAGGCATCTCAATTTTTCTGGCGACATGTACCTATACAACGCATCTATATATAAATTCAGCATGGGAGAACCGTCATATAAAATAAACGTTCCTTTTTATACCGGCAAATATTGTGAAAATTGGGAAAGGGGAACATAACATAACAATCGATGAAATATGTTTTGACTTTGGACAGATTGGACATTGGACATTGAGGTTAACTTCAACGCGACGTTTTTTATTTGCAATCGCAATATTATCTTTTCATTTTCTAATTCTTGTCCGTCAGAATCTACATTTGTCTCTAAACTGGACTTCAGGTACAATCCCGTTAGTCTTTTGATAAACTTCCACAGTATTTTCATTCTCCATGTTAACCGGCTACAAAAAATAATAAGCCGGGCGCGTGGAACCGATGACAGCCACCGAAAACGCGACGATGCTAAACGTCAACGATATGGCGTATTACTGAAGTCGACTAGTAAATTATTAAGGTTGTTTCCATATTATTATTATAAAAATAATAGGAAATTCAAAATTCAATACTTAAAAAATATTTCTCGAAAAATAGGCCATATACATATATCTAAAACGCGGCGGTATTGCGGCGTGAAATAGACTCTAAGTTTACTAGCATGGTCATCACCGTACCTCCTTAATGAGACGCTGAATGTATTATATAAAACCTTATTCAAACCGAAATGTAACGACGGGGCCGAAAAGTCGTTTCGATTCGTTTTTGATTGGTCATAAGTCTAGTTCCGACATCGATGAAAAATAGACCCCTATTACTATCACAAATTATCGCAACTGCTTAGCTCGTCGGTTTAGAAAAGTGCATTCATGACATGACTGATGCGGAGTCGTTAAGGCCTTAGGCCACAGTAACGGGTATAAAATCATGTGCGGATTTAACAATTTTTTTCGTATGAAAAAGTGATTCACTCAAAATTAATTATACATCGATATTTTATAATTACAAATTATAAAATATTTAGTATGAATATCAAGCTGTTAGAAAATATATATTTTTTTCGATCTACAAAATGGCCGACTACTCGAAACTTCTCGAAACAGCTTTTTTCCAATTGGCGTGACAAATAACTTCACCAATCATCACTCGATTTACTTCAAATTTAAAAGTTATGTTCCTAATTGCATTTCGCAGAGAAGTACGTACGGAATTTCTGATTAATCGAAAACTTTTCATTTTATGAGCAGTTCCTGAGCAGTTACAACGAAATTTTTCACTGAAAATTCATTTCTTAAGCTCAAATACCTACAACTTTTGAATAAAACAATATTTTTTAAATTCCGCACGTACTACTCTAGGTATTCTAACGTAGGTTGACGAGAATTTTTGTTTTTCGTTCTAGGTCAAAAATTGTGGATGCTAAATGTCACACCGCGGAGCGCCTAAAAAAAAGATAAAAGAAAATATTAGTAGTCGGTCATTTCGTACATCGAAAAAAAATTCTAACAGCTTGATATTCGTACTAAATAGATGTGTAATTAATTTTACGAGCAAATCACTTTTTCATACGAAAAAAATTGTTAAATTCGCACATGATTATGCAACTTGTCAATTTTACTACTAAAATTCGTTATCAGCGTACAATTTTCCGATAATCAATTAATAATTGAAGGCTGAATAGAATGCAAGCGTCAATTTTCGTTACCTATCAATTATATAGCTAATATAGTGAAATATTCGAACTACTGTCCGAACCCGTCCGAGCATTGGTACCGTTACCTTACGAATTTATATTTAGCTACTTTCAACGAGTACCACTCATCTGGCCTGCTGCAACCAAGCCAGTGAAAATAAAATGTTACCAATGTTAAAGCAACGTCGTGTATGGAAAATCAATTTTACCTTGTACCGGCGAAGATCCAAGCTCCGATTTCTTCGTTCTAGGAAAATTGCGGCGATTGAAATGCACGTTTGCGCGACTCGTGGGGTCGGGAAGTATTTATTAAAATGTTTAACCCATTTATCGGAGTGTACAGAGAATTATCGCGCTTTTGTTTGTTTTTTTTTCTTCATTACACATCATCGTAAAATTACAGTCACACTAAGTATTACATTTTTTTATAAAATATTTATAATATTTACACACGTCAGTACGTCGATAACTGTTACAATAGAAAGCATATATATATATATTTATTTGATAGATAATATTGTGTATGTTCATGAATTATCGTAATTTTCTCGTTCGATAAAATGCGGTGCAAAGAAAAATGTACGGCTATGACGATAACGATTTCCGTATAGTAATAGGCACGTTTTGAATCGAAACGATAATACCGATAATAATAATCATAATTATGTCGATAGAAAGAATCTTGAATAATAATTAATTAACGCAATATTATTAAGCAGTTACGAACGCGCGTGACGCCTTCATCTTTTTTAACAATACTAGGTCACATATCATTATCTAAAGTTTATATATATATATATATTATAATACATTTTTCGTATCGTCCTTTTTTCGCGATTTTTCCATTTTTAAGGTACACGAGCTCTGTCTCTCTTTCCCTCTATTTCTCTTTCGAACGTATACATTTTTTCTTCTCACAATCGAGAAGCCAAGATCGTCTTGCACTATGAAAAGGCGAGTTCACATCCACACCAAGGAGATCCTCGATAGAAAATATCCTCGCTTGCAATTTTCTCGTTCTACAGCGAGTTTTTTTTTCTTTCGTTTTCGTTAAATTTGCGTCGACGCAAAAAGCGCGTCAATCGCACGGTCCACTGTTAACGTACGAGACATTTAGGGCCAAATCGATCTGTCTCCGATTCTCACGTCAATTGACACGACATAATTGTTCCAATCAATTTCCCAATTCGGGTTTTAATTGTCGCGAGTAAGGAAGAATCAACAATGCAATTTGATTTATTTCTACGGGAATAAAACAAAAATTGAATGACCGAATAATGTGATAAAAAAAAATCTCTACGAAGATCGGGATTTTTCGTTAGGGTTGAGTAATTATGGATGATGAATCGAACTGTACAGGTTGAGAATCGAGAAATGTCGATTTGACGATTGTGTAGGAACTGAGCTACGTCGATATCGATCTCCTCGGCTCCGCATTTTCTTTCTCGGGTCTGATATATATATATATATTTTTTTTATCGATACTCGGAAAAAAATATTCGCAATCTTTCGATAATACAAGTGGCATTTTTTTCTCTTTATTCATAGTCTAGGTCAGATGGTTTAAATCTCATGTTCATGCGCGCGTTATTATTACATCTCTTACAGTTTAATCAATTCACGCGAGACCAAATTCAGTCGTCTTTCGATTACACTTGACAGTTCCTTAATGACGAAAAATTATGGAAACGCGATTCGTACATCGATTAGAGAGAATTCGTTTATTGTTCTCGGAGGGTCGCTCCGTAATTCGAAACAACATTATCATTATCGTGGATTTGCGTGCGATTTTCAAATTAACGTTGATTTTAATTGTGTTTATCCAATCTTTCCTCGTTTCTGGTGAAATCTCTCTGAATTAACTCGGGCAAATTTTCTTGAAACGAGCAATGTCTTTGCCAAATGCAATTACTTCATTTGCATGGGAAAAATTGATGCGCCCGTTACATTGTGGGGAAGAAGAAAAACCTTCAATTCAACGTTGAAATATCCACGAAATCAAATAAAGTTGGAGTGCAATTTTGAATTCAACATTGCCCAATTTTTTACGCACATTTAGAATACGAGCATCACTGAAATCTTTTTGAACATCCATCATTAGGAATTCATAACCTAAAAATGCTGAGGAAAAATTTAGATAGTAATAAAAATAACGAAATTACAAAAAAAGAAGGATTTTCGTTGCATTCCAATGATGCAAACTCCAACATCATTAATTTGTTTGCGAAAATTCTACTAACAAATCGGAGTCGGTAAAGTGCCTCAGCTTGATTTTCGTTTTTATTCTTTTCCGCGTCGCTTCTAGACAGGCTCGACTTTCAGGTGGGAAGTTACTGCGAGCACTCCCACGAGCGATGTCCCGCAGCGGATGGATGGTCAATTCGGACGGTTTCTTCGACCGAATTAATTTTAAAAAATATACAAAAAAAATCAAGCAGAAGAAAAAAAAATACATTAACTAAAAAATTCATATTCAAAATTAATATTGTAATGAAAAATTGGAATAATTTGTATTTATCGTTGAAAACGCGTTGTAACGAGAATTTTGGTTTTCTCTCATTATTATCCTTTATCTTAACTACATAAACTTCGATAACCTAACGATCTAGAGAGTTCTATCTTTAAACTCTACTCCTAGTATAATATTTTGGCAATGTTTTTCATTCTCGAGAAAAAATTCACTCTCGCTTATGCATTTAAAAAAAGCTATGACTATATATATATATATAATCAAGAGTAATTATTTACATTTATTTTTCTATATATGATTTTTTTCCTATACGTGGCAATGATTCGGCTCGATTTTTTTTTCATCAGCGGGTGTGTCCTGACTTGACGATCCGACGAATAAAATCAGGCAGGGCTACGGGCGAGGTCGATAGCATTGCGGGAGGACGCTTTTTTTCACGAATAAAATTTGAGTGCGTATTGTTATTTTTCATTTTTATTTCAATATTGTTTTTCTATTTTCATTGAAGATTTCACACACGCGTCGCGATGGATCAGAGCGTCAAAATACAAAATTACAAAAATATATATATCGCGTGGTCGTTTCGCGTGGCCCAGTACCGATTTTCTCGCTCGCCAACGTACACGTGCTCGTCATTTTTCTACGCATTAACATTTAATGACTTTGGAGTATCGGAGAGAATTATTCATTTCGTTTTTCGGATTTTTTTTTCGTGTCTTTTTTGTTTGTTTGCTATGCACGAATTTAATGCGTGCATATGGGATGATGAGACGGTCGGGCCATACAAATTTTCTCGCTCTAGGCCACTCAACGATACCCTCACGACGGAGGAAAAAGAAACCCCACGCGCCATGCTTAACAGTGTGTTTATTATGTATTTTCAGGGACGTAGAAAGGTTGGTGCGAATTAACAAAAAAAAAAAAAATTCATGCGATTTTTCTTCGGTAACTCCCGTTTTACTTTAAGGGGGGAGATACCTTTAGGCAAGGAAAGAATTTGCTGATTTTCATGATTTTTCTTGAAACCTTCCTTGACACTTCCTCAACAACCGTTCGGTTGGTTTTTATTGAAAAAATTCCGGATACACTTTGAACATTTCTC
Source organism: Ophion slaviceki (assembly GCA_944452715.1). NCBI lineage: Eukaryota > Metazoa > Arthropoda > Insecta > Hymenoptera > Ichneumonidae > Ophion > Ophion slaviceki. Next base: position 28,097,690 of record OX101794.1, on the reverse strand, counting down.
AATATGTCTGAATAATTAAAATTCGGATAGTGCAAGATTGGATTGTGAAGAATTATTGAAAACTTTCAATTTTGGGAAAGGCAGCATTTTATTTTAAATTCGTCGGGGTCAAAAGGACCCAGTGTGTCAAGGAAGGGTTGAATAAAGATTTTTTCACCATTTTTGAGACTTGAGGTATGTTTTGTTACTACTTTTGGCTGTTACGGGGTATTTTTTATTTATTAATCTTTAAAAATTGCGAAGGTATGACACGCTTTGCTAAACTGCATTTTAAAAACTGGCGTGACGTGTAGCTAAAAAACTAATCGATCGATTCTGATGAAATTTGGTATAAATATTTCTAACATTATGGCCTAAAATATGAACCTAAATGTTTTAAAAAATAAAAAAAAATCCTTTTCTCGCAAAATATATCCATTTTTTCGAAAATTCAATCTTTCTGTTTCAAAGCGTACAGTTTCATCGATTTTCAACATTTCTCACTTCTTCTTGGTTCATATTCTGCGTATGAGTGTGAATAAAAGGAAAATCTACGTTGGATGCAAAAAAATATACCCAAGCCTCAAGATAGTGAAGAAATCTTTCCATGAAAAAAAAATCAATCTTTTCCTAATAAAGTAATCGAGGACAAAGGTGAAGTGCGTTTTCGACAATCGCGTGTCATTAGGAATTTATTCGTCCTATCGTTACGATCGCGCACGCCCCTCGAAGGCTGACACTCAGGAAGCAATTATTACGTCGCGATTGTTCGGAATTTCGTATATACGAAAACTGGTCAAAATGTTCCGGAATATTTGTCACGTTGTTTGCTTCACGCCCTGTTTTACTTTTTGTTTGCCACGCTCCTGTGCAGTACCGCGATAATTGATTGTCGCACGAAATAATTCTCGTGGGATTCCATTTACCTTGGAATGGAGAGAGCTTTGTCCGGGACACTTACATTATCTTAATGAAATAATAAATGCGAATATAACGATTTTTCGCGGTTCGAATCGATTGTAAAACATGCGTGAAAAAAATTATAACCGCGATAAATAACGAGCAGAGATAATTGCCGGCTGCGTTAATTGACGTAAATAAGGGCGATTGATTTATCAAATCCAACGAATCAATTTTTATTAATTAGGGATAGTGTTGAGGTTTGCATCGTTGGAACGCAACGAAATTTTTTTTCACATTTTATTGCCCGTATTTTTATTACCAAAGATTTTTTTTTGTAGATTTATATTGTAGATTGCTGGGTAAATATCTCAAAAAATGGTTGGCGGATTTTTGTAGGAAAAATTGACTGAAAAAAATAAAAGGAAGTAAAAAATATGAATTTTCGTTGCGTTCCAACAAACTTCAACTCCGTAATTAAGGCGGATCGCGTGTTTTACGGTTGATTATTCAAGTATACGTCCAGTTAAACTTCCCTACGAAATTTCAATAAGGGTTGTTTTTTAGAAAAAGAATATCAATATTCAAGCCATTTAGCACTTATTCATGTGAAAAATCGTAATTGCAGTGGAAATTGCTATTATTCTTCGACCCGTCCAACCCACTCGTGGCCACAAAATTCCTGCTCAATTTTTCACAAGAAACTGCCGAAAATTGTCCAGATACTTATTAATTTTTCTCGATCGCGATGTAGCGGAATTTACGTGCACATCGAAGTTGAATTTTTTACAAACACGTCTATGTTTGAAATTTAATAATTCTCCGCATCCGATAAAACGATTGGCCCTTAGCAAAGAAATCGTGTCGATCGATGGAGGGAAATCTCAACAACGATTTTTCCGTCCCGTAAATTCGCCGTTTTCTCGCTCCCTCTTGAACTTCTGGCCTCGTTGATAAATTGATAATTCCGTGATAAATTATTAAACCGCCGCACGTCGGAAAGGACATTTCACTCGTTTCGTGCGCGACACGAAATTTCGTGGTCATAGTTCGTTCAATGGGTGTCCACGTGATTTTCACGGCGATCAGTTATCAGCGTTAATTATTATTTTATCGACGATCGGACAGTCCGCCGTATTGCGTCTATGTACAAGTTACACGATCATGGGCTCGTTTACGCGCCGAATAAAAGCATCGTGAAAACGTCATATAAAAAAAAGCAAAAATTGAGAAAAAAAAGTAACAGAGAAATCGATTCCGGAAGTGTGTGAATCGATTGCCATCAATCGGAATCAGTAAGCACCGTTGATTAACGTCACCTTAGCGATGCGTTATCTACATGCGTATAGGCTCGTGAGCTCGCGTTATTTTTGCCGTCTGCGCACGTTTATCTATCTTTTTTTTTCTTGCAGCGAAATCATCGCCCCTCCGCCGAAATCCGTAAATCTGTACGAATCGATTTGACGAAACGTCAAACAAATGTCAGGCACACTCATCACCATCGTCAATCAATCGTTTTCTCTCACGCTCGTATTAACTTTCCTAAATTTCGACCAATCGGTATGTCATCTCGTTATCTATGTAGTACCGTACGTATTTATACAGACATACATACATATGGGATATTCCACGCTATTTCAGCTAACCCGTGACCCCGACCATTTTCGATTTTCCTGATTTTTTTTTTGTAAAATTCTACCGCATGAAAGGAATGTCCACACCAATTTTTGGATTTTTATCTCTTCTCTTTTGGAAGTTACAATATTCCAAAAAATGTCGATTACAGAAATTTTACAAACGTTTAAACGCTGATAACTCCTGAACTAATTGACATATCGACAAATGGCAATAAATATGTTTTGTTCCTTTTTGAACATACTTATATTAAAAAATATGAAAAAAATTATCAATTATCAATGTGAAAACTATTTTTTTTTAAAGATGATTGCCTTTTTTGATTTTTTCAAAAAATTCTCTAAAATAGAGTGACCCATTCTATGATTTTCAAGACTAGTCTCATCGTGGGCCCATTTTTCCTTTTATTTTTTACGAATTAATCATATTTTTTTTAGAAGTTTTGTATCATTTGAATGTCCAATAATGCTATTAATGATTTTGTCATTTCCAATTCGGCCTCGACAGGCCAGAAACAGTTTATTTTTCATTTGTGCTGAATTTATCAAAACAAAGTAATTCCGAATTGAACATTTTTTTTCGTTAAATTCAGCACAAATAAAAAATAAACCGTTTCAGGCCTGTCGAAGCGGAATTGGAAAGCACAAAATCATTAATAGCATTATTGGACATCAAAATAATGAAAATCGTCTAAAAAATATGATTAATTTGAAAAAAAAATAGAAGCACAAATGGGCCCACGATGAGGCTAGTCTTAAAAATCATAGAATGGGCCACTCCGTTTTAGAGAATTAAAAAAAAAATAAAAAAGGCAGTCATCTTTAAAAAAAATAGTTTTCACTTTAGTAGTACAAAAACATTGACATTGATAATTGACCATTTTTTTCATATTTTTTAACCCGAGTATGCTTCAAAATGAAAAAAATTATATAGTGCCATTTGCCGATATCTCGATTACTTCAGGAGTTGTTAGCGTTTAAACGTTTCCAAAACTATTGAAATCGACATTTTTTGAAAAATTATAAGTCCTAAAAGAGAAGAGATAAAAATCGAAAAATTGGTGTGGATATTCCTTTCAAGGGGTGCAATTTTACAAAAAAAATCAGGCAAACCAAAAATGGTCGGAGTGACGGGCTAGGTAAAATTGCGTGGAATATCCCATATACATGTATAAACACCTACGGGATATCCAATTTGAAATATTGCGAATTGACGTCGCAGAAAGTACGCACCGCAATGAAAAATCGGTTTTACGTGAAAATTGTTTCGTTCTGAGGCGAAAAAAGGACACTGGTCATCAAAAGATGACATCTAGCTCCCGACAATCAAAGTTACGGCGACGTGAACACTTTGATTGACAATCTACATTATTTATTGTATTTTCTTATAGCTTACCTCGAGAACTTTAAAAAGTATTATACATAAGCTTTTCATCCTCGAGGATTTACGAGCTATGAGGCTCGGAAGTAAAAACACCAGCTGACATTGACATCATCCAAGGTGATCAACGTGGATCCTAATGCCAGAGAGACTTCCGAGTCTCATAGCCAAAAAAGTACCCGATAAGAGCGTAACTTTCGTAAAGTTACTTTCGTAAAGCCAAACCCATGGATAGACATTCATCAAGCTCTGCAGGTAAGCCATGAGACTATTCAATAGAAAATATCGTTACTCGCGCAAAGTTTTGACGTTGATCTTCACACGGGCAGTTAGACCTGAGGCGAAGAGAAGTTCTGTGTGTTTTCTCCCTCAGAACCAAACAACTTTAATTCGACTAATTTTTTTATTGCGACGCGTACTTTCCAAGATGTCAACACGTGACACTTCACATCGGACATCCTGCACGTGTGTATATATATATATATGAGATATTTCACGTGAATCCGGTGGACTTTTTCCCTGACCCCCGCCAATTCGATTAATTTTGTAAAACCTGATTCCATTGACTCTAAAAGACACCCCGATTTTTTTTTACATTTTTCGAAACAACCCTTAGTCAAAAAAAAATTCTCCAAAAAAACGCCCCGTTTAAAAAAACTGAAAAAATTCCCACAAATGCGTGATTATATGTAAAAATTTTCAAGCTATCACCCGCAGTGGAAGTATGATTTTTTCGGTGCTTTCTGAGCGATTAACGTTTAAAAAATCCGAAAAATTCGAGAACCGCTTACTTCGGGCGGATACTTAAGGAGGTACACCAGCTTCATACAATGTTGCCATGCTAAACCATGGTAAAATTTCAAAATGGTGATAAATCAATAAAATTTGGTGAATATATTCTTTAGTATTATATATGTCAATACAATTTTTTTCAGATTTTTTCATTGTGCCGTTATCGAGTAATTGAACATTGAAGTTCACGTGTATAAGCATAGCGTTTTTATAGATATAGGTATATATTCCGGGTATAAGAATAAACGCTTGTGAATTATTTGTAAGAAAACGGCACAACCAAAAAATCTGAAAAAATTTGTATCTACATGAATAATACTAAAGAATATATTCACCAAATTTTATTGATCTATCACCATTTTGCTGAAGCTGGTGTACCTCCTTAAATATTTTGATACCCACAATGAATTTTTTTGACCATTTTTGAATAACCAAATCACAATCATGGACCTTGAACAGTTAGCAGTCAATTTTTCGGAATTTTTTAAAGTTCATCGCTCAGAAAGCACAGAAAAAATCATACTTCCATTGCGGGTGATAGCTTGAAAAATTTTACATATAATCACGCATTTTTGGGAATTTTTCCAGATTTTTAATCGGGGCGTTTTTTTCGGAGATTTTTTTTTTGACTAAGGGTTCTTTCGAAAAATGTAAAAAAATCAGGGTGTCTTTTAGAGTCGATGGAATCAGATAAAAAAAATAAACCGAATTGGCGGGTGTCAGGGAAAAAGTCCACGAGATTTACGTGGAATACCTCCTATATATATGTACACACACACACACACACACACACACATATATATATATATATAGTTGAGTTGCTTAAATTGATAACTTTTCCGCTTCTTATCGCCTGGCAATTTTTTCGTTGCGTTTCCAGTTTTTTCACGATTTTTATCGTTCGTTTCAATTACGAATTAAGAGGGAAGAAAAAGAGATGTCTATTTGGTGGAACGTCGCGTGGCTGATGGTATCTTCAAACATTGTCACATGAGTTCAAAGCGTTCTCATGCACACTTCGATCAACAGTGAGACCAGGTCCACGAGCAAGGGAATATCATTCGTGTATCTATATTTGTAGTGTTCATTGTAGGAGAGACGAAGGGATCTTCTTCGGCCCCTTATGCGAGACAGCGACTCGTCATGGCGTTGAAGTTTGCATCGTTGGGATGCGACGATGATTCTTCTTTTCTTTTATTTCTTCATTCCTATTATCATCCGAAATTTTTTTTTCCGCATTGAGCAATTTCGGGACAATTGACGAAATGTTACCGTCCGATTCAATTTTATACAGTAGATTCTTTGTCATATACCTAAAGCACCCTCCAAAATTTTAATCGATCGTCTACACCGTTTCTATTAAGTTTACAATAAAAAGAAAACTCTTTTCAACATAGGGAGATGCTTAAGCTCGTCGCTAATGGCAGTTTCACGCACGAAATACTATCACAATGTACTGAGTGATTTGACAGTTTTTCATAACATTTTAAACATTTTTTTCACACTATTTACTAAAATTGCCATTCAGCGACGAGAGTAGGAATGTTAAAAATTGTTTTCCCAGTTGTCAATTTCATAGAAACGATGTGAACGATCGATTTCAAATTCGGAGGGTGCATTCAGTATGACAAAGAATTTCCTGTCCAAATTTGAATCAAATGGTAACATATCGTTAATTTCGACTTAAGGGGGTAGGCCACTACAGAGGCCGAAAAAATAGGTTTTTTGGGGATTTATTTTTCAGAAAAACTACAAAATTAATCGAGATTACAAAAACGGTACTTATCATACGTATCAGTGACTGTATACAATAATTTTTTTGAAGCGATTAATTCCAAAATGGCGGCTGTGCAGCGTTTATCTGAAAACTACATTGTTTAAGTTGGCCGGAAACATAACTCAGACAATTTTCAACCGATTCACTTGATATGTTGAATATATCTTGAAAAATACATTGTCTATGGAAGTACGTAGGATTTTTTTTATATTGCATAGTTCATTTGTTATTTACAATTATTTGACGATTTTTTAGGCAATTTTTCGGAAAGTGAAAAATTTAGTCAGATAATTGTTAATAACAAATGAACTGTGCAATATAAAAAAATCCTACGTACTTCCATAGACAATGTATTTTTCAAGATATATTCAACATTTCAAGTGAATCGGTTGAAAATTGTCCGAGTTATGTTTCCGGCCAACTTAAAAAATGTAGTTTTGAGATAAACGCTGCACAGCCGCCATTTTGGAATTAATCGCTTCAAAAGAATTATGGTATACAGTCACTGATATGTATGATAAACACCCTTTTTTGTAATCTCGATTTATTGTGTAGTTGTTCTGAAAATCCTCGAAAAAGCTCCAATGTTTTCGTAGCCGAAATCCACCGGAAAACAACATGGCGCAATGGTCAAAAAAGAAATATCGTTGCATTCCAACGCCGCTAACTTCCGTTAAAAATTCTCCCTCGTCGATTTCCGCGCGCGAATTACTAAATGCACGAGGACTAAATTTTTGGTAAGCGCGATTGGTCATTCGTTCGCGATGGGGAAGAGAGCGCGGTAACATGAGTAAGTGACAGCTGTAAATCCGAAGAATCGACAGGATCGATGTGCGGGAATAAAAAACAGCGTTGTTGCCCGTGGGTTTGTGGTCGCGCGCGCGGCTCTAATTCGGTCATTTTTTGCCGTTCCCTCTTTGTACCGTGCGACTTCGTGCGTGTGAGATCGATTGCTCGTGCGCGTGGCCCCCGCGGTCTCGGAGGGTCGAGTTTCAAATATGCTGATCACTTTGTCCCTCTCCCATCTCGTCGGCGCCCCCAGATTGATGAGCCACGCGAGCCCGTGAATTTCGTGCTTTTTAGGCCCTCGAGAAATCATCCGTTCGTAAATCGGACGCAGACGTAGAGGAACGAAGTTGGGAAGCAACGAAAAAGTACAATTTGTCATCGCCCATGTAGCCCGGGGGGGCTCGGAAAAGATTCGCTTCGCGAAGCACTCCCCTCACACGACTGGGACATTCGGGTGTAGGGGAAATAAATAACGTTAATAAAAGGAGAATAAACGATAATAACGATAAGCAATAGAGTACAAGAATTGCGAGGAAGAATAATGAATAAAGTGTCGTAGTTTAGAAGGGCGTGTAGGAACGTTCGGCAAACGACGGTCGATCCCAGTGGACCCCAAGAGGAAAGTGTACGAGAAAGAAAGTCGTACGTGTCCCGCATGTCGCGACGAACAGGATGCGAGAAGGCGGTGCGACATTGTACAAGAGATAAGAGGAAGCAACGAGGAAGCTTGTATTTCCGGTAGAATTGTACCGGAGGTTTCGGTCGATTCCCCAGTTACCCCATACCGTTCGAGATTGTCTTTTCTCTTTCTCCCCCGGCCTCTTTCCCCCAGTGTCCCCTCGCGCACTCACGCCCTCTCTCCCCGTCTCTCCTTTTTATTAACACAAGGCACTTCCGGTTAGTCCGTTATCACCGAAGATCACTGATCATTGCGGTAGATCTCCGAATGTCCCAGTTGCCGATCGTGGCTGGGGCCTGGTACGTGGGGCCCGAGGATTCTCCACTCGGCGGGCCATCAGACTTCGGTGCCGTCTTCGCCCTCGTCTTCGTAGAGGGGGCCGTTGGGTGACCTCTTCTTGGGCTTGGGTGGGGGCCTCGGTGGCACTTTACGGCCGAGCGTGCCGTTCTCGGTGATCTGCTGATGATTGTCCATCTCGTCGGGTAGCTTGGTCGGCCATTCGGGTGCTCCTTCGGGTGCCGATCTGTCGAGGGGGCTACCGGCCAGGATATTCGGCGTGCTGCGTTGTATGGGATTGTAATGTGAGCCGGTGGGTGTCCCAGGCAGGGGTCTGCCTCTCATACCCGACGTTGCCCCAGGCTCGGGGCTCTTGTTCAACGATAACACGGAACTGCCGTCCGCTGTCGTGCGCGCACCCAAATTATCGTAGACAGGCTCCAGGCCTTCGCTCGTTTGGATCGAAGTTGGCGAAGTCGGCGGTCCGCTGCTCCAACTCGGTGCACGCGGTCTCCTCGGTATCGTGACGTAACCGTGCCTCGGCATTACCGGCACGCCGCTGCTGTAGTGGCCCGCCGATGACGCGCTCCCGCTACGATTGTGCGGCAGTGTCTTGAAACCCGCCGGATACTGTGCCGATCCACCCGACGAGCCAAAGTTATCCCGCTGTCCGCCCAACAGCTGATTGGCCAGGCGCGAACTGTCGGGTGCCGTTGACGCCTGACTCGTCGGCGATGATCCACGACCACCCGAGAACGCCAAAAGATCCGGCGGATACTGACGATAACTCGTGCCACGCGGCAACGTTCCGTTATCGAGCTCCTGACTTCCACGTCTATCATTATCGTCGTCAATAGCACCGCCGACCACACCGCCGACGACTACACTCCCGGGCCCGTCAGCTATTGCGAGAGAAACAAACAAAAGATGAACTTTCATGAAAATAAAGAAGAACGAGAAGGTACGAGGGGCGAACGAGAAGGAGGGGGAGAACGAAAAGTTTGGGGGTTCGGGGGCTCGATGCGCCTGGGCCGAGCAGCCTGGCACGTCGTCCGGGCCTCGGAAGTCAAGCGAGTTTTGGAACGGACGTCTTCGATGCGCCGGAGAAGTTATCACTGACCAGGGAATGAGTTTAGGACTGAGGGAGATTGAGATCTTGGGATATCCTTAGGTGCTGGATATTCTGGAATGATTGACCGCACGGTGAATGGATGATCGGTTGGTCAGCCTGCAGAACTTAAGGCCTTAGGCCACTCTAGAGGCCGAAAAAATAGGGTTTTTGGGGATTTTTTGAATAAAAACTACAAAATAAATCGAGATTACAAAAAAGGGTGTTCATCATACGTATCAGTGACTGTATACAATAATTTTTTTGAAGCGATTCATTTTAAAATGGCGGCTCTGCAGTGTTTATCTCAAAACTGCATTTTTTGAGTTGGCCGAAAACATAACTCAGACAATTTTCAACCGATTCACTTGAAGTGTTGAATATATCTTGAAAAATACATTGTCTATGGAAGTACGTAGGATTGTTTTTTATATTGCATAGTCCATTTCTTATTAACAATTATCTGACTTTAAATTATCTGATTTTTTAGGCAAATTTTTTCACTTTTCACTTTAGAAGTGCGCCATTTGGCCAAAAATCAAGATATCGAAAAAATCCTACGTACTTCTATAGCAGTTATTATATATAATCGAAAAAAAATCATTGGCTCATTATAATTAAAAAATTACAGGAGCTGTTTGCCCGGCCGTGAACCCTGGAAAAACGGAGACGGCATCGCACAAACGCTGCACAGCCGCCATTTTGAAATTAATCGTTTCAAAAAAATTATTGTATACAGTCACTGATATGTATGACAAACACCCTTTTTTGTAATCTCGATTCATTTTGTAGTTTTTCTGAAAAAAAAATCTCCAAAAAGCCTATTTTTCGGCCTCTAGAGTGACCTAACCCCTAAAGCCACAGTAACGGGCATAAAATCATGTGCGAATTTAACAATTTTTTTTCGTCTGCAAAAGTGATTCACTCATAAAATTAATTACACATCTATTTAGTATGAATATCAAGCTGTTAGAAAATATACATATATTTTTTTTCGATGTACAAAATGGCCGACTACTCGAAACTTCTCGAAACAGCTTTTTTCCAATTGGCGTGACAAATAACTTCAACAATTTTCACTCGATTTACTTCAAATTTAAAAGTTATGTTCCTAATTGCATTTCGCAGAGTAGTACGTACGGAATTTCTGATTGATCGAAAACTTTTCATTTTATGAGCAGTTTATGAGCAGTTATAGTGAAATTTTTCACTGAAAATTCATTTCTTAAGTTCAAATACCTACAACTTTTGAATAAAACAATACTTTTTAAATGCCGTACGTACTTCTTTAGGTATTTTAATGTAGATTGACGAGAATTTTTATTTTTTCTTCTAGGTAAAAAATTGTGTATGCTAAATGTCACGCCGCGGAGCGCCTAAAAAAAAGATAACAAAAGAAAATATTAGTAGTCGGCGATTTTGTACATCGAAAAAAAATTCTAACAGCTTGATATTCATACTAAATAGATGTGTAATTAATTTTATGAGTGAATCACTTTTTCATACGAAAAAAAAAATGTTAAACTCGCACATGATTTTATAGCCGTTACTGTGGCCTGAGGCCTTAACGATCTACTCTTTCCGTCTGTGGGAAGGCTCCATTAGCGCTATCATTTAGGTCGGACAGTACTCTGACAAGGTAGTTAGGGTTGGCAGGGCATTCCTAACTCTCCAGTCGAGGCTGCGCTATCCAGTTCCACGTTTACAGTTGGATTAGCTGTGTTCGGCTTGAAAGGACAGCATCAAGGCTCTGATGAGTGTCGGATTGGCACCTATCCACTCTAATTTGTATTGCAAAGGCCTCCCTTCCGGTTCATTCGCAACTTTGCTACCCAGTTCGCCACTTACAGCTGAAGTGGACCCGATCTCAACCGATCGTGATGTTCTTTGGCTCCGTAAACTTGGTCCGGCAAAAAAGCATCGTTCCTGACGAGCTTCCTGGCCTCGAATACTTTTGGGGTTTATCCCTTTATGGAAGGGAGGATTTTTGAGGCTTTTTTCAGCTGTCAAGCAAAGCTGCCAAAGTTCGCTGGGTCTTCCAATGAAGAGACCATAAGTCCGAAGGGAAATTGATCTTGAACCATTCGAAGAAATTGTTGGGAGCAACGGACGGAAAACGAAGGACTTCCCTTCCGGTTCATTCGAAGAACCAGCCCTATTAGTCTCTTCACGGATTTCAGGCACTTTCCATGTACCCAATAGCATGCGACAGAAGTCGTCAGCTGTGGTGCTGATAGGACGAATGTGTGCATCCTACGGAGAAATCAGGCTATGAAAGCCAAGCCTACATGTATCAAGAGTTGACAAGTGACATCAAGGCCGAACGAAAAATCATTTTTCCAAATTATTCGTTTATTCTCATTGGCATCGGATTATAAACGACTCAATGAAATAAGTCCAAGGAAAAATGATAAATAATGAAAATATACGAATTGAAGAAACCATCGAGCAGAATTCGTGGGAGAAAAAAAGTATTGAGCTCATACTGCAAATTGTTTGAGACTTCTGAGGCACTTTACCCTTCCGCATTATTCAACGACAATTGTGCGTTTAATTATTCGTGCCACATTTTATTTCTATGGCTAGATTTTATTTCACGTCGACGGGAAATAGCTTCGTCAATAGTGGAACCGTACGAGTCAAGTCGTTTATTTGTTTGCTCGGTCGTGCGAGGATCGTAATATCGCGGGAACGGAAATTAAATTTTCCCTTCGCAACTTTAGTCGATCACCCGGAGTGCAATTAATTACGAGAAGCGACGAGCCGAGGAGGCCTGGAGAAAATTTCCATCTGGCCTCTCGAGTCTCTCATCCGTCCTCGCAGTAGGACATCCTCGACGATGAAACAGCCCGAGGGCGAAAGGGACAGGAAAAGAAAGCGAGGCAGGGAGAGGGCGGACGGAGCAGAGAGAAAGAGAAGAACTCTCGTCGCTTTTAAGGGTCTTTCGAGCAATTTATACACCCGCACTTATATTTCTCACTTAAATTTTAATCGCAAAGTCTGTCCAAGCTCGCTCAATCTCCTGGGGAATAAACTGCGACGACGTCAACGAGAAGTTCGAGTTAGAATAACAAAGTACGAAGAAAAGAATGGAAAAAAGCGAGAAAAAAAATTAATTTACAAGTTGAAATTAGTATATACATCGTTCGTCTGTGAAATCCGAAAGTTTCTTATAATTTATGCATTACGTGGGGACTAATCCTCCATTTGGTACAATTCTGTTGCGAGACAGATCTTTTTCCCTTATATATATATATATAAATTCATATATATACACACTATATTTCTCGTGCGTGAAGGGGAGGGTAGGGGTTTCAGCGTGAAAAAAACACTTTTTTGCGAATTTTTTTCATCTCTACGGACAGAGTAAATTTATTAAAACCTTTTGTACATTGTTAAGTGTCATTTCAAGAACATTCCGTGAAATTTGTACGCGAAAATATCCACAAACAAGCCGGTGCCGCGTTTTTCTCGAAATCACTTTTTCAAAGTCCGTGTTCACTGCCATTTGAAAACTACATGACCGATTTATTTCGAACTTGGTACACACTTTCTACATATAAAATACCTCCCCCCAACGGTTAGTTTGAGATTTTTTTTACATTGAGGGGGTTTTCCACCCCCAAAATGGCGGAATTTTTCGTGAAAAATAGCACTTTTCACTTTACATGACCACCAAAAATTTAGAAATTAAAGAAAAAAAGATCAAATACCGTTGGGGGGAGGATTTGATGATACTTTGACTAAATTTGAATGGTACTTGATTTCAGATAATTTCTAGCTGAGATACAGTGAACACCGCAAATCGTGTTTTTCCAAAGGCGTTCTTGGAAAAGCTTTGTCACCGGCTTGTTTGTGGATATTTTCGCGTACAAATTTCACGGAATGTTCTTGAAATGACACTTAACAATGTACAAAAGGTTTCAATAAATTTACTCTATCCATATAGATGAAAAAAATTCGCAAAAAAGTGTTTTTTTTCACGCTGATACCCTCCCGTTAAAAATCGATCGTCTACATTCTGAACAAATTTACAGTGAGGCGGATGTCCCAGTCGTTGAGCATCCCCCAAGACACAAGATTTTTCAAAATGAATTTGGAATTTTTTATGGCGCTGGAAGGCTGTACAGCTCAAGAATAAAACACTTATTGAAATTTATTCGGAAATCAATTCTGGATCGGTATGAAAAAATTCTATTAATGGCGTCTTCATTAGCACAAACTACCTTAAAGCGGGAGTCTGAATTAGAAGGTAAGAAAAGCGTTTTTTCGGGAATTTTTTTAGAAGGGAAAAAACAAGTGAGCCCATTAAACATTGAGGTATCTTTTCATGTATATTTGAAATGTATTAAAAAAATGTTTCAACATGAAACAATAAATTACTGCAGATTTATCATGCTATTACATGTGGGTCTTGCCACTGCAGTCCCCAATCGGCGAGAAAGATGCAGCTTTTAATTTTTAAATGAACCAAATAAACCAATAAAATTTTCAATCGTCATATATTTTTCTTCTGCGTGAATTAAGAAAAAGCTGAAAAAATCGTGAAATTATAACTTTTCTCATGTTTGAAAAAAATGTGATTAAAAAAAACACTTTAACGTGCTATAAAAATTATTAAAAAATACTTTTTCAACGACTTTTTTAATTTACTTTGAAAAGATTTTCATACTGAAGAAAATAAACTTTGGTTTGAATCAATAGGTCGTTAATTTTTTTGCTATTACGCCCGCCAATTTGGAAAAATCGTGAGAAAATGAAAACCGGAGAAAACGCGCTTCAAAGTTTTCAATAGGAGGAAATATCAATATCAAATATGAATGGCTTCTCTGCTTTTGACCTTGTTTCTTCGGAAATATTTACAATTGGCCTCTGTAACTTTGTAAATATATTCTTGGACAGTTTATCCATCGAATTAAGCAATAAAAAAAACGCGTTTTCAGACCTTCTGATTCAGGCTCCCGGCGTAATGTGTCTATCCAATTTTCAATGATCTGCACGAATTTCTAGTCCAGTAACAATTGTTTTTACCAAAAGTTGAACGTGAATTTAATTAATTTTATTTTCATTGTGGCTGTTTTCACGTTATTTTTTGTACACATTGAGATCGAAAGACTCGATGTCTTGTCATTGCAAAGACGAGACAGGTGGCCCAACGATCGAGATTTTCATCCACCGATTGTTCCCTTAGAGTTATACACTTTATACACAAGTCGAGGAAAACGAATTGGTAAGAAACGAGAATAAAAATACTCAGTCGCTCGTAAAGTTCTACAGTGAAATTTCTCATGCAGTCGAATCGTAGGATCTTTTCTTCTATTTTGCATCAGGCATTGTACATTGGTATTGTTCCGAAAGAAAACACGAAAAGGTATTTTTTTTATTTAAAAAATGCAGCTGCTTATCGTTACATTTTTTTCGGAAAGAAAAATGGTTTTCGAAATTTGGTAAGAGGAGAAAACAAAATATTGCGATCCGGATTTGATTTGCTTCGCAAACGACTATTGAGAAAATTACGACAAAAATCGCAAGCTCACTATAAATCATGCTTAAAGTTTCTGCATCGATTTGTGTGCATATATATATATATATATATCGTATACAAGGGCAACATGTTCGGAATATATGACGTTGAAGTTTGCACCGTCGAAATGCAACGATTTTGTTTCTTCATTTTGCATATTTTAATTTTTATCATAAACCAAAGCATTTTTTTTGAGAACTGGGGTCATACATTTCTAATAAGAATACGTGAAGTAATTTGAGAGATTTTCACAGCCAAAATTGGCGAAGAAATGGAGCTCTCAGAAAGAATTAACTTTCGTTGCATTCCAACGATGCAAACTTCAACGTCATCGAAATATTATATCTACATCATCAGAAAAAGAAACATACATCAGCACGGAATGCCGTGCGTTTTGCGTTATCTATCTTCATGGTAGTGAAACGCCAACTGGGTGTGATTACTCCACTGTATTTCCTCAATTAATTTTGGTCTGTAATACGATGGATCGGACGAAACAGAAACGACTGCACGATAAATTTCACTGTACATTCTACCTGACGTATCTTCCACACGTATTATTTTCATCATTATTCATATAAAATCTATACATTATTAAATCCACCGGAAGGAAAAAAATGGCTATTCAGGCCCAATCAGTCGCACATCCAAAGAACGCGAGCTTCAGTACTGTTGGACTTCAAGTAAAGCATATTCTCGTAGAGAAGAAAACTGCCCAGTAAACAGTCAATCGTGCAACTATTTACATTTCTATCGAGAATCTCAATCGCAAAATTAAGTTCTAGTGTCCCTCCGCGTTGAATTATTGTAAAAATAAACGTATTCGTTTCTTTCGAATTAATCAATTTTGTAGTTTTTCGTAATTCTTTGGATAAATTGCACTCATAGGACAAATGGCGAATCCGTTTCTTATGTCACATTATTCGTTGCCTCCGATCATTCTACCTGGTTTATCCTATTTGGTATATACATGTACTTACGGGGATAAATGAATATGCGAATGAATGAAGGCAGCAATGACTCAAGAAATTAATAGAAACAAAAATAAATTAAAATAAATGTTTAAAAATAAAAAATGAAGAAAATGAAAGAATAAAATAATCAAAATAATCAAAATAAATAAAATAAAATAATTAAAGAAATGAGTAAAAAAATGAACAAATAAGAAAATAATAATACACATAATGAAATAAATGTCCACGCAAAAAAAAAAAATGAAAAAAAAATCGCTAAATAAGTAAGTATAAATACAAATAAATCTGTAAATGTATCCTTACATCTACTTAGCGCATTGTCTCGTTATAAAAGCGGTGTACTGACCGAAGACCGAGTCGTTGTCGAGTAGGGTTCTGTTGAGTTCGGTCATCTCGGTGCCGTGGGAGGTGACCGAGGGTGCCTCGTATCTTCTCGGTGGTTTGACGACCGGGTTGACGGCGGTAATGAGGGACTTTTCCTGTTCGCCGAGGCCGTGTTGTTCGAGATTGGCGGCCTCGGGGCTCTTTTCGTCGCGTCTGGGTGCGCGTTTGCGACAGTACCAGACGCACAGTACAACGGTGACGAGTAGAAGTAGAAGAAAGGTGAGACCGAGGCCAAGGGCGAGTGGCAGGCTGACGGTGGTGGGTCCTCGGTTCTCCGGTTCGCCAACAATGGCCAGACTGACGTTTTTCTCGATGCTGCCGCCGGGATTTTTGGCCATGCATATGTAGTCGCCTTTGTCGTAGGGCGCAACATCGGGTATGGTGAGATTGAGCCAATCGTATCGCTCGTCGAGTAGGTAGCCTCGCTCGGGATTGCCGTGACGTCGAGTCGAGTTGTTGATCACGCGAGCTCGATATACCCACCACAAGCGTGGCCTGGGTATACCGGAAGCGCGACACCAGAGCTTCACGTCGCCCTGGCCAGCGACGATTCTCGCCTCGGGGCCGATCGCGACGATTTTTGGCCTGCAGGCGAAATCGTCGCTGCTCAAAGCGTCCCACATTTTGCCGGCGAGATTGGCCGGTTGCGAGCACGTTGTCGGTTGCGTGTACAACTTCCGCTCGATCGTCCAATCGCGAAATCTCTTCAAGTGACAATTGCAATTCCAGGGATTGTTCTGGAGCTCGAGGCTGCCGAGCTTCGGGAGATTGTCGAAGGTCGAGAGCCGCAAGGTCGTGAGGTTGTTGCCGTCGAGGGCGAGGGTCTGGAGATCCGGCAAGTTCCTGAAGGTCTTCTCCCCTATGCGCTCGAGGCGATTCTCCGTGAGGACGATTTTTTGCAGATACGCGAGGTCGTGGAAGAGGCCGTTCTCGAGGCCCTCGAGATCGTTGTGATCGAGCAACAGAACACGCAGCCGCTGTGTCTCGACGAAAGTGCCGGGAAACAACGTCTTTATACTGTTGCCCGATAGATCGATCTCGATCACGATCTTGAGACCGTTGAACGCGTCCGTGTGCACTGCCTTAATGCCGCAATCGCGCAATACGAGCTTGTGAAGGTTCACGAGATTCACACGACTGAAGGCGTTGTGATTGACGTACGTTACGCGGTTGCCCGTCAAGTCTAAACTCTGGATCTCCGCGGACAAGTTTTCCGGGATCTGGGAGAAATTGAGGCGAACGCACTCGGCCGCCTTCTTGCCGGAGACCCATCTGCACTTGCAGGGGGGACACAGCTGCCAGTCCTCCTCGGCGGACGTCGACAGTAACAGCGTCGTCAGCGCCAATATCAGGTACGTCAGGGCTCCGCTCGTTCGCTCCATCGTGCAACCACGATTGTTGTACTTGTTTGGTTCCCTCGACTTGTCCGCTTCCCTGGAACATAGAAGTCAACGGTTTCACGCCTCATACCTTCGGAATTCGGATATAGAGTGCGCTGTCGTGGAATTTCGCGGACGTTTTGTCACACTGTTGCGAGACATCACTTTGATGTCCTCCTTTGATTTTGATGAAACTTTTTTATGTGGAAGAGTATCAAAAACTAACGAGGAACATCACTTTGGTGTCCTTCTCCGATTTTGTTGACACGTTTTTATGTGGAAGAGTATCAAAAACTAAGAGACACGTATTTTTATTTATCGCCGGAAAAACGGTTTTAAGGGGTGAAACGCACCCTCGAATATGGGGACGTTTTTCGTTCTTCGTCGATAACGTTCTATAGGTATGAGATATTAAGGGGTTACCCCCACTTGCGATTTTGAAAAAATCGATTTTTTTTATTGCATTTTTTTGAAGTATAAGTAGATAGATATAAGTATAAGTAGATAATAGATGACTCTATGTAAGTTTACAAAAAAAAATATTTTCTTCGTGTAAACTGAAATTGAAACTTTAAACGCGTTTTTCTCAAAATGGCATTTCTGAAGTCGGTGACCAAGATTACTCGAACGCTAATGAACCGATCTTCTTGAAATTTTGCAGGCTTATTTAATACATAAAAATGTAGTCTTTAATCGTTCGACTTTTTTTTTTAAAAAAATGGCCGTTTTATAGCCAAAAAACGGCCGTTTTTTTCGTTAAAATCGAACCATTAACTTTGACTGTCCGCCATTTTGTGAAAAATGAATATTTTTTAAAATCCTTCGATCAAAGACTAGTTTATACTTATATTTGACTAGATCCATCCGCATTTTTTTTTTTCAGATGATCCACTTCGCCGCAATGTTGGTCACCGCAAACCGTATATATAAAAACATTATTTCATTGACGGCCATTTGCCACTAAACAATGTAATATTTTTCAATAAAAAAATTACTGAAAGTTCTTCAAGATGTGTTCTTTAAGATGGTATATTGATCGATTAAAAAAGTTTTGTAGTTTTCTTTAAAAAAATTCATGAAAAAGCCCTTTTTTGCGCTACAAGTGGGGGTAACGCCTTAAAAAAATTCAAATTGCAACAATGTTTATTTTTTTTGTGCTATACATTGGAGATGAGAACGACAACGTTATCGACCAAAAACGAAAAACACCCCTATTTTCGAGGGTGTGTTTCACCCCGTGAAACCGTTTTTCCGCCGATGAAAAAAATACGTGTCTCTTAGTTTTTGATACTCTTCCACGTAAAAAAGTTTCAACAAAATCGGAGGAGGACACAATGTGATGTTCCTTGTTAGTCGTAGGTTGTGAACAATGAAGATGACGTTCGGGGGCGTCGAGGTGGGGGGAGGGGGTTTAGTTGCGGAGATGAAGGTGGGGAGGGTAAAGGTGAAGGATTTAGTTGGCGGAAGAGAATTGTTGGCAGAAAGTAGGGATTCGTGGATGTTGGGAGATTATTGTGAGCTGGAGATGGAAATTTGGGTCATAATGGCGGGAAGAAAACTTTTCGGGGGGTTACACCATCGTGGCATTTTCAAAAAGTTGATATTGCGGCTGGATTTATTTATTTATACTTTAAGGGCTTACATACACCTGAGACGGGTAAAAGTAAGGTTATTAAAAAAAAATGTTGTGTATAAAACTGAATTTTATCGAACAACCATGATATAAATTTTAAAGTATGACATTTTATCTGCATTGTGTGAAAATTTAGTTAAAAATTTCAAACGGTAAAAAAGTTACAGCCGTTTCGTTGCGGTACCAGAATATTACTTTAAGAACATGTTTTCATTCTATATGAACTTAACTCTGAGCAAGAAATTGAAAATTCCATTTTCTCGAGGTGTTCAACCCTTCGAGTGCACACCTCCGCCGCCAACCTATAAGTGCATCTTGGGTTAATCTAACCCAGGGCGTTTTTCAAATCGTTGTAATCCGATAAATATGCATTTTTTTTTTTTTTGTTGAGACGTTTTTTGTAGTAAATTATCCATATTTTATGGTCCTAAATTTATTTTTTGACGAACATTCAATGCCAAAACATTCGTTCAAAGTGGGGAATACGGTGAAAAATACGTACTTACACGAAAAAAATTACTGGGTCGTTTTGAGTATCATTTTTGCAGATAGTATAATTTTTGTCATCATTTTATAGCCTTTTTTTTGCTAGAAAAGCTCTACTTTAAACAATTATATTTTTGCTAGAAAAGCTTTAAACAATTATATTTTTGCTAGAAAAGCTCTACTTTAAACAATTATATTACCCCAAATTTAGGTTTATACAGAGCGTACTTATATAAAGAAACTAACTATCAGTTTATCAAATTATAGGCTAGAAACTTTTTGAGCTATAGTGTACACAAATTGAAGAAAAGTCGTTGCGAGAAAAACGCGGTCGAAAACAAATTACCGAAACCAACAAAATTCAAAGCAGTTATGAATTATTTATTCTACTTTGGGAACACATTCTTGAATAGTTTTACTAACAATTTATGGAATAAAAAACAATCGATTTTGTGAGTCATCTGAACTGGTTTCCCACCTTAAAGAATATTTTAAGCGTTTAAGGGGGTAGAGGTGGAGAAAAAATTTGGTGATTTTCATGTATTTTATTTTACAGCAAAGATTTCTTCACTATCTTGAGACTTAGGGTATGTTGTATTTCTACTTTGGGCTGTTACATGGTATTTTTTTCATCAATCTTTAAAAATGGCCGAGGTCTTTTAAACTGCATTTTCAAAACTGGCGTGACGTATAGCTAAAAAACTAAACGACTGATCCTGATGAATCGTGGTATAAATCTTTCTAGCCTTATTGTCTAAAACATGACCTCAAATGTTAAAAAAAAAATTTGAAACTATTTTTTTATTGCAAAATGTAGCCATTTTTTTCGGAAAATTCAATCTTTTTGTTTCAAAGCGTACCATTTAATAGATTTTCAACATTTCTCACTTTTTCTTGGTTCATAGTCTGCGTATGAGTGTCAATGAACGAAAAATCTTCGTTGGCTTTTTGTCGGATTAATCCCGCCGACACTACGTGTCACGCCGTCTGACAACATCCGCGGCAACCCGTTTAGAAGATCGTGCCATACCTCCGTCGTTTTCGAAGATAAATAAAAAAAAGAAAAATACCACCTAACACCCAGAAGTAGTATTAAATCACAACCTGTCTCAAAAATGGCGAAATCTTTCGTTTGAAAAATAAAATAACGAAAATCCGCAATTTTTTCCGCGTGTAAAGGTACATCCCCCATTAATTATCAGCGGAGAAAAGCCAATTAAGGGTTTCCAAGTTCTGTTCAAATTGGCATTGAAGTTGAAGGAACTGTTGACGAAGAAGGGGCTGCAAGCCTTCTCAAAGGCTCGAGAGATGTTTGGTGAAATGGAGGACAAGAACACATTGGATGGGTCGAGCGGAATTTCACTTGGAGTTCCAATTGGTAGGTCGGAAAACCTCCCCGAGACTTTCGCAAAATTGAACGGAATTGGCCACGAAATTCAGGCCCTCGTACAGACGCCGAGCAAAGCCCTTTGAATATCACCGAAAAATTCAACGACCGAGCCGAAAAAAAATGCCGCACGTTTAATCGCACCGGAATGAAAGTGACATCGGAGCGTACAAAGGAAATTGTCTTCGTGATGCGCGTTTTTATTTTCCATCACGTAGATCGTTGATGGGGTACCGGAATCCCGACGGGACCGTGACGATAGCCCGACAACGACGACGAGGTTTTTAGTCTCAAATTACTTTCGGACCCGCGACCTCACGATCCCGCACGATCCATCATCGTCGCCGACGAGAAAGTGAGGGTTGCACAAAAAAAATAACAAGATAGAGACAGAAAGAACGAGAGACGAAAAAAAAAAAAAAATGCCGCGAGACTCAAGACACTTTTCCGCGAGGTCTGATGTTCCGTCGCTCCGGTTCGTCTTTCCGCGTTTTGCACGATATGGCGCGGGGCGAATGAGCGGATTATATATACATTGTCTGCGGCATTGAATGTCTCGCCGTGTGCTCTTTTAACATTTCTTTTTTCACCTCATTCACTCTTCTTTCCTTCCATTCACTTTGTCGGGGCACGAACGGTGGCAAATATATATATATATATATATATATATATATATATATATATATATATGTACAGGGTGCCCTGTTATGAATGGATAATCATGTCAGATCATGTCCCGCTACATGTTGGAATTCCAGTTTAGTAAAAGTCCCACGGTTTTCGAGATTTTAGGATTTATGTCATTTTCTGAAAAAAATCATCTGCTTTTGGTTTTGTCGCATGTCATTTCTACAAATGATATGAATCGACAATAACTAAGCAACTTTTTAAGGTAATTGGTACGATATGCGTGGTACATTTTTTTTTACACCGCAGGCTATCAAAGTCAGATGTTCGGATTGGTTTGTATTAAAATTCTACATAAGATCTTTTTTCATAAAGTTTCCTGAACAATTAAGGTTAAAAAGAAGACTTCTATAGATAAAACAAATCACCAAGAGTATTTTTTTTTAACCGAGTACAAAAAAGTTATTTTTTGTAGAAATGGCATGGGAAAAACCAAAAGCAGATGTTTTTTATCTGGAAAACCGTGGGACTTTTACTAAACTGAAATTCCAGTATATAGTAGGATCTGACCTATCGATAGTTGTAGGATTATCCATTCATAACAGGACACCCTGTATATATATTTATGGATATATATATACGCACAGATGCAAACGTAAAAAATAACATTTTGCTGGTCGGGCGGAAACTTTTTTATTCCTTAATATTCTTGTTTCTTCCGTCTAGTCTCGTCCTGACTAACTAAATTTTTTGCGTATTATTTTTAATTCTCGTCACGAAGAGTCTTTTGGGATCCCATTTTGTCGAGTGATTCTCTCGGAACCTCCAGTCACACAGACATAGACACACTTATAGATATGTATAAATGTGTGTACGTCAGAGGTTTTGGGAGGGAGATGAAGCGAGAGATTAAAGGACTAAAGTTGATGGGATACGAAAATTGAGGTTTTAACGAAAATAAAAGAGAGAGGGAGAGAGAGAGATTATGGGAAAACATCGCGTGAATTATCTCAATAAGGTAAATTGCTCGTGATGATAGATAAGAAAATACAGAAAGGATTAAGGGCTTACAGCTAGTTGACATTTTTTAGATAATCGATTTTTGGTCTTTGACGGATTCTGAAAGTATAACATTTCTGAAATGCTCTCTGGATATTTCAAGCCGATCCGTTCGAAATCGAGGGAGTTATGGGCTTTCATAGGTAGCTTTCGCAAACCGACGAAGTTCGAACGCGATTTTCTCTACACGACTTTGCAAAATCATTACCTTGTAATTTTACATGTTAAAAAACAGTGTTTGAACGAAGAAATTTTTTTTCGATGCTTAGTTTTTTTCAATCAACGAAAATAGAGGGTTTTTTTCATCGAAAATCACTGCTTTGAGGAGACCGTAGACTGCGGCCATTTTTTTCAAAAATGGATATTTTCTTAAAACCTTCGTCCAAGCACTCGATCATTTTTTAAATTTTAGATGATTTGTTTCGGAGCGTCATAAACCATTGTATCTACCAGGTTTATAAATATTTTTTTAATACAAAAATTGTTAAAGATAAATAAATCCATACTCTCTAATGTAAGAAAAGCTTTCAACCCTGCACACGTTTCCCAGAAAAAAATTCTCTTTTTTTCCGGCCACGAGCTAGGTGTGAACCGTGGTGCCTAGTTGTAAAAGTCAAAAAGTCACTTTTTTCAAAACCAATATATTTTACAGTATAACATCTTATAACTGTTCCCTGAAAGTTTTGAGGTGATCGGATCAAAATTGTCGGTTTCGAAGTTGGTGAGCAAAATATCTCAAAAACGACTGCATCAATCTTCATGAAATTTTTAGGGCTTTTTCTAGATGTAAAAATACAGTATTTCGTCGAAGGATTTTTTTTCCGATGTATACTTTCGATTTGATGAACGAAAAATGCCCTTTTTTTTCGCAAAAATCAAGACTCTCACTTCGAGCACGCGCTATTTTTTCAAATGTCATATTCCGGAAATTCCTTCGATGAATCATAGAATAAAGTAATATGCTAACGAAATCTGTTTGATCTTTTCATATTAGATATGGTAAAGTGACTTTATTTTGGCACCCCACCAATTATTGACACTTCTCTCCTACCTACACGGTGGTCCTTAAAGTACCAATACTTGGGCCCTTGAAGTGCCAATACTTGAGCTCTTAAAGTGCCAACACTTGGGCCCTTAAAGGGCCAATCTTTGGCCCTATAAGTGCTAATACTTGGGCCATTAAAGTGCCGATACTTGAGCGCTTAAAGTGCCAATACTTGGGCACTTAAAGTGCCAATACTTGCGCGCTTAAAGTACCAATATTTCGGCCCTTGAAGTGGCAATACTTGGGCCTTTAAAGTGCCAATAATTTTTGTACAAATTTATCATGACGATTTTCTATTGAAAAATCCTAAAAATGAGCTGTTTTCGACTGTTACCCTCAGGCATAACCCGTTAAGGGGTTACCCCTACTTGCGATTTTGAAAAAATCGATTTTTTTTATTACAATTTTTGAAGTATAAGTATCCGGGCCCATACTTCTGTATGGGCCCGGAATAGATGACTCTATGTAAGTTTACAAAAAAAATATTTTCTTCGTGTAAACTGAAATTGAAACTTTAAACGCGTTTTTCTCAAAATGGCATTTCTGAAGTCGGTGACCAAGATTACTCGAACACTAATGAACCGATCTTCTTGAAATTTTGCAGGCTTATTTAATACATAAAAATGTAGTCTTTAATCGTTCGATTTTTTTTTCGAAAAAAATGGCCGTTTTATAGCCAAAAAACGGCCGTTTTTTTCGTTAAAATCGAACCATTAACTTTGACTGTCCGCCATTTTGTGAAAAATGAATATTTTTTAAAATCCTTCGATTAAAGACTAGCTTATACTTATATTTGACTAAATCCATCCGCATTTTTTTTCAGATGATCCACTTCGCCGCAATGTTGGTCACCGCAAACCGTGTATGTAAAAACATTATTTCATTGACGGCCATTTGCCACTAAACGATGTAATATTTTTCAATAAAAAAATTACTGAAAGTTCTTCAAGATGTGTTCTTTAAGATGGTATATTGATCGATTAAAAAAGTTTTGTAGTTTTCTTTAAAAAAAATTCATGAAAAAGGCCTTTCTTTGCGCTACAAGTGGGGGTAACGCCTTAAGCGCAGTGAAGTAAAGCCAGTCCTCTCCCAAATTGTTAGTATTTTCGATCCCGCGCATTAATTTTAGTGTATTCTAATTTCAAGTGTATTTCAAGATTGGTTTAGTGGAATGAAGGATTTTGTTTAGTGTATTTTAATTCCAAAAAAGAATTGCGATCGATGTGCCGATCAGAAGCGAGGTGATTAACTCCTGAAGGCAATTTCAGGAAGTTGGAATAAGCGACGTTTGTACCGTAACGTCGTTGATCAGAGGCGCGCGGCGCTCGAAACGACGTTTGAACGTCTTTTGGAAAGTTTCGCGCGGCTGGCATGAGATAAACCTCTGTTACTTACACGACTGTACCGGTATCCTTTATGCAGTGAGCGCCACGTAAAATAGAGATGTGTAGGGGTTAAGCTTTCGCAAACTTTCAACAAACATTTCATCGTGCGGCGTACCGTGGATTTTACTCGCGAGAGCGAGAGAGAGGGAGAGAGAGAGGGGGGAATTAAAAGAGGGATGGAAATATCAACCCTCTTCTGGTCGGAGACTTTGCAAAATGATCGTGAAGGATGTAACGAGACTATTTCCTCCGGTATACTTCGTCTCAGCGTTTAATAGCATATAATGTACACCCACTACCATACTCTCGCGGGATCTTCAGGATTCTTGGTGCTTTGAGCCGCGTTGTACGGAATTTAATCTGTACAGGCTAACTTAAAAGTTCAATGGAACGAAAATCCGGAGCAATTTCTGTTTTGGAGGTCCGGAACGAACAAAAACACCCACGTGATCCGCGCTTCTTTTTATTGAGTTTTCGCGGAGATTATTCGTTGCTCGGATCTCTAATCCCTGTGTCGAACAATCCCGCAGGGTTTAGCGTACTCCTTTGCCCTTACGGTTTCTGACAACATGCAGAAAAACCTCGTTATGGGTGGACGCGGTTCATCTTTAGCCAAGTAGAAAATGATCTGCCTCGATGTAGTAACGGCTGAAAGTGCTCAGACACTTCCCAATACCTGATTTTTAAGAAAAAAGGGACTGTGCAATAAAGAATAAACCGCCAAAAAATATTTAATTTAAGTAGGATTTAAGACGGGAAACCAGTTTAGGAGTACGTTTTTTTAGTGATTGTCATGATTTTTTTTTGACAAGGAAAGAATGAATAGAATTTATTCAAACTTTGGGAATATTTTATACGTATTTTCAAACAAATATTTTAATTTTTTCGAATCAGTTCATTTGAAAATATGGAACATATAACCTGCCGCCCATCGAAGGTCGACATCAGACTTTGCTGTTTGTGTACACTCTGGAGGCCACAATTTTCATTGGAAATCAATACGGTTTGAAGATTACTTTGAGAACATGTTTTCCTTCTATATGAACCTAACTCTGACTAAAAAATTGAAAATTGCATTTTTTAGAGGAGTTTAAACAAAAGGGTATAGTTTTTGCTATTATTTTATAACATTTGTTGCTATAAAAGATATACTTTAAATAATATTACCCCAAATTTAGGTTCATATAGAGCGTAATTATGTAAAGCAACTATCGCTTTATAAAATTATACGTTAGAAACTTTTTCAGCTAGGGTGTACACAAATTGAAAAAAGTCGTTTCGAGAAAAACGCGTTTGAAGAAAAATGACCGTAAACAAAAAATTCAAGGCAGTTATAAATTAGTTGTACTGCTTACCGGTTAATCAGCGATTAATTCTACTAACAATTTATGGAATTAAAAAAAATCGAAAAATATTTTATTTGTTCCAGCTATTCTTGTTGAATATTAATTATGTTCAAATTAAATGAATAAAGGGTCGATTCAAGCACATTCTTTCTTTGAACATATTGGAGATATTCTTGAATCAAAAATTTCTTTATGAGCGTGAATGAACGTCTATTTGATTCAAAAATATATTTTTCTTAAGTTTTGGAAAGATCTCTTCGAATGAAATAAATCTTCATTAGCTTACAATATTTGGGTGTTTCATCCAAATATATTTTCACTTTGAATTCAGTGAAATAGATTTTTGTGGCCATCATATTAAAGGTGTATGTGAATCAAAAGAAATTTGATCTTATATTTTTGTGTAGCATATATACATTTGTAATGCGCGGGGCAATTTGAAAACAAATAAATACATTTTTTTTTTAATTTGAACAAATCTTTATTTGAAAACAAATAAATACATTTGTAGGATCAAATAAAAAATTCAGGCTCAAACGTTGGTCAATAGTGTGATTCGAATAATTAAGTATTTGTTGCAATAAAGACAGGCCATCAATTCAATCAAATAGATAAATGTTCAACTCTAAGAAAATTCTGTTTGATTTAAATTGACAAAATTAAATACATACATTAGTGGATACAACTAAATTGTTTTTTGAACAGATGAAACTGAATCACAGATTTATTAGGTATAAACAAAATATTTCGTTGTTAGGCGATATTAAATAGATTTCAATTTCAATAAATAAATGTACTTAAAATAAATAATTCCAATAATGGAATGCACTAAAAACATTTTGATTTCACGATAAAATCTAGTTAATTCAAATATAAATGATCAAATAGACGCATCTATTTAATATCGATAGAATTTTTCTGTCAGCCTGATAAAGGCTAATCATTTTCCTTTCATCACTGCCCCCAATATTTTTCGTTGTTAATATTTTTGTGTGCGCGCTCTGCAGGGTTTAGTTTCGTTTTCTTCTCATTTCACGGAGAACCGTCGATGGCCAAAGCAAAAAGGTAAGACAAAGGGTAAGGGCGATGATAGGGCTCCATTATAGCCTCGGCTTGCTTTGCACTCGTTTGGACGACGCGCTACAAATTTTCGTTCGCACATACTAAGAATTATCGAAACTCTGCTTAAATCGACGTAGACATTCTCCAAATACAATTTTCTTTGCCGCAACTTTATTCCATCGATCCTCAGAATTTGACTTGGAAATTTGCGCGTGACCTGTGCCCCGGCAATTTATTCGATATGGGCGTTTCACGTACAAATGAGGCAAAACACGTTAGAATGGTCAACCTGGATCTCCACGTCACCTACATTTTTTTTCTTCACAATCGGTGCAATTAGTGTAGCCATAATTTTTTCCAAATTTTTGGGCGATTGTTTCGGTTGGAAAAAATGCTCTAAAACCCAACAAATTTTTTTTACCACATCTATACATTCAATGAAAAAAAAATCGGTAGTCATCGTGTCGTACGATCCTACAATGCCAAATGTTATATTCTCTACTGGAACACATTTGAATAATACACGAATAATTGAGAAGCTATACGTTCCGTAACAAAAAAAAGGTTCAAATTTGAATGGGAACACGCAAACGACTTGGGGCACGTACATCGAGCCCTCAAAGTTGGAAGGGCGTATGCCTGCTGCCCAGCGTGGCCACTGTGGATTTCAGAGATCGATGCAGGACACAATAGGATTGCGGCTCAGTCGGACTTTGTAGGTGAATTTGTAGGTGAATAAAAAGGAGGTCAAGTACGTGAGTTCAGGTGCTTCGAGACCATGTTGAAGTTTGCATCGTTGGAATCCAACGAAAATGCATTTTTATTTTTTTATTGCCTCATTTTCATTGTCATCCAAAAATGTTCCTTACATATTTAGGCGAAAGATCCCGAATGAGGATCCTGAGAAGAATTTATGTGATTTTCGAAAAATAAATTTGCAAAAAAAAAATGAGCCACGGAACAAAAATAAAAACGATGCTGAAGTTTGCATCGTTGGACTGCAACGAATTTAATTTCATTTGGCCCATTTCACCGACAAAAGTTCTTCAATTATTTTTAAAGTTATGTATTTAGCGATCTATATTATGAATCCATCAAAAGATCACCTATAACAATAAAAATATGGAAAATGAAATGTAAAACGAAACTTTTGTTGCATTCCAACGATGCAAACTTCAACACCATAAATAAAAATAGATGTTACTGTATAGACTATACGGAGTTTTTACGGATTTTTTGAAATTTTTTCATCACCAAACACTTGAGATTAAAAATAGTTCAATGGGTGTAATTTTATGTGTGGCTAAACGGGCAAAAGCTCCACACTACGGGTGATGTAATTTTTTGGCTATTCAGCACCATGATAAACCATTTCTAACAACGGATTAACGCAAACTAAACCTGTGTCGACATTTGGGGAAAAAAACCATCTTGCTTATCGTAAACTCTATATATATATATATATATATATATATATATATATATATATATATAAATTTATTATATATGTATATATATAATATATATATTATATATTAATATTAAATATATATATATATATATATATATATATATATATATATATTCAATATTGAACCATCAAGGTTTGATAAAAGACTACGAATCTTGGATGGCGAATGAAGAGCATTGCTGTTCAACCTCAATGTCCGCGAAGTTGCCTTATTTCGCCAACACTTAATATTATTAATGGTAATAATCTCATGACATAAAGATAAACAGGCACCATTACAAATTACTCAAAATTTCATTCAGAGTTGTATAAAACATTCACTGACGCAGTTTTTTTCCATAACAATCATCGATGATATTAGACTTTTTCAAGTTGGTAGTGATCCGAAAGTTTTTCTTATTCCCGCAATAAAAATATAAAAATGCATAATTTTGCTCTTTAATTATACGTTTTATGAAAAATTAGCATCTACAGAATAAATCCATACCTCGTATCTACAGATCGATCGTATCGATCGTATCTACAGATCGAATCAACAGATATTACACAAAGTGCTATTTCATGCAATTGAAAATGTAATCAGGCTTTTCGGGTAATAAAAAACAGGTACATGTAAATAGTACGGGTTGGTTTATATCATTTTTCAAAGAATATTGATACATTGAGGTATGTACTTTGCTTTTTTTGGATTATTTGTAATATAAGTTGTAATATAATTTTCAAATTCATAACAAGTTTAGAATTGGGTGGAGAGAGGGCATTTCAACGAATTGCATACATGCTAATATAGTCGAACCTCGATATAACGAAATCCTCGATATAACAAAGATTTGTCCATTCCCTTCCGATAGACACTCGAAACCTTGTTACAACGACATAATAATATACATTACCCTCTAATGTCTAATTAGTACTATAAAGTACTAGTACTAATTATATTAGTACTAAGTATTGGTACCAAGTATTCAGTACTAAATATATTAGGACTAAGTATTGGTACTAAGTATTCAGTACTAAATATATTAGGACTAAGTATTGGTACTAAGTATTCAGTACTAAATATATTAGTACTGAGTATTGGTACTAAGTCTTCAGTACTAAATACATTAGTACTAAGTTTTCGGTATTAAATATATAAGTACTAAGTGTTTAGTACTGAATATATTAGTACTAATATATTTTTTCAAAAAATCCTAGATATTCGTTGTATCGAGGTTCGATTATGTTTTGTTTTCCCTGTAAGTCGTCTTCTGCTAATACTGATTTATCTCCGCCGAAATTGGAGAACGTTTATTCGTTCCGTACGAGAATAATTTCGCGCTCTCTTTGTTTCTGGTGCAGAGAATCCTGATCGTCTAATTTCGGTTGACCCGCTTAGCCAGAGCAGGGCAAGTACTCACGAACTTAGGAGTCTGCCCGAGTGCGCCGATAGAGCCATTGGCCCCACAGCACATCGCCGTAGTTTCCTACAGAGGCTAGCAGAAGAAAATGGCACTTCTTTTTTTTATCGCTCAATCCAATATTTGCAGCGTGACCGAGATAACGGGGCTGCGACCCCGGTACGCATATACATGTCCTCGTATGTGCGAGGCGCGTACGAGGCCTCGAGGAATGAGCCTGTCGAGGTCTTCACTTGGTACGAACCCAAACGCAATCGCGTACACCTGGTGAATCTAATTCCATGCAAATCATCTAATTGGCACGAATACATTGAGCTGGGGAGGGAACGGAACGAGCTGGAAAAAGAGATGGACGAGGACAAAAAATGAGGTGTGAGAAAAATAGGAAGAAATAAAAGGAGAGCGTGAGTTGATCGGAGGGCACGAGGGAAAGAGAGGGACAACGAAGCATGGAAAAAAGGCAAGAAAAATGAAGAGAAAGAGGATTTTGGAGAGCGAGAGGGAGAGAAAAATAATGAAGGAGAGAAAGATAAAGGGGCTGATTAAGGGGGTAGATGTCTTTGGACAAGGAAAAAATTTGCTGATATTCATGATTTTTTTTTAAGGCAAGACTTTTTTTTATCATTTTTGAGACTTGGGGTATGTTTTATTACTACTGTGGGCTGATTACATGGTATTTTTATTTTTTATTCATCTTTAAAAATGACGGAGGTATGCCACGGTATTCTAATCTGCATTTCCAAAACTGGCGTGACGTATTGCTAGAAAACTAATCCACTGATTCTGATGAAATTTGGTACAAATATTTCTAACCTTATAGTCTAAAACATGAACCTAAATGTTTTTGAGAATGTAAAAAAACGTATTTTTTATTGCAAAATGTAGCCATTTTTCTTTCGGAAAATTCAATCTTTTTGTTTCGACGTGCACCATTTCATCGACTTTCCACATTTCTCACTTTTTCTTGGTTCATATTCTGCGTATGAGTGTTAATTAAACAAAAGTCTTGGTGGTTTTTTGTCAGACTACTCCCGCCGATTCTACGTGTCACGCCGTCCGACAACGTCTACCGCAACCCGTTCCGAAGACCGTGCCATACCTCCGCCATTTTTAAAGATTCGTAATAATAAAAAATACCATGTAATAGCAAAAAGTAGTAATAGCACATACTCCAAGTCTCAAAAACGTTGAAGAAATCCTTCCTTTAAAAAAATCACGAAAACCATCCCCCTTTAACAGTGAAAGAAAGGATGTATATAGGCTGAGTAGGAGTAAAAAAGTATCGGGAGGGAGAGGAAAAAGTAAGAAACGTGGAAAAATAGAAAAAAAAGGGACGAAGGCAGAAACGAAGAGATTAAGAGAGACAGGTGCGCAGAATCAGAGGGTCGTATAGACAGAGACAGAGGGTTCATTTTTTCCTATTGACTTGTTGGTCGATGCCGAGTGCGCACGGACGAAAACCGCGGAAATAATGAGGCAATATGTTAATTGAGCTCAAGGTGTAGGAAGTCCTGCGTGAAACACGACACAACCGAGAACGATCACGAAAAGAGCGGGGGGGGGGGTGGGTGGGGTTAGAGTTTCGTGTACCCATTATACTTCGCAGTTGCGTGAAATGAAGCGGACGAAATTAGAGAAAGAGAAAGATAATTGCGAGGTGAAAAGGGGATTGCGAGACACATGAGACTTTCCGCATGCGAGCCAAAGGGGGTATCAACCCCTGTATAGCCTCGTCCAGAAAACCCGAGCACTTTTTACAACATAAACGCAAATGAAAAAAAAAAACGAAAGTCACAAATATGAAATGTTCTCGTTAAAACGCGATTTAAGGCGTTACCCCCACTTGTAGCGCAAAAAAAGGCCTTTTTCATGAATTTTTTTAAAGAAAACTACAAAACTTTTTTAATCGATCAATATACCATCTTAAAGAACACATCTTGAAGAACTTTCAGTAATTTTTTTATTGAACAATATTACATTGTTTAGTGGCAAATGGCCGTCAATGAAATAATGTTTTTATATACACGGTTTGCGGTGACCAACATTACGGCGAAGTGGATCATCTGAAAAAAAATGCGGATGGATTTAGTCAAATATAAGTATAAACTAGTCTTTAATCGAAGGATTTTAAAAAATATTCATTTTTCACAAAATGGCGGACAGTCAAAGTTAATGGTTCGATTTTAACGAAAAAAACGGCTGTTTTTTGGCTATAAAACGGCCATTTTTTTCGAAAAAAAAATCGAACGATTAAAGACTACATTTTTATGTATTAAATAAGCCTGCAAAATTTCAAGAAGATCGGTTCATTAGTGTTCGAGTAATCTTGGTCACCGACTTCAGAAATGCCATTTTCAGAAAAACGCGTTTAAAGTTTCAGTTTCAGTTTACACGAAGAAAATATTTTTTTTTGTAAACTTACATAGAGTCATCTATTCCGGGCCCATACTTCTGTATGGGCCCGGATACTTATACTTCAAAAAAATGCAATAAAAAAAATCGATTTTTTCAAAATTGCAAGTGGGGGTAACCCCTTAATCATTTTGTTGACTTGTGCAGCCAGACTATTACTCTCTCCCTGAACAACGTCGCAAATAATTTTCCCGGCAGGCATCAGGCCGCTCTGATTTTCCAGCGCGATTGGTCGCCACCGGCTCACCTGCCTACCGGTTGGAATTGACGGACGAAGCAAAGTTTGGCGTGTCGGAAAATTCACTTTTAAAGTTGGATGAATCGTTAAATATGATAATGAGAAGTCATGCACGTCGAAAGTACACGGGCTTCGGAAAACCGAACAACTTTTACGAAGGGTCTGTGTATATCTACATAGATTTCGTTTTTCATCCCTTGGGGCTCTTTTATTTCTCTCTCTCTCTCTCTCTCTCTCTCTCTCTCTCTCTCTCTCTCTTTTCCGTTATACAGGGTGTCCTGTTATAAATGGATAATCCTGCAACTGTCGACGGGTTGGATAATGCTACCTACTATATGCTAGAATTTCAGTTTAGTAAAAATCCCACGGTTTTCGAGATTTTGGGCTTTATGTTATTTTCTGAAAAGAATAATCTGCTTTTGGTTTTTCGCACGCCATTTCTACAAATGATATGAATCGACAATAACTAACTAGGAAAGGTTGCGAGGTAGATCTGCCCGATTTCGATAAAATTTGGCATGCTTGTGGAATGGGTAAAAAAAGGCGACACGTATTTTTCTATGTCTGCGGAACCCGATTTTTAAGGGTTGAAACGCACCCTCGAATATTGGGGTGTTTTTCGTCGATAACGTTTTAACGATATGAGATATGAAAAAAATTCAAATTGCAACAATGTTTATTTTTTCGTCCTTTGTACATTGGGGATGAGAACGATAACGTTATCGACGAAAAACAAAAAACACCCCTATTGTCGAGGGTGCGTTTCACCCCTTAAAAATCGGGTTCCGCAGATATAAAAAAATACGTGTTCTCTATTTTCACCCATTCTACAAGCATGCCAAATTTAATCGAAATCGGAGGGATCGACTTCGCAACCTTTCTCTGTAAGCATCTTTAAGGGGTTACCCCCACTTGCGATTTTGAACAAATCGATTTTTTTTATTGCATTTTTTTGAAGTATAAGTATCCGGGCCCATACTTCTGTATGGGCCCGGAATAGATGACTATATGTAAGTTTACAAAAAAAAAATATTTTCTTCGTGTAAACTGAAATTGAAACTTTAAACGCGTTTTTCTCAAAATGGCATTTCTGAAGTCGGTGACCAAGATTACTCGAACACTAATGAACCGATCTTCTTGAAATTTTGCAGGCTTATTTAATACATAAAAATGTAGTCTTTAATCGTTCGATTTTTTTTTCGAAAAAAAAATGGCCGTTTTATACCCAAAAAACGGCCGTTTTTTTTCGTTAAAATCGAACCATTAACTTTGACTGTCCGCCATTTTGTGAAAAATGAATATTTTTTAAAATCCTTCGATTAAAGACTAGTTTATACTTATATTTGTCTAAATCCATCCGCATTTTTTTTTCAGATGATCCACTTCGCCGCAATGTTGGTCACCGCAAACCGTGTATATAAAAACATTATTCCATTGACGGCCATTTGCCACTAAACAATGTAATATTTTTCAATAAAAAAATTACTGAAAGTTCTTCAAGATGTGTTCTTTAAGATGGTATATTGATCGATTTAAAAAGTTTTGTAGTTTTCTTTAAAAAAAATCATGAAAAAGGCCTTTTTTTGCGCTACAAGTGGGGGTTACGCCTTAAAGTAATTGGCACGGTATGTGTAGTACATTTTTTTGCACCGCAGGCTATCAAAGTCAGATGTTCGATGTGGTTTGTATGAAAATTCTGCATAAGATCTTTTTCATAAAGTTTCCTCACCATTTAAGGCTCAAAAGAAGACTTTTCTAGATAAAACAAATAATCAAGAGTATTTTTTTTAAAGCCGGGTAAAAAAAGGTATCATTTGGAGAAATGGCATGCGAAAAACCAAAAGCAGATGATTTTTATCTCGAAATGGCACTTCTACTGAAATTCCAGCATATAGTAACTGACCTCTCGACAGTTGCAGGATTATCCATTTATAATAACCTTTCTCCATGTATGTATTATATTCAGAGAGGAAGAGCAAAAGAGGATGATAGAGCCGAGAGATGAGAAAGATTGAAATTGAAGGGAATATACTGAATACACTAATCACGCTGGAAGTTTCCGAAATTAACGAGTTTTGAAACTGTGATTCACGTGTTTCTGAAGATCTTAAGAGTCGTTTTCTGTTTTGTTAATTGTCTCGAACTCCGTTTCGAGATGGCGGTCAAGATTAAAATTGCAATCCATTCGTGATACTGTGAATTCCAATTTTAACAGCGCGCTCAACGTTTACTGTGATTTTTGTTAGACTTATTATTGTTAACCTCGATTTTACTAGCTGCTCAATATTTAACGATTCATCCAATTTTCCGGGCTCAACAATTCGCTGCCAAAAAATATTTAATTTAAATAGGATCTATTTAAATCAAATAGGTTTTTTACTTGTCTCACGGCCTACTTCGATCCTATTTGTTTCAAATATATTCTTTTAGTTTTTCCTTCTATTCTTGTTAAATATTAAAGATATTCAAATCAAACAAATAAAGATTCGATTCAAGCACATTCTTGCTTTGAACGTATGGGAGATATTTTTGAATCAAACATCTTTGTGAGTGTGAATGAACTATCAAGTGTCTATTTGATTCAAAAATATATTTCTCTTAAATTGTGGAAAGATCTTAGAATGAAATGAATCTTGATTTGCTTACAATAGTTGGGTGTTTCGTTGAAATATATTTTCACTTCGAATTCACTCAAATAGATTTTTGTGAATGAATTTCAATTTAAATAACGTAATAGATACATTTACTGGATTCAACTAAATTTTTTTTTGAACAGATGACACCGAATCACAGATTTATTAGGAATAAATAAAATATTTAGTTATTAGACTACGTTAAATAGATCTTGATTTTAAAAAATTAATGTATTTTAAATAAATAATTCCAGTAATGCAATGCAATAGGAAAAATTCGAATTCACGAAAAATCTATTCAATTGAAATTTAAAAAATCAAATAAACGTAGCCAGTGAATATCAATCGAATTTTTCTGTCAGTGTAGTTGAGCCCGTTTATACATTGGCTCAGTGTTTGTTGACCGCGATTTTATCAGCGATAATCAATAAATTCATTGAACCTTTCATTTCTCCGTCTCAATCACACCGAAAGTATAAATCACGGGAATATTGTAATATCGGTGCGGGAGTCTCCTGAATGTAAGCCCAAACCTACTGGATCAATTCGCTTCGGGGCCATTAGCGTAGATGACTTACGAATACACACCTGCCGAATTTGTAGGACAGGCATTTCGCATCAACGCGACGATAATTACTCGCTCGGGACAAAGGAGGATATCGGGCTGCTCCATTAAGCGATTTTGCAAATCGATATTAACGCTTGCACGTATCGGTGCGCATCGCTCCAACTAATTTTGCACGGGAAAGTAACTTTGGCGAGCATCTATGGGGTGAATAGAAAGCTATTGGAAGAGAAGGAATTGACTAAAAATTGATTTTGTCGTACAGGAGACACAATTGTTTGAGAAATGTAGGATATAACGTCTAGTTATTACCTATTTTAAATGATTGATTAATTGTTTTTAATGATAAACTAATCATTTTAAATTATTAATTCATTATTTCTAGTGATAATTAAGTATTTTCATTTTTAACCAATTATTAATTATTTTTCCAATATTTCTATCGGTAATTATTTATTTACTGTCATAACTGTAGCTTCATCGTGAAAACGTAAGTTCATCTTAAGGGGTTACCCCCACTTGCGATTTTGAAAAAATCGATTTTTTTTTATTGCATTTTTTTGAAGTATAAGTATCCGGGCCCATACTTCTGTATGGGCCCGGAATAGATGACTCTATGTAAGTTTACAAAAAAAAAAATTTTCTTCGTGTAAACTGAAATTGAAACTTTAAACGCGTTTTTCTCAAAATGGCATTTCTGAAGTCGGTGACCAAGATTACTCGAACACTAATGAACCGATCTTCTTGAAATTTTGCAGGCATATTTAATACATAAAACTTTAGTCTTTAATCGTTCGATTTTTTTTTTTCGAAAAAAAAAATGGCCGTTTTATAGCCAAAAAACGGCCGTTTTTTTCGTTAAAATCGAACCATTAACTTTGACTGTCCGCCATTTTGTGAAAAATGAATATTTTTTAAAATCCTTCGATTAAAGACTAGTTTATACTTATATTTGACTAAATCCATCCGCATTTTTTTTCAGATGATCCACTTCGCCGCAATGTTGGTCACCGCAAACCGTGTATATAAAAACATTATTTCATTGACGGCCATTTGCCACTAAACAATGTAATATTTTTCAATAAAAAAATTACTGAAAGTTCTTCAAGATGTGTTCTTTAAGATGGTATATTGATCGATTAAAAAAGTTTTGTAGTTTTCTTTTAAAAAATTCATGAAAAAGGCCATTTTTTGCGCTACAAGTGGGGGTAACGCCTTAAGCTCCCGCATAGCTGTCAATTGGCGGTACAAGAGAGACGAGACCATAATATTCTGTTCAATTTTTTTTCCAATGATTGTTTTGAACGATTTTCGAGCACACTCATTTTCCGCAAGTGCTGGGTGATATATTCACACTTTTAATAATGTGACTGCTCGTATTTATGGACGTAGGAATAAGTTCGATTAAAAAATCCCGAAGGCTTCGCGTATGGGAGGAAAACGGTAATGCATACAGGCCGGTCTTGGGCGCACTTGGGCAGTAACAATTGGAAAACTGCAGGGGCAAGCAGATGGTGTTTCCAATAGAGTTTATGTTTCGGCGATATCGAAATGTATCTAATGGTCGGGAGAAGCTTTCCTCGCTGTTTTTCCCCTATACCGCGTTCCTGCCTGCGCCTGCCCCTTTTTTTCCATCCATCGATAAACCGTAGGCTACCACCGTCGAATCGGATTATTTGCAAAGTTTCGAAGTTTCGTGAATATTTACGAAACTGCAGAGCGAGGGAAAAAAGCAAAGGACAGATAAAGTATACTGCTGCGCTCGCGGCTAAGGACGTGTCAGTGGAGATTCGATTGCATAAACTTTTCAAATAAGTCTGAATATCTTATATATCCGTGGGTATTCGGCGAGCCACGGCTATTCGCGCTCTCTCTCTCTGTCTGTCTCTCTCTCTCCCTCTTTCGCTTTTTTACGAACATGAATATATACAGGATGCTCCAAGCGTCCAAGATTTATAGGAAAGATGCATTACGAGATTTCAGAGAGAAAAGTCTTCAACGATTTTTCTGTCCGATGTGCCGTTGATTTGATATTGATTGATTAGTGATGCCCAATGCGCGGCTCCGGATACATACTCTGCAATCATCGAATATGCTCGAGCCTACCGCCTGGCAGATTCGTGCGGCACGCTCTCCCCACTCTACGCTAGGCCCCGCCTATTTATCTTTTCCCTCGCTCCTCATTGGTTGTCACTGATTAAACGATATCTAATAAAAGACATATCGGAAAGAAAAACGGATGAGGACTTTTCGTTTCAGAATTTCGTGATCTACGTGCCACGTGAGCTCAACTTTCCGGGCACTTTATACGAATGTATTTGTGCAATATATGTGGATATGGCACAATTTTGGCACGGTCACAAGTTCACATGAAAGTGGTATTTCTCTTTTATTCGCGAACCTCCCTGTTACAAACGCGGAAGAAGCTCGGTACTCTTCATTATGATGCTCTTAAAACTTTCCACATATAGAAAAATAGGGCACACCGCGAGATAATTAAGAACCTTACCTTTGACTACACGCGCCGTTATGATGTCGCTGGTGGGTTCGGGGAACTCGTTAGCTACCCGATAGTGTCTGTACCTTGCGGTGAAATCCCGCAAAGGCTAAAAGAGGAGAAATAAAGAGAGTAAGAGAGGAAAAGAGAGATAGACAGAACGAAAGGGCGAGAGGGAAAAATCTTTATAAGCTCGGAGCCGCAGTGCTTCCATTATCGGGAAAATAAATAGCTATAGAAAGTGGGGTGAAGGGTTCTTGGGAGGGATGTTCGAAAGATATTCGACTTTTGCCGTATGTCAGCAGATACGACACTTTTTTGTGCCTTTCGTTCTTTCATTTTCATATCCGTACGACAAACAATAAACCTCGAATAACTGAACTCTGGAGCGAAAGCTTCGTGCCTGTCACACGTGGAAAAGACTACGATTCCCGTTCCAACTGCTGTGTCGAGTAATTATCGAGGAGATAGGATGAAGTGAGCGCTGCATAAAAATTTTCCAGACAATTTACGAGAGAGAGAGAGAGAGAGAGAGAGAGAGAGAGAGAGAGAGAGAGAGATACGGTTTGGCTTCATCGAAGATTTTGATGATCACGAATTTTCCTTAATTATACGAGAAGGCAAATCCTCGAATGTAATGCAAACCCGTAGCAATTAAACGGATATGGCCGGCGTCTTGTCAAAGTTATGAGAGTTTGGTGGTTTCGAGGGGGTAGCGGTTGCAAGCGAAGTTGATACGGAAAATCTGGCGAATTATTCGTGTTGGATTCTTCCCTTTTTGCAATGGCGCTCGATGTACACTTTTGCCGATACACAATTATCGTTCATTAGATAGGGATAAATATGAAGCCCCAAGTTTCGCCATTATCTTGGCCAACTTCGACGTATACGTATTTTCTCGATATCGGTATCGAATTATGCAGCGGCATATCAATTAATGGATTCAAAGACCGGCGAAAGTTAATGTTCGGGCTCCTTTCATTGAGTCTACCTTTTACGAGCTTTAGACTCTCACGTCTATGCGCTCATTTTGCTTTCCTTGCCGCTCAAGCATCGTCATAATTATTTTAATCCAAATATTCAGCGTCAGTGTGGTCGTACAGTTCAAAAGCGTTAGGAAAATTATTATAACGCGAACTAAAGTTCAATATCAAGTTCCGACGCAAATTTAATTGAAGTTTATTTAAGTCAAGCTCAAGTTCCTAAGTAGAGTGTAAATTGAGAACTCTCCTGAAGTAACAACATGTCGGTTCACGTGATACATTGGAGTTCGTTAAATCCGCTTCCGAAGATATTAATGGACTATCGTGATAGGAGGAGACCCGTCACTCGCAGTCAGCTCCTTCAACTAATAACACCGATAATTATGAATATGTGGCATTTTACAAGTATTTTCGAAAATTCAGTAGGGAGAACCTTGTCGAATTAAAAACGCTTTCCTTTTCTTCAGAAAGTAATTAGTTTGCAGTAACCAAATTTTACTTGGATCTACTCGTTGTTGGAGATTTTTTAACCAAAGGATTACTAGAATAGGGGGTAGAGGTACAGGCGACCATTACGAAATTGCCAGAACTCTCAGTGTCTGAGGAACTGTCAAATATTGAAGTTTAGCTCTACAGTGTAATTATTGTTAATATATATATATATATATATATTTATCATTACCAGGGAACTGTCTAGATATTTTAGCAACAATTAGCCTGTAAGGCTAAAGTTCAACGTTTTAAAGTTCCTCAGACAATATTATATATCTCGTATTCTTTTTTATATTGATATATTTAAAACATTGAAGTTTAGGCTTACAGGATAATTGTTGTAAAAATATCTAAGCAGTGCCTAGCAAACGACAGTGATCTTATGTATATATCTTAG
This sequence comes from Ophion slaviceki, assembly GCA_944452715.1. Lineage (NCBI taxonomy): Eukaryota > Metazoa > Arthropoda > Insecta > Hymenoptera > Ichneumonidae > Ophion > Ophion slaviceki. Next base: position 28,056,996 of record OX101794.1, on the reverse strand, counting down.
GTGCACAGTACCAAAACTCCCCACCGTCTTCACCGACGAAAATTCGTTACCACTTCACATCCCCCCTTTTGTCGCCTCTCCCTCCCGTCGTTGCTCCTCGTGCACTTAGCAAATAGACATAACCTTAAAAACGTAAGAGCCCTCCAATACTCCCGACGACTTTGGCTAAAAGCCAATACGCATGCACATAAATTTTTTCCTATTACACGTAGTCTCGATGCCAAGAAATCCTCTCGCTTTTTCCTTCGGAAAGTTAGGGTTAGGAGTGGGCCCTCCTCTCCTCAAAGTTCATACCGAGTTTGTTTGCTTTACATCCTTCAACGACAACTTCGCCAGACTGCTTAAAATTATATTACATTTCTTTTTACTCGTTCGAGGTTTTTTGCCTCCACGGTTTTTCCAATTTTGCGAAAGGTAATGTTCAAAAAGCGATACGAAAAAAATTAATCACCGAACGTGAATGCGAGTCACGATTTAGGCAGTAAAGTAAAAATATGAAGAAAAAAATGGCTTTTTCACACTGTATATTCAACGTTATTTCCCAACGACTTTATAAATAGCTAATGTCGATCTTAAAAAAAAAATCGAATGTAGTCTAAGTATCATAATTATTAACGTTACGTTATGGAAAAAATACTTGAAATCGAAGCAGTTCATTCACGTAAAATTATGCGAAAAATGAATGAATATTAAATTCCCGCGTCAGTCGCCCATAATGCAAAGGGGCCAAGTGCAAATTCAATTCGAGGCTCCCTTTTTCTTACCCTGCTCTGTACGCAGGAACTTTGCCTCTACCCAGGTGCGTTTGGTCGTCGCGTTAACATTAGCGTATTCATTGTCAAAGAGACAAGAGCCCGCTTCTCTTCCTATAGTCACACGATGGAATGGAACAAAAAATAATTCAACAGCATACACTATAAGCCTCTAATCTCTCAAGCATTCCGAACCTTTATGCTTTTATCGCATTTCTCTCGCATCCCTGAAACGCCTGCCAGCTTCGTGAAACAGAGACCAGCTTTTTTCGTATTCTCTTTTCACTGACTTTTTTTTCTGCCGTGCTTTATGATGGCATACCGTCATAAATTATTATTTTTTACGAATTATTTTATGCGATTACGCATTTCAAATGGAATAATGTAACATTGCAATCCTCAAAAAACGGATGGAAAAAAGCGAAGTGTAAAGTAAATGTTTTATATATATATAAAACATTTATTTTTTACACACACATATATATATATATATATATATATATATATATGTATGTATGTATGTATGTATGTATGTATGTATGTATGTATGTATGTATGTATGTATGTATGTATGTATGTATGTATGTATGTATGTATGTATGTATGTATGTATGTATGTATGTATGTATGTATGTATGTATGTATGTATGTATGTATATATATATATATATATATATTCGCTTTTTTCATCCGTTTTTGAGGATTGCAATGTTACATTATCCCATTTGAAATGCGTAATCGCATAAAATAATTCGTAAAAATATTCTTATCGTCGAAAAGATATTTTAGATACGCGAGGTAGGTGCATGCTTTGTGGCTCAGTTAGTGCAGGAAAAGGTGATTTTTAAGACATTCGACTTCGAGTAACTCCCGGTCCCAAAAATCAAAGATTCGTTGAAAAACAATCCAAGGGGGGATACCTTTAAGTGAGAAAAAAATTTGCTGATTTTCATGACTTTTTCTTAAAGGCAAGATTTCTTTACCATTTTTGAGACTTAGGGAATGTTTTATTACTACTTTTGGCTGTTACATGGTATTTTTAAAAGTTAATCATTAAAAATGGCGGAGGTTTGGCACGGTCTTCTAACCTGCATTTTCAAAACTGACCGATTCTGATGAAATTTGGTATAAACCTTTCTAACCTTATTGTCTAAAACATGATGCTAAATGGTTTGGAAAATAAAAACAAGTACTTTTTGATTGCAAAATGTAGCCATTCTTTTCGGAGAATTCAATATTTTTGTTTCAGTGTACCATTTAATCGATTTTCAACATTCCTCACTTTTTCTTGGTTCATGTTCTGCGTACGAGTATTAAAAAAAATCTTCGTTGGTATAATAAAAAAAAAATACCATGTAATAGCCAAAAGTAGTAACGAAAGACGCTTAGTCTGAAAAATGGTGAAGAAATCTTTCCTTGTAAAAAAATTAATGCAAATCAGCAATTGTTTCCTCGCCTAAAGGTATCTCCCCCTTAAGACGGTTGTGGACGCAACGGAAGTTAGGTTAGATTTGCAAAGTGTGGGGAGGGAGTGATATGAATAGTCACACTGGGTCCACGGGACCCAGGCCCTTTTTTACCTGGAATACTGCTGACTAAAATTCATAAATTGGGGTTTGTGGCGCCATCTAACGATAGTTTGGATCTTCAACTTCAGTACCGAGACGGTAGATTTTGAATATGCGTAAGCGTTTCATTCTTTCCTTCTAAATTTCACTTGCGTTGGATAAAATAAATATACTTTTTGAAAAGTCCACAGAAACCGCTATGTCTATTTCAAAGTACATTGTTTCCACATTATAAAACCATTTTTTTTGTCAATAATTACAAGAGTTACAATTTTTGTAAAAAAAGTCATTTTTCACGAGTTTTTTTGCATAATTGTTTTTGCATATTTAACATTTAATTTTTGATTCTTAACCAATTTCCTTGTATTAAGGGGTTGCCTCCACTTGCGATTTTGAAAAAATCGATTTTTTTTATTGCATTTTTTTGAAGTATAAGTATCTGAGAATAGATGGCTCTATGAGTATAGGAATAGATGACTCTATGTAAGTTTACAAAAAAAATTATTTTCTTCGTGTAAACTGAAATTGAAACTTTGAACGCGTTTTTCTCAAAATGGCATTTCTGAAGTCGGTGACCAAGATTACTCGAACACTAATGAACCGATCTTCTTGAAATTTTGCAGGCTTATTTAATACATAAAAATGTAGTCTTTAATCGTTCGATTTTTTTTTTTTCGAAAAAAATGGCCGTTTTATAGCCAAAAAACGGCGGTTTTTTTTTCATTAAAATCGAACCATTAACTTTGACTGTCCGCCATTTTGTGAAAAATGAATATTTTTTAAAATCCTTCGATTAAAGACTAGTTTATACTTATATTTGACTAAATCCATCCGCATTTTTTTTTCAGATGATCCACTTTGCCGCAATGTTGGGCACTGCAAACCGTGTATATAAAAACATTATTTCATTGACGGCCATTTGCCACTAAACAATGTAATATTTTTCAATATAAAAATTACTGAAAGTTCTTCAAGATGTGTTCTTTAAGATGGTATATTGATCGATTAAAAAAGTTTTGTAGTTTTCTTTAAAAAAATTCATGAAAAAGGCCTTTTTTTTGCGCTGCAAGTGGGGGTAACGCCTTAAACAAGGTTAATATTATACCTCACTATTTTTTCATATCGCTCAATGCATTATTTCATTATTTATAACAATTTAAAAACGCCTGGGTCCCATGGACCCAGTATGACTATGATGTGATTCTAGCTAAGTGTGACTGCTAAGGATTAGATTGGGTACGAGTAATTCGTAAAAGCTGGCAAGGGTATTGGTTGGAACTCAGGAAATATATCGGATATATATATAATAATTCAGGTATAACGTGATTTTTCGCAAGCCGCACGACGTTACAATTTTTTCCTTCACCTTTTTTACAGCGGACGTGTAAGCTGAAAAATTATTTTTTCTTTTATTTGGTCCATTTTCTCGCTGGAAATTCTTTCTAGCCGTTGGCACAGTGGTGAGCTGCGTGGGCGAGCTCTTTAATCGAATTGGTTTATCCGTGCGTGAAGGCGAAACGCTAGATGGAACCTAAAGAGATGGCGAGCCCGGCGACCCGCTTACTTTGTCATTTATTTTTTTCGCGCTCTTTTCTCTTTTTCTTTTACCATTTAAGCTCTGGTCGCGACGAGACGAGAGAGAAGGAAACGACGTTGGCTTCCCTGGCGAATTTTTTCATGTTCGCCCACACCCTCGTTGCTGTCTTTCCTTGTTTCTTGCTTTTTGTCCCTTTCCGTACCTCGTTTACGTACATTGTATAATATGAACATAATTATATATATACGTTGGTCCTTTTCTTTGAGTTTTTCACACGGTGAAAAACTCTCCGTCTTTGGTGCACGTGCATCCGGCATAATGCGCGAATTAAATTTCCGGGATGAAGGAGCCTGGAGGTCGCGTATTCATATCCTCGAGCACGAAGAACATTGAGACGTGGCAGGGAAATTCTCCGTCTTTCTTTTGCGAGTGACAAGGAGAGTGAGAGAGAGAGAGATAGGGAGGGAGGGAGAGAAAGAAAAGGATTGATTGATTGATTATTTATTAACTATGCCTTGGCAAAGCCTTGAGGCAAATCGTCATACAAATCACAATTAACCCTTAACAGTCATCGGGGGTTGCACCAACCCCAGCCGTTTTCGACCTGCCATACATTCCAGAATTTTTTTTTTATGAAAAATTACACGACTTGAAAATAATCGGCATGGTCTTTACATATAAGGGTTGAAAATGCATTGTAGTATTTTTTCATTTTTTCAGTTATTTATCACTCTCCAAAGTGAGTGGGGTTGATTACACCCCCGATGACTATTACGTCACAATCTGGAGGTGTGACTGACCAGGGTTAAACATGATTCTCACTGTAATTAAGAAGTTTCAAAACAATTAACGAAGCGTGAACATTTGATTCAAATTTATACAGTAAATTCTCTGTCTTTTACTGAATGCACCCTCTAAATTTTAAATCGATCGTCTACATCGTTTTTATAAAATTTGAAATTTAAAAAACACTTCTTAGCATAGGGCATTTAACATTACGACACTGACGACGAAATTGTCATAATGTACTGACAAGGAACATGCCTCGGGTGACACCCTTCGATTTTGTTGAAATTTGAATATGTTATAAAGCACCGAAAAGTAGGCGATACGTATTTTTTTTTACCGGCGGAAAAACGGTTTTGAGGGGTAGAACCACCCCTCGAAAAAAGCATCTCTAGGGGTAATATAGCAGTTTCACACACAAGGAGTCCACCACTATAGTGGATTTTTCATTGCTTCGGATTAGAAGAATTTTCGTTTTTGTTTCTTTAACATCGGTGGACTCCTTGAGTGTGAATACCCCTAGGGATGCCTTTTTTCGAGGGGTGGTTTTACCCCTTAAAACCGTTTTTCATATCCAAATTTCAACAAAATCTAAGGGTGTCACCTGAGGGATGTTCCTTGTGAGTGATTTTACAGTTTTCCATAACATTTTCTAAAAAAATTCGCACATCGTGTTAAAGTTTTTTTTTTCAATGGTGTTGAAGCATGCATCGTTGGAACGCAACGAAAGCTTTTTTTTATAAGGCTCATTTTAATTTCTTTACTTTTATTATTATAGAATTTTTTTTAAAATAGATGTCGGTAAAATGTACTAAAACAAATGGAAGGAATTCAGAAATATCAATTTTCATTGCATTCCAACGACGCCAAACTACAACCTCAATTTTTTTCAATTGCAAATTTTATACAAACGGTGTGGACGATCGTTAAAAAATGTTGAAGGTTCGTTCAGTATATGATTCTCTGAGAGAGAGGACGTTGTTGGAAAAGGGTCTCCGATTTTCTACGGATTGAATTTTCGTCAAGAACGTCGTTGCCGATCATTTTTATTACCATCAGACGGTAAAGTAGCACCTGTACCAAGTAGTCAGCCACTTCGCATTCTGGACTGGCATAAAACTATATGCTTTGGAGTTTTTGCAGGTGATTGGGTAAATACCGATAAGTGCCGAGAGATTTCAATGCTTGAAGCTTAATGGCCACAAGCTATTACCGTTTCCGCGTCAATTCTCGATCTAAAGTGGCGAATGGAATCGCGGCACAGACGCGATTGGCTCATTCCAAACTTTCTCAAAGTTGTTTTCAAGACTTTTGGCTGTTTTTCCTTCATCCCCGTGTCTTCCCTTGCTCCTCTGGCGCTCTCTCGCCCCCCCCTCTCTCTCTCACACACAGACGTATTTTCCCTCGTTCCTCCTACCCTCTCGCGCCCTTCCCTGCCCTTCTTCCATTTCTAATCCCTGAAAACTTTCGCAAAAGCGGATCCCGAAGTATTCGGGCAGGAAGTCGGTAACGACGTAGCGATATCGTAGGAATGGATACGAATGGAGATACGCAATGGTAGTTATCATCCCCTCGGGAATATTCAGTTGCCTCGACAAATCAAGTATACTCGGGGTGGGTTCCCCTAGCAGGAGGTGCAGGGATGTAAACGTGCGGGGGCTCGGCGTCTTCCCTAATAACTGGGGAAAAGTCACCTGCGTGTGTAGTGGTGGAGATGGGGGGGGGGGGGGGTGCAAATGCACATACGTACGTAGGTATAAACCACAAACTTGTACACGTGCCTCCTGCAAGGGCGGATAATGCTGATACCAGGGGAGCGAGGATAGTTTCCGGAAAGACCGAGGGCATGTTGCCCTCAGTACCGAGTCCATTTAACGGACGACATATAGCTCACGCAGACGATTATGTACAGGGTGACAATTATACGGTGGCTATGTGGTTTTAAAGGGCCTGCCGCGGAGATTTTGCGGTCGAGAAAAATATGATATTTAAGGGGGAGGTACCTTTTGGCGAAGAAAAAATTTGCTGCTCTTTATGATTTTTTTTTAAAGGAAAGTTTTCGTCACTGTCTTTGAGACTTAGGGTATGTTTTATTACCACTTTTGGCTGTTACATGGTATTTTTTAATTTTATTAAAGGGTTAGGCCACTCTAGAGGCCGAAAAAATAGACTTTTTGGGGATTTTCTTTTCCGAAAAACTGCAAAATAAATCGAGATTACAAACTGGGTGTTTATCATACATATCAGTTGCTGTATACAATGATTTTTTTGAAGCGATCAATTCGAAAATGGCGGCTGAGCAGCGTTTACCTCAAAACAGCATTTTTAAGTTGGCCGAAAACAGAACTCGAACAATTTTCAACCGATTCACTCGAAATGTTGAATATGTCTTGAGAAATACATTGTCTATGGGAGTACGTAGGATTTTTTTATTGCATAGTTTATTTGTCATTAACAATTATCTGACGATTTTTTAGGCAAATTTTTCACTTTCTAAAAATTTGCCTAAAAAATCGTTAATAACAAATGTACTATGCAATATAAGAAAATAAATCCTACGTACTTCTATAGACAATGTATTTTTCAAGATATGTTCAACATTTCAAGTGTTTCGGTTGAAAATTGTCTGAGTTATGTTTCCGGCCAACTTAAAAAATGCAGTTTTGAGATAAACGCTGCACAGCCGCTATTTTGGAATTAATCGCTTAAAAAAATTATTGTATACAGTCACTGATATGTATGATAAACACCCTTTTTTGTAATCTCGATTTATTTTGTAGTTTTTCGGAAAAAAAATTTCCACACAGCCTATTTTTTCGGCCTCTAGAGTGGCCTAAGGCTTTGATCTTTAAAAATCGCGGAGGTATGGCACGGTCTTCTAAACTGAATTGTTAAAACTGCGTGATGTATAGTTAAAAACTAATCAACCGATTCTGATTAAATTTGGCATTAATCTTTCTTATCTTACTGTGTAAAACAGGAGCCTAAATGTTTTTCAAAATAAAAAAAGCATTGTTTATTGCAAAATGTAGCCATTTTTATCGGAAAATTCAATGTTTTTGTTTCAAAGCGTACCATTTCATCGATTTTGATAATTTCTCACTTTTTCTTGATTCATATTCTACGTATGAGTGTTGATGAAAGAAAAATGGTTGTTGGTTTTTTTTCAGATTAATCGCGCCGACGTTACGTGTCACGCCGTCTGACAATGTCTGCCGCAACACGTTTAGAAGACCGTGCCGTCTGTAATTTTGAAAGATTTATATAAAAAAATGCCATTTATAGCCAAAAGTAGTAATGAGACACGCTGAATCTCACAAATGGAGAAGAAAGCTTTCAAAAAAAAAATTCCCTATAGGGCCCGGCGCGGAGATTTTGTGATAGAGAAAAACATGATATTTAATGGTTTTTCAAGTCCTCTTCGGAAAAAGCCTATTTTTGTAATGAGTGGTACAATATTTGTCAGAAAAAGTTGGGCATTCAGGAAAAAAAATCCATTTTGAGTTTCGCAGAATAAAGGTTATTAATTTTCGAATACGAAAGACGGAAAAAGAAAACATTTTTTTCTAAATATATTGAGCAAGTCGAACGTCCGTTTCAGGGCAAAGTATGCAAAAATATTTTTTTTTCTCAAGGAAAGACACTCGTTAAATTTCCCCGAATTGTGAATACGAAAAAGGGATTTTTGGTATTTTTTATATTACAGGATTCCTAAACACCGCGAAGTAACAGCTATTTTTATTTTTTAAATTAATATTCGATTGAAGAGTGTGGAGCACTCCAAGGCTCCAGGACATATATGTCATATGTATTTCAAAAACCTGGTAAACATACAGCGAGTGCTCCACACTCTTCAATCGAATATTAATGAAAAAAAAAAAAAAAAATTAAAATAGATGTTACTTCACGGTGTTTAGGAATCCCATAATATGAAAAATACAAAAAATCCGTTTTTTCGTATTCACAATTCGGTAAAATTCTTAAAAATAAAATACCGACTGTGTTCCCTTGAGAACAAAATATTTTTGCATAGTTTGCCCTGAAACGGACGTTCGACTTGCTCAATAAAATCTAAATTAATTTTTTTTCTGTAAGGCTATAAAAAGACGCACATTTTCGTTTTCTACGAATGTAAATACGTCAAATCCTGCCAAAGATACAGCCATTTGAATGGAAAAATATTAAAAAATGGTAATCAACGAGAAAAAACGTCAGAAATTTTAAAAAAATTTCGACACTCGGTGAGTATTTTTAAATAAAGTAACTCGATTTTTCAAAATGATTTGCGGATTTTTTTTACTGGCTGAAGTGACGTGGAATGCCTCATATATATAGTTATCGAGCAGGTGACTACTAGCGCCACACGTAGCAGCGATTGAAAATAAAAACGACGGACATTACGCGTGCCACGTATGACTGATGGTGACAGGGGGCTGATTCTAATGTACTCAAAATAGAATTTTCATTTCTTTGTAGATTGCTGATTTTTTTTTTGGCCACTACCCATCACCAAAATATGCTCCATTTTTTTCTCGAAAAAACCTTGAAAAGCGATTAAAAGTCATATTTTTCTCAATCGCAAAATCTCCGCGCAATAGCCTTAAAAAACACATGGCCACCTTATAATTGTCACCCCGTATATATATGGGCATATGTATTTGCCACGATGTCTCGTACCGATAAGACCTTCTCTCCCCGTGTCGCGAGATCCCGCGAGGGTCTCGATTTTCAAAGAGTCCCGTCACATCCACCGTATTGTGCGTCGGACATGCCCTCGAGTATATTTATTCGCTGTGGTCTCCTTATAGCCTCCAGTCATGAGGCCATCAGTTATATCCCCCCGCGTGACATAAAGCGAGCCAGGCCAAGATTTTTGCCGATTTCGGTACAGGCGTACGTCAATGTCTACGCAGGCAAGAATGCAGGGCTTTCACGTGACACGAGTTCGAACGCCGTTGGCTTTCGGAACAGTGAAAAATCGTAGTGGCGTCGGGGTGTCTCAACTCCCTAGCACCTTTTTTCAGTGAACGCAAGTGATCAGAGTCAAACGGGTGGAACGGAGATTCCTCAGGATATTCCGGATAAATTTTATCGTGTGTGTGCGGTGATATTCGGAGGATTAAATTTCACGACGTTGAAGTTTGCATCGTTGGAATGCAACGATATTTTTTTTTCTTCATTTCCTATTTCTTTATTTTTATAATTTTATTTACATTTTTTTTCTTCGTTTTTATCGTTAAAATTTTTTATTTTATTTATTATTTTTATTTATTAAATTTCACAACATTGAAGGAATACAACATGGTTGGAATGAAACAATTTTTTTCTTTAATTTTCATTTCTTCGTCCTTATCATTATCCAAAGTTTTCTTTTTTTGCGAATTGTAGTCATAATTTTCTAACAAGACTACGTGAAAACGTTCGAGAGATTTTCAAAGCCCAAATAGGCCAAAAAATTGAGTAATTAGAAAGATTTTATTTCGCTGCATTTCTACGATGCAAACTTCAACGTCATACGATAGGGGATGTTGAAATATTGTGGAATATTTGGGTAATGAAAATAAACTGGAAGGTCCTGGTGAAGTATACAGGGAGATCGTGGTGCAACACAATAGGATACCTCATTGGTACATATTGGAATGTTCGGTTAACGGATTACACCCAGCTCGTGGCCGGAAAAAAAAGAGGAATTTTTGTTAATTTTTTCTGATCAAACGTATCCAGTTTTTGATTTTTTTTTACTTTAAAGGGTATGGTTTGAAGTATCTTTTACAATTTTTGTATTAAACTATATTTATAAATGCGGTAGATAGAATGGTTTGTGCAGACCGCTGTTTGGAAAACGTTCTTCGCGGTGACCACTGCTGCTGGGAAACAAATCATCCGACATAAAAGATCAACCGCATTCAGTTTTTGAAAGTGAAAGTATCGATTTTCGGTAAAAAAAAAACGCTGTATTTTTTATATATAAAAGGAGCTTGCAAAAATTGAAGTTGATCGGTGCAGTGATTTTTTAGATATCGTGGTCCCTGGTTTTGTAAGTAAAGTTAAGAAAAAACGCGTTTAAAGTTCGCAGGTTTACGAAAGCTGCCTATAAGCGTTCATAACTCCCTCAGTTTTAAACGGATCGATTCAAAATTTTCAGAGAATATTTTCGAAACGTTATATTTTGGAAATTCTTCGAAAACCAAAAATTGATGATTTCAAAAATTTCAACCAGGTCCAAGCCCTTAATAAAATACGCAGGGCAATTCCAGGGAACCATGCAGGGAGATTCAGGTAAGGTATACAGGAATTAAGGGGTCAGGCCACAGTAGAATTTTCAAAAAATCGTTTTTTTTTCTCGCTAAAACGGTGCTTTATCATCATGAGAATAAGTTACTATTCGATTTATAGCAAGAACATTTTTTTTCACCGACTTTGAGCGTATAACGTAACCCACCTCCGACACGGCTATAGAGTACCTAAAACTTTAATCGCGTTTTTCTCGAAACAGCTTTTTTCCAATTGGCGTGACAAATAACTTCAACAATTTTCACTCGATTTACTTCAAATTTAAAAGTTATGTTCCCAATTGCATTTCAAAGAGAAGTACGTACGAAATTTCTGATTAATCGAAAACCTTTCATTTTATGAGCAGTTTTATACGAAATTTTTCACTGAAAATTCATTTAAATACCTACAACTTTTGAACAAAACAATATTTTTCAAATTCCGTACGTACTTCTCTAGGCATTCTAATGTAGATTAACGAGATTTGTTTTTTTTTGTTCTAGGTAAAAAAATGTGGATGCTAAATGTAACGCCGTGGAGCGCCTAAAAAATGATAACAAAAGAAAATATTAGTAGCCGGCCATTTTGTACATCGAAAAAAAATATATATTTATTTTCTAACAGCTAAATAGATGTGTCATTAATTTTACGAGTGAATCTCTTTTTCATACGAAAAAAAAATTGTTAAATTCGCACATGATTTTATACCCGTTACTGTGGCCTAACCCCTTAAACATACAACACTATTCGGGCATCAAAAAAATATGGGAAAATCACAGGAACATATACAAGATCCTAGCATAAAATATATCGATAAATCTCGGCTCATATACAGGAAAAAATGTCGGCGAAAAAAATCGATCAAAAATACTTGGTAATATCTCGGTATAAAATCAGATCGAAAAATCCACCGATGATATATACCGAAAGACGCTCGATGGAACGAGCGGGTAATGTTTTTGGTAACGCGTGCCGATTAAATCGCACGGCGCGGCTGGAATCGAGAGTCGCTTTCGCGAACGATCGTAGGGTGTGGAAACTGAGAATACCGACAAAAAGAATGATTGCGGAATCGAATAAGCTATGGAATAGGAAAAAAGAGTTCGTACATATTGATCTCCGTTTCTATCCGTCTCCCCTTTCGTTTACGCTTCTCTTGCCTCTATATAGACGCCATACCGTTTTTTTTCTCATCCATTATCACAGGGGCTGGTGATGGTGGTGAGATGCTGAAGTGAGCCCGCGACGATATTCGCAAGAAAGTCACTGTTTATTCAAGCTCTCCTCCCGTGGAGCTACCAGTCGGTGCAGACGCGAGACCGGAAGGAGACGCCGGCCCGGAAGTGCTTGCAATACGACTAAGATATCGGAGATTTCTCGCCATCTCCATCGCTACCTCTCTCCCCCCCCCCCTCTCCCCCTCTCTCGCTCCCCCTCTCTCTCTCTCTATCTCTATCTCTGTTTGTCTCTCGCAGTTTCTATTTCTTTCTATTGGTTTCAAGATGGACGTGGAGATTGAAAACCGCGCTTGGTGAGACTACTTTTCAATCAGAGTATGTTCACTCTTCTCATCCCTTTATCACCCTTTTGCAAATCAAATTCACGGATCTCTCGGCTGTTTTATACCGACACAAATATATAAATATATAATACTGATTCAAAGGTGAGATTGTTGCCGAGCGGTGCAACGACTTCGGGTTGTGCCACAATGTAATCAATCCTGGCATTATTGGCAGTCGTGAAAAGAGCGTGGGATTCACGACGTTTCGCCTTATTTTCTGTCGTTTCCCTGCATTATCCCATTCGCTTTTACATATACGTTTTTATTTTCTCTATATACAGGGTGGTCGATTTAACGTGACCACCCCACATATCTCCGTTGCCTTTAATGACGAAAAAAATGTCTGGAGGTAATTTGATTGATTTCGAAGGGCTGATACGGTTTTGCGTTCTCAAGGTCATTAATGGTTTTTCAATTGGGAACATGTTTAAAAAAAAATTAAGACGGAGCTGATATTCAGACGGATCCAACGACCTGTGATATCATGACCTTGAAATGATATCATAGTGTTCAGTTGGGAAATACAGAAGTATAACCACTTAAGCCTTTTTCTAATTTTCTTTATTCTCGTAATTGCTGACCCGTGCGAACGCCGTGAGGACTGATTCTCGAATGAATGTTTTCTTTTTTAACGCCTACCGCGATTACCCCTTTTTGTTTATTAGTCTAGCAACGCGACATTCAACTCTAATATCTAATGAAAATATGTATGTTCGCCCTCGCGGCGTGTACACCGGCGGGCTTGAAAGAATGGTCTTTCAATAGGTACAAACTGGCGAGTAAGGTACAAGACTTGTGACTAACCAAGCATAAACGAAAAAACATGAATAACTAAATACAAATACGTAATACAATCCTTTTATAATCTAACGAGCCATCTATTCGGTCGGCAACACGCATATTTTTGGCAAGGTTCGCTGGATTGTACCGCTCATAGTTTTTATAGTCACGGTACGAATAAGTCCATCCGTTCCAGGGTGGGTGTCTACTATTTTTCCGAGACGCCACTGGAGCGGTGGAGTAATATCGCGTAGTAGGACTACTGCGCCAATTTTTACGCTGTGGTTTAAATTCTCCAATTTCCATTTTGTTCGTTGCTGGAGCTGCGCGACATATTCTCGCGACCAACGATGCCAGAAATCGTGATACATTTTTAGAACTAATTGGTATCGGTTCAATCGGTTTGAAGAAGTGTCTGACACATCTTCCTCGGGAAAAGTCGTTAAAGACGTTCCCACTAGAAAGTGCCCCGGAGTCAAGACTTCGAGGTCACTTGGATCGGATGATAGGGGAAATAGAGGGCGCGAATTTAGACATGCTTCTACCTGACAGAATATTGTTGATAGTTCTTCGAAGCTTACACTTGTATCCCCTATTACCGCCTTGATGTGCGTTTTCGCTGACTTGACTGCCGCTTCCCATAGACCACCCATGTGCGGTGAGTGAGGTGGAATGAATTTCCACGCGATAAGGTCGTCTGCTGCGAATCTGGTTACCTTGTCCTGATGAGCCTTGTTCTTCAATAGTTCGGCGAATTCTTGCATTGAGTTGTTTGCTCCTACAAAGGTGGTTCCGTTGTCTGAATAAATTGTGTGGCATCGACCACGCCGAGAAATAAATCGTTTAAGCGCGTTTAAAAACGCTAACGTTGTCAAGTCAGACACGATCTCCAGATGAACTGCCTTCGTGGCTAGACACACGAACAAACATAAATATGCCTTCGTGGTCTTATTGCGCGAGACCTTGATCGTAAACGGACCAGCGTAGTCGACTCCGACGTACGAAAACGGTCGACTCGGTTTGATTCGTTCAGCCGGTAAATTTGCCATCAGTTGCGTTGGACTAGTTGGTCGTAATTTGAAGCAGGTGACACATTTTCGTAGCACACTGCGAATAGCGTTCCTTGCAGATATTATCCAATATTGTTCTCGCAATGACGCGAGTAATGCTGATGGGCCGGAATGAAGATTTCGGTGGTGATAATGAGAAATGATTAATCGTGTTAGCGGATGCTTTGTTGAAAGGATTATCGGGTATCGTTGATTGTACAACATTTCCGCGTTTTTTAGACGTCCACCCGCTCGAATGATGCCCTTATCAATGAACGGGTTGAGACTCAATAGTTTACTCTTGGAACCGACGGGACGATTGTGCTCCAATTCCTTGAGTTCGGTTGCAAAGGATTGTCGTTGGGCACGTTTCACCAAAACTGCCATTGCGTTTTGTAGCTCGGTAGGTTCCAATGCTCCAGCGCGTCGTTGTCCATGGTCGATGGTTCGACAGTTAGTCGTGAAACGAATCATCCATGCTACCACCCTGATTAATTTTCGGAGTGACGAATATTTGAGACACCAGTCATCGTTGCATTCGATTGTTGTAAACGTAATTGACATTGACTTCATTTCCGGAGGTTCGGACACCGGCGGGCTTGGCATGCTTGGCCACGACTCTTCGTCTCCCTCGAGCCATTCGGGGCCGTGCCACCAGATGCTTCTGTCGATTAATTGTTGCGGCTCGGTTCCTCGTGAAATTACATCGGCTGGATTGTACTCAGATTGAACGTACCGCCAATTCTCCGGGTTTGTGAGGTCCTGAATTTCCGTTACCCTATTGCGCACGAATTCCTTCCATCGGCATGGTTGACCCTTTATCCAGGCCAGAGTAACAGTTGAATCACACCAGTAGGTGGTGGTGTGTATTTCCACCGTGAGTGCCGGTTTTATTTTGTTGTACAAGCGAGCGAGTAGGAGAGCTCCACATAGTTCAAGACGAGGTAGGGTGACTGGCTTCAACGGAGCTACGCGAGATTTCGCGCATAAGAGTCGTACGACTGAGGTTCCCGATTTGTCTGTTGATTTCATGTAGATGCATGCCCCATAGGCGACAGTTGACGCGTCGCAGAATCCGTGTAATTCTATACTGATGGGGAACAAACAGATCACGTGTCTTGGAATTGCTATGTCGTTTATTTTCAAGAATTGCCTTTTGTAGACTTCCCATTTAGTGTGTAGGTCTGTTGGAATAGATTCATCCCAATTCAATTGTAATTGCCACAATTGCTGCAGCAGGATTTTCGCCTTTATTGTTGCAGGCCCAATCAGCCCCAGCGGATCGAATAATTGAGCTACGAAAGCCAGAATGACTCGCTTGGTCGTTCGCTGCTCCTTTGTAGTACTCGAAATCTTGTATGTTAGTTCATCATTGTCCACTTGCCAGCAGAGACCGAGTATTTTTGTGTTCTCGCCGATATTGCAGCTGGTAGATTCATTAACATCCTCTTGATCGAGTATTGATGACGAATTCGATTTCCACTTTTGTAATGGAAATCCAGCAGCATCTAGAATCTGTTGAATCTCGGCCTTTCGTTCACGCACTTCTGCGATGGTCGATCCTCCAGTTATGAGATCGTCGACGTAGAAGTCGCGCCTTATAATCTCGCTCGCTTCCGGCAGGGTTGTTGCATTTTCAATGCCTAGTTGCTGGAGACATCTTGTTGCCAAGAAGGGAGCTGATGATGTGCCGTATGTTAGCGTATTTAGACGATACGGTTTAGGAGGAACGTTTGGGTTGGTTCTCCATAGGATTCCTTGGAGATCTCGATCATCTGGGTGCACCGATATTTGCCGGTACATTTTTGTAATATCCGCCGTCAATACGTACGGATGTTGTCGAAAACGTGCCACGATATCGACCAATTCGCGTTGGACGACTGGCCCTACCATCAGTAGATCGTTTAGCGCCTTTCCAGATGTGGTGCGATGAGATGCATCAAATACGACTCGGAGCTTCGTGGTACTTTTGTCTTCGTTAATGACCGCATGGTGAGGTAAGTAATTCACCTTCTTGGTATTGGCACCGTCCTCAATGATGCTCATATGGTTGAGATTCTCATACTCCTCCATGCATCCGGTATATCTTTCTTTGAGAAGAGAACTCCTTGCCAATTTACGCTCTACGGATCGTAGGCGTTTTAATGCGTTGTCGTATGACTCTCCAAGTGCATTGGACTCATCACGAAGAGGCAGTCTGACCTCGAATCACCCCGAGGGAAGTCTTGCATGAGTTTGTTGGTAATGCTCTTCGCAGGTGAGTTCTTCCTTTGATAGCTCTCGGGCCGATTGAATCTCCTCGATCTGCCAAAATCGTTTCAATTGATCCTGCAGTTCAGTGACGTTGGAGAAACCGCAGACCTCTCGGGTGGGCGTTGGTTGCCCTTTCACGTCATATGGCCCACCAATGATCCATCCTAGTTTTGTTTTTTGAATCACCGGCTGGTTCTTGCCGCTCCGAATTTGCTCTGCGCATAGCAAGTCCCAAAACACGCCGGCTCCTATCAACAAATCGATGTTTCGTGGTATGTTGTATTCCGGATCCGCCATTATCACATGGGACGGAATTTTCAATGAATTTGAGTCGAAAGTTGTAAGTGGAATTTGATCTGTGATTTTTTCGAGTATCGAAAATGATAGTTCAACCGAATACCCATTGTACTTCGATTGAATGGTCGCATTGGTCGCTGTTGACACGTGCGTCACTGTCTGCGCAATTGCACCCACCGATTGTCGGATTTTTCTCAGTGGAAGTTTTAGCTGGTCGCTCAAGTCGCGAGTCATGAAGTTCGTCTGTGAACCACAGTCCAGCAGCGCTCTTACTTCAATTTTTCGTCCCGAGCTGTCTTGTACGTACACCATGGCCGTTGATAGTAATACCTGTGATGTTGGTTTAAAGGCACAGGTTGCGATCGAGTTGGTTTCTTTCGTACTTGTCGATTGTGTCGGTTCGTTCGCGTTGTCACTATTCTTGGTTGGTTTCGTGCCCAAAGCACTCTGGTGTCGTTTCAGATAATCGGACGGATCGGCTAGATGTAATAATGAATTGTGTTTTTTATCGCAATGCTGACAATTTCTTGACTTACAGACCTTTGTGGTGTGGCCCTTCCCGAGACAATTCAGACACAAATTAATGCGTTTAATTTCATTTATCCTTGTTTGCACCGGGAGATCGAGAAATTGTTTACATTGGTAGATTCTGTGATCTTCGTGACAAAAATAGCAACTGAACTGGCGAGCTGTGCTAACATGGGATGTCGAATGACCCGCCCTTTGCTTAAAATGAGATGCTGGTTGGGATTTTAAACCGATTTCTTCCTTGCCACCTTTTTGCTGAATTGCCTCGAGAATTTGACACCTATTACTCAAAAACTGCTTGAGGTTATCGACGGTGGACCATTGCTCTGAAATTACCCTTTGCTCCCACTCGCGCTTCGTGAGGGAATCCAATTTATTCATAACAATCTCAATTAGCAACGTGTCCCATGAATCGACAGGTTCCCCGAGATTTTGCAACGCTCTTAAATGCTTACACAATTCGTCGGACAATGCTCGTAGGCCGGAAGCAGATTCGCGTTGCACTTGCGGCAATTCGAACAATGCCCGCACGTGATATCGAGTGGTTAGCCGCTTGTTTTCGAAACGTTGTTTTAAAAGATCTAGAGCTACCTGGTAATTGTCGCCGGTGATCGGTAGCGAGTGAATTATTTGAGCGGCTTGGTCTTTCAAAACTGATTGTAAATAATACAATTTTTGTACATTTGACAACGACTCGTCGGAATCTACGAGGGCCGTGAAGAGATCGTAGAACTGAGTCCACTTCTCATAACTGCCATCGAACTGTGGTAAAGCAATTGTTGGTATTTTTACGTTATGATGGACAAATTGACTATTCGGTTGCAAGGGATTCGCGCGTGGTCCCCGTGCACTTTGATTCTGAGAATCGTTTGATGATGTCGCTGAACCGACCAATCGTTTTGCTCGTGAAATTGCTTCGTAAAATAGATTCTCAAATAGGTCATTTTCAGCGTTCAAATCGTCGCCTAAATGTTCGTCTTCATCAAGCATACGAAGTTTTTCTTGACCTTCATTGAATTCTGTCAAAAGATTATCTGCTCGTTCTAGCCGAGTTTGCAATTCGACTAGGTCTCCCGTTTCATTTGTAAAACCATCGATAAATTGCCGAAATCGAGTCAATCTTGATTTCGTACCGGCGCGGGTACGCTTGAGCGCAGCAATATTTGCCATTTCGCCGTTTTGTTAACAAATTCGTTAAACTATCCTTAATGTCGCGTGTAATTTCGCAGCATGTCTACATTTCAAGCGAAAGATTGCGAACCCGTTACGTGCGATGTAAATGCGGATGATGCAACTTCTTGAAGCTTCGAGATTCACGTAGAGCGTCGGTCGTCAGGACCGATGTTTTCCCTGGATACCTCGAATTTATGGATGCCACGCTTCATGTGGTGAGTGTATGTCCCTTCGATTACCGCCCGTCGAGTTGTCGAAGAGGTCCGATGGTATACCCTCCAAATTGATTGCTGATTCCCACCGAAAGATGAAATTCCTCGTGGAATCTTGAGGCGCCGAATGGCTCGTGGCGTGGTGATCCGTCGAAGACTCAAATCTTCAAATCTTGATTTATGTACACATTTTTATAAAGGTGCACTGTTCACCGTAAATCCGGCTCGAAGGACCATTGTTCAGTTGGAAAATACAGAAGTATAACCACTTAAGCCTTTTTCTAATTTTCTTTATTCTCGTAATTGCTGACCCGTGCGAACGCCGTGAGGACTGATTCTCGAATGAATGTTTTCTTTTTTAACGCCTACCGCGATTACCCCTTTTTGTTTATTAGTCTAGCAACGCGACATTCAACTCTAATATCTAATGAAAATATGTATGTTCGCCCTCGCGGCGTGTACACATAGGTCGTTGGATTCGTCTGAATATCAGCTACAACGGCTTAATAAAAAAGAAAACATGTTCCCATTTGAAAAACCGCTGATCCGTTATCCGTTGGATAACTTGCGCCGCCATCACACCAGCAACCATTCGAAGGTCAAGAAAATCATTCATCCGACGTCTTCAAAAATGTGTCGAGGTTAATGGCCACTTCGAACATTTGATACAATAGATTTTCTGCACAAAAAATTCAATTACATTATTCTGATATTCTTATTGTCAATACCATCACGATTTCCCGTTTTTACACGTGTATTTTGGTGAAAAATAATTTCAAGGTCATGATATCGTAGGTCGTTGGATTCGTCTGAATATCAGCTGCAACATCTTAATAAAAAGAACATGTGCCCATTTGAAAAAATATTGATGAACTTGAGAATGCAAAAACTATGAGCTTGACAAACATTAATTTTTCACCATTGTATCAGCCCTTCGAAATCAATCAAATTACCTCCTGACATTTTTTTCATCACTCTAAAGGCATCGGAGATATTTGGGGTGATCGGGTTAAGGGGAGGGTAGGGGTTTGAGCGTGAAAAAAAACACTTTTTTGCGAATTTTTTTCATCTATATGGATAGAGTAAATTTATTGAAACCTTTTGTACATTGTTAAGTGTCATTTCAAGAACATTCCGTGAAATTTGTACGCGCAAATATCCACAAACAAGCCGGTGACGTGTTTTTGTCGAAACCATTTTTTCAAAGTCCGCGCTCACTGCCATATGAAAACTACATGACCCATTTATTTCAAACTTGGTACACACTTTCTACATATAAAATACCTTCCCCCTTGGGTGTCTTGAACTTGGATGTCTTTCCCTTGCATATCCATTTCTTCAGATGCAGTTGGACATTGGCCTTTCAGGAATCCGCAAGTATTATTGATTTTGGACCCGTATTGGGAATGTATACTTATTGAAACTAACGCTTGGAATGATTAGTCGTCAATTTTACAGATTTTGAAGCTTGACATTTTGAAGATTTTGACCAAATATATTTTTCGCTCTGAACGTAGTTTGTTCCACTCGAGGTCCAAATTTGCCAGTAGGTTTGTTTAAAATGACCAACGTATGTGCTTGCCACTCGCGGAGATCAAAAGCTGTATAGTATAAATGTGCGTTGTCGACGTTTTCGATTGCACTACTGTCTCTACGGATTTCTGCTCTTCTTTCGCCAATGTGCGGCCTGCATGTAGCTGTAAATTGAACCCTTGTTGATCAGAATTAAATGTGTTTTCAGCCCCAACTTTGGCTATGTTGATTGTATTTCGCTGTCTCGTCCTCTATATCAACACGTGCGCAGTGGAGTCCTTACTGTTTGGCGAAGGGCTTGCAGAAAAACTCAGAGCGGCCAAAGCAGTTGAAAAATCCGGCCAGGATTTGGCGAAGATCGGAAAGCCAGCGCTCGAGACCAAAAAAGTCCACCCACAAATGACCAAGCCCCCTCAGGGTGGAAGGTATCGGTACAGCGGGTCGTCCCACAATTTAAACTTGAGGGGCCTCTCCCGGAGGAACCAACAGAATTCCCGACCGGAGAGGCCAAAGCCCCGGTATCACCCAACTCAACAGAAGAACGGGTCCCGGAAATAGAGGTGAGCAAAATCGCGGGACGTCTTCGACATTTTACGCGAGTGTGGGCGAAATTTACATCTGATCGTTTCGCTCTGGAATGCGTTAACGGTTACCAAATCCCCTTTACATCAAAAGTTTGTCAAAATAACCCCCCGATTGAGTCTAAATGGTCGCTACAAGAGCAAATCCACCTCGATAAAGCCATAAACGACTTGCGGAAAAAAGGGGCTATTGTCCAGTGCGAACCCTGCGAAGGACAATTTTTATCATCGTATTTTTTAGTAGATAAATCGTCAGGGGGCAGGAGGTTTATGCTGAATTTACGCAAACTAAATCAGTTTATATCACCTCGCCATTTTAAAATGGAAGACACACGAACAGTCCTTCGCTTATTGTCAAAGAATTGGTTCCTGGCGTCACTCGATTTGAAGGACGCATACTTTTTAATCCCGGTCGCACAAAGTTTTAGAAAATATCTGCGTTTCAGCTATAAAGGAACAATATTTGAATTCAATTGTCTGCCTTTCGGATTGTGTACGGCACCATATGTCTTCACAAAATTGTTGAAACCTGTAGTTCAACATTTAAAAGCCAACGGTTTTATATCCGTAATATATTTAGATGACATCTTGTTAATATCAAGGTCTAAAGCTGAATGCTCAAAGAATGTCGAATGGACGAGTTATACATTTGAGTCACTAGGATTTATACTAAATCGTGACAAATGCCAATTAACACCGAGCCAACATTGCCAATATCTTGGTTTTATTTTTGACACCCAAAAAATGACAGTTGCACTGACTCAAAAGAAGAGAGAATCAATTCTGAAATTAGCGTCGTCCTTCCAAAACAAGAAAATATGTACAATTCGACAGTTTGCTCAGTTCATCGGCGTGCTCGTTGCAGCAATTCCAGCTGTCAACTATGGATGGCTATATATTAAACAATTCGAACGCGAAAAGTTCTGGGCGCTCAAAGAAACAGAGAATTTTGACAAAGAAATGAACCTTAAGGAAAGTTTGAAATCAGACCTAGACTGGTGGATCAGGAACATAATGACAGTAAGCAACCCCATCAGATCATACAAGTTCGAGCTCGAAATATTCACAGACGCATCTCGGTCTGGATGGGGAGCATTCTGCAAGGGTAAAAAAAGCACATGGGTGGTGGAATCTAGTCGAGCAAGAATATCATATAAATGTTTTAGAACTCCTAGCAGCCTTTTACGGCCTCAAATGCTTCGCAAATGAAGAGCGAGAGTGTGAAATTCTGCTCAGAATCGACAACACAACCGCAATATCATATATAAACAGGATGGGAAGCGTACAGCACCCGAAACTCAGCAATTTGTGCAAAAACATCTGGAAATGGTGTGAAGAGCGAGAAATATGGATATTCGCCTCATATATCTGCTCTAAAGAAAATATAGAAGCCGATAAAGAGTCAAGGATCGTGCCACGAGAAACAGAATGGGAACTAGGAGAACGGGCTTTTAATAAAATTCAATCAAGGTTCGGAAAATTTCAAATAGACCTTTTTGCATCGTACGTAAACGCAAAATGTCGAAAATTCATCTCATGGCACAGAGATCCGGACGCGATCGCAATAGATGCGTTCACTGTTTCATGGTCGGAATATAATTTTTACGCCTTCCCACCTTTTTCAATGGTACTTCGGGCGTTGCAAAAAATCCAAATGGACAATGCAGAGGGGGTAGTGGTCGCTCCTTACTGGCCGACACAACCGTGGTTTCCCCTGTTTAAATCTCTAACAATATCGGAGGAAATCATTCTTGAGCCACACGAAAGCTTGCTTACCTGCCCTTTCAGAGGTTCTCACCCATTGGACGCGACGCTTACCCTGGTTGCCGCTCGCTTATCAGGCAAGCGTTTGAACTAAGAGGTGTCCCGGATTGAGCATCGATCATTATGTTGGAATCTCTGTCGGACGGAACGATCAAACAATACAAGAAAGCACTGCGACTTTGGTGGAATTTTTGTCAAGAAAAAGAGGTTTCTCCATTTGAGTACTCCGTTCCTCGAGCCCTACAATTTTTTGCTTCTCTTACCAGGGAAGTAAACTCCTATAGCACACTGAACATGTATAGATCGGCAATTTCCCTTTTATCATCAAACGAACTGGGAAAAGATTCAAGAATTCTACGGTTTTTCAAAGGAATCTCAGTAACAAAACCCCAAAAACCAAAATATCCATTCATCTAGGATCCACACCCAGTCCTAAATTACCTAGCGACACTGTATCCCAACACAGAATTGTCATTGGAAAACCTCACAAAGAAATTAGTGACATTACTTGCCCTGATCACTGCACAACGGGTCCAAACACTGTCCCTAATAAAGACAGAAAATATTACGTTTACGGAAACTCTGGCTCAAATAAAAATACCGGATCGCATAAAAACGTCCGGACGCGATAGGGACCAGCCTCTCTTGAATATCCCCTTTTTCAAGGAAAAACCAGCGCTTTGTGCTGCCTCGGTTCTACAACAATACATACAATAAACCACAAAGCTGCGACAAAACGAGTCCAATATGTTAATCACGTTTAGACGACCTCATCGACAAGCATCATGTCAAACGATTAGTCGGTGGATTAAAGATTCACTCGAAAAAGCGGGTATTGATACCCAAATTTTCAGCGCACATAGCACCCGCCATGCAGCTACATCGTTCGCAGCTCGCAAAGGGGTAAATATTGAGGTAATCCGTAGAACGGCGGGCTGGACAGAGAAATCGAAGGTGTTCAACCGATTTTATAATCGGCCTATGCTTCGTTCAGCTAATTTTGCATCTGTAATTGTTAACAATGCTTAAAGTTTAGTTACTTTCTCAATAAAGAAAAAGTTCTACCCAACATTCGCGTAAGAAAGGGACTTTTATGAGGTCATATCTTAAATCGCCACACGCTTTAAACAACTACGTGTTGATATAGAGGACGAGACAGCGAAATACAATTGGAAATTGAACGAACTTACCTTAAGTGAAGTTCGATTGAAATTGTGTGAGCTGTCTCGTCCGAATATATCACTTCCCTCCCAAAAAATTTCGTAAATTCTTAACCCATGCACCCTTATGAAGAAACGGCGATTTAAGGGCTTTAAAATATAATGAAGATCGGTAAACAGCCCGAGTCGAAATTTTTAGCCTCCTCTGAACCCTCGCAGGACCCATTTCTTTTGTAATACATAAGCCGCCAGCCTCCGTTGAACCTACAAAACCTCATTTGTCGAGTTCAGTGCCATGCAGAGACCTCCTCTTGGCCCAGGGTAGCCTCTGCTAGACCTCCCAAACCTTCTCTCGACCCCCAGTTTCAGTGAAACGTGCAGAGCACAGGCCTCCTTAACCTGCTTTCAATCTCAAACTGTTGCCTCGACCCCACCTAACCTGCTTTCGGCCCAAATTCGATATCTCCTCCATCATCATTCCATTGTGACCTGATCGGTAACCCGTTCGATAACGAAAATAATACGAAATTAATAAAAATACATCGTCCCCTTATCAAATTAATAGTCCAATATTAATATGCGAAAACAATCAAATTTGCTCAATATCGATTTATTATTATTTTATAGGCAATTGATAAAAGAATGCTTGTGTATACAGTCTTACTCCAATTCTATCGGATTAATAGGCATTTTCCTGTGAGAAAAAATCTCACAGGAAAATTCTTTAAAAAATGCCAGTCTATCCAGTATAAGCTTACGCGACGTTTTTCGTTCTTGACATTTCTTCTTAAGCCCTCTAGTTCTTGAGTTACATTGCATTATCTCGAATTAGTCTTTTTAGCAAAAAATGAAATAACATTGCGAAAAAAATCGTACTAAACTTTATAAAAAACGCAAATGAAGTTCCTGCTACCCCGTTTAAGTTCATCATGGATAAACGTAACAATTTTTTTTCCATAAGTCATGCGTTCAATTCTTGATGGTCGAAAAAAAGCCGAAAATCAGTCACGTATAAAAGTGCGTACCGGGTCGAAAAGAAAATGATAAAAAAATATTTCAGAAAAGCAACATACAGCTGAATTTATTCCCGTCAAAACGCCGTTCGGTAAATTTGGTTATCTTTTTTTTACGAAGCTATGTGACTTTTAGTGCAGCAAGAAATATCGACTGGTGTATCCAAACATTTAAGCGACGGTATATATTATATAATACTTTATATATATATATATATATATATATATATATATATATATATATATATATATATATATATATATATATATATAATACTCAAAATATGTGGTTGCGTTAATATATTCGAATATACACTACCAGTCAAAAGTATTCGGACACTTCAGATAACTGCAAAACTTAATATCACTTTGGATCATTGCAAACTTATGGTAGAATAATAATTATTTTACGAAGATACTATAAAGCTCTGTGAAATTACTTAATCATATAGATCTTTATAGTATCTTCGTGAAATAATAAATGAAATGAATTATATTACTCTAACATTATTTGGCAATTATCCAGCGCTCAAAAGTTTTGCGATTATGTGGAGTGTCCGAAAACTTTTAGCTGGCAGTGTATATCTAAATAACATATAATGTTGATTTCTATATGGAACGATAGGGTGTTAATTATAGTTTATTTCATGTTCTGAAGGATTGAAATTGTCGGTTTAGAATTCAACCTCATTCGATTTTTTCTTTTTGTTTTTGTTCGTTTTGTTTTTTTTTTGTTTATTCAATAATGAGTTGATAAATGGCGACGGCCGATTACCGTCGATTTCAAATAAGATGTTTGATTTTTCCTTGTTTTCATTTTTAGCACGTCGAAAATTAAAAAAATATTTCCACGTGTATGTATGAAGCATATTTTTATTTTTTCCCGCTAAATATTATGATATTAACTAACCGCGTCTATTTGATTTTTTTTAAATTTGTATTAACTAGATTTTTCATAGAACCAAATTTTTCCTATTGCATTCCATTATTAAAATGATTGATTTTAAAAATGTTTATTTAGAGAAAATCAATCTATTTAATACCGTCCAATAACTACATATTTTATTTGATCCTAATAAATCTGTGATTCGGTTTCATCAGTTTAACATTTTCATCTGTTCAAAAAAACAATTTAGTCAAGTTCACTGAATGGATCTAGTTATTTTTTTAAATTTACCTTAAATAGAATATTTGTAGAGTTAAGCATTTTTCTATTTGATTGAACTAATGGTCCATCTTTATTGCAACACTCATATCAAGGGGGCGGGGGGTAGTGAAGGTGGAGAGAGAGGAATTCACTACCCCCCGCCTATTTTATATATATATAAAACACACATTATATATATATAAAACACACACGCGCGCGCGTGCGCGCGCGCGTGTGTGTGTGTGTGTGTGTCTGTGTGTTTGAAAAATCTATAGCTTATGTGATACAACAAATAGTTGGAGGTATTCATTTGGTCTCTTATGCCATATCAGCGACCAAAATGTTATAAGCACTCGGTAGCATAGGGGCAGCGGCGCGTAGTTATGAGTAGGTAGGACTAGGTTCAAATCGCATATAGGGCAAATATTTTCTTCGAAAAAAATCATTTCCAAAGGCCAGGGAATGACGAATTACGATGAAAAATCCTTGTAGTAAAGCTCTCAAATAATGCGTTCATTTTATTTTCGATTTATGAAATATTTTTTGCATATAGTACACTAAGCTTTACCGTGTACATTGTAAGCAAATGAAGATTAATTTGAATCTCATCTTTATTAACATATATAAATATATTTGAAAGAAATATGATCGTAGTAGGTTGGGAGACAAGGAAAAAAACCTATTTTATTTAAATAGATTCTATAAAAATTAATTTTTTTGTTTAGCCGTGTACAGTAGGCCGAAAGGAGGGGCAGTAGGTTCTGCGGGAGCGCTCGAAGTAGGCCCACCTGAGGTTCCGTAGGTTCAATTGTGACCCTCCCTGACCTCCTTTGAGTCAAAAAGTCTACTTTCTGCCATGCCGGAGGTTCATCGGAGGCTCTAACGCATGGTACTTTCAAACATTGTACCCTCCTTTCGATACTCAATAACCCGCTCACGCCGATTTCTGCTCGCCTTCATTTTGTGGGTTGAACGCGGCTCGAAAATTTCGACTCGGGAGGCGCCTCCTAGATCGAGGCCACGCAAATTTTATTGATTTTTTTAAACATAACTGTGACAATTGGTAGTGCAGCTAGCGTGACTACGTGTTGATATATTCAGACGAGACAGCTCACACAATTTCAATCGAACTTCACTTAAGGTAAGTTCGTTCAATTTCCAATTTTCACCGTTTCTATAAATTCTGTAGCTTTGTTTTCAAGTACACTGACATGCGATATATGGGGCGAAGCATCTATTATCACTTGTACGTGGTATAAGAAATCTCTTTGTTTCGAGCACTTTTATCATGACTATAATTAATGTAATAAGCATAATTCATGAAAAATATACAGTTTACTCATATTTTCAATCACCTCAAAATCACCCCTATTGCTAAAAACTATCACGAACTATAGAACTCAAATGAGAGCGATAACTGTCATTAAATTTTGAACCGCTACAAAATTATCTGCCAATTTCACCGACATGTATACGTACGACCATCGAAAACAATGCGAACCATTTACTTTTTCTATTTTATTCCTTTTATTTACAATTTTCCTCAGATCGCACGTATTGTTTTTCGTTTTTCTTTTTCTTGTCTGCGCAAGAAAAATCGACGAAAAAAAGGACCATTGATGTGACATGTGGACTTCATCACTATGAGATGCCCGTGAATATGACCAACTTCCCGTAAACCAAATATATATATATATATATACTCTTATATATATTTCGAATAAACTCAACGAAAAACACACGGCACCTGGATAAAATAATTTTATTTTATTTTCTTCTCTTTTCCAATATTTAAGACGCACAAGAGTTAAAAATAAGAAAATTCAAACAGCCAATGTGAAAAATCATTTTTTATCACGTTCAGCCACGTGGCAGAATCAGCAGGTATTTCGTATCACCTTTTCGCCGAACCATTCGCCACTTGTTTTTCGCGCTACGAAGCGCGATTATTTTCGAAAGCGAAAACTTATCCGTTCTCGAGCATGAACAGCGATACAGCAGAAGAGTTGATTCTCAGCAGAGCCCGGAAAACGCGGATACGGAACAATTTAAAAGAATCCAAGGCTGCGCAACTTGTTAATCCTAGAACATATACGTCGTTGCGAAGCTTCGAGCAGGGCCATTCGTTGTTTTTTTATTTTTCTTCAAGCTCGTCTCCGCTCCGGAGACCAAATATTCAGAGGCCCGAGTGCTCTTGTGGGTACAGGGTAGTATTCCGTTCTACATATCTACCACTTCATTCTTTACCCGTTCGGCAGATACTGAAAAATATTTCGCCAGGTAAATATGTACGTGTGCTCATTTGTGAAAAAATATGTTTTTAACAATAACAATAATAAAAAAATTATTTAAATAAAAAACACTTTTAAATCACGTTTTCAAAACGGACTAAAAAGTATAAAATAATTTTCCCTAGCCACATACAGATTTATAATCCAATACAGAGATTCCTAACCGCGTACAGATTGTCCTGAGAATTTGTGATTGTGAATTTTTAATAGCTATGAAAATACTTGCAAGATTTAAAACGAAAAACGTGGGGCGCATGTAATAGATAATTAATGTATGAATAGTTCACCTAAGTCACTAAGAATTTTATTACACTGCAAATTATATGAACTATTGTGTGAGTTTTCCCAACGACAGCTACTCCCTACACTCCTCACTATTATCTATGCAGGCGCTCTACGTTTATCGTTTAAAATTTTACAAGTATTTTCATAGCTATTAAAAATTCCCAATCACACATTTTCGGAATAATCCGTATGCGGCTAGGAATCTGGATTGGGTTATAAATCTGTATGGGGCTAGGGGAAATTATTTTATACTTTTGGGTCCGTTTTAAAAACGTGGTTAAATTTTTTTGTTATTTAAACAACTTTAATTTTTTGCTTTTTAGTCTTGTGTGTGTCAAATTTTGCTTCTCCTTCTCTAGGCGTCGTTTGCGTTAGGGGGCTGTCTGCTTGACCATCGTAGAAATCGTCACTAATGCACTATTCACTATTAATATTATTATTATTTTTAAACAAATCTCGTTAACTAAACTATATTTTTTATTTCTTTATTGAGTTTTTCCACAATTTTTTTCGCTTTTTCTCTCTTCATGACAAACTTGCCTGTCCGTTTTCTTCGTCCGTCATCCAGATCTGAGCTATGTTCGAAGTTTCAAGCTCATCCGGAAGTTAGTTTAAAATCGATTGCATACTTTGTACCGAACAGACGAACAGACAACAAGCAGAGCGAGTTAATATAAACGTGGTAATAATAGATACCGAATACTCATCATTATTCTAAAAAATTGAATAACAATTTCAAAAGCTCAATAATAATATTTTTTATTATTCTTATTGTTGGTATAAAACATGAAATTGAAATAATAATAATAATAGTAGTAGTCGTTGTAGTACCAATTATAATTGTCATGATAAAATGGAAATGATTAAAACAATAATAATGATAATGATAATTTTATTATCATCAGAAGTATGAAATAAAAGTAATTTGAAAATATCAATGATACTAATAATCAATTGTTATTGTAAAAAAATGACGTACGAGTAAATATTATTATTAATAATAATAGATTTGAAAATAATGAACGTGAACGGTGCTTCGCGATCTTGGTGGATGTTTTGGCAAAATCGTATACAATTTGTTATAGAATCGTCGTACGTACAGGAAGAGGGTGTAGGTTGAATATTGTTATCGTTGCTTGCAACAACTGTTTCGTAAGGATGAAAATGCTCACTGTTTTCTTGGTCGTCGGGACCCTCTGCGTCGGCGACACTGATTCGGCGGTCCCCAAAGGCACCAAGGTTCGTACCGACATTGTTGCATTTGCGTGTGAAAGAGTGAAAAATAATTGAGAATTCCGAGTGTTGGATGAGTGACACGGGTAATCGCGCGGATGATATGCCTCGAGTTTACTTAAATTTCCGTTAAAAAAAACCAAACATTGAATAAATTTGTTCGCATCCGGTCAAGGCTCGTGCGACATTCTGGAATGCAGATGGGAGCGCTAAAATTGGAGACATTTATATAACGCAAATGGGGCCGGACAAGATCATGACAGAAGGCGTTATCACGAAAGTCGGATCGAAGAGGTGGTACGGTGCGGTGGTATATCCGGAGAAAAATGTTAGCTCGCATTGCGTTAACACCGGATCCCCACTTACATGGTCTGGTGGGGCAAGTATCAATTATTATTGCGCATCCGATAATGATCTCTCATCAGTTCCGTTTTATCGATTTTCGTTTTTTCTTCTTCTCATTCACACTTCGTTTTGACATTGTGCATATTATTATTATTATTATTATGCTTATCTTCGATAAGTATTATTATTGATTGTCATTCGGGCGGGCGCGATCTTCCTTTCTTTTTACGAAAATGAAAGCAGGATGGCATGCCCTATTCCTTGTTCGTGACAGAAGCCGGCAAACCAATCAAGACGTACCGGACGCCCTTTACGTTAGGAGACGGCAAAGGTTTGAATATTCTCAAAGCGAGCATCTTCATTTATTCCCTTCCGTCGTGGGATGAGAAACTGTTGAAAGGCCTCATGAAGGAGAAACACGGAATACAACTTGCCGCGTGCGCTGTAATGTGAGTTAATTGTGTATCGTTGGACGGTTGCATTGAAAGCCGCTCTCTTCGGGCTTAAGGGGTCTTCTCACTTTAGACGCAAAAAGGCTATTTTCTTGAATTTTTTCGATTGGTTTATATTATAGATATTGATATAAAAGTTTTTACACTTGATAAGTACACTTTCGAAATACATCCAATTTTTTTTTCTTCAAATTTTGATATTTACTTTTTTTTTGCCAAAAACGGTGAAAAAAAGACTGTTTTTTCGAAAAATGTCCGCCATTTTGTTATTTTTGCATATATCAAAAATGGTATGATATGCGCCATAGCTATTAACATGCTGAATCTAAAACCGTTTGATTTTTTGTTTCGGATGATCCATCTTCGAGATTTCATCAACAGCGCAGACCTAGAATTTTTTTAACTACCATTTTCGTCTATAAATAGATACTTAAATGAATAATTTTTTTTTTTCATGTATTTCGAAAGTGTATTTATTAAGTGTAACAACTTTTATCTCGATATCTACAATATAAACCTATAGAGAATAGCTTTTTTTAAGCGTTTAAAGTGAGAGGACCCCTTAATGCCGAATTTCAAAGTGTACTGGATGATAACTCTACTGTCGAAAGTGAGGGCTCGAAGCGATAAACAGCTCAAAGTTGACGAGTCACGAGTGTCCCGACGTATGTGCGCCACGGGGAAGATACGAAAGGAAGGAAAATGGCTGGTCAATCAAACAAGTTTTTACTAAATATTGTATGTACCGGGTGACCCATTTGAATTTTACACCTGATTCATCTCGTAAAATATTGCTCCGATCAAGTATTGAGTATAGTGAACTTTTAGGGTCAAAAGGGGACGTAAAAAAAACTTTTTGGTCCAAGATTCAAAATAGAAACGTTGGGATGGGTGACATATTTTTTTTAGGGACACACGACTTTTTTTCAGGCCAACACTAATAACATTCATAGGATTTTTTTTTACAAAATTCATAACTTTTAGGTTAGAAAACCATTTTTGGGTTATTAAACAAACCCCAACAAACTCATACCCACACGCACACACGCACACTTACACTTGGGATGTTAGAGACTTTACTTCCTCGTGGTACATCCTGAATAGTGCTGAAATAGTGAAAAATTGTATTTTAACCTAAAAATAATGGACTTTATAAAAAAAATCTTCCTACAAAAGTTGTTAGTATCGGTCTGACAATTTTTTTGGTGAAAAATGTCATGTTTCCATTATGTACGAACACATATGGGCCTTCTTAACAAAGCCATGATGGATTTTGAACAAAAAAAAATGTTCGAACGCCTCCTGTCGAAACCTAAAAGTTTCAATGTACTCAATACTTGATCGAAGCAGTATTTTTCGAGACAAATCAGGTGTAAGATTAAGGGGTCTTCTTACTTTAGACGCTAAAAACGGCTATTTTCATTATTTTTTTGATAGGTTTATATTATAGATATTAATATAGAAGTTGTTACACTTAATAAATACAATTTCGAAATACATAAAAAAAAATATATATCTACGCAAGTCACCATCTATAGACGAAAATGGTAGTGAAAAAAAAGTCCTAAAAAATTTGTAGGTCTGCGCTGTTGATGAAATCTCGGAGATGGATCATCCGAATTAAACAAATCGAACGGTTTTCGATTCAGTATGTTAATGGCGCATACATTGAGAAAAAGAAATCGTTGAATGGGCAAAATGCATTTTGTTGTCTCGAAATTTTGTTGTTTTAACAGTTGCTCAGACATGCTGAATAAGCTACAGTTCACACCACTAAAACTACCAGTTAGATTAACAAAACGTTTGTTAAGCCAATCAAAAATCAAGTTGAACGTA
The DNA here is from genome assembly GCA_944452715.1 of Ophion slaviceki. Lineage (NCBI taxonomy): Eukaryota > Metazoa > Arthropoda > Insecta > Hymenoptera > Ichneumonidae > Ophion > Ophion slaviceki. The sequence goes on along the minus strand of OX101794.1, from coordinate 28,024,587 downwards.
TTTAAAGATACATTTTGTTAAACCAACTGAATTTTGGTCGGATGAACGAATTTTTTTTTCACTGTATCATATGATTTTTTATATATGCGAAAATAACAAAATGGCGTACATTTTTCGAAAAAAAAAACGTGTTTTTTCATCGTTTTTGGCAACAAAAAAAAGTAAATATCAAAATTTAAAAAAATCTCTGATATGCGCTATAGCTATAGTTGTAAGGAATATGGGGTTACAATTTCATAAGGATCGGTTCAGTAGTTTCGAAGATTTTATCAACAAGCCGTCGAAAAACGTTGAACGTCGAAATACATAAAAAAATGTTTTTTAAATGTATTTCGAAAGTGTATTAATTGAGTGTAACGACTTTTATATCAATATCTATAATATAAACCTAGATATAAAAAAAATGCATGAATATAGACTTTTTTTAGCGTCTAAATTGAGAAAACCCCTTAAAATGGGGAAACCTGCTTAAATATGCTTAAGAATGGAGGGGAAAAAACGCGGCTTTCAATGCACCTAATATTGTCCAAAAGTTTCGGCACAACGGAAATTCATTTGACAAGGGGACAGTACGGCAGTCGGATTTTTGTAATTTTTCGTACTCATGGTACGTGAAGTTGAGAGCTCGAATATTAATATCCCAAAGCAGTTCGACGCTATATTCAGAAATTTTCGAGAAAATTGACTTTGAAGTTTTCAAGCGCACTCTTATCCCACAAAGATGCAACGATATTCGAACCGGGCTCGTGGCGTACCCGGTAGCGCTCGAGTCTAGTAATCGCGGGGTCGCTGGTTCGAGTCTCACTTCGATTTTTTTTTTTTTTTTCATTTTTTTTTAATTCGCATACCTCCGTCATTTAAATATCCCGATAAATTTTTGTTGTATATAATCACATATTATTATATATAATTAATATAATATATCTATATATGTTTATATATGGACAAAATCCATATATAGTTATTTATGTACAAAATTCATTATAGTTATACATAATTATATATTTTCTCATATATGATCAGATATTATTTATATATAACAATAGGTGATTATTTATAAAAAAAAAATAAATAATCCCGGGATAAAAATCATAAAATCTATGCTAATTCACATATATGTAATTATAATTGTCAATGATAAATGCAAGTCTTATTTTTGATTATCTCTTGCTTGAAATTGCGAATAGGCGACGTAAAAATATCCAGTAATAATATTTACATAAACTCCCTTGTAGATTAATAGGAATATAAATAGAAGAATAAATGTTGAAATATGTGAATATAACGCTTGCTTTGGCAACCGTCGATATTGTGAATAACAGTTCTGCAGAAAAATTTCATAAAGCGTCTGCAGAACTGCGCCTATCTGATTGAACAAGGACGTGAAATTAATGATAGAGAAGATTGCATAAAAATTCATTCTATTGTTCATCATCAGTTGTCTTCTCCGGTCTTCAATAACATAATCAGATATGCGTGGTTTGCTTCGAAATTTTGCGATCAAAGAGAAATCTTCATGAACGTGAATGAAGTTTGTTTTCCGATCGATGTATTGAAAAAAAATTGCGAATGTAACAATGCAGCGTTTGTACGGTGTGCGAGATGCCGTGAAAATTGCTGTTTTCCTTGTTTTTACGATGGTTATCACTCTGGCTCGTGTAACATTACACCCGATGTATAAAACAAACGAATACAGACCGAATAATAAAGTATTCAATTCCTTACCCGACGTTTTTCATTTTCATCCTAAAAATGTTGTTGGTTATAAATATTGATACTTGAAAATGTATGTTTATAATCAAGAGATAATTAAAAATATGACTTGCGTTTTTTCATTTAAAAAAAATGAAAAAAAAAAAAAAAAAAAAAAAAAATCGAAGTGAGACTCGAACCAGCGACCCCGCGATTACTAGTCTCGAGCGCTACGCCTAGACCGGGTACGCCACGAGCCCGGTTCGAATATCGTTGCATCTTTGTGGGATAAGAGTGCGCTCGAAAACTTCAAAGTCAATTTTCTCGAAAATTTCTGAATATGGCGTCGAACTGCTTTGGGATATTAATATTCGAGCTCTGAACTTCACGTACCATGAGTACGAAAAATTACAAAAATCCGACTGCCGTACTGTCCCCTTGTGAGTTCTTCGCGTTATTGATGTCAAGGTTGCTCAGAAGCGTTTTTATTCTGTTCGCAGCCGCAAAATGGACGACAAAACGGAGCTTAATTGGGATAAGGTATGGCCGTTTCCCGTGAAGGATGTGAGCACGAGTGCTACAACAACGATAAAACCAACAACCGCCGAGACTTCAGATGGTGAGAGCAAGATTTAGAAAAACATGGGAGCTCGCATTTACTATACGAGATACAATGGCAACTTTTCAGTAGCAGATGATGGATCGGAAGCAGAGACGAAACAAAAATCGTTTATACTCAAACTCCTTTGGATCGGATATTTTGCTATTCTTTTCTGCTTCTTCTTGCACCGTCGTTTTCACCGTTGCCGTTGTGATGCATTAGACGTGAACGAGGGTTAGTAGGTCTATAAGAAAAATGATTCGAGCGGCTAAATTGTGAATACCGATCCCTCCGAACTAGCTAAACTACACACGTTACAAATCAGCGCCCGAGATACTTGTCCACCTGGATTCCTCAATGCGAAGCAATCGTTGCTTTCGGAGGGTAAAGTAAACAAAACAAGGGTCCGTTTTCATTTTTTATTTTCAATAACCTAATAATCTTAACTTTTGGATATAACAATTATTGTGTTTTATAACTATGATTAATTTGTTACGGTATCCTACAAAAAGAAAATAAAAATCGACTCGAATAGCAGATAATTTTTTCAATCAACTTTCAATCACCTGAACCATTGATCAGAACCAAAAATGATCAGCAATTGTAGAACGCAAATGCGTGCGAGAAGAGCTCTCGTTAAATTTTGATCTGCTAGAAAATGATCCGCCAAGTTCACCGATATGTATACGTACGAGGATCGAAAATGATGCGAACCATTTCCATTTTGTTCCTTTTATTTACTATTTTCTTCGGATGATACTCGTTGTTTTTTTTTCTCTCGTTCGCGCAAGAAAAATCGAAGAAAAAATGGTACTTTAATATGACTGCCGGTATGCGGATGTATCGCTACGAGATCCCTGTGAATATGACCATAGCCTGGTCTGTAAGGTAGTCTGGGACTGTAAGCCGAATGACACAATATGTGAAAGTCGAAAGAAAATCGTTTTTCCGGTGATAAAGGGATTCTCATTATTTTTTATTTGCTCAGGTCATTTCTGGTACCTGAGGAAAGCCACCAAAAAATTGGCAAACGATTTTCAACTTCCGGAACACGCCCTTATTGAGGGGTTCAAAGAGAAAAAAATCAATATCTCTGACGGTAATGACATGCCCAGTTTTTTTATTTGCGCAGGTCATTTCTAGTACCTGCGCAAATAAAAAAAACTGAAAGTGAAAGCCGAATGAAAATCGTATTTCCGGTGGTAAAAGAATCCTCAGTTTTTTTTATTTGCACCGATTGTTCCTAGTACCCAACAAAAACCACAGAAAAATGGCAATAATTTTCAGTTTCCGGAACACATCCTTATTAAGGGGTTGAAAGAGAAGCAAAATTAATATCTCGGGCGGTAATGACATTCCCAGTTTTTTTTTATTTCCGCAGGTTATTTCTAGTATCTAAGGAAAGCCACAAAAAAATTGGCAACCATTTTCAACTTCCGGAACACACCCTTATGGAGGAGTGAAAGTCGAAAGAATATCGTATTTCTGGCAGTAAAGGGATTCCCAGTTTTTCTATTTGCGCCAATTGTTCCTAGTACCTTAGGAAAACCACAAAAAAAAGGGCAACGATTCTCAACTTCCGGAACACCTTTTTATTAAGAGGTTAAAGGAGAAAAAACATTAATATCTCGGGCAGTAATGTTATTATTTATATTTGAAAATGCTCTTCTGTTCTCTGCATATCTGCATTATCCTTCAAATAAAATTATATTCTGGTGAAATCATTCTGTATACAATCCGTAGATGTATGGATGAAATAATTAAGCGGTTGCTACAACATTTTTTATTTCGTACAAAAATATAATCAATAGATTTAATGATTTCTTTACTGCATCGAAACGATTATGCCGTGGGACGTAAGTTTTTCAATTTGTTTTAAATCATAAATAAAAAGTGAGCATTAGAATGATCATCCACGATAATGGTGGAGATAATATCAGATATCCAATGGAATATCCATGGAGAGAATATCAGATATTCAACTGATAAGAACAGATACTACACTTTGATCTTAGCCACAGGCCAAGAAGCGATACTCTTTAGAGATTCTCCGGCGTTTACGTAGATTTTCGGTTCGTGCTACGCTCACGAGAAACAAGCGCGCGTGCGACTTCTAGTGGTTGCTCCGAGAACTACGGGTTTCCTCACACCTATAATTTCGGTGGCGCTCGGCTGTCATGTCCGGTCCTACGGATGAATATTTTTCTTTTTTTTTTATATGTATACAATTTTTGTAACGATGCCTCTGTGCGGTGTCGGGTGCAAGCCCGCGCGAGTGCGGCCGGGTTTCGCTGACCAGGGATCGCCTGATCGCGAAATCCGCCGATCGGGCATTCCATTGCCTGGGAGTTTTTGCCGTCGGACTCCGGGAGCGGGCGAATATTTTCCGTGGACGTCGACGAAAACCGTCCATCGAACCGATGGCGATGAAGCCTACCTCGGTTCGGTGGTGGTGCAGTCGTTTAGTTCCGATCGGTCCACGGTTCGCTCCTGGAGTCGGATAAAAACTCCTAATAATAGCAGCACTCGCGGCGGTGTAATAAGTCCAGGTTCATCACCCGGAGGACCCGCACAGAGGCGTCAGACTATATTAGCTGATTTATTTAATACAATATTTTCATCATTTCATTATTTTATCTACGGAGTGTTACGTGGTAACACTCTCCGTGTGCGTAAGAGCGTGCGTGAGAGAGTGCAACGCGGGGAAATTGTCCCCGCGCAACGCGGCCCGCAACTATTGTGAGTAATATCAATAAAGTATAAGGTTATTTGGTTTGTTACCACCCAACCACTTTCGTTCATTACTCATAACTTTATTTCCGATTACATCCGAAAACCCCTTTCATAAGTCCCACTAGCGAAGAGTGCCGGGCCCATATGGGACGTGCGGCAAAATCCCAATATTAAACCTTCAGAACCCGAATAAATAATAAACATAAGCAAAAACGTCCCTTCCGGACGTAACACGGCCATGATTTGGTTGATTTTTTGCAACCAGTGAACTTGAAGTTTCCATGCAGTGAAGTACCCCATATAGGGTCGCCTGTCGTAACAAAAATGCCAGCATTCAGCCATTAAACGGTTTGCTGATAATCGGCCAATAATTCGTCGACCAGCATTGGGGTACTGTAGGCAGATGAACGGCTTGCCAGATCTATGCCAGCCATTCGTGGACCAATACTATCGCACCGATAATATGGCGATCAGCATTGGGGTATCGTAGGCGGATGAACGGCTTGCCAGATCTATGCCAGCCATTGGTGGGCCAATACCATCGCACCGATAATATGGCGATCAGCATTGGGGTATCGTAGGCGGATGAACGGCTTGCCAGATCTATTCCAGCCATTGATGGTTTGTTTTTGGGTGTTTTGCAAATGCAGGTCGTTAAACTGTAACACGTAAAAACAAGGGATAAGGTTTCGAAAAGCATATCCCACTGATGAAGCTGAAATTTTGCACCGACCTTCTTTTCAATATTTTAAGAGAACCTTTAAAAGGATATTGGCGACTAGCAATACTTTTCGATATATCGTATACTGAAAGTTATTTATTGTACTGCGCTTCTACTATATTAAATAAACCCAAACAAACCCATCCCACATGGCATATGCACCCCCATGGAAATTTATGTATGTAAAATGTATGCAGAAAATATATGCTACATATATATATATATATATATATATATATCGGTCGCATATATAGTGACGAAAAATAGAATAATACGTATATATTCAGTATATATGCACCAAATATATGACGCATATATGAGGCATATACGACGCATATATTTTCGATATATTTTCAATCTATTTTTTGTCAGAAAAATATATCAAAAATGTATGCGTCATATATGACTCATATTTGTGTCATTTATGTGCCATATCTGACGCATACATTTTTGATACATATTCCTGACAAAAAATATGTGCTGTGTATAAACACTATTACAGTTAAACTTAATAAAACTTAAAACTTAAACTTAAAAATACTTAACTTACAGTTAAAGTACGCTATTACATATAAACACTATATACAGATATGCGTAGCATATCTGTATATATGTGGCATATATGTACCATTTATGCAGTATATATGTGGTATGTACGCAGTGTGTATGCAACATATATTTTCAATATATGGCATAAATTTCACATATATTACAATTATTAATCAAATAAATTCGCAGTATATTTTTGCGTATATAAATTTCCATGGGGGCACATACGGGCGAGCACTGTTTGCCAGGAAGCAGCGCGACCGGAGGAGTAGGGGGTATCTATCGGATATATAGATATACTCGTATGGCATGAAATAATAAACTTTACAATGCGATATATAGAAAACTATTGCTAGGCGTCAAAAATCCGTTAACGGTTTCTCTTAGGATAATGAGAGCAAGTTCGGTGCAAAATTTCAGCTCGATCAGAGGAGTATGCTTTTCGGAACTTCACCCAAAACGAGCGAGTTATTTTTACAGCCTAAATGGATCGAAAAAATTGTCGGCAAACTTTAATGTCACGAATAAAATTATCGGCAAAAAGTAAGGAACAAACAAACGATGGATTCTGTAAGTGTTAGAATGGCTAAGTGGGTAGGGCGCTCGACACTAGAACGAAAGGCGCAGGTTCGATCCCGATGAAAGGTAAAAACTTGAACAATGCAGAAAGCGTTTTTAATGCAATTATTCTACGTACATGGACATAAGTAAAGCATAAGAAAACAAAAAGATACTACTAGAATTTTTATATTCATAATTTGTTAATTTTTTGTTTTTCATTTCCGGCAGAAGATCCGGCAGCCGTTGCTGGGCCAATATGGGCGTATGATAGTTGGCCAAGTCTTAGCAGCCATTCATGGTTTACCATTACCAACCATGCATGGTGCGGATCTGGCCCGTTTGTATAGCCATTACTGCGCCATCGTTTGTTCTCTGGCAACCAGTCGTGGGCCATTACTGTGCCGATTGTAAAACCCTATTAGGGGATTCACAAGAAAAAGTCGCGAGGTGTCCGCCTCTGATTGCGATAAAATTTGACATGATTGGAGAATAGGTCAAAATAGGCGACTCGTATGTTTTTGTATCGGCAGAACCGGATTTTTAAGGGGTGAAACGCACCCTCGAAAATGGGGGTGTTTTTCGTTGTTCGGTGTAATTTTTCAACGGAACGAGATACGAAGAAATTTCAAACAGCAACAAGGTTTTATTTCCCGAGCACTATATATTGGAGATGATAACGGTGCAAATAACAACAAATTTCATATTTTTTATGGCAAAAATTCAATTTTTCATGTATATCTTCGAGAATTTTTAACCAACTGGCATGTAAATTTACATACATGTCGAGGATGGAAAAGTAGCGGGTACGTGTTTTTGGTTTTTTCGATATCTCACGATTAAGGGGTTGAAACTGCCCTTCGATTTTTTAGCCCAGAACATTGTATAATCAGCAGCAGGGTTAAATTAATGTAAATATAAGCTCTTTCTATGACGCCATTGTATATTTGTGTAAATCACGCTCACTCCGCCTCATCCGGCCTTCCTCTCACAAAGAAAATGCTTAAGTCTCTTACCCGTCGACATGGACAAACATTTGTAGAGCTAAAGTGGGTTACAATGAAAGTACAATGAGGCCAAATATTCTATCGGAATTTTCTCGTATTGGCAGAACGCTACTTTTAAGGGGTCAAACGCACCCCAAAAAACGTTTGTCCTCCTATAACTTGTGAACGGGCTGCGATAAAAATAAAGTTCAAAGGAAAAAACTTTGTATTCTTCGACTACTACACGTTCACGGTAATAATTATGAATATAACACCAAATAGCGTATCGTTTATTGCAATAATTCGTGAATAACTGCTGAAAATCACTTTTCAATTTTCCGCTTATATGGATACAGAAATAGGTAAGACTTTCGCAATCACGGACTAACTACGTGCTTCGGAAAACAACTGGATTACGATTGTATATCTACGAAGAAATTCTCCTCCGACACGTACTGCCTTTGAAGATTACAATATAATCGGAAAAATGTTTTCGCGCTTACGTATCTGATAAACGTTTCAACTATATATTTTTTATGGATTATACTTATTACAATAATGACAGTTTTTGAAACAAAGCGATTTTTGACACCACGCACAAGTGATATTAACCGCTTCGACACACACATCACATGTCAGTGCGTTTTGCGAAAATAAAAATTCTACCGGATTTTTTAATTTTGGTGCTGTTTTTCTTCGTAACTACTTTTGTACCACGAATATTTAAAAAGGTTTGTGAATCGTGGGGAAGAAAACTGGTGTCGTGCAAGAGATTGTACAATATTGTCTCTCAAGTACAGATTGGCGTCGTAATTCTATAGTACTACTATGTCAAAAAAGTGTTTGACGAAGTTTTTCCATACGAGGAAGCTATAAACATCAAGGGGCTGTATCATTCACGTTTCACCCGCAAGAATGGTTAATTGTAATATGAACGAATTGACTGCAGAACCGATGAAACTAGTGCAATATATTTATCTGCTGGTATAGTCAGAACTTGGATGTCTTTCCCTTGCATATCAATTTCTTCAGATGCAGTTGGACATTGGCCTTTCAGGAATCCGAAAGTATTATTGATTTTGGACCCGTATTGGGAATGTATACTTATTGAAACTAAGGCTTGGAATGATTAGTCGTCAATTTTACAGATTTCGAAGCTTGACATTTTGAAGATTTTGATGAAATATATTTTTCGCTCTGAACGTAGTTTGTTCCCCTCGAGGTCCAAATTTGCCCGTAGGTTTGTTTAAAATGACCAACGTAGGTGCTTGCCACTCGCGGAAATCAAAAGCTATATAGTATAAATGTGCGTTGTCGACGTTTTCGATTGCACTACTGTCTCTACGGATTTCTGCTCTTCTTTCGCCAATGTGCGGCCTGCATGTAGCTCTAAATTGAACCCACGTTGATCAGAATTAAATGTGTTTTCAGCCCCAACTTTGGCTATGTTGATTTTCACGGTTTCTATAAATTCGGTAGCTTTGTTTTCAAGTACACTGACATGTGATATATGGGGCGAAGCATCTATTATCACTTGTACGTGGTGTAAGAAATCTCTTTGTTTCAAGCACTTTTATCATGACTATAATTATTGTAATAAGTATAATCCATGAAAAATATACAGTTGAATCATTTTTTCAATCACCTCAAAATCACCCCTATTGCTAAAAACTATCACGAACTATAGAACTCAAATGAGTGCGAGAACAACTGTCAATCAATTTTTATCTGCTACAAAATTGTCTGCCAATTTCACCGACATGTATACGTACGACCATCGAAAACAATGCGAACCATTTACTTTTTCTATTTTATTCCCTTTATTTACAATTTACCTCAGATCGCACGTACTGTTTTTTGTTTTTCTTTTTCTTGTGTGCGCAAGAAAAATCGACGAAAAAAAGGACCATTGATGTGACAGCCCGTATGTGGACTTCATCACTATGAGATGCCCGTGAATATGACCAACTTCCCGTAAACCAAATATATGTATATACTCGTATTTATCTTTCGAATGAACTCAACGATAAACACACTGCACCTGGATAAATTAATTTAATTCTATTTTCTTCTCTTTTCCAATATTTAAGACGCACAAGAGTTAAAAATAAGAAAATTCAAACGGTGAACGTGAAAAATCATTTTTTATCACGTTCAGCCACGTGGCAGAATCAGCAGGTATTTCGTATCACCTGTTCGCCGAACCATTCGCCACTTGTTTTTCGCGCTATGCAGCGCGATTATTTTCGAAAGCGGAAACTTATCCGTTCTGGAGCATAAACAGCGATACATCAGAAGAATTGATTCTCAGTAGAGCCCGGAAAACGCGGATACGGAACAATTTAAAAGAATCCAAGGCTGCGCAACTTGTTAATCCTGGAGCATATAAGTCGTTGTGAAGCTTCGAGCGGGGCCATTCTTCGTTTTTTTCTTTTTCTTCAAGCTCGTCTCCGCTCCGGCGACCAAATATTCAGAGGCCCGAGTGCTCTTGTGGGTACAGGGTAGTATTCCGTTCTACATAACTACCACTTCATTTTTTACCCGTTCGGCAGATACTGAAAAATATTTCGCCAGGTAAATATATACGTGTGCTCATTTGTGAAAAATTATGTTTTAACAATAACAATAATAAAAAAATTATTTAAATGAAAAAAAAAAACTTTTAAACCACGTTTTTAAAACGGACTAAAAAGTATAAAATAATTTTCCCTAGCCCCATACAGATTTATAATCCAATACAGATTCCTAACCGCATACAGATTGTCCTGAAAATTTGTGATTCTGAATTTTTAGTAGCTATGACAATACTTGTAAGATTAAAAATGAAGAACGCGGGGCGCATGCATAGATAATAATGCATGCGCTCCACGTTTTTCGTTTTAAATCTTACAAGTATTTTCATAGGTATTAAAAATTCCCAATCACACATTTTCAGGACAATCCGTATGCGGTTAGGAATCTGGATTGGCTTATAAATCTGTAAGGGGCTAGGGAAAATTATTTTATACTTTTTAGTCCGTTTTAAAAACGTGGTTCAATTTTATTTTAATTTTTTTATTTAAATAATTTTGTTTTCTGCTTATTTGTCTTGTGTGTGTGAAAATTTACTTCTCCTTCTCTAGGCGTCGCTTGCGTTGGGGGGCTGTCACCTTGACCATCGTAGAAATCGTCAGTAATGCCCTATTGACGATTAACATTGTTACTATTTTTTTCAAAAAATGCTCGCTCACTAACCTATGCTTTTTTATTTATTTCTTTATTTTTTTTAACAATTTTCTTCTCTTTTTCTCCCTCCGTGACAAACTTGCCTGTATGTTTATTTGTCTGTCATCCAGATCTGAGCTATGTTCAAAGTTTCAAGCTCGCCTGGAAGTTAGTTTAAAATCCGTTGAAATATTTGTACCACATAGATAAACAGACAACAAGCAAAGCGAGTTACCAAAACGTGATAATAATAAATACCGAATACTTATCATTATTCTGAAAAATAGAATTATAATTTTAAAAGCTCAATAATAATATTTTTTTATTATTCTTATTGGTGATATAAAACATACAATCAAAATAATAATAATAATAGTTGTAGTAGTTGTAGCACCAATTATAATTATCATAATAAAATGGAAATGATTTGAACAATAATAATGATAATGATAATTATTATTATCATAAGTATGAAATAAAAATAATTTTTTAAATCTTAATGATATTAATAATTAATTGTTATTATAACAAAATGACGTAAGAGTAAATATTAATAATAATAATAATAAATTTCAAAATAATGAATGTGAACGGTACTCCGCGATCTTGGTGAATGTTTTGGCAAAATCGTATACAATTTTTTATAGAATCGTCGTACGTACAAGAAGAGGGGGTAGGTGGAATATTGTTATCGTTCACTGAGGAAAAGAAATCGTTGAATGTGCAAAATGCATTTTGTTGTCTCGAAATTTTGTTGTTTTAACAGTTGCTCAGACATGCTAAATAAGCTACAGTTCACACCACTAAAACTATCAGTTAGATTAACAAAACATTTGTTATGCCAATCAAAAATCAAGTTGAACCTATTTAAAGATACATTTTGTTAAACCAACTGAATTTTCGTTGGATGAACGAATTTTTTTTTTCAGTGTTGCTATTCTCAACTGTTTGGAAAGGATGAAATTGATCGTTGTTTTCTTGGTCGTCGGGGCGCTCTGCGTCGATAACACTGATTCGGCTGTCCCCAACGGCACCAAGGTTCGTACCGACATAGTTGCACTTGCGTGTGAAAAAGTGAAAAATAATTGGGGATGCCGAGTGTTGGATGAGTGAGAAGATCCCCTCCGCCGATAATCGCGCGGAGGATATGCCTGAAATTTCCTTAAATTTCCGTTGAAAAAATCAAACATTGAATACATTTGTTTGTATCCGGTCAAGGCTTATGTGACGCTCTGGGGTGCAGATGGACGTGGCAAAGTTGGAAGCCTCGTTCTAGAGCAAATCAAATCGACCAAGATTCAGATAACCGGCAAGCTTACGAACCTCGAACCGGACACGTGGTACGCTGCGGCGGTCTTTCCGGAGCGCAATGTTAGCTGCTTTTGCGATCCGGTCGGATTCCCATTTACATGGAATGATTCGGCAAGTATCAATTATTATTGCGCATCCGACGATGGTCTCTCGCCAGCTCCTTTTTGTCAATTTTTCTTCTTCTCATTCACACTTCGTTTTGACAATGTGCATATTAGTATTGTTATTATTATGCTCATCTTCGATAAGTGTTGTTATTCCACGATTGTCATTCGTACGGGTGTTTTTCCATTTTTACGAAAATGCGAACAGATTGGCCCCCGGCCTTATTCCTTGTTCGCCGAAAAAGTCGGCGAAGAATTTCTGTGGCACCGGACGGTCTTGTCGTTGGGAGTCGGCGAAGGGTTGAATTCTCTCAATGCGAGTGTTTTCGTTTATCCCATTGCGGAACAGGATGACAGCCTTTTGAGAAATCTCACGAAGGAGAAACACGATTTGAAACCTGTCGCGTGCGGTGTAATGTGAGTCTATTTTGTATCGTTGGACGGTTGCACTGAAAGCTGCTCTCTTCGGGTCTTCTCACTTTATACGCTAAGAAAAGACTATTTTTATGATTTTTTTTTCATAGGTTTATAATAGCGATATTGATATAAAAGTCATTACACTTAATAAATACACTTTCGAAATACATAAAAAAAAGTTCAATGTATTTATGTTACCCAAACAATCTCTAAACGCGTTTTTCCCGGGACAACGTTTTTCGACGGCTTGTTGATAAAATCTTCAAAACGATTGAACCGATCCTTATTAAATTTCAACCACACATGCTTTACAACTATAGCTGTAGCGCGTATCAAGGATTTTTTTAAATTTTCGATATTTACTTTTTTTGTCAACAACGGTAAAAAAAAAACTTTTTTTTTTGTTTTTTCGAAAAATGTCGGCCATTTTGTAATTTTTGCATATGTAAAAAATCGTATGATATGCGCTACAGCCATTAACATACTGAATCTAAAACCGTTTGATTTTTTGTTTCGGATGATCCATCTTCGAGATTTCGTCAACAGGGCAGACCTGCCATTTTTTAACTACCATTTTCGTCTATAAAAAGTGACTTGAATACATTTTTTTTTAAATATATTTCAAAAGTGTATTTGTTAAGTGTAACAACTTTTATCTCAATATCTACAATATAAACCTACCAAAAATAGCCTTTTTAGCGTTTAAAGTGAGAGCACCCCTTAATGCCGAATTGCAAAGTGTACTGGATGATAACTCTCCTGGCGAAAGTGGGGGCTTGAAGAGTTGGCTAAACAGCTCAAAGTTGACGAGTCACGAGTGTCCCGATGTATGTACGCCACGAGGAAGATGCGGAAGGAAGGAGAATGGCTGGCCAATCAAACAAGTTTTTACTAAATATTGTATATACCGGGTGACTCATTTGAATCTTACACCTGATTCATTACGAAAAATACTGCTCCGACGAAGTATTGAGTAGAGTGAACTTTTCGGGTCAAAGGGGGACGTAAATAAAAAACTTTTTGGTCCAAAATTCAAAATAGAATCGGTAAGATGGCTGATATATTTTTTTTAAAGAAAACATGACTTTTCAGGGAAAAATTTGTCAGGCTAACACTAATAACTTTTATACGATTTTTTTTGTTTATGAAGTCCATAATTTTTAGGTTAGAAAACCACTTTTGGGTTATTAAACAAACCCCGACAAACTCATACCCACACGCACACACGCGAACTTACACTTGGGATATTAAAGACTTTACTTCCTCGTGGTACATCGTGAATAGTGCTGAAATAGTGAAAAATTGTATTTTTACCTAAAAATAATGGTCTTTATGAAAACAAATCTTCCTACAAAAGTTGTGAGTTTTGGCCTGACAAATTTTTGTGTGCAAAATGTCATGTTTTCATTGGTAAAAAACATATCGGCCATCTTAACAACGACATGAAGGGTTTTGAACAAAAAAATGTTCGAACCCTAAAAGTTTCAATATACCAAATACTTGATCGAAGCAGTATTTTTCGAGACAAATCAGGTATAAGATTAAGGGGTCTTTTCACTTTAGACGCTAAAAAAAGGCTATTTTCATAAATTTTTTGATAGGTTTATGTTGTGGATATTGATATAGAAGTTGTAACACTTAATAAATACACTTTCGAAATACAATTAAACAAAATATTTATCTAAGTCACTATTTATCGACGAAAATGGTAGTTAAAAAACGTCATAAAAAAATTGTAGGTCAGCGGTGTTGATGAAATCTCGGAGATGGATCATCCGAAACAAAAAAATCAAACGGTTTTCGATTCAGCATGTTAATGGCGCATATCATATGATTTTTTATATACGAAAAAAACAACAAAATGGCGTACATTGAAAAAAAAAACGTGTTTTTTCACCGTTTTTGGCAACAACAAAAAAAGTAAATATAACATTTTTTTTTAATCCTTGATACGCGCTCTAGCTATAGTTGTGAAGAATATGTGGTTAACATTTCATAAGGATCGGTTCAGTAGTTTCGAAGATTTTATCAACAAGCTGTCGAAAAACGTTGTTTCGAGATAAACGCGTTTACAGTTTGTTTGGGTTACATAAAGACATAAAAAATGTTTTTTAAATGTATTTCGAAAGTGTATTAATTAAGTGTAACAGCTTCTATATCAATATCTATAATATGAACCTAGATATAAAAAAAATGCACGAATATAGACTTTTTTAGTGTCTAAAGTGAGAAAACCCCTTAAAGTGGGGAAACCCGATATATGCTTAAGAATGAAGGGTTTCAATGCACCTAACATTGTCCAAAAGTTTCGGCACAACGGAAGTTCATTCGAGTTCTTCGCCTTATTGATGTCGAGGATGCTCAGAAGCGTTTTTATTCTGTTCGCAGCCGCACTAGTGACGACGATACGGAGCTTAATTGGGATAAGGAATGGCCATTTCACGTGAGCACGTGTATTACAAAAACGACTAACACAACAATAAAAAAACCAAGACACATCAAGACTTCAGATGGTGAGAGCAAGATTTGGAAGAACATAGGAGCATCGCATTTACTATACGATATACAATGGCAAATTTTCAGTGGCAGATCATGGATCGGAAGCAAAGACTACCGAATCATACGATGCTGATAGCTTGGATAGTTCAAGCTCTCAAGTGGACAAGACATCGTTAATACGCAATGTCCTTTTGATCGGTACTATTGCTATTCTCCTCCCCTTCGTCCTTTACCGTAAATTTCACCGTTGCCGTTGTGCTACATTAGACGGGTTCGAGGGTTACTAGATCCATAAGAAAAATTATTCGGGCGGCTAAATTGTTAATACCGATCCCTCCGAACTAGCTAAACTACATACGTTACAAATCAGCGCCCGAGATGCTCGCCCACCTGGATTCCTCAATGCGAAGCAATCATTGGTTTCGGAAGGCAAAGCGAACAAAACAGGCGTCCGTTTTAATTTTTTTGTTTTCAATACACCTAATAATATCAATTTTTTGATACAAAATCATCGTGTTTTATAAGTATGATTAATATGTTACGGTACCCTACAAAAAAGAAAATAAAAATGGACTTGAATAGCAGATCATTTTTTCAATCAACTTTCAATCACCTGAACTATTGCCAAAAATTATCAGGAATTATAGAACTCAAATGCGCGCGAGAAGAGCTGCGTCGTTAAATTTTCATCGGCTAGAAAATGATCTGCCAAGTTCACCGATCTGTATACGTACGAGGATCGAAAATGATGCGAACCATTTCCATTTTATTCCTTTTATTTACTATTTTCTTCGGATGATACCCGTTGTTTTTTTTTTCTCTCGTTCGCGCAAGAAAAATCGAAGAAAAAAATAGAACGTTGATATGACAGCCGGTATGCGGACGTATCGCTACGAGATCCCTGTGAGTATGACCACCTGTAAGCCGAATGGACACAATATATATATATATATATATATATATATATATGTATATGTATATATTTCAAAAAAATTCAACGATAAACACATTGCACCCGGATAAATTCATTTCGTTCTATTGTCTCCTCTTTTCCAACATTTAAGAAACACAAGATTTAAAAATAAGACATGCAAACGAGGAATGTGAAAAATCACTTTCCATCACGTTCAGCCACGTGGCAGCGTCAGCAGAAATTTGCAGCATTTATAGTCTGATTTTTTAATCCAGTCAAGTTTTGTTCCAAAGCCTCATTACTTTTCGCGTGTCAATGTGATCTCAGCGGGTTACGAATATCACGAATTTCGAATAAACGTAGTGGAATAAATGTGCCGATTCCGACAAACCTGGATAGGAGAATTATTCGATCCGATCAGTATACCCATATAGCCTCGTTTCAGATTTGAGAGCACGCCGATCGACATATCGACTCGAATTTCGGTTAAATTGAGAAAAGCGAAATATTTCTTATCCATATGTGCCTGTGCGTGTGTGTATGTGTAAGTTGTCTCTCATATAAAAATATCTATGTGTGCGGGGTCATGTATACAGGGTGTCCCTCTTAAGGGGTGAGATGCAGTCAGAATTTTCAATAAATCGATTTATTTAAATACATTTTCTTGGAGTATGATGTTTCGAAAATATTCCCTGAACATTTCAAGTCAATCCGATGAATAGTTTCTGGGATATCCCACAATTAGTGAAGGGGCGTCGGGTTCCCATGGCAGGTAGTGGACGGCACCTCCAAGCAACCGGTTTCGGCTCCCGAAGGTAGAATGCTTCGAAGACAACAACAAATTGATATTTTGGAAGCTTCCACATCGGCAGAAGCCTTATTGGGCCAGGAATTGATGATTCGATGTAAGTAATTTTTAAATTAGTATTTCTATATATAAATCAAGTGTAAAATTGGAAAACTCTTTCAGAAATTTTCAAAAATGTATTACTCAAAAACTATGAACTTTAGCAAAATTTTATAAAGAATATTTTCGTTTTAAAATTGCCCACAATAGTTTTAAACAAATAATTAATCCCGAAAAACTGTAATTTTCTGAAAAATTATTTTAACAATTGGCTATAAACAATTGAATGCTCGACTTTTGGCAAAAAATTGTGATATTCAGATTCAGCCGGATCAAAATACATAAAAAAAAGTTTAGCTTCATCCATCGAGCTCAAAATTTTACGAACATATAATACCGTATCCACATCGAAAAACTTTAAACGCGTTTTTCTCGAAACTATGTTTTTCAAGTCGGTGACCACTATAATTTAAAAACCACTCGATGGATCTTGATGAAATTTTGTGTGGTTATTGATGGCATTAAAAACTAGTCCTTAATCGAAGGATTTTTATTTTTGTTGAAAATTTCTATTTTTTTTAACAATAAACGAGCGAATTTTTGGTCGAAAATCGAAAGTTATCTGTCGGAAGCCGCCATTTTGTTAATTAAAAAAAAGCTTCTATTAAGGAGTAGATTTATTATTAAACTAATGATTTTTTGTGGTTTTTTTGTTTCAGATGATCCAGTCAAATTTTATGATGGTCACTGCAAAGCACTACATGCCGAAGGGGGTCCGATAAAGATGGCGATACTTTTATAAATATTCAATATTTTTCTTTGTAAATTTGTACAAGTCAAGTTGAAACATAACATAACAAGTCTGTATAATTACTTTTGTAAAACAAACTTAATTACTATAAAAAAAATTATTGAAAATGTTCGTTTTTTCACGCCTCTGACAGCATCTCACCCCTCAACTCTGCCACCCGAAATAACTCGGTAATTATCGACATCACAAAAAAAATTTCCAGGCAAAAGTTGCACGGCGTGAAAGGGATCATCAAATGCGACGATTTTTTTTTTATTTCGTTAAAAGCGCTGACGCATAGTGAAGGTCACCTCCACTTTTTTTAATGGAATGGTACATTTTTTTCAACCATCTTCTGGAGCACTTTAAACCGCATAAAAACATTAGAGGGTCAAAGTCATTCAAGGTCATTTCGAACACCTAGTAAAATTAAATACAAATCTAAATATCTCGGATCACTACCAAATTTTTGGTAGTGATCCGAGATATTTAGATTTGTATCATCGATACTGACCTTGAATGACCTAGAACGAATTTGACCCCCTAATGTTTTTTATGCGGCGGTTTTTATTGAGGTGCTCCATAAGACGGTTGAAAAAATGTACCATTCCATTTAAAAAAGTGGAGGTGACCTTCACTGTGCGTAAGCGCCTCCACCGAAATGAAAAAAAAATTGGTCGCATTTGATGGCCCCCTTCACACAGTGCAACTTTTGTCCGGAACATTTTTTTTGTGACGTCGATAATTACCGAGTTATTTCGGGTGGCAGAGATAAGAGGGACACCTTGTATAAAAGAAAGCTCGTTCGAGTCATCAGACAAATCCCGAGCTCTCCTAGTTTACCAGCTGATTGCTTTCCCGTTGAAACAAAACCACCCAGCGATTACTACCCTCGAGCACGTTTTGCATTGCCAGAGGCACGTGGTTTATGTATTGGTGCATATATGTGCATATGAGTGTATGTATTTAGATATACACACCTGAGTTATATAACTGATATATCAGGTTGATAAAAAAGTTTTGTCGCAATAATTTCAATATAATTTATTTATTTATATATCTTATACAAAACATTTCTAATCAACAATATATTCGCCATCGGTTTCTATGACACTCGACCATCTAGTTGGCAACTCATTTATTCCCTTTGCCCAAAACTGCGACGGCAGAAATTTGAAATATCCCTTCTGAGATCGTCGACGTTTTTGAAAGTTTTGTTTCTCAAATATGCCTTCAAATGTCTGAACAAATGGTAGTCAGATGGCGCGATGTCGGGAGAGTATGGTGGATGAGGAACGGTATTCCAGTGAAGCTCAGTGATTGTTTTGTGGGTTTCCTTTGCGACATGGCGTCTCGTGTTGTCGTGGAGAAGGTGCACAGTCGCGCGTCTTGGCCGTTTTTTTCTTATAGCTTTTGCCAATTCCTGGAGATTCTCGATGTATCGTGTAGAGGAGATCGTCTTACCTACAGGGAGAAAATTGTGAAACAGCATTCCCTTTGCGTCCCAGAAACGGCATAACAAAACCTTTTGTGAGTGACGATCAGATTTCGGTTGGTGTGGCGGTTTTTCTCCGATGGGAAGCCAGTAGGCTAAATGCGTTCTGTTATCATACAAGACCCAGCTTTCATCTCCCGTCACAAGATCTTCTAAAAACTCCTTGCGATGGTGGCGAAGCTGGAGAGACTGGCAGATGGTTACGCGACAGTTCTTATTGTCGTCGGTGAGACCGTGTGGTATCCATTGAGCTAGAACCTTCCTGTATCCCAAGTTGTGTAAGTGATTGACTATTGACGGTTGGGTGCAGCCAAGTTCTCTTGCTAGCTCGTGCGTACTTGCTTCCGGTTTTTCTTTGATGCAGCGGAGTAATGCTTCATCATCGATGGTCGACGGTCGTCCGGAACGTTCCTTATCTTCAAGGCTTGTGTCTCCAGATTTAAAACGATTGAACCAACGCTGGACTGTTCGATGAGAAACTACGTTCTCGCTGAATGCATCCTGTATATTTTTAGCAGTTGTGCTTGCGTACGTGCCGCGCCGCCACTCGTAAAAAATGATCGCTCGAAGTTGCTCCTGCGAGATCGAAGCCATTTCTGTCCACTAGAACGCGCGCTCACCCTTTTATACCCTGTCACGCGGAAGAGTAGAAAACATTCTAGAATATTCTCGACATAGCTCGATGTCATATTGCGTCAATACGTAAAAAGACATTTTTAAAATTTTTGCGACAAAACTTTTTTATCAACCTGATACTTGTATACCAGAACTATACATAAGAGAGTTTGGGGGCTCCGAAAGAAAAATGCTCTGTTTCTGGACCCTTTTCTGCGGGTTATGATATAGCTCTTCTTTTCGATCTCTGTCTCTTCCTCGTTGTCGTACACGAGAAAGTATACGAAAAAATAACGAGTAAGGTACCTACGGGCAATAAGGCCTAAGTAACGAAAATCGTATTTGAAATAACCGCTCACGCCCAAGGCCACACTCACAGACGCCTATTGCGCGAAGATGTTGCTACAAGTTTGCGGAGGCGCGATATCCCGCTCCCCGCAACTAGTGTTTCATCATCCATCATAAGACGCGGCCCCGAAGCACCGAAAATAAAAATCGGTCCGAATGAACTGTAAGTATTTTTTGTAATATTACACTTATCTATCTAAAATCACAGTCTTTATCTTTATTAATTCAAGCTTCGATGATCATAAATATTTGAATACCGTATCGTGGTCCAAATATTTTTTATTTTGTTTTTCTTACATACGTGGTCGACGGTTATTAAAGCCTACTAAATTTAACCATAGGCCTTATTATCCTCCTACTTCTTGCAGCAAAGTTTATTTGTTTTATAATATATTTTACATTACTTTTAAGATGTTACGAATGTAAATAAGTAGTACGCATATTTATTACTAATTGTTCGACGGTTATTTTTAGTGCCTCGATCGCGATGCCTCCAAGACGAGTGTTGTGGTCAGAAAAGGACCTGGTGTCAGCTGTCCGAGCAGTGCAAAGAGGAACTTTGAGTTCATACAAAGCTACAGAGGATTATTGATCTCAAAAACCAAATATATGACGTATAGTTTGATTATTTAAGTATGTTAAAGCCGTAGGCGTTATTATCCTACCATAGCAAAACAAGGCCTACTATCAAGGTTTTTGAACATTTTAAATTTTGTTTTTGTTTGTGGTAAAAGTTACCATTTTTCGTTTATATTTTATAGAAACTCAACTTAACGAAATAATTATAATTTAGATATGTTAAATAAATTGGATATTTTTCATTCTATTTCAAATATCCCTTAGCTAGGCCTTATTACCCGCAGGTACCTTATAAAGTATCGTCGAAATGAAATGTGAAATGTACCTCGAGCGGAAATCCGACAAGACACGATAAGTGACACGATTCGAAAGCGAAATAAATCAAATGGGAATCTGCAGTCAATGAATCCGCTGTCACCTTGGATCAATTCGGTAACCCTCGTCTGAGCTTCTTCATTCAGGCGGAGGCGTTTTTTTCGCTTCTGATATTCGATCCGAGTCGAGAGGAATGTGCGACCAAAATAATTTTTCTCGTTGAAACACATGTTGTCCGATAATCGAACCAGTCACGACGACGTTAGTTGAATGATTTTTTTTCCAACCACACTTTGGGCCGTTTAACGTTCAGCTGTTGAATTGAAATGATTAATTAAAAAAAAAGGTTTGACGGCCGTTGGCTGGAAGTTTCATTCAATGGTGTTGCATGGTCGGCGACGCGAAACAACGATAAAAAGCAGGTTAGCGGTGACTCGCGGAATTCTTTCTCTCCGTAATGACAGGACGAGCTTTTCTCTGGTGAAAAATGTGGGAGAATTAACGCGCCGAGCTGTCCGGTTGCTCAGGGTGCGGGATAACGCCAAGGGGATTTTCCTCGCCGGGCTTTTGCAAAGCCGCGTATGAAAGGGCAAGAGCAATTATTACGTACAATAACGCGGGATGGAACGCGGAAAACTTAATTGCCAGCTAATTATACCGGTGCAGGACTGCGGAGCGCGAGGAAAAGTAGTAGGTATAGGGTGGGAAGCAAGGGTGGAAAAACAACCGAGAGACTGGCTTTATGTATAGGCACATTTATGCAAAACAATGGACAGGAGCGAACGAAGTACGGCAGCAGGTCTCCACCCACTTCGTATATACCAAAGTCCACCTACATCCAGGTGATTATATACCTATCACATTTACATATGTATTTATACCTAGAGTGTGGAATGAAGAGTAGAAAGCACAACTTTGTGCTTTGCTTCCCTACCTCGAAAAAGTAAGAGAGAGATAGACCGAAGGGACAAGCCTCTTTGTTCACCTACATGTTAAAGTGTCGGAGAAAAGGGGCTGAAGTAGTTGTTGAAACAAAGCACTGTCGTGGCGGAAAAGCTCAGGTGGTGCAGCATGGACAAACTCATTGAGGAACGTTGATAAACACCCCTGTCGAGAGGCTTCGACTTCTAATCGTCAGCAGATGTGCACCTCAGGCTATTCCACCTTGCCTGTACGTAAGATCCGTAATGCGGGTGGCGACCACAGGAGAGCCTTCTTCGCACATACCCAATGATAGCCATTAACCAACTGCTGAATGGGTAGAGGAGGCCATCGTAAGACGGCTCTTCGCGACAACCCTTGCTATATGTGCCACCTAAATTGATAATGAGGGCTATCGCAAGAAAGCAGCTGAACCCAACTCTGGAAGTTCCATTAACGAAGCTAACGCATGGCTGACCGGGTTGTTTTAGTTACAATCGATTCTGCGGACTACCATAACGGAGCTAAGGAATGCGTAAGGGGAGCCATTGCATCTGCTACCACCTAATCTCAATGATTTCCATCGTCCTTCCAGGATAGCGGCCCAATTGCAATGATTTTGGTCATCCGTCCAGAAGATTCTACTGAACCTAACTTGGCCGATCATCTTTCGAGGAGAATATCTCAACTTTAATAAGGACTCATCATCCTTCCAGGAAATAATTCCGATTCTAATGAGACCTATCGTCACGCAATTGGGAGAGATGATGTGGATCGAAGTCCTTGCAACGTACTCGGCAGCACCCAACCCGAATGATATGCCCATCCTCTATCCGGGAGAGCAGCTCAACTACAATAATGCTCATCAGCCGTCTAGGAGATTATCCGAATTCTAATGAGTACCTATCATCCTTCCAGGAGGGCAATACAACCCCAACGAGGCCTGTCATCTTTCCTGATGATGAATCCATATCTATTTACCATCTCTTGTCCAGTGATGATGGACATTAGAAGGCCTTTCACGTCGGCCGATGAAAGGCGATGGATCGGTTGCTTGACGAGACAATCCTTTGGGTACCATGCCGTGAACGCAATATCGTCTACCGAAAGTCTTAACGAGAAAAGCTATGACAGAGATGTAGCAATTTTTTCTCCCATTCTACCGTTTCGTTACATCCATTTCACTCGCGATCCCTTCTCCCTGTTACATGCTTCCGAACGGATTTTCCACGAGAGAAGGATCAAGCCGGGGATTAGGAATTAAATCTCCCCGCCTCGTTGTGCCGCTGGGGCGCCAAATTGCCCGCGAACACCAACACAGGCACGAAATTATAGCCGCCTCGAACATACCTTTCCACTCCTCTTTGTCTCTCTGCACCTGGCCAAATGTGTGACATCTCCGAAGACCATTTATCCTGCAACCGGTGCTCTAATTAATACCCGTAACCCCGCTTCTCTTTTCCTAGCGCATTTTCCGTAATCGCAGACACAATTCTCAAGAGATTGAGAGCGAGTTTGGAAACTGTTACGGAATTCGCAAGGAAACATTATTACGTGGAACATTTAATTGTCTGATAAATTCGTGACAAAATTTGGTCGTAAATTTAACAGATGACGTTGATTATTCATGAAGAGTTTGTTTAAATTCATTGGAATTTCTTCTGAGGGATTTATATTAACAAACTCGTTCTCTTACTCGTTGAATGCTTGCTCGACAATGAGAATAACCATTCTGATGACCATTTTTTCCAAATCTGTAGTAGAAATAGAGTAGAATAATGAGAGGACTCTTCATCATTATAGAAAATGGGCTATACTTATAATAAATAATTGGTTCATTAGTAATGATTAGTATTGGGAGTACCAATAAGTGTCCGCTGTTTTTTTATGAAAAATTGGGCATTTATTGTGAAAGAACGGTACTTTATGTTTTATCCAATGTATTGTCCATCGCTAGCCGCTACTTTTCCCCATCTTTCTGACAGCATATGGATACCATGTCGGAAGAACGCATCATCTTTTGAGGCTATCCACAAATCGACCCAATTTTTGGTATCTTTATATGATGTGAAGTGCTGCTCAGACAGGCTATGCGTCATTGATCGAAATAATTGATAGCTAGAGGGAGCAATGTCTGGTGAATATGGCGGGTAGGGTAAATCTTCCCAATTTAGTGTTTCCAAGTAGGTTTCGACCGGCGCCGCAACATGTGGACGAGCATTATCATGCAGGAGAATAATTGTGTCGTATCTGGAGTAGTAGTGGGCTCGTTTTTCCTTGAGTGCTCGGCTCAATCTCATCAATTGTTTTCGGTAGAGGGCCCCAGTAATGGTTTCGTTCGGTTTGAGCAACTCATAATACACGACACCACGCTGATCCCACCAAATACACAACATGACTTTTTTCCATGAATATTCGGCTTAACTGTCGATGTTGAAGCATGGCCAGGTGGTCCCCATGATTTCCTCTTCTTTGGGTTATAGTAGTGGATCCATTTTTCATCACCAGTCACTATACGATGCAAAAAACGCTTTTGCTTATGCCTGGCAAGCAGCATTTCACATGTGCAAAATCGGTGTTCAACGTTTTTCGGCTCCAGTTCATATGGAACCCAGTTTCCTTGCTTTTGAATCATTTCCAACGATGTTAAAATATATGAAATTGCTTGTCGAGTCTCTCCTAATGTAAGTGCAAGTTCTTCTTGCGTTTGGCACAAACCTCCCTCCAATAATGCTTCCAATTCCGCGTCATCGTACACTTTCGGCCTTCCGCTACGTTCTTTGTTTTCGATGTCAAACTCACCGTTCTTAAACTTTTTAAACCACTCACGACAACTTCTCTCACTTAAAGCAGCCTCGCCATATGCTTCTACGAGCAATCGATACGCCTTAGCTGCAAATTTCTTCAAATTAAAGAAGTAAATCAAAAGTTGCCGCAAATGTCTCGTATTCGGCTCAAAACTCGACATTTTCGCACGAAAAAATTATGTGATGCTGATACAAAATCGCTAACATTTCAAGGTTATGGTCTTGCCAGATGACCAACCCTACGAAATGACGTTTTACATCTGACAATTTCAACCATAACCTCCTGGTGGGGCCATATTTTGTTAAACGGCGGTGACTTATTTGTATTCCCAATAGTTTGCACGAATTGCACTGAAAACCCATAGAACGGTTTGTAGCAGTCGTGACTTTAAAGAGATTTAAAAGAGATTAATTTATACTCTCAATAGTTATTAATTTACAAGGTTATTTTTAAAAAGTCTCAACCTCGGTTCTATTAAGCCCTAGCCGAGAATTAGATGACCTTGATACGTAGCTAGGGTGTCCGAGAGTGGTAAGTGTTTCGGAGATTAGACGGAGGGTAAGTGCTCTACATGGTACTTGACGGTACTCGAATTCACACTTACACGGCTTGTGGTCCCCGAACTTTTCTAGCACTCATTTCTCCCTTCTGTTTCTCATCATATTCGAAGCTACTCCGACCACGAGCAGATCTCGAAGCTCCAGTTCTGTAACGTTGCAGAGAGTTTTCCATCTCCCACCAATTACAACAGGACGAAATATATTTCGCCTGCAGTTTGCGACTTTTCTAGAAGTGTGTAAGCGAAGTAGTGACGCGCCAGGGGGTAGGAGACAAATTGCGTGGTTGAGTTTGCCGCCAAGGCAAAGAGTTTCAAGGACGTGAGAGAGGCGTATACCGGACACGTTTTGGCACAACAGTATGCGAACGGTGGGGGTGACTCTTGATGCGAAATAAAGAACTTTATGAGTAGTGGTGCTGTTAGCCGGAATCACAAGGAGAGAGCACTCTCGTACTTGCACCTCATACATTAAATGCTCGCACCGCAGGAAACGAGCGAGAGCAAAAGTCAATTAGGGAGCTAGAGGGAGAGAAAGTACATTTAGTGTTCTACGAGAGTAGATGTAGGGGTTTAACGTGGTACAGAAGGGAGAGCAAACAGTTGGAGAGCCAGAGTTGCTTAACATGGAAAAGAGAGGGTGTTGCATTATCCTCGGCGCCCTTGAGATTGAACAACCGAACTCTCAGGAACTCGAGAGTACCGATACAGTAGTACACTAGGCTTGTTAACTCGATAGTGACATCAGTAATTCTGACAGAAGCTAGACGTGCATTCGCCACTCTAGAAATCCAGCACATTTATTGACCTTGTGCTTTTTACGAATCAGGTTGGAAGAACTTTAGACCATCCCCAACTTCTCTAGGCTGCATTTATTCCTTCAAATCTCTCCATAGGACATCCTCGTGTAACGAGAGTCCCACCAATGTAACAGAGCCGTCAAAGGGCACGGGGATACTGCTAAAAATCGGCATCGGTAAGGTACCTCAATAAAAATGCATTCCTTCATCGGTAATAAAAGATTAGGTCCCCGAGTCGAAATTTTCAGCCTATTTTAAAGGCCTTTGATCCTATGTCAGCCTCGCTTGAGACTGTTTACTGCTAGAAGTCCTACTATGGACCGCCACATGCTCTTCCTTTGCTGCTTACCTCCTGCGTAGGCCCTTATACTCCTACCTAACCTAGCTGAAGTCGTTGCAGCTCCTCTTTTGATTGCGTTTGGACCTATCGCACATTTGGCTGTTTCGACGAAACGAGGGTGGGGATGGTCGTATTCGAAAGAGCGGGTCTCATAGTTTTCAGTAACCGTCATGCGTTGGACTAGGTAGGACGACGCGTTCGCCATAGAGGCCTACTTTTCCAATGGCCTTTCCATTATCTCCACCCAGCGAACCTTTCGCATTCGCTTCAAACTTGCCCCTGCAGCTCCAGCAACTCTCCAAAGTGGAAGAAATTGATCTTGGGCAGTTACAATATTTTTTATAGGAATTGCCGTCACATATGCATGTATACGCGGATCCTTATAGCAGGCACGCATGCATACGTATGGGTACTAGTATACGTGTATTGGTGTATGCTTAGGCATGTATGTGCGCGGGTATATACGTGTGTCTACGCATGCGCGTATTCAGGCATATGTATCTCTATATGCGTAATGGAGTTCATGCGTGTGCGTGTATACGTGTGCCAATCGACGTCCTCCTTAGGGCCTGCAAGTGGAGAAAAGGGAAATTTGTTGCTGTTCTAGGCGTTAAGTAGGAGCTTATTTTGTATTGAATACGAAGCTACTTTACTGCCTTTATCTCCTACCACTGTGAGGATCTGAAGGGTCAATATAGGCTGAAAATTTCGACTTGGGTCTGTACCTTTGTGTTAAAAAAAATGCGTTGCTTTTTCACCAACCGTTTTCCAGCAACAAATTCGGAATTTGGCAATTTTTTCGGTCCCACAGGTAGATGCAGCGCCTCAAAGATCTAATGTATCCAGCAGTGGTCACCCAACCGAGTAATGGACACAGCGTATGCTCCTTCATAAGATGGTCGCGTGACTGTTCCTACCTTGCTTGTTGGTGCTTCTCGTAGTTGGCTCTTTGTGATACACCAGTGGCGATACACTTGAGAAGGTTTTTTCTCCTATGATGAAGGAGGCCGTCTTTTGTCCGCGGAGATTACACGTTTCGCGGTCGTCTTTGTAATCCTCTCGTCACGCATGTTCCCCGCACGTGGTACGTGTAAACGTATACTAAATTGTCGGTACTTTGCCGGGGTGGCGTACGAGATTCGTCGCGTACACGGTGACATTGGTGTGCGCGAGGCAGGCGTCACGCGACAACTATGTAGGAATGACCTCGTTCCTAATCGTTCCCAGTCAATCATTGCCGACGTAATGAGGGTCCGCGAATAATCTACTTTCTCGACTCGGTCCCGCAACGGACGCAAATGAATGAATTAATGAATGAATAATGAAGAAACAAATTAAAATGTAAATAAACCGTAAATAAAGGAAGTAAAGCGAACCCGGCAGTCCTCTACGGTTCCGCCAACTAATCTCTTCCAATCTTCATGGAGATGAATCAACCGGGGAAATAATTCACTGGAATCTGAATCCATAACCAGGCCTGGACGAATAAATAGAATGGTTGGCCAAAGTTGGTTGGAGTGATTGACGATGGGGTTTTGTTTGGGATCGACCGGTTGGACGAAAGACAGCTGCTCAAATATTTCAACCTGAGGATCAATTCGGCGACCCAGTCGCAAGTGGTTTACCACATTCTTGATGGTGTCCTGTCATTTTTATGACATCATAGAGTTCGCGATACTTGGTTAAACGGTTGCTATTTTCTCGAGGGTCTCTTTCGCATCAATTTTTCACTGGTAGTAAACGACGGAATGACATCACTGAGCTGGCTGGACGAATAGCCTCCATTAGGGTCATATGAAACTCGAGCTTCTCTGGTCCTCTAGCCACTCCAAGAAGTTGTGTGGAACTGTTAATTCGCCAGTACATTCCCCAATGAACACATGAGCAAAGTCTAGTAGCACTAGCAGGCAGCTTCATCGTGTCGAAATTCTATAGATCTACGCTGCACATGGGGGCACTCGGAAAAAATCAAGTATCTTCTCCATTGGAACTGGACAACTGAATATGGAGTCCTTCATTAGAACTGGACTGGAAGTGGCAGTTTTGCTTACATTGTATCGAGATTTATTTGCATCCAATTGCACTTCACTGCCTAGTTTGCACTCGTAAAAATTCAATTCTTCTTGCATGACTTTCTTTCACGACGATGTACCGTTGCAACGGAGCTAGGAAAATAGCCGCACATTCGGCGCCGAAAAAGCCCCGTGTATGCAGCACCTGGTCGTATGATTGGGCACTTTTGGCTTTAAGGGGGGTAAGGTATTTTTTTGGTGTATTTTTTGTTGTGTCTTGTTGTGTGGCCCATGAATGCTTTATGGGCCTGGCATCGATGATTCTGTGTAAGTACATGAAAAGAACACTCGTTTATTGATGTTTGATTGTCGATTTCCTGGTGTAGAAGTCTTTGAAACTTGAAAACGCGTTTTTCTCACACTTAGCATTTTCAAAGTCGGTGAACTCTCTAGCTCAAAATCTACTGCAACGATCCTCGTGAAATTTTACACACTCTTTCTACCCATAAATTACGAGGTAACGCTGTTGAGTTTTTTTATTTTAAGTAATTTTAATTTTCTTTACAATAACAAAATTTCCGATTTTTTAAATGAAAGATCGATATTTTGACTTCTAAGTGTAACCAAAAATTGAAAAATCAATTAAAAAACCCGACCACGTTGCCTTGAGGAACTTATCAACTGATGAAATCTTTTTGGTTTTTTTTTATTTCAGATGATCCAGTGATGAGTTATGCGGTTCACCGCAATGTAACTTTCTTTTTAGGCGTCTGCAAAGATTTGCTGTCAATGGCTTATTTCTGCATAATTATTAATGAAAATTTTACAGAATACTCTTCAAATATGCTTTTTTTATATACTAACTACATAAATAAAGATATATTAACTGTGTCGTCAAAAAAAATTATCGTAAATATGCTTTGTTTATAGCGAATTAACCTCCCCCCCCTAACTTTTGGCCGTCTCTCTTTCGATCGCAAGTGGATGGCAGCTCACACCAAGCCTGTGCGAATGCCGTAGGAAGCGAATGGTTGATCCGATATCGCATCAGTTACGCGGGGGAAGGCGCGTCGCGTGTGTAACGACGAAATTAATCGATGCATCGGTACTTCGATTAATGGCCGCGCAAGCTCAATCGTCCGTACATAATTCTTGGGCATTAGGGACTAGGCCGATACACGCGGAATCGACAAGCCGATTACAGCTGCGACTCGCGATATCTACGGAAAGCACCGAGGCTCGTACTAACCTCGGGGTATCCGTAATAATTCACACCTTACCCTCGCACAGTAGGAGAAAAGCCCAAAAACCTGGCCAAAACCTCAAATGACCTTTGACGGGAATGAAAATTGGCTTACAGGGGTTTTCAAGGTCGCTGATTACGAATCTGAAAGCCAAATTATCGTAAACAAAATGGCCGATCCAATATGGCTGACATGAATGTTAAAAAGTTGCCAGATGTCGACAAAAATTGGTATTTACGGGTTTTCAAGGTCGCTGATTACGAATCCGCAAGCCAAATTATCGTAAAAAAAATGGCCGATCCAATATGGCCGACATGAACGTTAAAAAGTTACCAGATGTTGACAAAAATTGGTATATACGGGTTTTCAAGGTCGCTGATTACCAATCCGATATCTATTGTTTATAACTTGCAACAAAGAGCTTACAGCAAATTGTTATAAACAAAATGGCCGAGTATCCTGCTAAATAGATAAATTAATATATTTAAAAAAATCATCATAATAAAATAAACGTGAACAGTGTATTCTACGCAATTATTATTTTTATTTCCAAAATACATACGGAACGTTTCAAAAATAGAAAATTTTATTCTTAATCAAAATCGTAATCGGAGTCGGAGTCGGAGTCAGAATCATTATCCGAGTTTGTATCTATTACAACTCCCGGCACGGCTTCAATCTCGGCGCAAAATTCGTCTCTATATATATATATATATTCAAATATTTTATTTGAATGTTATAACATTTCATTCATATTTAAGAAATTTTTATGTGGTTGATTTTAATATGTATATATATATATATGCATACGTATATATCATAATTAAATCACAGAAAATTTATATATATATATATATATATACACATACATATATATTAAAATAATTTATTTCAAGCGTATAACAGCCGTCTTGTCCGTTATGATGCTACTTCACCCATTCTCAGGTAGAGGCGCAGAGGCTGCTCAATAGTGCCGCGTGCACGCTCGGCTACCGCACGATGCGAAAAAAATCATAACGGACAAGACGCACGTTTTCCGCAGGTAACTCTTGTAAATTTCGAAAGCTTATACATTAAACTAAAGGCCGAGACTAGGAGCTTTGCAAAATGTGACAAAATATATAACTTTTCGGACCGTTGAAAATATAAGTTTTCAAAATTATTCAATTTTATTTATGCCGAAGGCTATACTACATTTCAATCATTTATACATAAACTTTAGATTCAACCGATGTAAAAACATGTTCTACATACCTCCAGAAGTCGTATCCATGTTGCAGAATTGAAATTAAACCCATCACTTTAAAGTTATGGGTTTTTGAAGTCAGCGTTATTTTCGTCTGTTCAGCGCGTGACACGTACACTCTTCACGAACACTAACTGCCAACTGACGCTGCGGCGCAGGTATACACTTAAAGGGCTTTCCCTTCCACAATAGAATGCAGTTACTAGTCCTCTACCTGAATGACTACTCAACTGATCCTATTTCGAAAATTTATTTTTTGGGGTTTTGGCCAGGTTTTTGGGCTTTTCTCCTACTGTGCCTCGCTACAATAGTGTCTGCTTCGAATGCAACATTCGTTGCGTACCGAAAATTAAGGGGAGGTACCTGAGTAAACAGCGAGAAAAAACAGGTAAACTTCGGGAATTTTAATTTCAAAAAGTAATGTTTCGATTGGATCCGGGTTTTTTAAATTGGAAAATATGTACATTGAGGTATGTTTAGGAATTTTTTAAAATAAATTCGTTGACTGGAAGCGATTCAAACGCGATTATCTCGAAACATAGTATTCAAAGTCAGTGCCAGATGGATCTTGAAAACGGCTTGTTCGATTTTGTCCAAATTTGGATACAATATTCTTCGATAGTTTTGCTCGTTCGCCACGTAGGATTTTTTTGAAATTTTCATTTTTGACGGAATTGCGACCGTTTTAATTTAACATTCGTTTTTCGTTCGCAATTTCCGACGATTTCGGATTGCATACGCATTGCATAAAAAAGCAATGGTTCAATCATATGAAAAACCCCTACGTGGCGAACGAGAAAAACTATCGAAGAATATTGTATCCAAATTTGGACAAAATCGGCCAAGCCGTTTTCGAGATACATCTGGCACCGACTTTGAAAACTATGTTTCGAGATAATCGCGTTTGAATCGCTCCAAGTCAACGAATTTATTTTTAAAAATTCCTAAACATACCTCAATATACATGTTTTCCAATAAAAAAACGCGGATCCAATCGAAAAATCATTTTTGAGATAAAAATTCCCGAAGTTTATCTGTTTTTCTCGCCGTTTACTCAGGTACCTCCCCTTAACCGCGGCGAAACGTTGAAAAAACAAGTTTGTCGAATTCAACACTCCGCGTTGTCCATAAGGACGCAGAATCAAAGTCCGTCATTTCTGGCTGTGGAATAAATTCTTTTAGTCATAATTAAGGAGGTTGGAGCGATCCAGTTGCCCAAAACCAGTACCCAAAGAAATGAATATTACGTGCAGGATAATGTGCGGAATAATATTACGGATAACCGTCAGGTTACCGATTTGATTAATGAGAATGTATGCAAAATATGCGACGAGCTCACGAAAAAGTGGGTCTTGTCGAGATGTATGTATTGAAATGTGGCAACTTAGTAACTGTGGAGCCGTTCAATGATCTTGAACGACTTTGACCCCCGAATGTTTTTTATGAGGCTTGAGGTACTCCACAAGATGGTTAAAAATGTAATATTCCATTTAAAAAAGTAGAGGGGACCTTCACTGTGCGTCAGCGCCTCTACCGGAATAAAAAGAATTGGTCGTATTTGATGGTCCCCTTCACACCGTACAACTTTTGCCTGGAACATTTTTTTGTGACGTCGATAATTACCGAATTATTTCGGGTGGCAGAACAATTTTTTGGGGGATTGGGAGGGGGTCGTTTGCTAGTTTTTTCACCCTAAGACCCTATGTCCTAAATACCACGGTAATTGTGAGACGATTTTTTATTGTTTCTCAACTCGAAATTTCGCCTTCAAAACGTCAACTTTTTAATTTGTGGTTGCAATAGCCTGAAATAACTTTTGTTGTGTTCTGCAATGTATTTTTTTTAACTAAATTATTGTTTGATACAATTGGTTTCAGGAAAATGATTCATGAGCTTCCAAAATTCTTAAAAATGCGTAAATGAATGAAAAATGTCAACTTCTAAATTCATTATAAAAAAAATAAAGGCTTGAAGCTCAAGAGTAGTTTTCTTGAAACCAATTGCATCAAATGATGATTTATTTTTAATGAACTTACAATGCAGAATAAAACAAAAGTTATTTCGTGCTATGACAATCACAAACAAAAAAGTTATGACGATTCAAAGGCGAAATTTCGGGTAATTACAAAAAACAAACGAAAAAAGAAACAAAAATTAGCAAACGACACCCCCCCCCCAATCCCCAAAAAATGTGTCGGTCCATGCACCAAACACCCTGTATATATTTTTCCCCTTGCTTTTCCAATACGGTAGATACACGCGAGAGATGATGTTCCGAAGAACGATAGTGGGAGGGCCGGACATGGTTGTAACTTCTACGATGGAATGCTGGCCAGAATTGCGCGCATGCAGGGGTCCCCGAACGATGTACCTATCTCGAGTGGTGGAGTTGAAAGGATCCAAGGGGCGATTTGGTGCGCTCGTTCGCCACTCCTCAATCATCTCTCCTAGTTTCTCCGGTATGTCCATATCGACGAACGTTCTCAATAAATACCCGAATTTTTATCTGCACAATGCTCAATACTTGCGTGAGAAAAACATCTGTTACGTTTCGAAACCTTGAACCTTTCAAAAGCGTAGTCATCTTTAACGGTTCGAAGAAAAGTAACAAAATTCACGACTCGAATTCGAATTGAAGATGGATTTAGCATTATTATTATATTTAAAATATAAATTGACATTAATTAATAAGATATTAATAATTAATATAAAATATGAATTGATTAATAAAATGTATCAAAATTATAAATATAAAAATTATATACATGTACATTTTAGCAATTATGTGGTCGACAAAGAAATTGTATTCCACGTTTTTCTTAAACAAACTTTATAAAAAATAAAAAACTTTAGCAATATTTGATTGAATTGTATATTTTACATATAAATGTTGCTATGTTAGGGTCAATATAAAATATGTAGATCCAAATCCCCGGAAAACACAGAGAAAAAGCGAGGTGGGCAATCTCTTTCTTTATCTACTGTCTCTACAATATATTTATAAATATATAAATATAAATATGAATATAAATAAATAAATGTGTGTGTGTGTGCTTTTGTGTAATTGTTTTCATTATTATTACATTATATTGGGTATTATTATAAATGAAACTATTATTGCCGTAAATTTTTGTATGTAGTACGTATATATCAAAGATCATTAAAACGGTTTTATTCATGGTCAAATTTACATTTCACCATGAATAAAACCGTTTTAATAACCGTACGGGTAATTTAATATCACTCTAATGACGGCGTCAATCATTCTGGGCGGTCATGTTGTTGTTGCCCTCCTTCGCCACTCGCTAAATTGCTGTCAGTTGCCGGTGCTATGTTCAGCCCATGCGTACAATATCTGGAAGCTTCCGCCTCTGCGCAGTACACGTTGCACATGTTTGTAATGAAGAAAAAAAAGGAATTAGGACCATGTGCTGTCTGACGGGTTGCCCGTGAGCGACGCCTCGAAATTTCTCAACATTCGTCAACTAATGTTTTTCTGTAATGTCTATACTTTTTTCGAAATTGCTTTAAGTCTGTCTCAATGCTTTCATTCTTTGTTGATATATTTTATATTTATTTTATATTTATTTATGTATGTTGATTTTTCGTTGATTCTTCATTCGACCGATGTACTTGAGTGGTCGATTTTGTTGGTGTGAAAAATATAATTGCAGACTGAAAGATAAAAAAAGTATTTTTCGGACGAAGAGTGAAATACATTGATCGAATGCGAGGAGTTCATTAATGACCCAGAAGTTCAGGTGGATGAACCTTCATGGCGACGAAACTTATTTGGCAGAGGGCTACAACGGTATGGACAGTTTTTCGTAATTTTAATTGTATTGAATTAAAAGATATCGGTATACTTGTAACTAATTAACTATTAAAATTAATATAATTATAAGTCTGAGCAATTAGCTGATCCTTATACTTTCTACACATTTTAAACGGCCAGTGTAAGCTTGGTTCGTTTTCTTTTACGTTGATGCCGCTTCGGCATCATAAAAGTTCTTCACGGTCTTAAGGATATTTATAAAACGTGTGCCGCTTAGGCATAATCCTCCAAACCGTGAGATAAGCCGTTAAATCTCTCTGAAATACGCTTACTCTTTATCTCTCTGTGCCTTTCTTCGTCTCCATCCTTCTCGCTCTTTATTTCCATCTCTATCTCGTTGACGCAGCTTTCATCGTCGGGTCTGACGAGCCGAGGAATGATACGTTCCCATTGTTATGATTCAAGCAAAATGGGATAAAAATATGGATTAAATAGACTGGGAAAGAGATGGCGACGAAAACCAAGGAGGGGGAGAGAGAGAGAGAGAGAGAGAGAGAGAGAGAGAGAGAGAGAAGGGTAAGGAAGATGGTCTGAAAAGGAACGAGTCAGGAAAGTCGAGATAATGCCTTGTGATGTATCCAATGTGTCCAATAGATGATGAAGTAATGACAGCACAATTCACAAGCGATATTTAGTAGCTTATAAGCCCAATCTGACAACCAACATCACTTCGCTGTGTGAACTTGACGATTTTCATGATTTTTGTTTAGGAAACATTTCTTCACCATTTTTGAGACTTGGCGTATGTTTTACTACTACTTTTGGCTATTCCATGGCATTCTTTAAATGAATCTTAAAAATGGCGTAGGTATGTCACGATCTTCTCTACTGCAATTTCAAAACTGGCGTGACGTATAGCTAAAAACCTGATCGACCAATTCTAATGAAATTGGTATAAATCTTTTCAACCTTATATTCTGAAACATGACCCTAAATAGTTTTGAAAGAAAAAAAAGCATTCTTTTATTGCAAAATATAGCCATTTTTCGGAAAATTCAATCTCTGTTTCAAACGTACGATTCAATCGATTTTCAACATTTTCCACTTTTTCTTGGTTCATATTCTGCGTATGAGTGTTGATAAAAGAAAAATCTTCGTTGGTTTTTTTTTAGATCAATCCCGCCGACGCTACGTGTCACGCCGTCTGACAACAGGACCCCTTTTTTTCGAAAACATTTTCAACCGTTAAAAAAATGTAAAAAAATATAAATAAACGTTCAAAAATTTATTTTTCGTTCTTCACGAGTGCTTTAATTTGGCATAAAAACATCAGACTGATTAGCGTATTTTAAGCATCGAAAAAAAAATCCCGAAAATCAGCTATTTTTCGACCCGTTGTACACTGTGATGATCCCTCAAATTTGTTCCTATTATGAATAAAGCGCACGGACAATCGGGAAGGGAGCTTGCAAAACCTTTTTTTTCCATTTTTCCGCGACTATGGTTGTTTTCCTCACACTGGGGCCCATAAAAAAGCAAAGCATCGGAAATCAATAAAATAGCGAATTGCCCTGGGATCGATAGCTCTCCGGCGCCTTAATGATCGGGTTTGCATATAGACTTGCACTACACTTCCGGTCCCCAGTGTGCACTACGGCAATACCAGCGCGCGGGGGTCCGAAGCCTCGGACCCCCTCGACTCAGTCTTTGTCGGTCCCGTATATGTATACACGTAGCGTGAAGTACGCTCGAGAAAAAAAAAAGCCCATAAGCCTCAACGTTTCACTTGGGAAATTCTTCGGGATACGTCCTTCCGTTTTGCAGCGCTATCAAATACCGCATATACAGGGTGTTAGGAAGGTCGATGCAAAGCCTTAAGGGGGTGATAGGACACCTCGTTAGGAACATATCTAACCTAGGTTACCTTAGTCCAAAGTCTAAGGGTTTCGAGTTATCATGGTAAGTATGATTTTTTGGAAAATCTACCAAAATTAGGTACTAACTCGTTTATAATGTTCAAACAGACAATAATCGACAACTAAAAACTTATTTGCGTCTTAGCTTAATGTGTATTCAATCGACGAACACCAATACAATCATCTGTATTCGCACAACTAACTAAATGGGACGTGTTGAATAATTAAAAACTTGTCAAAAAATGAAAATACCTTTTATGAGAATGCTATTAAGGCGGCCCTCTAGTTTCTCGGGTCGAAAAAAATCGATTTTTTTTCTTCATAAATCACATCTACAACATGTGTAGAAAATGTGTGCCAAAGGATTTTTCGATATTCGAAGTGGTTCACAAGTTACGGCCCTGGAACGGAGCAGGTATACTTTCAAACGCGTTTTTCTCAAAACACCATTTTTCGAAACGGTGACCACGATATTTCAGAAATTACTGCACCGATCTTGTTCAAATTTATACAGCATCTTTAATATGTTATAAGCCAGCGATTGAACTAGGATTATCATGATTGCTTCGATAGTTTTTTTTGTACGAGCGAAAAACTTAAGAAAAAATGAGTAAAAAATAGAATGTAATTTTCAAAAGTGTATAAAAAAGTCAATTTTTGTAATTTAGAATTCACTCTAGTTCAATCGCTAGTCTTAAATATGAAGATTAAAATGCCGTTTGGTTTTTTGATTTCGGATAAGCAGAACAGACGCAATCTTGGTCACCGTCAAGCACCTCTTTTACTTGATGTCTTCCTGTCGGCCACTATAACGTTTATTCTATTATATATTTTGACTTCAAAACATTTGTAAAGCTTATTTAAATGTTAATAAAGATTATGCAAAAACAATGAGATTGATTGTTTCGATGCTTTGCCCGTAAAAAATTATTGAAAAAGCCGTAAAAAAACAGCCGAGAAACTAGAGGACCGCGTTAAAAAAAAAATAGCATTCGCATAAGTGATCAACGAGTTGGTACCTAATTTTGGGAAATTTTCCAAAAATCATACTTACCATCATAACTCGAAATCATCAGACTTTGGACTAAGGTAACCTAGGTTAGATATGTTCCTAACGAGGTGACCTATCACCCCCTTAAGGCTCTCTACCGACCTTCCTAACACCCTGTATATTTATATATATAATATGTGTGTGTGTGTGTATGTAACTTTCGTTCAATGGCTCCTGGAGAGACGGAGGTAAAATTCACTGCGATTTACGCGAGCCCCGGGCCGGCATCGCAACCAACTCGTCGAACGGTCCCTCGGCAATCACACGCGTGCTGAATATTCCGAGCCAATCTATAAGCTCCTATGCCGCATGACAAGCAGCCACGCGATACTTCGCAAACCAAACCAACCACCACGACTTTTACCGCTATCTCTCTCGCTCCATCTCTCTCGAGGATTCTCGCCCATTAACGAATTTTCCGCGTTTTCGCATGCTCGTATGGGTGCACCAATTTGGCCCTTCGTATTGCCAAATTTCACGGGGTCGAAGTTTGCATCGTTGGAACGCAACGAAATTTCTTTTCAATTTCTTATTTTCATTATTTTACAAAATTAAATTGTGCGTGTTTGCTCTAAATTGATAAATAAGAATCTTAAAAAAATGTTCGCTTGATTTTTGTAGCTAAAATCTGTCAAAGGACGTTTGGGAAATTGGAAGAAGAAAAAACATTTTCGTTCCATTTCGACTATGCAAATTTCAAAATGTCATCAAATTTCGGTATAGTGTGCACGATTGATTTTTTTCAACGGAGAATAGCAAAATAAAAAAAAATTGAAAAACAAAATTCGCGAAGGGATTGTGCTACTGTGAAAATGACGAACACGAAGGTAAGCTTATGATCACAACGATAGAATTGCTGGTTAAACTTCAAACGCGTTTTTCTCGAAACGATGTTATTCAAGACGGTGTACACGATTTCTCGAAATCTTATGAACAGATTGACTGGAAATTTGGCGCACTTGTTCAGTGTAATAGTAGTTTAGTCTTGACGGACGTTTTTCTTCTTCGCATTTTTTTTCTTTGGGCATCAACAATGATGATGTCATTTTCCGCGGAGAAACGAAAAAAAAATCAAATTTTAATTTTTCTTGATGATTAAAACCCCGTAATAAAGAAAAGCTCGGTCAAGTCTCAGGCAATTGTATCTTTTTTGAGAAAAAAAAAACCTTTTTTTCTCTGATTAGCCGGGTGGTCAAAATCAAGTACACAAGTTGATTAATATACATGCAAATAAGTGTTCAAACGATTTTTCAATCAACTTACTTATTCTTTCAAAATTAATTATTTTAAATAACCCTGATTTTCGGGTCGCCACAGTAGCCTAAGCCCTCAACTCGATCGTACTCGATTTTCCTTCATTTTCAAGGGTTTGGCTTGTGGCAAAATATGCTGCAACGATAAGTCCAACTTTGTGTGGCTTCATTCCAAAAAATAGGAAAGCTAGCATTGTGAATTTACAAATTAAGATATTCTATTACAATTGTAACATAGTAGGAAATGTAAATTCACATCGTACATCCTC
Source organism: Ophion slaviceki (assembly GCA_944452715.1). NCBI lineage: Eukaryota > Metazoa > Arthropoda > Insecta > Hymenoptera > Ichneumonidae > Ophion > Ophion slaviceki. The sequence goes on along the minus strand of OX101794.1, from coordinate 27,985,119 downwards.
TTATTTATTTCAAATTGAAGACCCTATTTTTTTTACGTCCAAATAAATTATAATGTTATATAATTTTATAAATATATTATAATTTTTGTAATATATTTGTAATCTAAGTTGTAATATAATTGTTAAATTAATAACAAGGTTAGAATTGGGTGGGGAGAGACATGTTTTAACCGATCACAAGCATGCCCCCTTTCTCTACTATAATACAGTAGCAGTGGAGTGAGGCTAGTTTTGTGTAATATCCAGCTACTCACAAGGAACATCACTTAAGTGTCCGCCTTCATTTTTGTTGAAACTCATATATGTGATAAAGCATTGAAGACTATTAAAAACATATTTTTTTTTATCGGCGGAAACACGTTTTAAGGGGGAAACGACCCCTCAAATAAAGACGTGTCACCCCTTAAATCAATTTTAAGAAATTATTCTATAGTGGATTTTTCATCGCTTTACATTAGAAGAATTTTGGTTTTTGTTTCATTCAGATTGGTGGACTGCTTCTGAGTGAAACTGCAAAACCACCCCCCGACACGCCTTTTTTTGAGGGGTGCTTCCCCACCATAAAACCGGTTTTCCGCAGATTAAAAAATACATGTATAATAGTTTCCAATGCTTTATCACATATATGAGTTTCAACAAAATCGACGGCGGACACTTAACAATTATCTGACGATTTTTAGGCAAATTTTTCACTTTCAAAAAAGATCGTCAGATAATTGTTAATAACAAAAAAACTCTGCACTACTTTTTGAATCCACATTTTACAGAAATGTTGCGTGAAATGTTGATTTATTTTTGTAAATGCGTGCCATTTTATTAAACTTGCATTTCCTTCACTTTAATTACCATCACACAGAAACTATACATGTTCTAACTGAAAAAAATGTTTGAACTTTTTTGCAAATCAAAGTCTACGGGAAGCTAGACTGCACGCCGATTCGCAACTCCTGCGGCGACCTTGCTGTAACACTCTGCCACAGCTTTGTCATTTTGATGATGAATTAATTTTAAAAAATTGTTCTGGATACTTAAATATACTGTTGAAGTATACCTAAAGTTTTTTAATTGTAGAATAATTATTCCTTAGTTTAAAAAATCTCTCAATATTGCTAATTTTTTTCCTGTCGAAATGTATATCCCTCCTTAAAACCACTTTCAATGCTAATATTTTCAATGGTAAAGAGGGAAGAAACGCACACGCCGTGAGGAGAAAAATATAGTCTATGTTCTCGAGACTGTTGCAGTGGAGCGTGACTATCCCACAAGCTATACCGGAGGCGGCAAAAAGATTTCCGCAAGTTGTAGAACAACCGGTACAGTTATTTAGTTGCATCGTCTCTCCTCTCCCTTCTTCGTGATCTTCATCCCCGGTAATACCTAAAGTAAGTCGGACGGTAAAAAAGCAGTACCGTTATGTCGATACGTGTTATTTTCTTCTCTGCATTCTCTCTCTCTCTCTCTCTCTCTCTCTCTCTCTCTCTCTCTCTCTCTCTCTCTCTCTCTCTCTCTCTCTCTCTCTCTCTCTCTCTCTCTCTGCGCTCCCAGTGTCCAATCGCTGTACACTTTTTCCGCAGCGCGTTTTCTGCATTTTGACGGTCATTTTTCGACCACTGTAGGGGGGACATTACAAGGGGCAATTGGGGAGACAGGGCAATACATGGAGTCGAAGCGGTCGCGTAAACTCCTCGCTCGCGGGCTGCTCCTGGCCGCTCTGGAAGTGACCTGGATCAGGCCTCAAGGGTCGTTGATCTCAGCTGGGTCATGCTGTGATACCTATGCCGTGTCCGTTAACCTTTTCACTTGATTATTAACCCGCATTAACATAATACGAAAATATAACATCGTATAATATTTCTTTCCAGGAGAGCTCACATGCACGGTGGTCATTCAATTGTACACCTATTTCGTTATTGATTTTGTACTTTCGAACGGTGACGGACCGCTTTTTGCTCTTTGGCTCTTTAGACGCTGTCTCAGTGGGGTTTATTCTTATTAATAATAACACTGGATTGCATATAGTTATATGAGGGTTGATTATGTAATAATGTGTATACTATAATAGAGAACTTTATTAATAAAAAAACTTTCATTTATGATAATGAATAAAGTTCATTGATAATAATAATATGAGTATATACGGACAATGGGTAGAAAAAGTAATTGTCTGCATCGCTTTTTTCTGTTTGTCGTTTGACAAATTCCAGTAACATATATTATTTATATTGAAAAATAGTTTCAAGGCGGTATAGTTGTCTAGAGCGCTGTTGCAGTTTTCTTTCTGAAATTTTTGGCACATGATTATCGATTTTTCAAGAATATATACCGATTTAAAGAAAGTTAAAAAAAAGTATTTTTGTACGTTTGTTTACAACGGTTCGCGGAAAACGCCCCAATCGGCGATCGGAGTTGTGGACGTTGCACGAATTCGAAAAAAAATCAAACATATACTTAATCTTTATGAGTGTTGTCATGTTTGCTACTGAAATCAGCAAACAAATATTTTTACAACATGGCAGCATGGTAAACTTTGATTATTAATTTATCCTATTCTTCTGACCATTCTACGAGTCATAAAAAATATATATATATGCATATTCTGCTCAATTCTACTCAATTCTACTCAATTCTGCTACCACTGTTGGAAAATAGTTTACTGACGGTGTATACCGAATTTAAGCTCAATAAGTTTCCAGCAAAAATGGTCTAAAGGTCTCAGGAAAATAAAATAAAATTTTAAAAATCCTTTATTTCGAAAATTCTGGACAACAATATTGTCTTAATATTTCTAATTATATATATATATATATATGAGTAAGGTTCCGATCCCCTCGATCGAGCTGAAGTTTTGCACAAACCTTCCTTTTAATATTTAAAGATAACCCCTAAAAGGACTTTTGGCGAGGCGGAATAGTTTTTCGGTTTGGGTTTGTTTGGACAAAACGGAGAGCGCGATAATATATATAGGTATGTACGGAGACGCAGCAGATACACATATATAGTCGGCGCGCGTTGAAAAAAACTTACAAATTAAATATCTCGAAAACTATTGCGACTCGCTAGAAATGCCTCTAGGCGTTGTCTTAAAATATTAAAAGGGGGTTTTATTAAAAATGTCAGCTCTATCGGAGGGAGGGTTCGAAACCTTATCCGTTATAATGCAGTCTTTCCTTGTCCTCGTTTCAGTTATTCCTACTTTAGAAAAAGTACTTTTTATTACATAATCCCTTAAAATTGTAAATTTTGCGATATATACATGTATATACCTTCGGTCTAGCTACGCGGTTTTTCGACCTGGTGGTCGTTTTTGGGATCACAAATTGGATTTTCTATTCATGACAATGAGGTGGTGCCTCGTGCAATTTGTCTCGTATTAGTCTCGTTCAGAGACCGTAGAATTTGACTGCTCGAATGTGTGCTTAATGAATGCAATTCGAGACTTTTGATGCTAGAACGGTACTTTGTAGATCGCATTTAAATGTATTCCGAGCATGTTGGCCTCTTCCGGTGACCAGGATTGCGATGCAGGAAGCACATTTTCCGTATATCTTTCTGGCGGAGTTTCTCTCTCTCTCTCTCTGTCTCTCCCTCTCTGTCTCTCTCTCTCTTTTTCGATGGAAAGTGGTCCGTTCGAAGGCAAGCCCGCAAACCACGCGACAAGTCCTAATCGAAACATGTCTCTCTTCTAGATCCCCGAAAGAAGTTGGTGTCACTCGTGGGCAACTCTCTTTTTACTGGCGTCTTCCCTATATTGGTCCAAGGCTCGCAATACGTGCCTCGGTTCGGAGTTCACCTTCGGGAAAACTCTTCCATCGCATACGCTGGAGTCACGACACGATACGAATATAAATAGCACAAACACGATATGGAGAAAGTGAGAGAGAGAGCGAGAGAGAGAGAGAGAGAGAGAGAGAGAGAGAGAGAGAGAGAGAGAAGGTTTGTATCGATGGAAAACCACCACCGATTTTTCTATATTTATCGCTCCGGACTCTGCAATTGGCAAATCGCTTTTTCAGACGCGCTGCGGAAATCGAATTTTTATGTATAATTCAACAGGGCTCTTTCCACTGCGCGCTTACTTCACGAAGTAACGTTAAACGCTCTTATTTTGGTCCTCTTTCAAATTATTCTGGCTTCATTGATACTGTTTGCTGTAGAAATGCGCTGAAATTAGCTGAGTTGAGGTAAAATTGTAAACGCTGGCAGTTTGCGAGTCGATGCATTATTGCCGCAAATATATTTTTCAATTTGGAGAATGGAGGAGAGCTCGCTGTAGGTAATGCAGTTCTGTTCGATTTTTCACACTGTTGAAAACATTTATTTGATTAAGTGGGATCTATTTGGGTGGAATAATTTTTTTTCGTTGTCTCACGGTCTACTGTGATTCTATGTTTGTCTCAACAGTTGTCTTTTTCTTTGTTTCGAGCATGTCTTGAGGGGCCGGGTTGAAATTCCGAACTTTGAATGATCGGAACGCTCAAAACTCGGAAAGAATACTACCCCGAAAGATCAGAACTTCGAAAGAATTTTACACGAAAGACCAGAACTCCGAAAATCTGAACACCGTCAAAATAATTCGGCTATGGAGGTTTTAAAAGTTTCAAGATTTTCAATAAATCGATTGATTATTTCAAGATTTTTTTTTAAGAGGTGATTTTACGTGAATTTTGAAATTTGTCTAGACAATTTTATACGTTCTACATAATTTACAGTCAACTGTGTAGACTTTCGCTGGCATAATCTTGACGAACCTTGTAATTTCGGAACATTAAAATTAGGAATTTCAAACCGTCGGCGCATTCAAAGTTCGGAATTTCAATCCGGCCCTCATGTCAAGATCATGCCAGCGAAAGTCTGCACGGTTGACTGTAAATGATGTAGAACGTATAACATTGTCTAGACAAATTTCAAAATCAACGCTAAATCACTTCTTAATAAAAAAAAATCTTGAAATAATTCGTGGATTTATTGAAAATGTTGAAACTTTTAAAACTTCCATAGCCGAATTATTTTGACGGTGTTAAGATTTTCGGAGTTTTGGTCTTCCGTGTATAATTCTTTCGGAGTTTTAATCTTTCGGGGTACTATTCTTTCGGAGTCTTGAGCGATCTGACCATTCAAAGTTCGGAATTTCAACCCGGGCCCATCTTGAATTTCGGAGCATTAAAAGTTCGGAATTTCAAACCTTTCTTGATGTTCGAAAATGGGGGAATTTGGCGTTACGCAATTGGCGTACGCCCCCTAGGTTTGACGGTAACCCCGTCAATTTGAATATAATGTTATTTCCAGCCAATGAACATTGTATTTGAATTACTAGTATTTTCATTCGCAACCAGCAAATTAACCATTTTTTCTCATATACAATGCACATTTGTCAGTGTTGTTGACGATCATCAATGGTGAAAAATTGTTACGAAATATTTTATTTTACCACCATTGCGATACATACGTGTGGATGTTCCTCTTGCGTAGGTATCACGAGATGTGTAATTCCCACGTGTTTTAAAATATACTTGGCCCATCACGAGTAACAGTGTCGAACATTCATGTTACGTCGATACGATTCGCGGGCTCGATTATATGCTTGCGCGGAGTGCAAGCGGCTCGCGGGAGAAGCCTCCGGCCCTGCGCCACACCGCGGCCACAGAACGTACTACTACGGCTATTACGTTCGTAGTTCAAATGAAAATATCTAAATAGACCCGTTCAGCCTATACGACTGAATACTTGCTTGAGTAAACAATACCAAATACCAAAACTATTTCAAGCATATACATTTTTCATTATTCACCGATTAAAAATAGATTTTGATTCAAATAAACAAATATCTTTTTAACAAATCTCAGGAATAATAGAATCAAATAAAAACATCGATATTTCGAAAATGATAGTTAAGGCGTTACCCCCACTTGTAGCGCAAAAAGGCCTTTTTCATGATTTTTTAAAAGAAAACTACAAAACTTTTTTAATTGATCAATATACCATCTTAAAGAACACATCTTGAAGAACGTTCAGTAATTTTTTTATTCAAAAATATTACATTGTTCAGTGGCAAATGGCCGTCAATGAAATAATGTTTTTATATACACGGTTTGCGGTGACCAACATTGCGGCGAAGTGGATCATCTGAAAAAAAAAAATGCGGATGGATTTAGTCAAATATAAGTATAAACTAGTCTTTAATCGAAGGATTTTAAAAAATATTCATTTGTCACAAAATGGCGGACAGTCAAAGTTAATGGTTCGATTTTAACGAAAAAAAAACGGCCGTTTTTTGGCTAAAAACGGCCATTTTTTCGAAAAAAAAATCGAACGATTGAAGACTACATTTTTATGTATTAAATAAGCTTGCAAAATTTCAAGAAGATCGGTTCATTAGTGTTCGAGTAATCTTGGTCACCGATTTCAGAAATGCCATTTTGCGAAAAACGCGTTGAAAGTTTCAATTTCAGTTTACACGAAGAAAATATTTTTTTTTGTAAACTTACATAGAGTCATCTATTCCCGGATTCTTCATTCTAGGCCCGGATACTTATACTTCAAAAAATGCAATTAAAAAAAATCGATTTTTTTCAAAATCACAAGTGGGGGTAACCCCTTAATTCTATTTTTTACTTTAATTGATTTCAATGAATTTTTTTTATCATTGGAGACCTGGAAAATCCCGTATCCCAAAAATTCGTTAAATGTGAAACGAATATTTTCGGTTTTCGAAGTTTCGATATCCAGATACGCGGCTTGTATTTCTGCCGGTTCCGATGACGTCCCGGTCACCCATCCAAATATTGGCCCCCGATGCTCGTCATGATCGCATCGCCGCGCATTCACCTCACGTTCGTAACTGTCGCTTACATTCGCGAAGAAGGAAAAAGCGAGGTCTGCAAATTATATTCGTCGAGGAAAAGCGAAGGCTGGTCGAAGCGACCGGAAGTTGGGAATTTCGAGTGAGAAAAGTCTCGGGACTGATTCGAAGCTTCGAGAATAGTTTTCTCACTTTTGTCCGACGTTGAATCTTCGTTCGCGGGGTTGTTGGAACGATACAATTCGAGGCTCGAGGTGTTCCGCGACTTGCTGTTCTGCAAAGGACTTTTCGTGCCCTATCGCAAGTGCGCTTATCGTCCTGCAACTCGGCCCGATTCCTTGGCACGCGGTCAACCTATATCGAGGGCACTTGGGTCGGTGTGAAGATTTTTTTTCCGCTTCGCCCTCCTTATATTTCGTGTTCCTTTTATATCTTTCGTTAGACCAGACGGTAAGCTCTCCATTGGTAATATCCAGAGTCATGACTCGTTCTCGTCACGCAATAACACGTACACGTGTATAATGCCAGGATATTTATAGCGTAGAGAGAGAGGGGGGGGGGGCAGCGTACTCAAGAACCCGCAGGGCTATTACGCCAGCTCTATATCAGGGCGGAACCGGCTCACGTTCGACTTATACCGTGAAACGCCGCTTTAATGGCCTCGAATGGTCACGAAAATATTCCATAAGTTTTTTATTTTGGGGACTTGATAAAAATTGTGTAACCTGCGATCGACGTAAAACTCTTTTATTTTCTCTGGGTCCAGATACAACTATTGATGCGAAGTAGAAGATCGCCACGTAGGATATGAGTGCGAGAGGGATAGCTGAAATTTTCGAACAGATATTTCTCAGAGATGAATAATGCTTGGAGAAAAGAAAACCGTCGAGCTTTGCGTCAAGAAATTCCCCAGAGCCTGATGCTCTGATGTTTTAAGGGGCTATACGAGTGTGAACGCTGAAAATTTGGGTGATTTTCGGGAATTTTTTGGAAGAAAAGTACTCAATTAAATGTTTCGGAAAATTAAGAATGTGTTTGGCTATATTTGACCTATATTATATAATTTTTTCATAGAAAAATATTTAGATCTAAGCGACTTATGCGTTCCTCCACTACTGACATGTTTCCGGCCAATTAAGTAGCCCAAACCGAAAAAGGAAAAAATGTCGTTAAATTGGAAGGTATTTCCTGTACAATAACATGGGATTTTCGAAAAATATCAAAATCTAAAAAAATGGCGTAATTATGAAAAAAGTCTGTTTTCTTGCCTATAATATGGTTGTTTTTTTCAATGCCAAATCTTCAATTTTCATCCAATCAAAAATATCCCACGTCATTGTAGAGTAAATATATTCAAGAGTACTCAGTTCAAATTTAAAGTCAAGAGGATCATTGCTCTTTGAGTTACAATGTCAGCAAATTTAAAAAATCTCATTTCGAGAACAACGCGTTTAAAGATTTACCTATCGATTTTTGCAAGGTAAAATGATATTTGCCATAGAAACTGCTAATCAGCTATACCTGGCCCATACAATGGACCCTCTTCTTCCTCGAATAATGCCTGCTGCGAGGCTGAAGCTTTTCACACTGGTATAGCCCCTTAAGAAACACTCAACCATCTGTGAGAAAACAGGGTTGAACATTTTGTGAGGTTATGTTGACCTTGCACATTCCTTTAAAGTGAATCGGGTTTGTAAGGAGTTCAGTCTCTCCTCGATAATTATTAAGAGAAATACCTTCAGGTAATAAAGAATTTGATTTTTGTCTTTATTTTTTTTAATAGAAAGATTGCTTCTCCCTTTTTAAACTTGGGGTATGTTTTATTTCTACTTTTGGCTGTCACGTGGTATTTTTTATTATTAATCTTTAAAAGGGACGGAGGTATGACACGGTCTTCTAAACTGCATTTTCAACACTGCAAATTTAGTATAAATCTTTATAACCTTACTGTCTAAAACGCGACCCTAAATGTTTTTAAAAATTGAAGAAAAAGTTTCTTTTATTGCTAAATGTAGCAACTCTTTTCGCAAAATTCAATTTTTTTGTTCCGAAGCGTATCATTTCATCGATTTTTAACATTTCTCACTTTTTCTCACTTCATATTCTCCGTATGGGTGTTAAATCAACAAAAATCTTCGTTGATTTTTTTTTCAGATTAATCCCACCGGCGCTACGTGCCACGCCGTCTGACATCATCCGCCGCAACCTGTTTAGAAAACCGTGCTACCCAGGTAGAAAATCAAAAGGCTGACGATGGAAACAAGCTTGTGCGAGCCTTGTTTCACCGAGCCTGAGTGAGACAGACCTGGGCCAGGTTTCATTGCATCGTTCGGAGCAGCCTGGAACCAATACTGGCTGCTTAGCCTAAACTCAGGGTTATTTCAAGCTTTATTCAGCCGGTGAATTTAAGACTAAAAAATCAAGGCTGGATGCAGGCTTGTTTCAGGTTGTCATAAAATAAAATAAGTTTGAAATAATATTTTTTCTGTACTTTTATGAAAAAAAAAAAATTAGCAATAAATGCGAGAATATTTTGAAATTGTGTATCTGCAAAAAAAAATTACACTACTGACATTTTACTTCATCCTCTATCTTAATTTTCTAAATCAATTTGACGCAATAAACATTCTTTACAAATTTATTAAATTCACCCCAATGTAGAATATAGAAAACTAAAAACAGGCCTCATATAGCCTCGAGAAGAGTTAGGGATAAGCCTGGTCATAAATGCTCGTGAAGGCTTCACTAAGGCTCGTTTTGAGCCTTGTTGTTTCGTCGTTTCAGGCTTAGTACAGGCTTTTCTACCAGCCTTTGGTCAAGCCTGTGTGCAAGAGCCTGAAACCGCGTTATCATTCAGAGGTTCAGCTAGGCCTGAAATCAGACTGGTGCTCAGCCTGAATTAAAAAATGTGAGCCTTGTTTCAGAGCTTGACGAGCCCTTCATTCATCGTCAATTCCTACCTGGGTATACTTCCGCTATTTTTAAAGAGTAAAAAATAATACTGTGTAACAGCGAAAAGTAGCAATTAAATATATTCTAAGTCTCACAAATGGTGAAGAAATCTTTCCTTTAAAAAAAATCATGAAAATCGGCCTTTTTTCCTCGCCTAAAGGTATCTTCCCCCCCCCAATAGCAGTTGTACGTGGAAAAGGAGTTCAATAATAATATTCCGTGGCACTGGTACGAGTTCTGAATGTTATGCATGTTCATATGATGTGTGGATGCCTCCCACATTATTCCTTCGTATGTCCTTGGGGGTTTTTACGATCCCATCCTTACCCCTTTTTTACCCCACACTTGTCACTGCGTTATAGTCAGTTCATCAAGGATGTTTGTGACATCATTGCAGCATCCCTCTTCATGCGTCCGTTTACTCATATATATATGTGTAATAAATATGACACACACACACACACACACACACACACACGCACGCACGCACGCACGCACGCACGCACGCACGCACGCACGCACGCACGCACGCACGCACGCACGCACGCACGCACGCACGCACGCACGCACGCACGCACGCACGCACGCACGCACGCACGCACGCACGCACGCACGCACGCACGCACGCACGCACGCACGCACAGTGGGGCAGAATCCCAAAAAGCTGGCCAAAAGTCAAATTTTTGAGTTGTATATATTCGTCTATATATGTTCAGATCTTGTTTACTGATAGTCCTAGGACGAAATTCCGGACCGGGCAGGTTTATACCTGCTCTAGGGTCGCCTCGACATCAGTCGACATTCAGCCGCCGTTCGGTACGCATTAAACAAGCGTACGCGTCGAAAAATTCTTGCCTGTTTCGAAGTGCTGTGAAACGGACGAAACTGTCTCAATTTTAATTCTGCAAAATGGAAAAACTTTCTGAAGGTATGCAGAAAATATAATTATGCACAGTTATTGTTTATTTTATGTTTGAAATATCTAAATTTTGCAACAAGTAAACATAAAAAATTATACATTTTTTTTCGAAAATCGATTTTCTAAAGTAGTTTTAAAAATGTCTTCGCGAGTCTCGACCTTGTTTCAACAAGAAACTGATAGTGTACAGTACTAAATATAATATACTAAAAAACTGGCTGCTCAGGAGTGCTCAACGAATAGTTAGACTAATTTTTAGGGAGAAATACGTGGCGCGACATTAACGGATCACAGTGGGGCAGAATCCCAAAAAGCTGGCCAAAATTCGGAAAGTGTCCAAAATGATCTCCAATTCTCTTCTCGGGGGTTTTCGGGGTCGCTGAATACGAATCTGTTATCAGAATTACGATTTTCAAAATGGCGGACCCAAAATGGCGGACATAATTCAACCAATTAGTCAAATAATTCAGTAAAAAATACCCAATCATATTTCTTAAGGGTTTTTGGGATTGCTGATTACGAATTTGTTATAGGAATGTTAATTTTCAAAATAGCAGACGCGATATATATAACGATTCCACAAAAATTTTCAATTTTTAAATATTTTTTAATAGAAAATGTTTCATAATATTTTTAGGTTTAAATGAGTAGAAAATCTCTTGAGCCATGTTTTTATTTTTGAACAATTTCTTGAGTACAAAATTTGCAATAAATCAAATATCTGTTATTTACTTCTAGTAACAAAAATCTTGTATGTCATCTTCAATGTTGGAATCATTCGATTCGGATTCTGATGTTGACCCACTTGTATCCAAATCGGAATCGTTCCTTATCTCTTGTCTGGTAACTTCAGGTTGTTTTAACATTTCTATAGCTTCTTTATGTAAAGATTTCGCCGGTCTCTGGGGCAATTTCCTGATGCTTGAGAGAAATGGATCTGATGATACTAAGAGCCTATAGAAAATGTCTCTCATATTCGATTCTCGAGAGCATTTTCTTGAATGATGTAACCTGTAGTTCTTTATGTCCTTATTGCGTGACTCTTGGGCCTCTTCAGAAAGTTGTCCGATCGCGATCGGATAGAAATGTTAAAACAACCTGAAGTCACCAGACAAGAGATAAGGAACGATTCCGATTTGGATACAAGTGGGTCAACATCAGAATCCGAATCGAATGATTCCAACATTGAAGATGACATACAAGATTTTTGTTACTAGAAGTAAATAACAGATATTTGATTTATTGCAAATTTTGTACTCAAGAAATTGTTCAAAAATAAAAACGTGGCTCAAGAGATTTTCTACTCATTTAAATCTAAAAATATTATGAAACATTTTCTATTAAAAAATATTTAAAAATTGAAAATTTTTGTGGAATCGTCTATATATCGCGTCTGCTATTTTGAAAATTAACATTCCTATAACAAATTCGTAATCAGCGATCCCAAAAACCCTTAAGAAGTATGATTGGGTATTTTTTACTGAATTATTTGACTAATTGGTTGAATTATGTCTGCCATTTTGGGTCCGCCATTTTGAAAATCGTAATTCTGATAACAGATTCGTATTCAGCGACCCCGAAAACCCCCGAGAAGAGAATTGGAGATCATTTTGGACACTTTCCGAATTTTGGCCAGCTTTTTGGGATTCTGCCCCACTGTGGCACGCACGCACGCACGCACGCACGCACGCACGCACGCACGCACGCACGCACGCACGCACGCACGCACGCACGCACACACACACACACACACACACACATATATATATATATATATCATATCCTTATCCATGTATCCAGCAAAGGTGCACGGATCATGCATCTTGGGAAACTTTTGGGTGTCTTTCCCGGCCACAGCTTGCGCAGAAATATTCAACGATCCAACAGGAAGACAGACCGGGGGTCCTGAGTCAGGCAAACAGCACAAAAGACAGAGACAGGGAGACAGAGACGGGGGAGTATCCGAGAGAATGAAAGAAAGAGAGAGAGAGAATAAGAGAATGCGAAGAGCAAGCTGGCGCGCTCATGCATGGGCGTCGTCCGGCGACAGCAATGCACTGCGAGTCAGCAAGACTGCAACCGTTAGTCCACTGCAAACATCCATTTGTATACATTCATGCACACACACACTGGCGCGTGTGCGCGTAAGAGTATATAATAAAGGGCAGATGAGAGCATGACCGAGATGTGCAGTTTTGCGCGCAGCAGGAGATATCACGTCTCTCACTTTCTCTCGTTTCCCAGTTGCCCGCTCGTCTCTTCGCTAAGCCCGCGCGTTGATAAAGTGGTGGTGGTCCCTCGCGTGGAAGGTGCCGCAGTTATTATACGTACTGTGCACGAAACGTGCCCTCTCTCTTTGCAGTACGAAATTCGCACAACGCCGCTGTCTTCACACGCGTATATGGCATCATCCATGGAAAATCGACCAGCGGACGGTTCCGACATTTTCACACTTTTCATACTTTTTCGCTATTGCAACGATATTCTAAATAATAATAATGATAATGATGAAATAATATTATTATTATTATTATTGCGATGATTATTACTATTAATATCTGTATCCCTAAATTTATGTAATTAATATTGATTTATTATCGTTATTATCATTATTCCATTATTATTATTTTTTTCAATTTTTTTCCAACTCGTTGAGAAATTGGCAAAATGAAGAGACAAGAATTGTATTCGCAGTCTCTAATAGCCAGCATGGGTCAGAGAGACGAAGAAGAATTTATAGAAGAACAGAGAAATCAATTTTTAAAAATCGAAACGTCCGCCTCACGATATTCGTTGGAAATTTCGAAGCCCTATGAGAAATGTTGACGCGTGTATCTATGCGTACATCTGTATACGACGGGCTGAAATACTATGCGGTACAGATAGGCGAAATACGTATGTGTGATGGCTGCGCAATGTGGATCAGAGATTTCACCGACGCAAAAACTCGAATGCGGAGAACGAAGGAGTCTGCGGCTGAGCGACCAGCGCCACCGTTTACTGGTGAATCACGCTAGCGCCTCGGGACTTTAATCACACTTTGTTGTATGTACGTATGTACGGGCTGGGTGAAGTTGGTTTTTCGAATAATGGAATTTTCCTTGTGGAATTTTATCCGGTATACAAACCGCATGAGTGCTGCATTTCGTGGGAGTTTCTAGAACGACTCTGCGTAGGGAAAAAGTATATTTACTTGTATATAAGTGTGCAGTGTGTCCGCAAAATCGCGTGGAACCTTTACACGGTGGATTAACCGTAAAGTTTCGAGCCGAAAAGTCCTCATCCACTTTGCTCTGCGATGCAGCGTTGCCAAGATATTAATGGATGAACGGTGGCCAATCCGCGGCACCGGCAGGGCGATACGTACGAAGTGGAGGGGGGGCGCGCTCCGCCTCTTTTCGTATAGGATGCATCGCATTGGCTGTAATGAATTAATTGATATCTTGGCAATGGCAAATCGGAGAGACAAATGGATGAGGACTTTTCGACTCAGAATTTCGCGTACTTTCTATCATGCAAAGGCCTGGCGCGGTTTCTGGAGCATCCTGTATACACGTATGTGTATATACGTAACATCTGTGTATGTGCACAAGAGATTTGAAAAATGAAGAGCCAAAACCGAGTCGAGCGCTACGGCGAAGAGCCAAGATACAAAGTGGAGTAAAAGCAAGGGTATAAAATGGAAAAAAGATCGTGTCGCGTACGATCCTTTTAGTCCAACGAGAACAAGAGCTAGATAGAGGAAGGGAAAGAAAGATCATCGTATCGTAGTTTGTCGCGAATCTCACGTACACTCCTAATTCCCTACTCTTGAATCTCCTGACAGAAAAGCGTAAGACGCTTCTGCATTTCGATCTCGAAGACTAAGTGGAACACGCCAAGATCAAAGGGCCGGGCGAGTAATGAATTTCGAATTTTCATAACTTTCAAGCTCGACGTTTATCAATTTTCTCCAAAATTGCACCCTCCAGAATTTTTACAATCATCTCACGACACAAAGGTACAGAACAATGAATGAACGAGAGAGTCATTGTGACAAAATTTACGCAAAAAATAATAGAACAATTTTTTTCTTACTGTCATTTTATATCCGGCTGGCATTCGTTTAAATCTACATAATTTTGTCCCAGTATCGCAACTATACATTTTTACTCGGTTGAAAATGTCTAAAAACATTTTGATTTTGATTTCGTACGTCGCGTGTCGGGCGTTATCGTACCACCTTGGCATTTGAAAGAAAAAAAAAACAGAAGTGTGAGAGACTTCCGTGCTCGATTTCCAAAGCTTAATGAGCTATTCATTATTCTCGTTCAAGCGTTTCTGCTCTCTTGTACACTCATACGGTATTTCGACGCTTTTTTTTCATTTTCCCGTCCTTCCTCCGCGACCCTCATCCTCGCGCCCCTAGTTGTAAGGGATAATCGCTCTTCTCGGTTGAATAGAGGAATCTTGGATAAAATCCTCTCGCTCGGGGGGAAAGAAGGCAATTCAATAGGGTGTTAATAATCCTGGCTTGGAGTACCGAGTAGTCTGTGGCAATTTCTCACTTGTCTCATACTCGATCCACGGCGCTTTTTATTTTTCGTCGCTCCAATGATCGAAGCCTCGAAGGGAAGCTAGCGGTGAGATTATGTCCTTCAATCACATAACAAACGAGGGTGAATTCTTTGGATCTCTTTACTCCCTACCGGAAGTAAATTGTTTTCGTCGAGAAAAAAATGCGAAAAACGCGAGGACTCGATAAATTATATAATTGCTCGTTAATTATCGTTAATTATATAAGACTCGACGAATAATCTCGCCCATCTCGATCATGCTTTATAATTTTTGTTCTAAACGATAAAATGATTATCGAATTTTTATTTAACGATGAAAAGCACCATAATCTATATATAAAGTAAAAAATGTACAAAATTGATTCTCCATTCTTTTCAGACATCAATTTTTTTTCAGGCGCCATTCTGCATGGAATATTTTTTCAAGTCTCCCTCTTTTGTTTTACCGGCATTTTGACAATCTCCATTTTGTTCTCGGTGTTGCACTTTGATTCTAGGCACCCCCCAGCCTAGCTCGCGAACGTGACATGATACACGATACCGTTGAATAAATCCTAGCGGAAGATCACAGATGGGTGCCTCGCGAAAGCTTATACGGAAGCGAATATTAGATACGTGGAGATGTGCTGCTGCAGGAGCTCCTTTGGCGTGGTCGGATGACAGTAATACGTGGGAGTGATCCTGGATTTCCGATCACAGTTTCGTTCTCTCGCTCGTTCGTCGCTCTCAAAGCGTCATATACTTCCGGCTGCTGCAACTTGTACGCGGCACAGGCACACAGACGCACACAGATCCACACACGAGTTATTGCTCTCAATGTGTATGGGTTTTTCCGTCCGAAACTCATAATTCGTGGAATAATTAAGTATTTTTTCTTTTTCCTCTACACTGAGAAAAAAAAACGAATTGAATCAAAAAAATATATTGGTTGATGGCTGATCCAAATAAATGTGCTGTTGTGAAGTGCCACCGATATATGAGATTGTTACAATACCATAATTTATTGGAAAATGTGATTGATTTAAATAACATATTGTTTTATTTGAAAAAGCTCTTCTGTTCTCTCTCCGAATATTCTATCGAAATCATTCTATATACAATACGTAGATATATTGATGACATAATACAGCGGTTGCTACATGATTTTTTATTTCGTACAAAAATATAATCAATAGAATTACTTATTTCTTTACTGCATCGAAACGAATGTGCCGTGGGACGTTAGTTTTTCAATTTGTTTTAAATCCTAGATAAAAAGTGAGCATTAGAATGATCATCCACGATAATAGTGGAGAGAATATCAGATATCCAATGAAATATCCATCGAGAGAATATCAGATTCAACTGATAAGAACAGATACTACACTTTGATCTTAGCCACAGGCCAAGAAGCGATACTCTTTAGAGTGTCTCCGGCGTTTAAGTAGATTTTCGGTTCGCGCGACGCTTACGAGAAACGAGCGCGCGTGCGGCTTCTAGCGGTTACTCCGAGAACTACAGGTTTCCTCACACCTATAATTTCGATGGCGCTCGGCCATGATTTGGTTGAATTTTCTCAACCAAATGCGCAAGAAACATATTTTATTTTCGCATAATTTTTTAACCAATTCAGACATTTGCTTAATATTTTTCAATCAAAATGAAATATTAATTTTTTAACGAATAGTGTACTTGGAAATCAATATCGGATATGGTGAAAAAAATAAAATGACATATTTACTCAATAGAAATTTTATCTGAATCAAACGAGCGAAATTCAATTTTTCTTGTGTACTCGAATTAACAATATTCATGTTATGAATTGAAACGCTTTTTTTGTTCGATGCAGAAAATGCATTCAAAACTATATAATTTGTTCGCGATAGTTTTTTAGATAGTTTCAATAATATATTGTTTTCGGCTAAAAATATATCTTTTGAATGAAAAAAAACTTTTAATATTATCATGTTATTAAAGTCAATAGCGTTTTGTTTGGACTAGTAAATCCGACTATTTACACCAACAATTTTACAAATGAATCAACAAAATTTCATTCAATAACACTAATGTTATTGGATCCATAATTTTTTTTTCAGTATACTAGAAACCCGGTTTTTGTTTATCATTATTATTGTCTACAAGGTTTTATTAGCAAGTTTAGGCATCTAACCGGCACTATGAGGAACCTATGGAGATTGGTGTAATTTTACTTTTTTTTTTTTTTTTTTTTTTTAATATTAGACTTTATTGCTCCGGGCAACACACTTCCTCAGTTTGCACTGGGAAACATTCACCTACCCCCGGGGGTTAGGCTCGGTCTTAATCTAGACCGGAACAATAACGCTGGGCGACACTCGAGGATTCCGACACCACCTCGACTGCCGCCCAGTCAAAAAAACGCGCGAAAAGTCCAATTAATCGCTCTGCGATAGCCGCTCCCTCAAGCCAGAGGGTTAGCGGCTACCGCAGTCCACAATCGTGTTGCCGGAGTAAACGGAGGGACCCAAGTATGACCGCCTTCTGCATCCGACCTGCTAGCAACCGGACACCGGGTTTGCAAACCGGTATGCCAGCGAGGCCCGATACAAAAGACTCCTTCATCCCCCCTAGCGCGCCGATGATGAGGACAACGAGAGTTACCCTGAATCCTCGGTGCAAACGACGTAGCTCGGCCAGGAGAGGCTGATACTTGAGCCGTTTCTCCTCTTCCTTTCGCGACACGTTCACTTCGGCCGGGGCCGAGAACTCAATGACGTATATCGTCTTGTCGTCGAAATCGAAGAGGACAACATCAGGCTTAGTCGCTTGTAGCGGCCCGATGGTCGCGAATGAGAAGTTCCAATAAATCTTGCACCTCTCGCCCACGACAACGGACTCAATATCTCCTGGTAAATAAGGCGGCACGGGCTCCCGGTCTATCCCATAAGAGTGCCGTAGATGGTAGTACAACACTCTTAGGGCCGCGTTATGGCGATGGATATAGCCGGAGACTGCATATACTGGGCAAGCCGACAGTAGATGCATTAGTGTCTCCGGCGATTGTTTGCATGCACGACACAAAGTGGTCGGCAGAGGCTGACCCAAAACGCGGCTGCGATAGACCAGGGTGTTGATGACTCCGTCTTGGCAGGCGCAGATAAACCCTTCGGTCTCGGACATCAGTCCAGCTGACCTCAAGAAGGAAAAGGTCAGCTGGGTGGACAGCCCCTGTTCCTCGATGTGGTGAAAAAACACACCGTGCATGGGTCTGTCCACGTGCTGCCGAGTCAGGACAGTCTGCTCGGCAGCCCTGATTGCCCGCCGACGTCGGGACTTGGGCAACCGAGCGACGGAGTCTATTGGCAAGGCGCCACGCCGGCGCCGGCGGAACTCCAAGCCGAGGGTCTCTGCCGCACGATCTGCCGCCTTATAAAGAAAAGCACCCGCCCCATGAAGCTCATGCTGGTGCACAATCTCCAGGAGCGGGTCCGAGCTTGTTATCACATCGCTTGCTATTCCGAGGACCATGCGGTCATGAAGACACTCCAATCCCAAGAGCCCACGCCCGCCACTCTGACACAGCATATAAAGGCGCGGGGTGGAAGATCGAGGGTGCAGACTCCGTTGGATGTTCATTATTTTGCGTGTGCCGATGTCCAGCTGTTTAAGCTCGTCTCTGCGCCATTTGACGACGCCAAAGGAGTAGAGCAGGACCGGGACAGCGAGCATATTGGTGGCAGTGATCTTATTTTTCCCAGACAGATCTGATTTCCAGATCCGTCTGAGACGCCGCCTGTACTCGCTGCGGAGGGCCCCCTTGACACCCTCAGCGTCTTGAAGAGAGCGCTGATCGATGCCAAGGTACCGATAAGACCCCCCGGCGTCCAGGTGTTTGAAGACGCTCCCGTCCACCAGCCGGACATCAGCCGCGACACCCTCTGCTCTCCCTCTCCTGAGATGAAGAACAGCGCATTTGTCCAATCCGAAATCCATTCCCGCAGCCCGCGTGTACGTCGCTACGATGTTCAAGAGGAGCTTAAGCCCCGCCTCCCCGGGAGCGTATAGCTTGAGGTCATCCATATAAAATAAATGGGTGATCCCTCGCCCACGCTCCCCGGGGGGCCCCGCTTCGTACCCGCGTGCAGCCCGCAAGGCGATTGATAAGGGTAATAGCGAGATGCAAAACAGGAGGGGGCTGAGAGAATCTCCCTGGATAATCCCCCTCCTATACCCCGCCACTCCGGTCGACACGTTGCCTTCACTAGTCTTAACTGTGAAGCGTCTTCCAGAGCGGCATGAGCTGCTTAATGCATCTCACTATGTAAGGACTCACCGAAAGGCGTTCGAGTAGGTGTATAATCAGTTTGTGACTGACAGTGTCGAACGCCTTACGGTAGTCTATCCAAGCGACTGAGAGGTTACGCTTGTGCTGGACCGCGTCTTGCGTAATGCAGCGGTCCGCCAGCAGGTTCTCCTTACAACCTCCCAGTCCTCTCTTGGATCCCCTTTGTTCGTATATCTCCCGCCATGCAGGCTCGATCTCGTGCAGAACACGCTCATAAAGAATCTTTGTGAAGATCTTACAGAGCGCATTCAGACACGTTATCGGGCGGTAGTTCTCCGGATGCGACAAATCCCCTTTTTTGGGGAGTAGCACCGTCCTTCCCTCTGTCAGCCACGCAGGGATGGGCACCGTCCCATCGATGAACGACGAGAAGATGCGGGCCAGATGGATATGGGTGCACGTGAATTTCTTCCACCAGAAGATGTTAATCCCATCTGGTCCGGGAGCGGCGTGGTTCCTCATGCTACTCACCGCCTTCTCCACCTCTCCCCGCGTGACTGGAAGACAGTCGCCACGCTGACTCGGCTGTTGCCGGCAAAACGCGTCGAACCGCCCCAGAGTTGGAGTGCTTTCATCAAAATGACCCTCCCTGCTATACAGTTCTCCCCAAAACCGCTCCACCTGAACAGCTGTTGGCGCTGTGTCGGGGGCAGGCGTAGGTGGTTGGAACCAGCGGCCTGGGTCAGAACGAAAGAGGGCGTTGTCTAACGCCCGACCCAGCCGCCTCTCTAGGGATTGCTTCGCAACCCCCAGGTTCCGCACCTATTACTATTATTATTATTATTATTATTATTATTATTATACACATAACGTGATTAAGTCTCCTCATATACATAACCTGTTATTATTATTATTATATAGTCCAGGCATAGCAGATTGACGGTGAGATGAAATTTTTAGTATAAATCACATGCGCGAACTTTCAAACGCGTTTTTCTCGAAACACCATTTTTCGAAACGGTGACCACGATATTTCAGAAACTACTGCACCGATCTTGTTCAAATTTATACAGCATCTTTAATATGTTATAAGCCAGCGATTGAACTAGGATTATCATGATTGCTTCGATAGTTTTTTTTTGTACGAGCGAAAAACTTAAGAAAAAATGAGTAAAAAATAGAATGTAATTTTCAAAAGTGTATAAAACAGTCAATTTTTGTAATTTAGAATTCACTCTAGTTCAATTGCAAGTCTTAAATATGAAGATTAAAATGCCGTTTGGTTTTTTGATTTCAGATAAGCAGAACAGCCGCAATCTTGGTCACCGTCAAGCACCTCTTTTACTTGATGTCTTCCTGTCGGCCACTATAACGTTTATTCTATTATATATTTTGACTTCAAAAAATTTGTAAAGCTTATTTAAATGTTAATAAAGATTATGCAAAACAATGAGATTGATTACTTCGATGCTTTGCCCGTAAAAAATTATTGAAAAAGCCGTAAAAAAACAGCCGAAAAACTAGAGGACCCCGTTAAGTGATGTTCCTTGTCAGTACATTATGACAATTTCGTCATCAGTGTCATAATGTACTGAGTGATTTACATATTTCAAACATTTTTTCACTCTATTTCATGCGTAAAACTGCCATTCCGCGATGAGCGTAAGCATCTCCCTATGTCAAGGGGTCTTCTCACTTGAGACGCTGAAAAAAGGCTATCTTCGTGAATTTTTTATAGGTTTATATTATAGATATTGATATAAAAGTTGTTACACGTAATAAATACATTTGAAAAAAATGCATTTATTTAAGTCACTCTTTATAGACGAAAATGGTCGTTAAAAAAACGTCCTAAAAATTGTAGATCTGCGCTGATGATAAAATCTTGGAGATGTATCATTCGAAACAAAAAAAATCAAACGGGTTTAGATTCAGTATGTGAATGGCTACAGCGCATATCATACGATTTTTTATATATGCAACAATAACAACATGGCGGAAATTTTTCGAAAAAAAAACACAAAGTTATATTCTCCCTTAACAATAATGACAATTGTTATTATTTTCATTGTGACTTCTTTTGTTCACTGCTTTTGTGCGAATAATAATGATCATCAAGTCTGCGACTATTCCTTCTCCCATTATCGTTATTAATATGATGTGTTATTATTTAAGGTAAATAAAATTGAAATGTCAGGCTGACAGTTGCTCATTTTGGTTAGAAGGAGTACCCCATATTACGCATCGTTACAAGAGAAGTACGATCCTACGGTTTCACACACACCCACGCACACTCCTGGGATACGTACTATCAAGAGATTAATGCCTTCCACCTCCCTCCCGCCCTTGCACTCACCCGCCACTATGCTCCTCTTTACATGTGCATTAGCCATTGAACTGTGGTGCGTACAGTGGAGGCCGGTTAACGAAGCCAGATGGTGTATACAGTTTACCGGCGATAGAAGAGACGAAATGGCGGCAACGAGAAAGGAAAAGAGGGATAGGGTGCAAAAGAGACAGAGAGAGAGAGAGAGAGAGAGAAAGAGCGAGAGAAGAGAGACGGGGAGAGAAGTACAGCATCCACTGATTGTGGAGCCGCGGAATCAGCTATAGAGTAACCAGCAAGGGTACAGTCTTGTGCTTCTGGAAATGCTCGGATTCAACCAAACGGGCTAATTGACAGTACAACAGTCCGTCAATAAATTAAAGGGGGAATCCCTCTCTGGAAACTTCAAAAAAGCGTTTTTTTTTGCATATTGTTATAGCGTGAATTTTCGAGAATATTTCAAGACCAACCGAACTGCCCAAAAATCTTCAGAAAACACGAACAAAAAAAATAAAGCCAAATTAACAACAGTTCCGTGGGAGATGATCAAATAATTTGTTTACCCATTGTACATAATTGTTACTTCGTTGCGAGTTCTACAATATACGGAGAAAATTGTCAAATTAATCTAAAGTCGAAAAGTATTGCATCACTCACAAGAATATATCCAATATTGACGACAATGATGAGTGTGTGGTTGATACGGAATGGTCTAGGGAACACGAGTCGTTACAAAACTCCATTAAGGCCTTGGGCCACTCTAGAGGCAAATTTTTGGAAAGTGAAAAATTTGCTTCCATAGACAATGGAGTTTTTCAAGATATATTCAACATTTCAAGTGAATCGGTTGAAAATTGTTTGAGTTACGTTCCCGGCCAACTTAAAAAATGCAGTTTTGAGATAAACGCTGCACAGCCGCCATTTTGAAATTAATCGCTTAAAAAAAATTATCGTATACAGTCACCGATATGTATGATAAACACCCTTTTTTGTAATCTCGATTTATTTTGTAGTTTTTCTGAAAAAAAATCCCTAAAAAGCCTATTTTTTCGGCCTCTGGACTGGCCTTACCCCTTAAAAACGAGCACCGCGATAGCAGAAATATTTAATTTCGTGGTTTCTCCTATTTTTTCTTCCGCTCAACTGCAACGAAACCAGTGCAAGCTTGGATCTTTGGGGTAGAACGAATTTTTGTTGGGCTTTTTTCAGGGCATTCTGCTTCGGACACAGTTAGTTGGGGGGTTAAGGGGGATTTTGAAATCCAGGGACGATTCGCGCGCGCTCAACCGTTGTGTCTTTTATCCCCCACTATAACTTTGCGCTAATCCCAGATTGCCCAAAAGATCTACGAATGTTTATTTTTTTGCACGCATATACGTGCTATCACGAAGGTTGCTTAACATTCGGAACCCTATTCTAGTTTCGGTATATTTTTATTCAGGGAACGGTAATTTTTAAGACATTTGACTTTGAAAAACGTCCCCACGGTAGCCTCATAGGTAACACTAACCTTTTTCCTTTTGCGTTTTTCTGGAAACTGTTTTATGAAACAGTGCAAGTAGTATCTGAAATTCTATTCGTTCGATTAACTTAATATTCACGAAATTCGGATAGAGTATAGTTTATAACATTTTCTACCGTAGGACCAGATTACTTTTTTCATATTTTTATCCATTTGTTGATGACAAATGATTGAAGTTATTTCTTTTGTCGAGTATCGTCATTTTTTTGGACGGCCTGCTGTTTTCGTAATTTTCAAAATTTTAATAAAGTATCCGGTCATACGACAGTTTTATTGTTATACCGAAGGATATATGTATATATTTTAATTTCAGATTATCCTAGTTGCCAGAACAATGTCCACCGATCGGTCATGCAGCAACGGTGGCGCTTTGTTTAAATAATATTAACTTAATTTTGATTCAAAATCTTTTCATTTAAAAAGTCAAAGTTCGCAAAACTACGCGTTAATAGTGTGTAAAATCTCGACCTCGTCATTCCAATAGTCTCACAAGAAAAAATATTGAAAATCGACCTGTTTTTGGGCTCTAAGCTTATACAGAGCCTATAAATTAGTGCATAATTATTTTTATTTTATCTATTTAGATAAGTCTTGGGTACAAACATTAGAACTATCATTTATATATGTGTGTGTGTGTGTATATATATATATATATATATATATATATATATATATATATATATATATATATATATATTGTAACGTTGCGTTACGAATATCCAGACTATCCGAGGAAGATAAGGTAAACGGGCTGGCGTAGCTCAGTGGTCGGAGCAGTCGACCGGCAATCGAAAGGTCCGAATTCCGGCGCAGAAGCGCAGCCCATTTTTTCTCGGATACAATATATATATATATATATATATATATATATATATATATATATATATATATATATAAATGAGCAATACGGAAAAAAATATTTCTGTTACATCCCAACGATGGAAACTTAAATACTATACGTAATAGAGATTTGAACATATGTGGGTGTGCACACACACACATATATATTTACCAATCCATCGTTGGGATGCAACAGAAATATTTTTTTCGTATCGCCCAATTTTTATTCGCCCATTTAGGGTTCAAAGATTACTGAAACATTTTTGAAGATCCTTATTAGGGTTCCATAAACCGAACTTGCAAAGAAGGCTTTGAATAGTATTGAAAGTGAAGAAATTTAAAAAATAAAGGAGTTTTTTCGTTGCGTTCCAGCGATGCGAAATTCAATACCATCCATTACGTCACGCTTCTATACGGCTATGTACGAATGTACTTACTTCCAACTACCGCTCTAAGTATACCGTACACCTAAGGCCATCTTCAAAAGCACCGTAACGCGAATTGAAGCGAAAAAATGGGGTGCATTGCGAGGGGTGCATGGCGTTTTTCAAGAGCTTGAAATTCCGCAAGTTGATTAATTTGATACGGCTTGATCTCTCTCGCCTCGTGTTTTTTCTTTCCCTCTTCTTTACGAGGCTGCAGCTGCGTACGAGCAACAGTCTCATTAATTCAACATTCGCATTCTCTTTAATTAGTCCCATTTGTGTTTGCGAGCGCAGAATCCTCGACGACGACTCGTCGCGTGCTCTACACGGGACCGTTTTGTAGTTTGATACATCGCGGTTTGTAATGCTATATCGTAACGTGTCGCCGCGAATTTTATAACGTTGAATCGTTACGAGACTAACGTTCTTGTCAGTGCGCCTCACTGGTGCGATAGCAATGCTGTCACAATTTTCCTTGTGAGATCGATTTAAAAAAATGAGTCTCCCTATTATTATTCTTGCACGTGGAGAGCTATCGAGGCGGAAAAAAATGTTGAAAGTCGAACAAAGTCCCGTTTATTGTTCGTTTGGGCAAAATGGTCGATTGAAGTTGGAATAAATAAAATATAATGGTGATGAAATTTGAATTATACGAAAACCCAAACAAACCCAAATAAACTTGAATTATAGGAGTTTTATAATTGCTTGAATATTAAATTTGATTATTTATCAATCACGTGATATGGTTGCCATTTTGACCCGTGATTTTTCCAGATGTACCTACAATGAAGCCCTCCTGGACTTTTTAACGTGAACTTTTAATATACACGCGTTGTGATTTTTACACCTATTTTGTAGCATAAATTCATGTATTGAAGTGTGCATTAATTTTAAGGGATTTTTAAGTAAAAATACGGCTTTATCATGAAAAAAATGGGTACAAATTGATCATTCGAAAAATTGTCCATCGCTAGCCACTACTTTTTCTCATCTTTCTGGTGATAAAGGGTGTCCCAATTACATTTTAATTAATTTATAAAACGTATTATTTATTTGAAAAGTACGAACATATTTATTTTAATATAAGGCACAAGCATGGAGGTTATGTGTGGAACACAATATCTGATAAATGGCCGCCTCATCCCTGTTTGCAAACGTTCACTCTTTTGACGAAATTTTCAATACCATTTTGGCATAATTGCAGACTCGGGTCTTCATCGAGTAAAGCTTTTACTTCCTCATCTTCAAACCTTTTTGGCTGGCCTAGACGCTACTTACCTTCCGTGTCGAGATCACCCGATCTATAGCCTCGAGACCAGTACTCACATGTTGAAATCGATGGAGCATAATCACCATAAGCTTCAGACAGCAATCGTTGATTTTCAGCTGTACTTTTCTTCAAATCGAAGCAAAAAAGTAAAGCTTCCCGAAAATTACGTTTTTATGGCACAAAATTCGACATTCAACGCTCAAAAAAATAATGTCTTTTACACTTCGGCAAAATACTAGTTTCGCCATCGCTTTAAAATCCCTTAAAATTAATGCACACACATATTTTCGAATTATATTCGAAATCCTTGACTTTTCCCAAACGGATTTCTAATCTAATCTAAATCTACTTCAGCACTCTTTACAACCTATTTTCATTTATATATTTAAAAATAAATGAATAAATATAATACATATACATATACATATATATATATATATATATATATATATACAGCGCAAGAGACTGCAAAGGGTAGAAATGGAGCGAGCAAAAAAAGGAGGGATAGGAAGAGAGAAAGGCTATCCATTAATTCCCTTTGTTCTGCCTCTTCCTCTCCTTCTCTCTCCCTCTTATTTTTTCCCTCGCCTTTGCTTCCGCCGACTCGCGATAATAAACTTTTTTTGACTATGCTCTTTTTTCTTCTTTTCTTCAATTACGGTCGTGCACAGTCTCTTACGTCTGAGAGGCCGACACTACAATGAACTAATCTTCCGTACCGCCTCAGGGGGCAGAGGTGGGGGATGGGGTGAAAATGCTTCCTCGCTAAACTCACCGCTCCCTCATCGCCGAAACGTCCTCAGGCCTTGGTTCGCCGTTCTCCCTGATATTTCGCGCGGAGCTAGAAATATTTCGAGAGAATATTCGGAGCACGATATATAACTTTCTATGTATAACAGGGTGTATCAAAGCGTCAGACTCGAAAGAATGGACAGATAGCTTCATTCTCTTTTAGTATTATGTATATATATATATATATATATATATATATATATGGTGTACTCGTTTGGTCGGGTTTACTTTAACGGAAAATCTTGAGATTGGAGGAAGCTGAAATTCATCCTGCAGAGTAACAGCGATATTGCACGAGGGAGAGAGAGAACCCGTTTATCGAAATGCAGGATATTTCTCCTTCCAGTAGGAAAACCCAATTCCAAAAAGGAGAATTCGTAAAACCAACAAAGAACTAGTTGCTCGTGCGTGAAAAGCGATGAAGACGGCGATAATATATAGTATGTATATATGTATTCATTATCTGCCCTTAAGTTATTGCTTCCTCTCCCCTCATTCCACCACGCATCCCGGTCTCTTTCCCTTTTCCTTATAGTAGCCGCTGGCTTCACCGGGGCCTCCTCAATCTCGTATCAAATTTCTCATTTCTTCTCGCATAAAGTTCTTGCTCGCGACTAGAATTTGCGGAAATCGTTTCAATAAAGGCTGGAATAATGTACCGGCGGGCGGAAGTGATGTAATGAGACATGCTGCATTTGGTATTTGTGTGTGTGTAGATGTATATATAGTAATTATGATGGAATCCACATAAATTGCTTCATTCGGTAGACAACCAACTAAAATTTAAAAAATCATTTCATTATTATATGATACTTATATTTATTTCTGCTCAATTAAAATTCATTCATTTATCTATTTCCAGGAATGGTCAAGTCACTTGACAACGTCCATCCAGCGATAACAATTTCGCCGCAATTCTCAGGGAACGTGTATGGATATACATACTAATTGTTGACCAATTCATGCATTTTTATCGATTTAGTTAAAATTAATTTATTCCTACATTCCCTGGACTAGTAAGGTAAATTTTTAAAAATCATTTCAGCGATTGGAAATTCACCGCAATTCCGAAGGGGCTGTGTTTGTGTACAATAGCCCACGCGATAATAGCTATTAGGGCGAACGAATAATGACACTCGCGTAGACTTCTACTCGTCGTCGCTTGTCATGCGAGCTTTATCGCGATTCGTTCAATGTACAATTGTGCAGATCTCGTTTTTTTCCTCGTCATGGTTTTTTTTTCCTATTAGCTCAGGCTTCGACGGTGATTACGTATGATCCGAATGAGCTCGAGGCGAGGCAAAAAAAGAATTTAAATCGGTACGACCTCGCAGTGTTGGTATGTACTCGAGTTGGATCCGTACGGTTTGTCATTGATTATTTTTTGTTTCCAGTGATAAGAAGTGGGTTTTTGTCTCGATAGATGGAACTTCGGGGCCTTGCCCGAGTCGAAATTTTTAGCCTCCTCTGAACCCTCGCAGGACCCATTTCTTTTGTAATACATAAGCCGCCAGCCTCCGTTGAACCTACGAAACCTCATTTGTCGAGTTCAGTGCCATGAAGAGACCTCCTCTTGGCCCAGGGTAGCCTCTGCTAGACCTCCCAAACCTTCTCTCGACTCCCAGTTTCAGTGAAATGTGCAGAGCACAGGCCTCCTTAACCTGCTTTCAATCTCAAACTGTTGCCTCGACCCCACCTACCCTGCTTTCGGCCCAAATTCGATATCTCCTCCATCATCATTCCATTGTGACCTGATCGGTAACCCGTTCGATGACGAAAATAATACGAAATTAATGAAAATACATCGTCCCCTTATCAAATTAATAGTCCAATATTAATATGCGAAAACAATCAAATTTGCTCAATATCGATTTATTATTATTTTATAGGCAATTGATAAAAGAATGCTTGTGTATACAGTCTTACTCCAATTCTATCGGATTAATAGGCATTTTCCTGTGAGAAAAAATCTCACAGGAAAATTCTTTAAAAAATGCCAGTCTATCCAGTATAAGCTTACGCGACGTTTTTCGTTCTTGACATTTCTTCTTAAGCCTTCTAGTTCTTGAGTTACATTGCATTATCTAGAATTAGTCTTTTTAGCAAAAAATGAAATAACATTGCGAAAAAAATCGTACAAAACTTTATAAAAAACGCAAATGAAGTTCCTGCTACCCCGTTTAAGTTCATCATGGATAAACGTAACAATTTTTTTCCATAAGTCATGCGTTCAATTCTTGATGGTCGAAAAAAAGCCGAAAATCAGTCACGTATAAAAGTGCGTACCGGGTCGAAAAGAAAATGATAAAAAAATATTTCAGAAAAGCAATATACAGCTGAATTTATTCCCGTCAAAACGCCGTTCGGTAAATTTGGTTATCTTTTTTTTACGAAGCTATGTGACTTTTAGTGCAGCAAGAAATATCGACTGGTGTATCCAAACATTTAAGCGACGGTATATATTATATAATACTTTATATATATATATATATAATACTCGAAATATGTAGTTGCGTTAATATATTCGAATATACACTACCAGTCAAAAGTATTCGGACACTTCAGATAACTGCAAAACTTAATATCACTTTGGATCATTGCAAACTTATGGTAGAATAATTATTATTTTACGAAGATACTATAAAGCTCTGTGAAATTACTTAATCATATAGATCTTTATAGTATCTTAGTGAAATAATAAATGAAATGAATTATATTACTCTAACATTATTTGGCAATTATCCAGCGCTCAAAAGTTTTGCGATTATGTGGAGTGTCCGAAAACTTTTAGCTGGCAGTGTATATCTAAATAACATATAATGTTGATTTCTATATGGAACGATAGGGTGTTAATTATAGTCTATTTCATGTTCTGAAGGATTGAAATTGTCGGTTTAGAATTCAACCTCATTCGATTTTTTCTTTTTGTTTTTGTTCGTTTTGTTTTTTTTGTTTATTCAATAATGAGTTGATAAATGGCGACGGCCGATTACCGTCGATTTCAAATAAGATGTTTGATTTTTCCTTGTTTTCATTTTTAGCACGTCGAAAATTAAAAAAATATTTCCACGTGTATGTATGAAGCATATTTTTATTTTTTCCCGCTAAATATTATAATATTAACTAACCGCGTCTATTTGACTTTTTTTAAATTTGTATTAACTTGATTTTTCATAGAACCAAATTTTTCCTATTGCATTCCATTATTAAAATGATTGATTTTAAAAATGTTTATTTATAGAAAATCAATCTATCTAATATCGTCCAATAACTACATATTTTATTTGATCCTAATAAATCTGTGATTCGGTTTCATCAGTTTAACATTTTCATCTGTTCAAAAAAACAATTTAGTCAAGTTCACTGAATGGATCTAGTTTTTTTTTTTAATTTACCTTAAATACAATATTTGTAGAGTTAAGCATTTTTCTATTTAATTGAACTAATGGTCCATCTTTATTGCAACACTCATATCAAGGGGGCGGGGGGTAGTGAAGGTGGAGAGAGAGGAATTCACTACCCCCCGCCTATTATATATATATATATATATATATATACAATTCCTCTCTCTCCACCTTCACTACCCCCCGACCCTTTGATATGAGTGTTACAATAAAGATGGACCATTAGTTCAATCAAATAGAAAAATGCTTAACTCTACAAATATTTTATTTAAGGTGAATTAAAAAAAAATAACTAGATCCATTCAGTGAACTTGACTAAATTGTTTTTTTAAACAGATGAAAATCTTAAACTGATGAAACCGAATCACAGATTTATTAGGATCAAATAAAATATGTAGTTATTGGACGATATTAAATAGATTAATTTTCTATAAATAAACATATACATATACACGCACACACACACACGCGCGCGCGCGCGCGCGTGTGTGTGTGTGTGTGTGTGTGTGTGTGTGTGTGTGTGTGTGTGTGTGTGTTTGAAAAATCTATAGCTTATGTGATACAACAAATAGTTGGAGGTATTCATTTGGTCTCTTATGCCATATCAGCGACCAAAATGTTATAAGCACTCGGTAGCAGAGGGGCAGCGGCGCGTAGCTATGAGTAGGTAGGACTAGGTTCAAATCGCATATAGGGCAAATATTTTCTTCGAAAAAAATCATTTCCAAAGGCCAGGGAATGACGAATTACGATGAAAAATCCTTGTAGTAAAGCTCTCAAATAATGCGTTCATTTTATTTTCGATTTATGAAATATTTTTTGCATATAGTACACTAAGCTTTACAGTGTACATTGTAAGCAAATGAAGATTAATTTGAATCTCATCTTTATTAACATATATAAATATCTTTGTAAGAAATATGATCGTAGTAGGCTGGGAGACAAGGAAAAAAACCTATTTTATTTAAATAGATTCTATATAAATTAATTTTTTTGTTTAGCAGTGTACAGTAGGCCGAAAGGGGGGCCAGTAGGTTCTGCGGGAGCGCTCGAAGTAGGCTCACCTGAGGTTCCGTAGGTTCAATTGTGACCCTCCCTGACCTCCTTTGAGTCAAAAAGTCTACTTTCTGCCATGCCGGAGGTTCACCGGAGGCTCTAACGCATGGTACTTTCAAACATTGTACCCTCCTTTAGATACCCAATAATCCGCTCACGCCGATTTCTGCTCGCCTTCATTTTGTGGGTTGAACGCGGCTCGAAAATTTCGACTCGGGTGGGTTCTCGTATGGATTCTTTTAGAAACTGAAGCGTTGGGCGATATTGCGTATGGCATATTCGAGCATCATTGATAATTTCTCGCTGACCCCAACCGTATCAACCTCCGTTCCACGTCGTCGCCCTCAAATTTTCGTATTTTCATCCCCTATCGTTGAGTTTTGTATCGTATTCTGCTGTAAATCATTCGAAGAGTTCAGCGACAGAGAAGATTGAGAGAGAGAGTGAGAGAGAGAGAGAGAGAGAGTGAGAGAGAGAGAGAGAGAGAGAGAGAGAGAGAGAGAGAGAGAGAGAGGGTTGAACTATCGCTCTCACCGCGAGACTATGCGCATGGCACGCTAATAGTGATCTACCGGATAGTATAATTCATGCACGCGGGGGCTAACAGCAGCAGCAGCCAGGACACGCGATACTCGTCTCTCGTTCCCGGTTTCTGCTCTTTCGGCGTTCGCAACGCGTGTGTCCTTTTGTACGCGTGTATATGCGTGCGATTGTGCGTGTATATGCATGTGACTCGTGCTCGGATTGTTACGACGCCCCGATGATTTACCGACAGAGTACGCACACAGGTGCCTCCTGCCCGGCCCGAATCTCCTCCCGCACCCACTCACACACATCGCAATTCCGCTCAGCAGTTCCCTCCTCGACAATTTATTTTATAACCCGATGCAACGTCCAATGGCACCAGCGAAACGTTTTATAACGCGACAATTAAAGCACTGAGCCCGACAATAACCCATATATAAACATATATATGTATATGCGTACATGGAAATAGAGAGTAGTTTGAACCCGTTATGTCTATGTAATGCTGGCTTACAGCACTTTTTTGGGGACGGCGCTTAAATTTTTTCAAACGACCCGTCGCTCTTGGGGACAGGACGGTCCCTGAAATGACCTTTGAATAAAAAAGGGTCCTCTCGTGTGACGGTGATTTTGGAGGCAGTGGGCCTGCGCAATGCTGAGTATGGGGAGAATTTACGAATATGAGGATGGTCTCCAAAGTCGTTTCGAAACACTCGACTTCGAAGACCGTCCTCATATTTGTCAATTGTTCCCATACTCAATGTTGCCTGAGCAATCCAATATTGGTATATATACCGGGTGTCCCATTTTAATCGTACACCTGATTCATTTCGAAAAATACTGTCCCGATTAAGTATTGAGTATAATGAAACTTTTAAGATTCAAAGGAGGAGATTAAAAAATATTTTTTGATCAAAAATTCAAAATGGCGAGGTTAAGATGGCCGACTTTATTTTATTTTATGGGATCATGAATTTTTTTCACCGAAACATTCATCAGGCTAACAACTTTGGTAGAAAAAGTTTTTCTGATATCTTTTATAATTTTTAGGTTAGAATACTATTTTTTAGCCGGCCTGACGAGCCGCAGAGACCTAATCGTTGTTTGGATTTGTTTGGGTACCGTACAAACCCAACCAAACGCAAACAAACTCACACCCACACGCACACTTATACTAGGGATGTTGAAAACTTTACCTCCTTGGGGATAGCACTATAATAGTAAAAAATCGCTTTCTAACCAAAAAATGATGAACGTTATCAAAAAACTTTTCCTACAAAAGTTGTTAGTGATGATCTGATAATTCTTTCGGTGAAAAAAAAATCATGATGCCATTTGAAGAAACATGTCGGCTATCTCAACGTTGCCGTTTTGAATTTTTGACCAAAAAATGTTTTTTTGTACGTCCCCCTTTAGACCCTGAAAGTTTTATTGTACTCAATACTTGATCGGAGCAGTATTTTTCGAGATAAATCAGGTGTAAGATTAAAATGGGACACCTGGTATATTGTTGAGGAGCACTCTCGTGTATATGTGCAGCACGGTCCGGTCACCAGAAGAGGGTAGCGAAGAATGGATGAGAGAACGAACGCGGTAAACGCCCTCGACGATCGTTCGCTCGTTGCGACTCGCCCATTTTTACTGTACGCAGCTCGTGCTGTCATCACGATACGCAAACGCAGCATTGTACCGCACACTTTATAGCCTTTGCCATCGCATTTTTATTTGTTATTTTTTTAAAAGAAATTTTCGTAGCTCGGTGGTCGGATTTAAGCTGAAATAAAAAAATACGTACGTAGTTAAAAATATTTTTCTTCGTTTTTATTTATTTTAATTTTTAATGAGTTTTAAGTGTGTAAGATTTATTTTTGCAATTTTACACTTTAAAGATTTTAGTGTTTTTTTTCGGATAACTCTGACAAGGAATATCGCTTTGGTGTGGGTCTTCAATTTTGTAGAAATTCTTTTGTCGGCGGAAAAACGGTTTTAAGGGATGAAACCACCCCTTGCGGTGAAGGGTTGATTTTGCAGTTGAACCGGCAGGCACTCCACCTATTTCAGTGAGGCAGAAATGAAAATTCTCCCAATGCAAAGCTATCAGAAATCCATTACGGGCTCATTAAGAGAAAACACGAATTAAGGGATGAGGACCCGTTTATTTCTCTTTCTCTCACCCCGTAACGTTTAAAAGGGGAGGATTAAATTGAATTAAGATGGGTAACACTCTGAAGGGGAATAAAATTAATGGTTACGTATTTTTTGCATTTTTGCCGGATAACAAGCATAAGGGCGTAATGATTGATGAATGATAAATTCTTATTCTGGTGGTAAAAATTCATCGCTAGGGACTTATAACAAAAATGATTTAAAATCCAAATTTTTTACAAACCTCGGCCACAAAAAAGTTGGTCCATTGAATTGCCGCTCTTTTCTTTACCGTTTCGATTTACAACTCCACTTTGGATGCATTCTCTTCGCAATCGTTTGCTCTAACAGCTGCCGCTTGATCAGTTGAGCTACGATTATTTTTCGATTTTTGGCAAATTTCAAAACCGGACAATAGGCTTACGCGAATTTTTCCATACTTCGAGCATCAATTTAGGGTTTGTAGAAATATTTTTAATCAGCAGACACACTTTAAATACAGAAACATCAACTGCGATGGGGAACTTCAAGAAAGGGTGCCCCTTAAGCTTGCTACCCGGCAAACACAAAAAATACGTGAACTTTAGTTTCGTCCCTCCTTTAAAGTTTTACCTGTTTTCTTTAATTAAATGCACCCAGTTCGAATATGGGGTGGAAAAAGAGAAATAAAGGTCTGGTTCATCGCTTAATTTGTTTTTTTTTTTTTTTAATGAACCTATAGTGGATTTTTTTTCGTTTGGCAATAGAAGAATTTTCGTTTTTGTTCCACTGACATCTGACTGCTTGCAGTCGGAGCTGCTGGATTAGTCATTGACATGCTTCACTCTAAGAGTAGTTTCACCGGTTAAAACCTTTTTTTCGCGAATAGAAAAAATACGTATCTCATCGATTTTAATGCTCTACCATATATATGAGTTTCATCAAAATCAATGTCGAACACCACAGTAATATTCCTTGTGATACTTTCAGAATTCTTTTTGTGACATTCTTATGAGTATGTCCCTTATTCGTGACATG
Organism: Ophion slaviceki; assembly: GCA_944452715.1. Lineage (NCBI taxonomy): Eukaryota > Metazoa > Arthropoda > Insecta > Hymenoptera > Ichneumonidae > Ophion > Ophion slaviceki. Next base: position 27,950,328 of record OX101794.1, on the reverse strand, counting down.
TTTTCGTGGCTCCAACCCTTCTTTTGTGGGTCTATTCTTCGAGGGTTATTCTTGGACTGTGTGTTTGTGATTATATCGCCTGATTTCTGATTTGGAAAAACTTGCTGATTTTCGTGAGTTTTTTGTTAAAGGAAAGATTTCTTCACCTTTTTTGAGACTTAGGGGATGGTTTATTTTTGCTTTTGTCTGTTTATGGTATTCTTTTTTCATTAATGGCGGAGATATGGCACGGTCTTCCGAACTCCATTTTCAAAACTGGCGTGACGTATAGCACACACCTAATCGACCGATTCGGATGAAATTTGGTGTCGATCTTTTTAACCTTATTGTTTAAAACATGAACCTTAATGTTTTTGAAAATTAATTTAAAAAATCAATCTTTTTGGTTCCAAGCGTACCATTTAATTGATTTTCAACATTTCTCACTTTTTCTTGGTTCATATTCTGCGCATGAGTTTCACTAGAGGGAAAATTCTTGTTGGTTTTTATTCAGATTAATCCTGCCGACCCAAGCAAACTCACTCCGTCTGACAACATCCACCGCAACAAATTTAGAATTCAGCACTCTTTTTCCTCGCCCAAAGGTACCCCCCCCCCCCTTGCCCTTACACTTACTATTGCGATTCCAACACCTCACCACCCTCAAGGCTTATTTTCATGAAGTATGTTTACCGATCTGTCCCATTAAGACTTATTTTGCCAACAATCTTTCGTATCTCTACTCCCTTCAGACTGCCTAAACGCACGGTATTCCGTAATTCAATTTCGACCTCGGTGCCGAAGCGCGAGCAATATGCGTTTTGTCCATTCGCGCGCTGGCGAAGGCCCGGAAGTGCATGGTTTCGTGTCCGTAACACCGACGCGTTTCGAGACCATTGCGCGCCGTGATTAATTAATGCAGACATCGCAATACCGGGCGTCGCCCTCGTGGGCATCAGAGTCCTCCAGAGCCTCTGCCTGGGATGATGGTGCCATGTCGAATCCCAGGCATCCTCATAGAATCCCCCTTCCTCCCCCCCCCCCTCACCGTTCCTTTCGATATCGGAAGTGGAATACACGCGAGCGGAATAACCGTAAGCTTAACTAGACGAGGTATACAGGAGGGAACCGAGCACAAACACGTTGCGGATATGACGAGAGAGGGTGGCCGGAAATGAATAGATATTTCGACCCTTAATTATTTCTGGTTATATAAATATACACCTGAAAGAAAATACTTGGCCTGAATAGATCCGTCATTGGGTAAATGTCAGCGAATTATCCATTCGAAAAATGGAATATTAGATGGCTTTGAGAATAATTGATTTAATCGAACTAACGAATACTTGGATTTATCAAATATTCTAGTGTTTCATCTTAATTTCGTTGACCACCTGTGGATGAACAATTTCCTTGATCCACGTGATTGGCAATTATAACAATTGATATACATATACTTATATATGAATTATTATAATCGTCAATCAGTTCTTATCATTTGGTATGTTTATCAATAATTGACGACGTGAAAATTGATTTTTCCAACCATCACAATATTTTTCTCCCGATCTACTTAACTTCCACAAGTAGTTGATATATTGATTGGTTTAATCGAACTAATGAATACTTGCATTTATCAAATATTGTAGTGTTCCATCTTAATTTCGTTGACCACCTGTGGATGAACAATTTCCTTGATCCACGTGATTGACAATTATAACAATTTATATACATACAACTATATATGAATTAGTGATAGTGATAGTGATTTATTTCGAGGTATACCCTTTCAGGGTGTTTACACTTATATCCTCACACTACATATTCTTCCCTTTTACATAATATTCTTAAAGCTACTTAAAACTATTTCTATTTCTATTTCTAGCCGTTATTCTATTTGCTTATTTCTATTTTCTCGAAATGCCGCATATACATACAAAGTGCTACTACCGGCTCTTCTTTTAATGCCATTTCAATTTTCCTATTCATTTCCTCTTTTCCCCCGTCTCCCATCCATTCTTCGAGGTTGTCTACTATTCCTTTTTTGATTTTCTCTTTAATTTTCTCACACATACATATGTGGGCTAGGTTTTCCACTTCTTTTCCGCAGCCCCTACATCTATTATCGCTATATCCCTTATTACCATCCTTTCCCACATTTCCGCATCTGAGCCTTGCCCAGGTTTCCTTTATTCTCGTCGTTGTATTTCCGTCTTCCCAGTACCTTTCTGGTTCTACTGTTTGTTTTCGAGTTCTATATTGTACGCAATACCTTGATTTATCAATTTGGTTCCAGTCTTGTTGTATTTCCTGGTCCACCTTTGTTCTCTTTCCCCTTTCTAATATCTTTTTAATTTCTCCTATGTCTTCGCTCGCAATGGCCTTCCACAAGCCTCCTTCCCCCACTTCCTCCATCGCTTCCTGGACCTCTATATATGAATTATTATAATCGTCAATCAGTTCCCACCGTTTGGCATATTTATCAATAATTGACGTAAAAATTAATTTTTCCAACCATCACAATATTTTTCTCCTGATCTAAATTCCACAATTGCTTGATAGTCCATTGACTTAACGTACATATATATATTCTACAAACACACACACATACACACACACACACACGAACATATATATATATATATATATACATACATATAAATCAATTATTATAATCGTCAATCAATTCTTATCACTTGTCATAGTGATCAGTGATTGATAATGTAGAAATTAGAATTTCCAATGGTCACAATATTTTTCCTTCTGATCTACTTAATATCCACAATCGCTCGGTAGCTCATTTCCTGTGTGCTGCTTTCGTTTTGCATTTATCAACGGAATATTTTATTGCGCCGACTCATCAGGGTATCAACTGCCATAGGGACAGAAATCCGATATTAGGTCGGAGATGCAATATCTCAATTCCTCGTTGGACGATTAAACACACGTAATCACGTGGATCCGTTGAGCCAGTTCTGCATTAGAGCGTAAACCGACATTTTCGAGGCGAGCAGTTTCTCTCTTGATAGCGCTCGGCGAATCATTAGAGTGGAGCACAGTGGCGGAATTCATTCGGTTCCCCGTGGCCCCTTCGCACGAGAACTAACTTGGCAGTAGAGATCGTCATTTCCGTCAGATATATTAGTTGCGAAGCATCCATAGGGTTTGGCTTGTAAACCGTTAGAGGCTCTTGTAAACCGGGGCTCCTCGGTATTACGGTTGCAAAGCAACGACGAGAGAAGAACATTATATGTAGGGCCTTGGATTAGATAACTGTTCTTGGTATGCAGTGAAATACACGTATGCGGATACAGACAGACGTAGCTATGCACATCGAGGATATACAAACAGATCCATCCCAACTACTGTTCTAAAATTTGATTTATGGGAAACCGAAGTCCGAGCCTTAAGTGTATTAACCGCTATTTCTCGGTGTCCCGTTCGATCGTAATAATAAACTATAATTGAGACGAATCTGTTCGGACTTTCGCGTAAATGTTGCGAGAACGGAGTTAGAATCAAATGAAAAAAGTTTCCTTGACAATTCATCGTATGAACGATGGCGAGGAATCTAGGAACGAGGGGCGCACCCCAACGCAATATCCGAATCGATTAATCACGAGAAAAGCCGCGTACAGGTGGGGGAAAGTTTTCCACGTTAAACTTGAATCGGTTTTTTTTAAATCGATCATGCCCATCCCTCTGGCGATAAGGAAGCAAAGGATGAACAATGATCCACGCGATAAAATGTCTACCGCGCCTGATGTTTCGAAAGATTAATAGTACCTTGGCAAACCTATTTTTGGAGGCGCCTGGAGATTCGGAAAACGTCAGGACAGAGTCATTGGCACAACTGTGGTTAATATGGAAAGTACAGATCCACTTACCGTTCGTGCAGGATCAGAAGGGGTTGCACAACTCTTCCTGGAGGTTGGTGTCGTTCCTAAACATTCGTAGACGTTCCAGTTGGTAGGAAGCGATGACAAGGGATCCAAATCTCTTAACAGGGGTTCCAGGAGGTTCCTAGGCGTTTCCGAGCTATCCTAAGCGTTACGGCAGGTCCACAAAGAGGCCGGCAGAGATGCTAACCTTTTTGCAAAGGTTGCAAGGCGTTCTCGGGCGTTTTCAGATGTTCCTACCGGACGTCCGGATATGTTTGTGGAAGCAGGTACCAAGAGGGGCCAAGGGCTCCCATCGCTACAGACATCATCCAGTTGGTAGGAAGCGATGGCAAGGGATCCAAGTCTCGTCATAGGGGTTCCAGGAGGTTCCTAGGCGTTTCCGTGCTATCCTAAACAGTACAGCAGGTCCACAAAGAGGCCACCAGAGATGCTAACTTTTCCGCAAAGGTTGCAAGGCGTTCTCGGGCGTTCCCAGATGTCCCTACCGTACGTCTGAATACGTTTGTGGAAGCAGGTACCAAGAGGGGCCAAGGGCTCCCATCGCTACAGACATCATCCAGTTGGTAGGAAGCGATGACAAGGTATCCAGTCTCGTGATAGGGGTTCGAGGAGGTTTCTATGCGTTTCGGAGCTATCCTACACGTTACAGCAGGTCCACAAAGAGGCCAACAGAGATGCTAACCTTTTTGCAAAGGCTGCAAGGTATTCGTAGATGTTCCTACTGTACGTCTGGGTACGTTTGTGGAAGCAGGTACCAAGAGAGGCCACGGGATCCCGTCGCTACAGACACCATCCAGTTGGTACCAAGCGATGACAAGGAATTCAATCCTTTTCATAAGGATTCTAGGAGGTTTCTAGGCAGTGCCAAGCTGTCCTAGACGTTACAGCAGGTACACAAAGAGGCCCGCAGAGATGATAACCTTTTTGCAAAGGTTGCAAGGCGTTCTCAAGCGTTCCTAGTTGTTCCTACCATACGTCTGGGTACGTTTCTAGAAGCAAATACTAAGAGGGGCCACGGGATCTCATTGCTACAGGCACTATCCAGTTGGTAGGAAGCGATGACAAGGGATCCAAATCTCTTTATAGGGGTTGCAGAAGGTTCCTAGGCGTTTCTGAGCTATCCTAGACGTTGCAGCAGGTCCACAAACAGGCCAACAGAGATGCTAACGTTTTCGCAAAGAATGCAAGGCGTTCTCACGCGTTCCTAGATGTTCCTACCGTACGTCTGAGTACGTTTCTAGAAGCAGGTAGCAAGAGGGGCCAAGAGATCTCATCGCTACAGACCCCATCAACGAACGAGTTCGACACAGTTGCGAACGCATCCCCGGGCTGCTCCCAAACGTGATACCTACCGGTTCACACGACCGCTACACATCTACGTAGCTCGTTCGTACCGTAGAAATTACCTCGTTGAGTCTCCCTATTCGACCGAGTTAGCCAGGCTTGAGCTTGTTCGCGGAACAGCTCTTCTCCATGGAGATGAGCGAGAATCACCAAGAACGTGATACCCGTGGCTTCGTGTGCCCAACGAAATTCCTGGCACACAGGCTGGTGGAAATAGCCCGATATGGATGTTGCAGTCGAGACTGACAGTGCTGCGCGGTGGGTCATAATCAAGGTAATGGCAAAACAAAGGGTGCCAGAACGATGGACAGGGTGTCGCACAGGGCCATACGTGCCTCTTTGCTGTACATTTCGATGTACAGGAACACACATATTTATATAACTTCACACATCGGTCGGCAGATTACCCCACATGTACAGACCCGATGTGACAGGCATACATTACCCGGGCACTGTTTGCAAATGCTTTGCACCAGTCCCGCTCCCGAAGTTGGACGAGTAACGCGACGTGGACAGCCAGACTGCGCTAAGGTTCGAGACACGAATGAGCAGAACTCTACCAACGTTCGCACGCATTCTTGACACTTCAATATACACACACGAACACACACGTGTGTGTGTTTGTGTATCGCGTGAGCCGAATGCATGATAACGTGCAATCACACGACTATATATACTACGGCACGGAGAAAGAAATCTGATCACAATGCAAACATCAATTTGACGAGCATGTGAAAAATTAATGGTGCGCAAAAATTGCGGGTTTCGGAGAACGAAAAACGGGTAAATAATTACTTTTGGTCTTACTGGCGTGTTCTTGGGTATCAATTTGGGTAGGAATTTGGTTATTGAGAAATGAGTGGGGACACGTTGATGAGATGAGGGAAAGTAGTACGGGGGCGCAGGTGTATGGTAGGGGCTTTGTAAATTGTGAATTTATTTTTGCCGCGAGGAAAATAAAGGGTTTTGCTTGTAAAGTTGATAAAAAGAACGAGTTGAGAGGGAGTAGCCACGTTGCTTGTCGGAAATGTAATACCCGACGTGCTGGCACGCCCATATACGAACTCGCTCTTGTATACGCTTCTTGCTGTTGCTCCTGTTTTCGTGTTGGAATCTTTATTCTGTTATCCGACGTGCGTTGCTTCTGCGCTTGTATTTCTCTCTCTCTCTCTCTCTCTCTCTCTCTCTCTCTCTCTCTCTCTCTCTGTCTCTGTCTCTCTCTCTCTCTCTTCGGTTTAGAATTTTAGGGCAACGTCGCGTCTGTACCTTGGCGAGAAATATATGAGGGGTTTAAGGGGGTGGATTTCCGTCTGCTGGCTGCGAATAGCGACATACCATCTACTCGCGTTCCATACTATATATATGTCAACTGCTAGTTTAGTGGTCTGGCATGGACAAAGAAGGGTGTTGTTTTTCCCTGGTGAATTTTACCCCGCGCATACTTTGCGTTATACTCTCCTACGAATGTGTACAACGAGTTCGCATTGTGTATGATAAAATATGGATTGGGTGGATATTCATACCTGGACCTTTGGAAAGCGTCGATAGCTCGTGCGCGGTTGGCGAGGGAGCAAAAAAACACCTCGCACTTGAACACACGATCGATTGGTGCATGTAAAACTACTAAAAATTGAAAAGGTTTCATTTTTTGAATGGCCCAATGCATCGATACCAAATGTTTCACGCAGGCTTAGGAGAAATTATTACACTACGGTGCATCAACATGTGAATTGGCAAGTCGTCGAACATTATTCGTGATATCAAAAAACACGTAATTGTCGCAAGAATACACATCATTTCTATTTGTATTGTCTCAAACGCAGGCTCTGAATCGAAGATGCATTTTGATACTCTGATTGATCGATTTACTATTCCAGGCAAATATCCACTCATTTGCGTGACTTGAACAATGCTCAATTATGGAAAAAGCGATTGATGGTGTAGGGGAGACTTACAGAGGATGATGTTGAAGTTTGCATCGTTGGAACGCAACGGAAATTCTTCATTTTTTCATTTCTTTATTTTTATTACTGTTTAAATATTTTTTTCCAAGTTCGTTTCGGTTCTCTTGTGGTCTCTTAAGGGGTTACCCCCACTTGCGATTTTGAAAAAATCGATTTTTTTTATTGCATTTTTTTGAAGTACAATTTGAAGTGTAGTTTTTTTTTGATGCCCGGAATAGATGACTCTATGTAAGTTTACAAAAAAAAAATATTTTCTTCGTGTAAACTGAAATTGAAACTTTAAACCCGTTTTTCTCAAAATGGCATTTCTGAAGTCGGTGACCAAGATTACTCGAACACTAATGAACCGATCTTCTTGAAATTTTGCAGGCTTATTTAATACATAAAAATATAGTCTTTAATCGTTCGATTTTTTTTTTCGAAAAAATGGCCGTTTTATAGCCAAAAAACGGCCGTTTTTTTCGTTAAAATCGAACCATTAACTTTGACTGTCCGCCATTTTGTGAAAAATGAATATTTTTTAAAATCGTTCGATTAAAGACTAGTTTATACTTATATTTGACTAAATCCATCCGCATTTTTTTTCAGATGATCCACTTCGCCGCAATGTTGGTCACCGCAAACCGTGTATATAAAAACATTATTTCATTGACGGCCATTTGCCACTAAACAATGTAATATTTTTCAATAAAAAAATTACTGAAAGTTCTTCAAGATGTGTTCTTTAAGATGGTATATTGATCGATTAAAAAAGTTTTGTAGTTTTCTTTAAAAAAATTCATGAAAAAGGCCTTTTTTGCGCTACAAGTGGGAGAACGGCTTAAAAGGATCTTCAAAAATTTTTTTGTGATTCGTGGAGCCTTGATGAGCCAAAAAAATTGGGCAATACGAAAAAAAAAAATTCGTTGCATTCCGACGATGCAAACTTCAATGCCATCACAGGGTTACTGGATGACGTTGAAGCTTGCATCGTTGAGATGTAACGAAAATGTTTTTTTTTTTTCATTTCCCAATTTTCCTCTGGCAAATTTGAGCTACGAAAATCACGCAAACATTTTTTAGGGTTCTCATTCAGCGACCTGCAACCTAAATCTGCAAAGTATAATTTGGGATACTGATGAATATGATAAATTTTAAAAAAAATTTGGTCGCTTTCCAACGAAGCAAACTTCAATCTGATGATACTGGCATGTCACCAATTTCTTATCGTCATATCTGTAATACATCCTGAATCGCATTTTTCATAATTACATGTTGTTTAATTAACACAAATGGTGAATATTTGTGTAAAATGAAAAAAAAAATCGTTTAATTCGGACGTATCAAAAACAGGGCGTGAAAATTCACCTCCGATTTACAGTTTGCGTTTGAAATAATAAAAATAGAAGTGTGATAACTATATATCCATGCGACAATTACGTGTTATTCGGTATCACGAATAATATTCAACGACTTGCCAATTCAAATGTTAGTGCACCGCAGTGTAATATTCACCCTCGTAACGCGCTCCGCTTCTTCCTCCTCTTTTTACGTGTTAAAAATGGCAGTTCCATGGCGGTGTACGTGTGTATTATTTGAAGCAGCAACGCGAGCGCAATATCGATGCTAGAATCTCTCGAGGGATAAGAGTAGAACGATAGAAGTCAAAGTGTTTCTCGCGAAGACACTCTGGCGTACTTCGGATAAAGTAACTCTGCAGAGCGATAGTTCGGTTGTCGGGCGGATATAAAAAAAACCACTTGTATTCCAATAAAGAGCTTCGCAGGCGATCCAAGCAAACGCTTAACTTTTCAGAGAGCGAACGTGTAGAAGAACAGCACGAAACTGGGTGCAATCGAATCTTTTATATGTATATGGTACGGCGTAAGGTGAATTTGAAGACTCCGTATTCGAGGACCACCTTTATATAAAAGTAATTTACAGGACCATTTTGTAATTAGGGATGCGTTAAAAAAATTAATGAACTTTCTCGAAGTAGTCATATGTACTGATCACATCGATATAACAGGTTCAAAATGCACCCCCCCCCCCTCCCCCCTATGTGCAACACTATATATAGAAAATCACACAAACATTTTTTAGGATTCTTATTTGCCGATTTACAACCTAGATCTGCAAAGTATGATTTTGGATAATATTGAAAAAAAGAAATTGAAAAGAATTTTCGTTGCATACCAACGATGCAAGCTTTTTTCTATATATAGAAAAAAACATCCGAATCTATATATATATATATATATATATATATATATATATTTATAAATATATATGTATATACATGTACATACGATATGTATATATGTTCTACATTTGGTATATATAACGTATATCTATTCATAACGTTGCGTTACGAATATCGAGACTATCCGAGAAAGATGAGGTCAGCGAGCTGGCGCAGCTCAGTGGTCAGGGCAGTCGACCGGCAATCGAAAGGTCCCGGGTTCGAATCCCGGCCGAGAAGCGCACCGCATTTTTTCTCGGATAGTTCTCTTGAAGTTATACGGAAGATTACAATATATATATACTGGGCATCCTATTTTAATATTACACCTGATTCATGTCGGGAAATAGAGCTCCGATGAAGTATTGAGTATAATAAAACTTTTAGGGTTCAAAGGAGAACGTTAAAAAACATTTAGCCCAAAATTCAAAATGGCGGGGTTGAGATGGTCGACATGTTTTTTTTTTCAAATGGGATCATGAATTTTTTTCACTAAAACATTTATCAGGCCAAAACTAACTTTTGTAGAATAAGTTTTTTGATACCGTTCATAATTTTTAGGTTAGAATACCATTTTTTACTATGTTAACGTTATTCAGAATGTACCACGAGGTCAAGTCTTCAACATTCCTAGTTTAAGTGTGCGTGTGTGTGTGTGTGTGAGTTTATTTGGGTTTGTTTGGATTTGTTCGATAAGTCAAACAAACCCAAGGAAGGATTGGATTCCTGTATATTCATACGTATATTCATACGCATAAGGCCGAACGCCTTAAGCACGTTTGAATATGCAGAGAACCCAATCCTTACTTGGGTTCGTTTAGAGCACTATTCAAATGGAGCACTTTTGTCGTACAGTTCGAACGGCTGTACGAAAAAGTGCTTCATTTGAATGGTGCTCCATTTTAACTTTCGAGATCTCTTGGTTCTTAGTATTTCCGAAATGATTTACCCCCGACGAGATCACCCTTAAAAATAATGAACATAGTTTTTTTTTTCTATAAACGATAACATTTCCTTTTAATCGGAAGTGTCTTGAAAATATTTACCGGAAGAAAAATAAGGGGAAAGTCGTTATTATTAATATGGAAAAAAGCACTTTCCAAGAATTTTCGAATATAGGCAAGTTAACCGGTCGTTTCGGATGAAATTGAAGTTTGCATCGTTGTAATGCAATGTATTTTTTCTCCTCATATTTCGTCAGATTCAAGCTGCAAAAATCATCGAAACCTCTTTGAGGATTTTCATTTCAAAATGTACAATTTGAATCTGGTTTATATTATAAAAATTATTATAAAAAAGTTTTATAATAATTTTTAAAACTAGAAGAATTAAAATGTTGGTTTTCGAAAACGGGGGTAAATAAATTAGAAAAAAGAATGCAGCCATCCGATTTTGATAAAAACAAGTAAATAAATTTGGAGAATTATGCAACTGTTGGATTTTGGAAGACGGGGTAAAGTAAGATGATGAAAAAAAAAGATAAAACAAGATGTAGGAAACGGGGCAAACAAAGTTAAAAGAATAATAAAAATGTCCGATAGTTTTTCTTTTCGTCCGACTGTGCCCGGGAATCCAGGATGTCGGGACGCTTACATTCGGAACACCCGATATATGTTTCCGAAAGAATGCATTCAAGTTTCACGAAAGATATCGTACTTACGTAGCGTTAGAGGCGTTCCAAGGCGATGTCAACCGTTTGCCGATGTTGTGCTCTTTTTGTCCAAGATTAAATGATGGTACTGCGATGGTCGAAGGGGCGCCAACGTTGCGTCAGCGCATCGTACTGCTCCGCGATTTCCTACCACTGTTTTTTCGACCGTAACTATCGCCGAAATCGACTAACATACCCCGACTTTAATTGTACCTGAAACAGAAAGGAAAAAAAGCTCGAGCTCGAAATTCCGGTTCTGATGTAGCGGCTAAGTGCGTTTCAGGCCGCGTATGTTAGGGGAGGGGGCGAGGACCTTTAGGCGAGGAAAAAATTTGCTGATTTTCGTGATCCTTTTTGTAAGGAAATATTTCTTTACCATTTTTTAGACCTAGGGTACGTTTTACTACTACCTTTGGCTATTACATGGTATTTTTTTATTAATCTTTAAAAATGGCGGAGGTTTACTAAATTGCATTTTCAAAACCGGCGTGACGTATAGCTAAAAAACTAATCGACCGATTCTGATGGAATTTAGTATAGATCTTTCTCACCTTATTGTCTGAAACATGACTCTAAATATTTTAGAAAATTGAATAATTTTTTTTTTTTAAGGGGTTACCCCCACTTGCGATTTTGAAAAAATCGATTTTTTTTTATTGCATTTTTTTGAAGTATAAGTATCCGGGCCTATACTTCTGTATGGGCCCGGAATAGATGACTCTATGTAAGTTTACAAAAAAAATATTTTCTTCGTGTAAACTGAAATTGAAACTTTTAACGCGTTTTTCTCAAAATGGCATTTTTGAAGTCGGTGACCAAGATTACTCGAACACTAATGAACCGATCTTCTTGAAATTTTGCAGGCTTATTTAATACATAAAAATGTAGTCTTTAATCGTTCGATTTTTTTTTTCGAAAAAAATGGCCGTTTTATAGCCAAAAAACGGCTGTCTTTTTCGTTAAAATCGAACCATTAACTTTGACTGTCCGCCATTTTGTGAAAAATGAATATTTTTTAAAATCCTTCGATTAAAGACTAGTTTATACTTATATTTGACTAAATCCATCCGCATTTTTTTCAGATGATCCACTTCGCCGCAATGTTGGTCACCGCAAACCGTGTATATAAAAACATTATTTCATTGACGGCCATTTGCCACTAAACAATGTAATATTTTTCAATAAAAAAATTACTGAAAGTTCTTCAAGATGTGTTCTTTAAGATGGTATATTGATCGATTAAAAAAGTTTTGTAGTTTTCTTTAAAAAAATTCATAAACAAGGCCTTTTTTTGCGCTACAAGTGGGGGTAACGCCTTAATGCAAATTGTGGCCATTTTTCGGAAAATTAAATCTGTCTGTTTCATAGCATACCATTCCATCGATTTGCAACATTTCTCACGTTTTCTTGGTTCATATTCTGCGTATAAGTGTCAATGAAAGAAAAATCTTCGTTGGTTTTTTTTCCATATCAATTCCGCTGACGCTACGTGTCACACTGTCCTCCATCATTTCAAAAAGTTTATAAAAATACCCCATGTAACAGCCAAAAGTAATAATAAAACACTTTTTCTAAATCATAAAAATCAGCCATTTTTTCCTCGCCTAAAGTATCCCCCCCCTTAAAGTAGGATTTCGTGGCTCGCTGAGTACGCGCGTTATTGTCATACTTTATCAATTGCTTTTAAAAAGTTTGGGAATTTACCTGTTGCAAAGTCTGTAACTTGAAATTTCGGGAATACGTGTTTTTTTGGTGCATAAATTTACCGCTTAGCTTCTTAAATTTAATTGTAACAAAGATAATGTAAAAATAAAAAAAATTGACGGCGTTATGATGATTTTTTCCGACACAGTATAGTTTATACCATTTTCTATCGTATGACTGAATGATTTTTTTTATATGTTCATCCGTTTGTTGATAACAAATAATCGAAGTTATTTTGTTGATCGAAAATCGAACTATTTTTCTACGGCTTGTCATTTTCGTATATTTCAAAATTTCAAAAAGGTATCCGGTCATACGAAAGTTTTATTATTATTATACTAAGAGTGCACCTTTAAATTTTTTATTTCGAATCACCCTAGTTGCCGAACCACTTTCTTTAAATAATAATAGCTTCATCGTTTGTTTATCTTTAGCAACGAAAAAAAACCTCAAACTTGGCAAGACTATGTATTAATGGTGTATAAAATTGCGATCACGCCATCCCAATACTGTCATATGAAGAAAAAAAATATACAAAATCGACCTGTCGTTTGGGTCCCGAGCTTCTGCAGCCCCGTCAAAGCCCCGATAATGATCAACAATCTGACGTGTAATATTTTTGGTATACAGATACTGACAGATAGAACGTTGTCGAATTAATAAAATTAGTTTTTTCCAAACTAATAATTTTACGCTAACCGAAATTATTTTACTTCAAAGGACTTTTTATTTTGGAACTTTATTCCAAAGGAATTTTTATTTTGTTAGCTACTGAAATTTGTAAATAATCGAGATACAATTTGTGCTCGTCTCTTGTTTCGTTGATTCGGATATCAAGGGGGTATCCCTCTCTGGACACTTACAAAAAATCGATTTTTTTCGATTTTTGCCTTTTTCTCCAGTTTATACTTTCAAGAATATCATTATCATTTATATCATTTATATCAATATCATTTTATCTTGCAAAAATCGATAGTTAAATCTTTAAACGCGTTTTTCTCGAAATTAGATTTTTCAAATTTGTCGGCATTGTAACTCAAAGAGCAATTATCCAATTGACTTGAAATTTGAACTCAGTACTCTTGACCATATTTACTCTATAATGACGTAGGATATTTTTGATTGGATGAAAATTGACGATTTGGCATTGAAAAAAACGACCATTTTATAGGCAAGAAAACAGACTTTTTTTCATAACTACGCCATTTTGTTAGGTTTTGATATTTTTCGAAAATCCTACGTCGTTGTACAGGAAATACTTTCCAGTTTAACGACATTTTTTCCTTTTTCGGTTTCCGCTACTCAATCGGCCGGAATCATGTCAGCAGTGGAGGAACTTTTTTTTGCGCCTCTGAAGGCATCGCTTAAGTCGCTTGGATGTCAATATTTTTCTATGAAAAAATTATGTAATATAGGTAAAATATAGCCAAATATATTCCAAATTTTCCGAAACATTTAATTGAGTGCTTTTCTTCCAAAAAAATCCCGAAAATCACCCTAATTTTTAGCGTTCACACTGGTATAGCCCCTTAAGCATAGCATATTTCAGCATCTCGAATCGCCAGCGGAAAAGAATATTTGTCGCGCACACGCGAGCAAAGCGTCGGAGATGGCGATGAGATCTTTTTATTTGGCGTGCGGTCGCCATTATATGGAGGGCGCGTACGCGATAAAGGAGAACAAAACGAATGATCGAGCGACTTCCGTTGGGTGGCATGAACGCGCGAGTGCTCACCGGGGATCGCTTGGCTCGTGGAGTGACTTTTATGGAATAAAATGAGGTGAAGAACGCCCAGTCGATTTTCATCCTTCTCCTCGAGGGAACACGTGCGTCGCGCAGCAAATTCCTGCAGGGCGTTAGCCAATCGAATGTCTCCGCGGACAATTTTTCGCAATCAAGCTCCATCAGCACAAAAGCTTCGTCAAGCTTTAATTTAATTGAATATTTTCGGGTTTAATAAAAATATTAAAAAATTGAACTACTTCATGTGGGTCCACCCGAAGATGACTGCAGAAGGAATTTCATCCCTCCGAGCATGAGTGAAAAATGTCCTCCGAATGGTTTTGAAGCAGGCATTGCAGCTTCGCTGAGAATCGATAGGCAAATGCCCCTTGAATATTTTACTCCGTGCAGTCTCTATACGTGGCTTTACGTCCCATATATGTCCCCTGCAATATTGAGGGTGAGATGAGGGAAGAATCAAAGGGTAGAGGCAAAGAGGGAGAGAAAGAGACAGATGGACCAAAGGAGAGCCAGAAAAAGGGAGAAAAAAAGCAAAGAGGGAGAGACAGCAGGAAAAAAGAGGAGGAACGGAAATGGTGAAGGATGAGGAGGAAAAAACGGAAGGGCGAGAAAGAATAATTGATTGATTCATCGATATGCTCCTTGCAATATCATAGGGCGAAAAATTCATAACACAAACGAAACGACGGAAAATGTGAAATTGAAGAGAACGAAAAGTAGAGAACAACGGAAATGAAAGAAAAAGTAAAAAAGACTGGCGATGGTAAAATGACAAAAGTGGCTTGAAGCAACCCTCTGGAGAGTCTCTGACGGACTGCAAATGGTGCAATGACAAGTGTGGCGTAAAAGTCTATGGGACGTGGTCGTAAAAGCTGTCAAAGACATACGAAGGAACGTTGAGAGTAAAACGAATAATGCTAATTACTATTGCTAATTGATAAATACTGCTAATTACAGAAGCCAGTAATTCTCCATGACTAAATTTCAATACTCACTGTTGTCAAAGATTAGCATTCTATGTTTGCCACAAAGAAAAATCGCGCGCAATTTGAAATGTCAGGCCTTTTTGAGACATCCTTTATAAGGAAAGCATAATTGATTCATACAAAATAAATAAATTGCCAACAAAGACGAAGAAGGATAGAAAGCGAGAGAGGGAGAGCGCACGGAGGGAAAGGTAAATGGTGAAGAGGGGGGGGGGGGGGGGGGAGAGAGCATGAGAGTAAGAACGAGAGACCCTGGTCCTCTCCTCCAACGGTCTCTCGCTCCCGTGGCGATTTCAATTTCACTCGGGTTAATGTAGAGTGGTGGCGACGCCGTTCCAACGTAATTTGGCTACACCAAAGGAGAGCAGGCACCGAGGGATACATCCACTGTCCGTTAGACCGACCATATTCAGCAGGATCTCACCGAGAACTCTCGACTAGTGACGGCCTGTAAACCTCTATACACAGACAGGCACCGGGCCCCTATATTTCCACGTACTATGGATCTGTGTACGAAATTCAAGAGCAGCTCCAGTCTGGATCTGGAAATTTTTTTTCCAATTTATCGCATAAATTAACAAACCTAAAACGTTGAGCGCGTTTTTCTCAAAACCACTTTTTTGAGTGCGGCACGCAGCAGAACTCGAGCAATTTTTATCCGATCGACTTCAAATTTGGACTGCATCAATAAAACTAGATTATCTAAAGAAGTACATAGGATTTTTTCGATATCTCAATAATGAAAAAAGTTATAGCCTATTTTCGACGAGAAATTTTGCTCGAAAATCGTCCTTTAATTTCAAAAGCGTGCCTATTTTTTAAAAATCAATATTTTTTCAAATCCCTATGTACTTCTCTTCAAAATATCATATTATTAACGAAAACACTCGGTATTTTTTTTCAGATCGACTTTGAAGAGAGTTCTGCTGCGTGCCGCGAACCACTGCAGAGGCAACAGTACCAGACGCGGGAGCTTGCCCAGCGTCACCATGGGGCGTGAAAAATTTGAAATTTTTTTTTATGTATCTTCAATAAACAACAAACAAAACAAAAAAAAATTTACGTGCTTTACGTCACTGCACTGTTTTTTCCCGAGCGGAGAGCATCGCTCGTGCGTTCACGGGCTACATCTATCTAACAAGGAAAGGTCGCGAGGTCGAACTCTCCGATTTCGATAAAATTTGGCACGATTGTAAAATGGGTGAAAATAGCCGACACGTATTTTTTTATATCTGCGAAACCCGATTTTTAAGCGGCGAAATGCATCCTCGGAAATAGGAGTGTTTTTCGTTTTTCGTCGATAACGTTATCGTTCTCATCTCCAATGTATAGTACACGAAAAACTAAACATCGATGCAATTTGAATTTTTTTCATATCTCCTACCGTTAAAACGTTATCGACGAAAAACACCCCTATTTTCGAGGGTACGGTTCAACCGTTATAAATCGGGTTCCGCAGATATAAAAAATACGTGTCGCCTATTTTTACCCATTCTACGAATATGCCAAGTTTCGTCGAAATCTGAGAGTTGGACCTCGCGGCCTTTCCTTGTAAGTGGGTTGAAAAATGGCATATTTCAAAAATATTTTTATTCTATAGTATCACCTTTAGCTATATTCCGGGAAAGTTTAATTGAAACATTTCTAAAATTGATTGAGCTACATCTTCTAATAGTCGACCGGGCGAGCGTTAGCAGCACCATACTTTGAACTTTTAACGCCTTTTTCTCGGAACACAGGCGGTGGACTTGATATTTCGAGAACCACTCCATGGATCGTATCCAAATTTGCAGGGTATACGATGAAAAACATTTAAAGGTCGTTGACGATCTCACTTTTTTAAAGTCGATCTTCATATACAAATAGTTACGTAGAAAAGACGACTTTTTAAATAGATTTTGAATGCTCGAGTTTCAGCTCGTCGCCACGTTATTAAAAATATTTATTTTAAAAAATTGACGATCGTCAACGACTCGTATTTATTGTCAACTTGAATAACCCGTTTGGATTTTAGATTTCAGATGGATCGTTTAAGCTGGATAGTGTCCACCGCCAAACATCACAAAAAACATTTCATCATCTGTCGGTGGCCATGTTTTTGTTTTTCTGTATTTTTTGGTGATTTTTTCAAAAGGCTCAATATATGTACCTTTGTGTTAAAAAAATGCGTTTTTTTCACCAACCGTTTCCCACGCAAAAAATCGGAATTTGACTATTTTCTTCCGGGCCTCTTGGTGGCTGTAGCGCCTCCAGCAGACAGGACTTGAAGTACAAACGATGAAAAAGCAAAGCGAAAAACGTTTTTTTTTTGGAAAACAATGTCCGGCCTGCAGTCGATCGATTATTTGGAGGAAAATCATTATTTTGATGTAGACCGGCTACTTGGTCTTGGCGGCGCGAACACACGATGGAGTTTCCAAAAGCGCACGCGGATGTACGGTAATAGTATTAGGGGTAATTAAGGAAATACCCTGGGACGAAGCCTGCTGTGGGACTTAATCCCACGAGATCTCTCTCGCAGACCTGTCCACAGACAAGGGATCTCTAAATTATCGTACCAACGCATACGTAGTTTCCGCATGTCACGTTACTTTGTCCATTGATATTGTTTCAATCCCTCGTCTCGAGGCCGGAATGTCTCGTACGCCTGCTCCGGATCGCGAGATCTCATAGGGTGTCTCAAAATGACCTGACATTTTTATTTATTAATGAAACGTATTATTAATTTGAGAAGTACGAATATTTTCATATTAAGGCAGTCCTCTAGTTTCTCGGGTCGAAAAAATCGATTTTTTTTTCATAAATCACATCTACAACATGTGTAGAAAATGTGTGCCAAAGGATTTTTCGATATTCGAAGTGGTTCACAAGTTACGGCCCTGGAACGGAGCAGGTATACGGAGCAGGTATACTTTCAAACGCGTTTTTCTCGAAACGCCATTTTTCGAAACGGTGACCACGATATTTCAGAAACTACTGCACCGATCTTGTTCAAATTTATACAGCATCTTTAATATGTTATAAGCCAGCGATTGAACTAGGATTATCATGATCGCTTCGATAGTTTTTTTTCTACGAGCGAAAAACTTAAGAAAAAATGAGTATAAAATAGAATGTAATTTTCAAAAGTGTATAAAAAAGTCAATTTTTGTAATTTAGAATTCACTCTAGTTCAATCGCTAGTCTTAAATATGAAGATTAAAATGCCGTTTGGTTTTTTTATTTCAGATAAGCAGAACAGCCGCAATCTTGGTCACCGTCAAGCACCTCTTTTACTTGATGTCTTCCTGTCGGCCACTATAACTTTTATTCTATTACATATTTTGACTTCAAAAAATTTGTAAAGCTTATTTAAATGTTAATAAAGATTATGCAAAAACAATGAGATTGATTATTTCGGTGCTTTGCCCGTAAAAAATTATTGAAAAAGCCGTAAAAAAACAGCCGAGAAACTAGAGGACCGCGTTAATATAAGGTTAGGTTATGTTAGTTATAGGTTATGTTAATGTAAGGTTGAACATGGAGGTTAATATAAGGTTAGGTTAGCTAGCTGGTTAAGATTATGTTAGTTATAGGTTGTATTAATATATGGTCAAACATGGAGGTTAATATCCCGACGTGTCACGCCGTCTGACAACATCCGCCGCAACCTGTTTAGAAGACCGTGCCATACCTCCGCCATTTTAACGATTAATAAAAAAATACTATGTATCAGCCAAAAGTAGTAATAAACTACACCCTAAGTGTCAGAATTGGTGAAGAGATATTGCCTTAAAAAAAAATGATGAAAATCAGTCACTTTTTTCCTCCCCTAAGGTATCTCCACCCTTAATTGAATTGTTCAGCGCGTTACGCAACGAAAGTTCCGGAATCGATTGCGGGCACCACTACGGGGCTCTCTCGAGAACTGGAGGTAGTGAAGTGACAAGTGTGGGATGAAGGCTAATGGGGGTGGGATTGTAAAAGTCCCCAAGAGCATACGAAGGGACCATAGAAATTTAATAAAGACGCACTTTCCTAATGCTTTCTCATTCTTTCATTTGACCGATAAAGTTTCACATATGAGGCCGTCGTGTTCTTTCGAGGGTGACTCCCTCATGGCAGCTTTGTGAGCGACACCCGATGAGAGTGTTGGCGATTATTCGTTACCCCTCTCACTCCCCCCCCCCCCGGTTATTACGAGGGTGGTGAGTGGCTTCCAACAATTTGGGTGGGACGTGGTAGTGGGATATTTTTTCCCTAAAATTTTTTTTTTTTTTTTTTTTTTTTGCTTCGCCTGATTCGCTCCTTTCTGAACGGTGACGGGAGACCGCGGGATTCGCAGCGCGATCCAATGATACGTTGGGGTTGTTTGGGCTTTAGCCCTGATAAGGGCTGTTTGGGAGCCGAGAATCTAAATCGTTATTCCTTGTAGATGTAGCCGGGTTGTCGTAGGGGTTGTCCGAGAGAGGGAGGGATTACTGGGAGCGGGAGGTGGGGGGGAGTTCCGAGAGGACTTGACGGGTGGGGGAAAGGGATACCGGGGACTGGACGGGCGAGGAGGGGGGAGAGGGACCTGCCTGGGGGGCGCGGGCGAATTGCGCGGCCGCCCGGTCGAACAATTCGTCGAACCCAGTCTGGTCCCACATCAAAGGGGAGTTAGACGGGGTGGGAGGTGTGACGGGTCGGGTGGGGGGAAGAGGAGGGGATTCCGGTCGGGGAGGAGGAGGTGGAGGAGAAGCGGGCCGCGGAGGCGGAGGGACCTTGAAATCCCGGTTGGTGGGAGGGATATTTTCCTCCTCGTACCACCGGAAAGTGAGGAGCGTAGTCCGGGGATCCTCGCGGTGCCAGAAGGCCCTTACGCCGCCGTCACGATTCAGCGGCACGGTTGCTCGCCGTCGGCGACGCCGGCGACGCGAGGAGTCGCGAGGCATAAAATAAAAAAAAAATAAAATAAAAAATAAAAATAAAAAAAAAATAAAAATAAAAAAAAAGATTGGAACAAAAAAAAAAAAATAAAATTAAAGAAAATAAGATGAAGGAAAAAAAAAAATGCTATAAATTAATTAATTAATTAATTAATGATTAAATAAAAAAGCAGGGATTAAGATTTTTAAATGAGCTCGAGATTTATTTTTACATAGGTAATTTACAGGGGAGAAACAAAAAAAACTAATTTATTAAAATAATAAAAAACTATTCCCGGGACGACGGTGTCCGGGCGCGAAGCGGGCGCCGTCCACGGGAAGAAGAAAAGGAAAAAAAAAAAAAAAAAAAAAATTAAAAAAATTAGCGGAACGGACAAAGGCAAACGCAAAAAAATAAAACGCTGATAATTAATATTTACAAAAAATGCGTGGGTACGTGCGGGATGAAAGCGCGAAAGGAGGTACCCCGGGCGACGGCGTCCAGGCGAGATACCCGGGCGTCGCTCACGGGGTAATCGGGATAGGTAGCCGCTCGGGAGGCGCCGCTTGCTCAACGGGTACCCGGGGCAGTGGTGAAGCACGCGATAATTTTCAGCGGCTTTCGGAGGAAGGGTGGGAAGGGTTCGCCAACTTGCACCGTCTTTGCAGGTGAGTCGGGAGGAGGTCCTCGTCGCTTCCTGCAGCGAAAGAACTCTGAGCCCGTGGGCCTCGCGCTCCGCCTTATATACCCGCCGGAGCGGCGAAATTCGCCGCCGAACTCCAGGCATGGGTATCGCAGCGCGAGACCCGGGGACCCATGTTGGATTTTTGGTGCGACACGGCGAGCTTACAATGGTCCCGTGTCGCGGCGCTAGTGTTGGACAAGGCGCGTAGTACGCGGTTCGCAGAGCGCGGCGCTGGGGTATCGCGACGCGGTAAGAGCGTTGTAGTGTCGCGGTCCGCCAGTCGCGGCGCTGGTGGTAAAATTTTCGTATTCGCGAATCGAGAGTAGACGACGCTCGAACTCGTGGTCTTAACCTCGCAACGTTTTAGTTTGACAGGTCGGTGTACGTGATTGTGCGACGAGTAATACGCATTGGACGGACTTTGGGTAAGTAGATAATTAGAAGTATAATTAATTATTTTATCGATGAGGCGTGTGATTATTTCGCACGGCGTTTGTTTTTATTGGCGCACGAGATTGTGGCCCGCCTTGGCGTGAAAGGTGTTTCACGCCAAGGCGACCAGGAGCCAAATTGTTTCTTAATTTACGTAGGGTGTGTGTTCGCGAATACTTTAAATGTTTAAACAAGATATTTCTGTGTATTTTTTTTTTTTTTTACAGTGTCTCGGGGGTTCGCTGGGGCCCAGCGGTCTGGTCCGCCGAGAGCCAAAGTGAGAGGTAAGTAGCGTAGGCTAACTTCAATTTTTTTTTCTTTTTCTTTTTGTGTAGTTAACTTGTTTCATTAATTGTGTCTTTTCTTTTTACAGGTAGGAGCCGGAAGACCGACGGGGACCAGACCCTTGGGACAGCGACGAAGGCGACATGCGACAACAAGGACTCGGCGAGAGACGCCTTCGCACCGGTAAGTAGTATTCAAACAGTAATTAGGGATGGGATTAATTAAACATTTTGGTACATGCAGGAATGACATGATAATTAATATTTCGATTTGGTTTCCTTAGGTTAACGACGGAGGGAATTTTCTCGCTAAGGTAAGACCGGGGAACGCCACCGTTCCCCCGTTTCAATATTTAGTGCATCTATAATTGTAAATTGACTTAATAATCAATGTTGTGTTATTTGTTTTTTGTTACAGGTTGCAGGTCGAAGATGCGAGGATGAAGATGACGCCAGAACGGTTGTGCGCCAAAGTGGCGTACGACAAATGCCCCGGGCGTCGGTTCGTCCTCGTATCTTCCGTGTATTGAGTGATATGTGGTGTATGAAACGCAAAAAATAAATAAAATTACAATCGAACAATTAAAATATTAGGAGTTACAGGTAACCTGTTAGCCGTTTCAGGTAGCGTAGCGCGAGTGACTCGATTTGTTTGGTAATTCTAATGGGGGATTTTTACAGGGACGCGCCAGGAGGCGAATGGCGAAGGTGCAGGCACGAAGGTGACGGTAGGGGTTAAACGGTGCATCAAAAGGCTTACCCGTACGTGCCCCGGGAGTCGGTTTGCACCTACAACTTCCGTGTATGGGGATAATTTCGCACAAATTGACTAAATTTTTGGTTTTATCGCGTATATGAGGGTATGTGGGGGTGGGGTCTTGGAGGGCGTGGGCGCAAATTGTACGTTGTCTGCCGATACTCAGAAGTTCTGGTAGCTGATGCTGCGGCGTGTCGAGGTCTTGATTGTGCAGCTCGACCAGGAGTTGCGTTGGTGGACGGCCCTGATATGGACCTGGAGCTAGACGTGGTGCCCGCGTTCACCGCGGGTGCTGCGTTGATCCCTTGTTCCCTGGGGGGGCAAACCTGCCATGGTTTGCCGGTGGATGGTCGAGAACGGGCCTTAAGATTCGGCCCATTCCTCTGGAGATGAACTCGCGATGGTTCACCAGTTGATGGTCGAGACGAAGCCGTAGGGTTTGGCTTGTCCGTGTTGTCATCGGTTTGAGCCATAGGGTTTGGCTCGGATGGTTGGCGATGAACCAGCGATGGTTCACCAGTTGATGGTGGGGAACAAGCCGTAAGGTTTGGCTTGTCCCCTTTGTCATCTGGTTGAGCCGTAGGGTTGGGCTCCATTGGTTGAACGTTCGTCGGAGCCGTAAGGTTTAGCACCGACGAACTTCCCTCTTCTTTTGGAGGGACGTTGTTGGCAGGTTTCAATAGACCGCCATGAATTTTCACCTCCCGGCGACCTTGCCGGACGAGGTATATCTCGCCTCCGAGATTCTTCAGGATCGTGTGCGGGCCATCCCATGGCGCCGCAAAACCGGCGTGGACTCCTTCCACGGCGTTGGATTGAACGTGCGTTCGAGCGTAGACTAGATCCCCGGGCTGGTATCTAGGTGAGGCGTCAGTATTTTGAGCATATTTGCTCTGGTACTCGTGCTGGTGCCTTTGG
Source organism: Ophion slaviceki (assembly GCA_944452715.1). Taxonomy (NCBI): domain Eukaryota; kingdom Metazoa; phylum Arthropoda; class Insecta; order Hymenoptera; family Ichneumonidae; genus Ophion; species Ophion slaviceki. The sequence continues at coordinate 27,926,870 of OX101794.1, read as the reverse complement.
ATTCGTTTGACTCGCTGTTCACGTTCCGTGTTTGATTGGTCGGCGTCGACTGGAAACTTCCATTCGCCGGGCTGTTGAAGGTCCTTCCCGAGTAAGGCCTCGCTCGGGGAAAGACCCGTAGCCGCGTTCCGCCGATTCCGTAGTTGAAAAAGGATCCGTGGTAACTGTAGATCCCATTCTCGATGACGTTTTCCCCGTAGATGCAATCTTAATCCCTTTTTAATCTCCTGGTTTCGTCTTTCGGTGGGATTAGCGCGGGGGTGATATGTAGCGGTAGTCCAGATATGCGTTTGCCATTTTGCGCACGCCGTTTGCCATTTTTGGCTAGTGAATTGGGGCCCATTATCTGATAAAATGGTTCTTGGATATCCCCATCGATTGAAAACCTCATTTTCTAGGAGGGTAATGACGCGGGTTGCTTCGGAGGAGCCAATTGGGAAAGCCTCCACCCAGCGTGAAAAAAGATCTGTGACTACCAATATGAATCGTTTTCCCCGGCCGGACCGTGGATATGGTCCCATCAGATCGACCGCCACCGTTTCCCATGGTCGTCGGGGTTGGTGGGGTCTCAAATGATCAGGATGTTTAGGCCAGGTGGACTTAACACACGCACACACGTGGCAGTTCCTCACGTGATTTCGTACGTCTTTTCGAAGGTTTATCCAGGTAAAGTGGGCTTGAATGAGCCTAAGCGTTTCATCCATCCCGGGGTGCCCCGCCATTGGGGAGTCATGGTAGTACTGTAATACCTTGGCTTTCGCGTTCTGAGGTACCAGTATGCGCCAGGTATCATGGATTCGTTTGAACACGGCTCCCTCCCGTAGTTCATAATCATAGTTGCACTCTTGGTTCTTAAGGATTTTGGCTATATTACATAGCTCGCTATCTCGTTGTTGGTCTTCCATGACCTCGTCAATTATGTTGTATTGTTGTATCATGAAGATTTCAGGTGTCTCAATTGGTGTCGATAAATTTAATCGTTCAGGTGGATGGAGGGGTTCCTTGTCCTCCAATACTCCAGTGTCAGTTGTCTCAGGGTGTCGGGAAAGAGCACCAGGGAGATCACTGGCCCTTCCCGGCACATGCTCCAATTCGAAGTTTAGCTCTTCTAACAGTATTGCCCAACGGCTGAGCTTGTCTTTTTCGTCCTTAACGCGTTTTAGCCATTTTAACGCCCGGCTGTCTGTTCTCAGGATGAATGGTTTGTCTTCAAGGTAATTCCGATAGCGTTTGACGGCCCAAACGACTGCGAGGCATTCTTGCTCGTTGCTGAGGTACCGTTTCTGGGTGGCATCGAATTTAGCACTGGCGTAGCTGATGATATTCCTAACCCCGTTGGTTGGGACTTGGTAGAGGACGGCGCCCATGCCTTCTTCGCTGGCATCCGTCTGTAGGATGAATTTCAAGGATGGGTCAGGGCGACTAAGCTTCAGGGGTTTCTGGATCTCAGTTTTTATTTGTTCGAAAGCCCGTTGTGCCGGTTCCGACCATTTGAACTTTTCCTTGGATGCGAGGAGATCGGTAATAGGCGTGGACATGGTGGCAAAATGGGGAATATACTCCCGTAGCCAATTACAGGTACCCATAAAACGCTGTATGTCCCTTCTGGACTTCGGGGCAGCGAAGTTAACGATGGTGGCAATGTGTTCTGGTTGCGCCTCGTTACCGATCGTATTTACCGTGTGACCCAGGTAGTTGAGCTCGGTTTTTCCAAAAATGCACTTTTCGGAAGAGCAGGTAAGTCCATGCAGCTCCAATCGTTCGAAGACTAGGGTTAGGTGTCGTAGATGTTCCTCCCAATCGCTGGAGTAGACGATGATGTCATCCAGATATACCACACATATCTGGTTGATCAACCCCACCAGGACCTCTTGGCTCATTAATCGCTGGAACGTGTTAGGGGCATTCTTCAGCCCGAATGGCATAACCCGAAATTGGTAAGTTGCCCCGTCTGGGGTAGTGAAGGCGGTGAGTTTCATCGAATCTGGGGCCATGGGTATCTGCCAATAACCACTCTTCAGGTCAATAGTGGAGAAGATTTTAGCCGTACCGAGTTCTTTAAGAGCCTCGTGGATTTTCGGCATTGGTTGCGTCACATCCTCAGTGATGCTGTTTAAACGCCTATAATCGACGCAAAATCTGGGAGTACCGTCCTTCTTTTTCACGATGACGATAGGGGAACTATACGCCGATGAGCAGGGCTCAATGATGCCCTCTGCCAACATGCTTTGGACTTGCTCTTGAATCGTTTGTTTTTTGGAATCGGAATATTTGTATGGAGGTAACCGGAAAGGCCGATCTGACATAAGCTTGATCTCGTGTTTGGTACTCTGCGTTTGTTTAAGCGGACCAGAGTCGTTGAAAAGGCTCCTGAAGGTTTCGAGGAGTTTGTAGAATTTTGATAACCAATTTTCGGGGAACCCATTTTGCAGAGATGCTACGTTGAAGTCGGTTTCTTGTTGGTGAGGTACCGGTGAGTCGATCAACTGGACCGAAAACCTCTCCTTATTGCCAAGGTACAGTCGGCCATTGTGGGTGTTAATTATCGACTTCTGTGACTTGAGCCATGGGAAGCCGAGAATTAGGGGTTCTCGAGACTCCGGCGCAACCCACGCTTCGATCTGAAGCGGGTGCCCCTGGATGTTGATTAGCATTTCGACTTTCCCTGTGAGCGGCATCTTCGATGTTTGATCCGCCAAGCGGGCGTGAGAGGTTATCGGGATGACGGGTACTCCGGTAGGGATGTAGGATGGATGGATAAAGGAATGGCTGGCGAAGCTATCTACAGCGGCGGGAATTTCTTGATGTTGGACCGAGACTAGGATGTGCGGTAGGTCGTTTTGCCCCCCGCTTATACTGGTGAGCCCTACTTGCGGGTTGGAGCGGCTGGTTCGGGCGCTTCCGCCGTCCGCTTGGAGTTTTCCGGTTTCGGCATTTCTTTTAATTTCTGTGCCAGCACCGGGCAATCCCGATGCAGATGTCGCTCTGGGCAGTGCCAGCATTTGGGCAGATAGTTTGGATCTTGAAGTGATTTTGCCCCGGGGAGGGGCCCGGATTTGACGGGTTCCTCCTTTCTGGGGCGGGGAGCCATCTGGGTATCCCCTAGGTCGTACTCGGCTTCTATGGCCTTAGTGAGCAGACACGTTAGTGTCCGGGGTTTGGAGGGTCGTATGACCATTCTTAGACTGGGTTTGAGAAGTTCGAGGAGGGTTGCCACCCTAACATCCTCGGGTTCAGTTCCTCTCACCCTCTGGTAGAGAAGGAATTTTTGCTGAAGGAAAACTCCCGCATTTTCTCGATCACCCTGTTTCCTGGAGAAGAGTTGGGCGTTCAGCCGAGAAAGGATGACGGGGTTATTGTACCTGCTAAGCAGGAGTTCTTTAAATTTGGGCCACTCGAATTCGAGGGCTTGATAAGTGGACCACCAGCGTTCGGCATCCCCGCGTAATCCCCCAACAGCGGTGAGGGTACGGGCCGTAGCGGCGGTGCGAGTTTGAATGAAATATTCCTCGCAGTTTCGTAGGAATTTCTTGGGATCTTCATGGTCCGCGCCACTGTACGTGGGTAACGGTGGTCGCGGTGGAATCGCCTGCAAGGCTTGCCAAAGGGACCCGAGTTGATATAATGATTCATGTGGTTCCGGACTAAGCGGAGGAGCCGTTGGAGGTACATCGTTACTGTGACGATCCTCCGTTTGTTCGGGATTAGAGTTGGGCGCCACCGGGTTTTCCATTCCCGGAAATGTAGGATCGTCGGTACCCATTGTGCGGGTGGATCGGGTTTGGACAGGCGTCCTTTTCATGTCGTGTTTCCGGGGTCGACCGACAGCTCGTTTCGGTGTATCGGGTTTTGATGGTGAGACTTTCATAGGGCCGAGAGTTGAATTTACAATTAAAATCTGAGGCCCCACGTTGGGCGCCAAAAATTGTTGGCGATTATTCGTTACCCCTCTCACTCCCCCCCCCCCCGGTTATTACGAGGGTGGTGAGTGGCTTCCAACAATTTGGGTGGGACGTGGTAGTGGGATATTTTTTCCCTAAAATTTTTTTTTTTTTTTTTTTTTTTTTGCTTCGCCTGATTCGCTCCTTTCTGAACGGTGACGGGAGACCGCGGGATTCGCAGCGCGATCCAATGATACGTTGGGGTTGTTTGGGCTTTAGCCCTGATAAGGGCTGTTTGGGAGCCGAGAATCTAAATCGTTATTCCTTGTAGATGTAGCCGGGTTGTCGTAGGGGTTGTCCGAGAGAGGGAGGGATTACTGGGAGCGGGAGGTGGGGGGGAGTTCCGAGAGGACTTGACGGGTGGGGGAAAGGGATACCGGGGACTGGACGGGCGAGGAGGGGGGAGAGGGACCTGCCTGGGGGGCGCGGGCGAATTGCGCGGCCGCCCGGTCGAACAATTCGTCGAACCCAGTCTGGTCCCACATCAAAGGGGAGTTAGACGGGGTGGGAGGTGTGACGGGTCGGGTGGGGGGAAGAGGAGGGGATTCCGGTCGGGGAGGAGGAGGTGGAGGAGAAGCGGGCCGCGGAGGCGGAGGGACCTTGAAATCCCGGTTGGTGGGAGGGATATTTTCCTCCTCGTACCACCGGAAAGTGAGGAGCGTAGTCCGGGGATCCTCGCGGTGCCAGAAGGCCCTTACGCCGCCGTCACGATTCAGCGGCACGGTTGCTCGCCGTCGGCGACGCCGGCGACGCGAGGAGTCGCGAGGCATAAAATAAAAAAAAAATAAAATAAAAAATAAAAATAAAAAAAAAATAAAAATAAAAAAAAAGATTGGAACAAAAAAAAAAAAATAAAATTAAAGAAAATAAGATGAAGGAAAAAAAAAAATGCTATAAATTAATTAATTAATTAATTAATGATTAAATAAAAAAGCAGGGATTAAGATTTTTAAATGAGCTCGAGATTTATTTTTACATAGGTAATTTACAGGGGAGAAACAAAAAAAACTAATTTATTAAAATAATAAAAAACTATTCCCGGGACGACGGTGTCCGGGCGCGAAGCGGGCGCCGTCCACGGGAAGAAGAAAAGGAAAAAAAAAAAAAAAAAAAAAATTAAAAAAATTAGCGGAACGGACAAAGGCAAACGCAAAAAAATAAAACGCTGATAATTAATATTTACAAAAAATGCGTGGGTACGTGCGGGATGAAAGCGCGAAAGGAGGTACCCCGGGCGACGGCGTCCAGGCGAGATACCCGGGCGTCGCTCACGGGGTAATCGGGATAGGTAGCCGCTCGGGAGGCGCCGCTTGCTCAACGGGTACCCGGGGCAGTGGTGAAGCACGCGATAATTTTCAGCGGCTTTCGGAGGAAGGGTGGGAAGGGTTCGCCAACTTGCACCGTCTTTGCAGGTGAGTCGGGAGGAGGTCCTCGTCGCTTCCTGCAGCGAAAGAACTCTGAGCCCGTGGGCCTCGCGCTCCGCCTTATATACCCGCCGGAGCGGCGAAATTCGCCGCCGAACTCCAGGCATGGGTATCGCAGCGCGAGACCCGGGGACCCATGTTGGATTTTTGGTGCGACACGGCGAGCTTACAATGGTCCCGTGTCGCGGCGCTAGTGTTGGACAAGGCGCGTAGTACGCGGTTCGCAGAGCGCGGCGCTGGGGTATCGCGACGCGGTAAGAGCGTTGTAGTGTCGCGGTCCGCCAGTCGCGGCGCTGGTGGTAAAATTTTCGTATTCGCGAATCGAGAGTAGACGACGCTCGAACTCGTGGTCTTAACCTCGCAACGTTTTAGTTTGACAGGTCGGTGTACGTGATTGTGCGACGAGTAATACGCATTGGACGGACTTTGGGTAAGTAGATAATTAGAAGTATAATTAATTATTTTATCGATGAGGCGTGTGATTATTTCGCACGGCGTTTGTTTTTATTGGCGCACGAGATTGTGGCCCGCCTTGGCGTGAAAGGTGTTTCACGCCAAGGCGACCAGGAGCCAAATTGTTTCTTAATTTACGTAGGGTGTGTGTTCGCGAATACTTTAAATGTTTAAACAAGATATTTCTGTGTATTTTTTTTTTTTTTTACAGTGTCTCGGGGGTTCGCTGGGGCCCAGCGGTCTGGTCCGCCGAGAGCCAAAGTGAGAGGTAAGTAGCGTAGGCTAACTTCAATTTTTTTTTCTTTTTCTTTTTGTGTAGTTAACTTGTTTCATTAATTGTGTCTTTTCTTTTTACAGGTAGGAGCCGGAAGACCGACGGGGACCAGACCCTTGGGACAGCGACGAAGGCGACATGCGACAACAAGGACTCGGCGAGAGACGCCTTCGCACCGGTAAGTAGTATTCAAACAGTAATTAGGGATGGGATTAATTAAACATTTTGGTACATGCAGGAATGACATGATAATTAATATTTCGATTTGGTTTCCTTAGGTTAACGACGGAGGGAATTTTCTCGCTAAGGTAAGACCGGGGAACGCCACCGTTCCCCCGTTTCAATATTTAGTGCATCTATAATTGTAAATTGACTTAATAATCAATGTTGTGTTATTTGTTTTTTGTTACAGGTTGCAGGTCGAAGATGCGAGGATGAAGATGACGCCAGAACGGTTGTGCGCCAAAGTGGCGTACGACAAGAGCAATCTGCGAGTTTCCAATTTAAGACATTTTTTTCCCGAATAATTACTCCACAATATCGCATTCGGCTAAAAAAAAATTACTTCATATCTCCAAATTTAAGAAAGGTGCAGCGTTCACTGAATTCCAATCATGTTGAAATTTGCATCATTGTGATCCTACGAAAATTCTTTTATGTATTTTTTTGACATTTCTTTAATTTCATTGTGGTCTAGATTATTTTTATAATTTAGGGTCTTCGTACCCTGAACCGACGGAACAAATGTGAGCCATGAAAGAAAAATTAACTTTTGGTGCATCTAAACGATGCGAACTTCAACATCATGCATTTCAAAGTATGACCGCACGGGTGGGGATCGGAAATTCGAACGATCAATATTCAGAAAAATCGAAATTTCGAATTCAGTAATGACGAACGTTCCAATACAGATAGATCAATCTTATGATAATCTGTAAAATAGTTAATCAAAATTGTGAATACAAAGATCTCGAAGTTGATTTATAGCGAAAACAACTATCAGATTTAACAAAGTAATGAGCGATATAATATCGAATCGCCTGTATATATACACCAAACAATTCGAGTCGTCAAATCGTCGAATTGTAAATTTTACGACAGTTTACAATTTCTCATTCATGAAGGAGCTATACCAGTGTGACACTTTAGAAAAAATCGATTTTTTGCCTTTTTCGGCTACATTTTGCAATACTACTTGCGCTTCAGAATGAATATGGCAGATGGCGTTAGTGGTGAGTCGGGCCAGGCAGCCATGCCATGTCTGCCATTTAGGCAGTCGCCATTTTGGACCATCGATCATTTGCGTTTCTAAGATCTACACATTCGAAGTTTGTAGTCTCGATATATGGCTTTTTGCTATAGACGGTATTACTAATATTAGTTACTCACTTTTTTCTATTTCGGAGATATGAATGTTGTAGATTGTTCGATTCTGTATTTTTATGACTGAAACTGCAGACTATCTGAATATATGTTCTCGAATAAATGAGCTCTCGAATAAATAATCCTTTGGTGCAATAGTCATTCGATTTCGTCATCGGCCGAAGGATAAAATTTCGAATAATTTAACTTTCGTTATTTTGAGAGTTCTCAATTCTGTCGTTTCGAAATCTCTGTCGTCCTATATTTGGTCATTCGACATTGTGACCCCCACCCTTGTAGCACAGAATCGTCACAACTCTTCGATTTTCTTAGTAAAATGTTCGCGAAAGAATAACCACGAGTATTCTCTGCGGTATGTAGAATGGCGGTCCCGGATCGAATCTTTATACAGTGGGTTATCGTTTATGGAGCATTTCAGATGGAAAATGGAAGATCTTCGAGGGAGGACGAAGGTATGGAAGAAACTGTGCTCTGTCGTCCCTGCGGAGGGTTAACCGGACCGTGAACCGTTTACCTTGCTCGCGATATCAGACGTAGATTTGCTTTTTCAGACCTTAAGTGGGTACATAGTACATTGTCGCACGGTAGCGCATTGTCCCATCGATTCACCCTCTCTCCTCCCTTTCTCTTTTGTTAACGCGATCGTTTCCTCATTCTCTCGGGTCAATCTGCGCTCGTACTCGAATTCTCCCTATCCTGTCTCCTTTCTCCATTTCCCTTCTGTAGAAAATATACATATATATCCACCCTCTCATTGTCCGACGTATCCTTGGGCTGTATATGCACTCGTGGAAAGGGCGAGAAGGTGGGCGAAGGGAGTGTTATCGATCGCCGAGGCTTTTCATACGGGACCCGAGGACAATGGACTTACTCTGGCCAACCTGTGTCAACCCTATAATTTAGCCAACAATCGTTGGATGCCTCTGTACCTAATACTACACACTCTTCCTCCCTAGGTCTTTCCCGCTTTAGGAACAACGAGAAATCTTTGCGAGCACGTACTGCCAATTGCCCGAACTCTGGATTCACCCCTTCAACCCTTTCCTCATCCTCGCCACTCCCTCACTCGTCTAGGCTTCCCTGTAGTATTGTGTACGAGGTCTGCCTTCGAGGGCCTCGACCACATCCGGAAACTTTGACCATTCACCGGCTAGTACTTCGCAGCTCCCCAATAATGCTGCATCCCGAGGGCTGAATTTCACTCACGCTCCGTCATAGAATTCTATCGATATCACTTTTCCGACGTATCCGCGGCCAGTACAATAATATCCCCAGATTTCCCATTCAATGGACCTGCAGATGGCGCCTTCGAGGATCCCGTCTTTTGAATTTCATGATCAATCAACTCTGGCATTCAGATGGGAAAACGATCGAAGGGGATTCAGTGGACAAACCCGAGGGATGGGGTTGTTTCTCGGATATTCAGATGCTTACAGCAGAGGCAATTCGGATATTTCTCGTTGCTGGCTTTCGTTGGAAGAAATCGGTTTCTATTCTCTTTTCTTTTTATTCCCAATAGTTCGTGTTCTTTTTCGGAATGATACCTTTGACTCTTCATAACTCAACAACGTTCAATAACTCAACAACTCAATCGAAAATAGTTGATTTTAAGGTAGGTTTTAATAAATAAAAATACACGTATTGTTTAATTTTTGAAATACTGAATCGGGAGGCTAGGTATAACGCTGTAAAGGGAGTGTGGCAGTATAGATGTCGTGATATTCCTTTATGATGTATGGAACGCTTTGAAGCGTTGTTTTGCCTATTGAAGCACAAAGTCACACCACAATTTTCACCACCGTTTGTCGTTTTTATCTATTTTTTAAGGTTTTTCGAAATCTCGCAATCTCGCGATAAGTGAACTTGGAACAAATTTTGATCCAACTAACGACATCTACTGAGAGTACAAATAAGTCTCCGTCGTTTTTAATTTAAAAAATTGGGCATTTGTTATGAAAGAACGGTACTTTATGTTTTATTCAAAGTATTGTCCATCGCTAGCCACTACTTTTTCCTATTTTTCTGGCAGTATATGGATACCGCGTCGGAAGAACGCTTCATCTTTTGAGGCAATCCGCAAATCGACCCAATTTTTGGTATCTTCATATGATGTGAAGGGCTGCTCAGACAGGCCGTGCGTCATCGATCGAAGTAAATGATAGTCAGAGGGAGCAATGTCTGGTGAATACGGCGGGTGGGGTAAAACTTCCCAATTGAGTGTTTCCAAGTAGGTTTTGACCGCCGCAGCAACATGTGAACGAGCATTTTCATGCAGGAGAATGATTTTGTCGTGTCTGGAGTAGTTGTGGGTGTGTGTTTTCCTTGAGTGCTCGGCTCAATCTCATCAATTGTTTTCGGTAGAGCCCCAGTAATGGTTTCGTTCGGTTTGAGCAACTCATAATACGCGACACCAAACTAATCCCGCCAAATACACAACATGAGTTTTTTTCCATGAATGTTTGGCTTGGCTGTCGATGTTGACGCATGGCCAGGTGGTCCAGGTGATTTCCTCTTGTTTGGGTTATCGTAGTGGATCCATTTTGCATCACCAGTGACTATACGATGCAAAAAACCCTTTCGCTTATGTCTGGCAAGCGGCATTTCACATGGGCAAAATCGGTGTTCAACGTTTCTCGGCTTCGGTTCATATGGAACCCAATTTCCTTGCTTTTGAATCATTCCCAACGATTTTAAACGATGTGAAATAGCTTGTTGAGTCACTCCTAATGTTAGTGCAAGTTCTTCTTGCGTTTGGCACGAATCTCCCTCCAATAATGCTTCCAATTCCGCATCTTCGTACACTTCCGGGATTCCGCTACTTTCTTTGTCTTCGACGTCAAACTCACCGTTCTTAAACTTTTGAAACCACTTACGACAACTTCTCTCACTTAAGGGGTTACCCCCACTTGCGATTTTGAAAAAATCGATTTTTTTAATTGCATTTTTTTGAAGTGCAATTTGAAGTGCAGTTTTTTTTATGCCCGGAATATATGACTCTATGTAAGTTCACAAAAAAAATATTTTCTTCGTGTAAACTGAAATTGAAACTTTAAACGCGTTTTTCTCAAAATGGCATTTCTGAAGTCGGTGACCAAGATTACTCGAACACTAATGAACCGATCTTCTTGAAATTTTGCAGGCTTATTTGATACATAAAAATGTAGTCTTTGATCGTTCGATTTTTTTTTTCGAAAAAAATGGCCGTTTTATAGCCAAAAAACGGCCGTTTTTTTTCGTTAAAATCGAACCATTAACTTTGACTGTCCGCCATTTTGTGAAAAATGAATATTTTTTTAAATCCTTCGATTAAAGACTAGTTTATACTTATATTTGACTAAATCCATCCGCATTTTTTTTTCAGATGATCCACTTCGCCGCAATGTTGGTCACCGCAAACCGTGTATATAAAAACATTATTTCATTGACGGCCATTTGCCACTAAACAATGTAATATTTATCAATAAAAAAATTACTGAAAGTTCTTCAAGATGTGTTCTTTAAGATGGTATATTGATCGATTAAAAAAATTTTGTAGTTTTCTTTAAAAAAAATTCATGAAAAATTCCTTTTTTGCGCTACAAGTGGGGGTAACGCCTTAAAGCAGCCTCACCATATGCTTCTTCAAGCAATCGATGCGCCTCAGCTGCAGATGTATTCAAACTAAAGAGGTAAATCAAAAGTTCCCACAAATGCCACTAATTCGGCTCAAAACTCAACATATTCGCACAAAAAAATGTGATGCTGATACAAAATCGCTAATATTTCAAAGTTATGGTCTCGCTGAATGTCCAATCTTACGGTATGACGTTTTACATCTGACAATTTAAACCATAACCTCTTGGTGGGGCCATCTTTTGTCAAACGGCGGAGACTTATCTGTACTCCCAATAGTTTGCACGAATTGCACTAAAAACCCATAGAACGGTTTGTAGTCGTCGTGGGACATTGATTTATCAAAGGATTAAATGTGAATATAGGTTTTTGTATGGGGTTAAAGTTCGCATCGTTGGAATACAACGAATTCTTTCAGTTTCTTATTTTCATCAGTATCCAAAATCATAGTTTGCGGATTTAGGTTGTAAATCACTAAATGAAAATCCTAAAAAATGTTTGCGTGATTATCGTAGGTCTGCAGAAGGAAATTCGGGAAGTTAGAAAACAATAATTTTCGTTGCTCCCGAATGATGCAAACTTCAACTTCGTGATTTTGTGAGGACCTAGATGATGTGTTATAGAGCCGTCACACGATGATATAAATTCAAATTCGGACAGAGCATAGTTTAGAACATTTTCTATCGTATGATTATTTTTCCAAATATTCAGAAATTCGTTAATAAAACATGATTGAAGTTATTTTTTGGTCTAAAGTCGTGATTTTTTTTCTTCCTCTTGCCATTTGCCCACTTTTCAAAATAAAGAAAAAGTATCCCGTTATACGAAAATTTTATTATCACGCTAAAAGCATATTATTTTTAATTTCATTTCAACCCACCATAGTCGCCAGAATCACCGATTGGCTATGCAGTAACGGCGGCGCTTTTTTTAAATAATAATAGCTTCATTTTTTGTCAACATTTTTCGTTTAAAAAAAAACTCGAATTTGGCAAAACTGTGTATCAATTGTGTGTAAAATCCCGACCTCGTCATCCCAACACTCTCGTCAGGATAAAATATTGAATATCGCCCTGTTCTTTGGGCCCCAATTTTATACAGACCCCCGTTATGGAGAATATTGAACGAAATATGGGAGTGAAAAAAATCTGTTGCCCAACCCAGATCTTTGCGAGTCAAGTTTGCAACGACTTCCGCTAAGACTGAGAACCCTCTTTTTTCTCTCTCGTCGCTCTGAAAGAGTTCGTATTCTACACGTCCGGTAGTTCCGGTCGAGAAGCCGCGATCGGAAGTAAGGGTAGGATAAAAATCCTCTTGCTCTCCAGGGCGCCGAGAGTGAACACGTTAGCATTCATGGGTCGACGCGCCATTCTCAGCTCATGAAAGCCATTCATAAATTTACGCGTCTACGACACTTTCGGGAGGAGAGGCATTTACTCCGAGTCCGGCAAAGCGTGGCGCAAGACATGGGCGCGCTGCCTGGGACTGAGCTTACGGAGTGGATAATATTGAGCTTGGAGTAGAATCAGAAAATTTACCTACCGCGATGTTTTTTAATTTAAAAAAAAACTAAAAATTCGATCATTCTTATGACACAAAAATGGGTAATGATATATATATATATATAGTGTAATGTGATAACAAAAATATGAAAATAATATTGACTTATGAATGATTATGGTTTTAAATTGTTTATAAATAATTTATCGTTCGAAATATTTATATAATTTTTTTCTTGCTCGGAATTATAATTCTGGAAAACAAGAAGAATAGATACTTAACCGAGAAAAAATAACATTGAATAGTTGCCAATATATATATATATATATTGAATAGTAGCTAAAAAATAATGCCTAAATTAATAAATTATTCATAAATACGAAATTCTCGAGCAAATGATTTCTGATAAAAATAATGGATATTTGTAGATTTGAAGCAGCCTGTAATGAAAAAGTGCTCAATAGTGCCAACAATAACAAGGTATACAAAATCACGATGCAAGAACAATAGTTTTTCAACATTTAAAACGTTATAGAAAAATACGTCAAAATTCAAATCTAAAAAAGGATGCAATAACATTCCATCTGATTCATAAAATGTATTTGACAGTCTTTTTTATTTATACGTACGTTCGAATTCTGCTACCGTATATGCCGAATCTTTTATTTTTCTATCATGCTTTGAAAGTCTGAAATGCACGTCGTGAAACTTTAACGAAGCTGAGACTGATTTTTGTTCTCGGGAGTCTTGGGAGGAACGAAGTCATGGCGGAGCCTTTCAGCTCGTCGCTTTTTTTATTCGCCGTTAATTAGCTTCGTCTTATGACAACAGAGGGGCCGGAAGAGCAAGAGCGACACAGAAAAATCCATGAAGAGGCGATACGACGATATAATTAAAGTGCCGCGGGTTAATAATCTTCTTGAAGTATTCAGCAGGTTTATGTAATAAATCTTAAAATTACGGTAACGAATTGTAAGCGAGCTAATAATACCGTCATGGCAAATTAAAAAACCCATCCATCGATATACATTGTATATATAAAATAAAACCCACACAATTTTACACGTAACTCACCCAACTTATTTATCGAATAATGTACATAAATAGTAAATATCCCAAACATTTAACTTCTATGGGGAAATTATACATAGGTCTTTCAACAACTTATACTCTCAAACTTTAATGTTGACCATATGAATTGTTAAAATTTGAATAGAATAGTAAACGTTTGACGGAACAAAACCTAACGTACAGTATACAACATTACTATTTATGAGCCGATTCTGTGATAAGACTGAATTAACCGTATCTATATTGTCAAGCCTTTTACAATAGTTAACAACTATTTCGGGGATAATAGATCGTCGCACACGATTTTTAAAATTTATTTTTAAAATTATGCCTAGTAAGTAAATTATGAAAATTTATTTTTATTATTATGCAAAGTATTTTGTTGCAAACTGAGCTCGTAAATTTTTACTTACGATACATAAAAACGCTTGGGCGGTTTCTACATCCTGAAGCAGCAAATATATATATATATATATATATATATATATATATATATATATATATATTAAGAAGAATTAATTTTCGTTGCATTCTGACGATGCAAACTTCAACATCATCTTTTACCATGGGCATTGCTTGTAAATACCATAGACTTTTTCCTCAGCATTATATACACTGTTATTTACGTTATTGTTGATACTGCTATTATTGTTAAATTGTTATTTACATTAGAGTTGTTACTGCTATTGTAATTAAATTGTTATTTATGTTATTTTTGTTACTACTACGATTATCATTGCTGTTATATTTATCATTATTTTCCTCATTCGAATTTTTACCTCCGGAATGATCATTTGACATGATCTACTCCTATACAGAGTGTCCCGAAAACCAACGATAATATTGCAGGTGCTGACAGGCCAGCTCATGATGATCCAGACTTAGCAAATATGACGTCAGTAAAAGTGTGAAAGTTTTCGAGATATTCGCCCTTTTTTCAAACTCGTGAAAATCTCCAACTTAAGGCAATATTTTACATATCATAGCTGCCAATATGGATATTTTTCGGTTCAATTTTTTTCGTGCTATCAATAAAAACCAAAAATATTTACATTGTTAGCTCTTTCGAATTTTCATTACTAAGTTCGATTAATAGTGGCATAATCAACGCACGACGCCGAACTTGCGACAAACCTATTTTAATTTTTAAAAATTATTATTTAAATTGCTATTTGTTTTTTTATAACATTCGGCAATTTTGCTGAGTATAAGTGTTTTTGCGTTTTTCTAGTCGGCATCCAGCGATGCCTGTCCCTAGTGCGTTGCTGTTTTTCTGTTCAGTGCGGGGTTCCAAATCTGGTGTTTAGGTCTCTTGGCCAGGGTTGCAAAATTTGTAATGAAAAAGTAATGCATTATTCATTACTTTTTTTATGGGTGATGAAAATATTCTTCACTACTCATTACATAACTTTCAGTAATGTAAAAAAATTCCATTACTCATTACGTTACGAAAACTCCATTACTCATTACACGATCAAAAAATGTATTACACATTACATTGTGATGGGTAATGGACATTTTTTACATTACAAAGTTCAACGTAATGGGCAATGGAAATTGTTTATATCACAAAGCGTAATGTTATGAGTAATGGAACTTTTTTACATTACAAAATTTAATGTAATGGGTAATGGAATTTTTTTACATTACAAAATATAAGGTAGTGAGTAATGGAATTTGTTCACAATATTAATGTAATGTAAAAAATCTCCATCACTCATTACAAGGTAATATGGATTATTAGTCGTTTCCCATTAGGGGCCGATGTCCATTACTGATTACATTGTGATGAGTAATGGAGGTTTTTTACATTACATTCCATTAGTAATGTGAAAAAATTTCATTGCTTATTCCATTACATTTTGTAATGGAAAGGAAATTTGTTACCCATTACATTACATTTTGTAATGTAAAATATTTCCATTACTCATTACATTATACTGGGTAATGAAAATATTTCACATTACACAATGTAATGTAACGAGGAATGGAAATCCAATGTAATGAGCAATGACATTTTTTTTCATTGCCAAATTTAATTCAATGACCAATGAATTTTTTTTACATTACAAAATCCCATGTAATGAGTAATGGCAATTGTTTGCATTACAAAATGTAGTGTAATGGGTAATGATATTTTTTTTCATTACAAAATGTAAAGTATTGAGTAATGCAAACGCTAATGCTTTACAAAAAGTAATGCATTGTTTGCGACCCTGCCCTTGGCTTGTGTCTCTTCATTCTTCTTCTGATGTTTTCCTCTCTGAGCAGGTTCGCCGCGAGTTGATAACAATGATTGTTTATTCTCATTGTGTATTTTTTGCTGAACCTGCTCACTTTTTCTTTGACAGTGTTGATTTCAAGGTCGTTGTGTATGATTGTGTTTGATACGAACCAGGGGGCGTTGGTGATTGTTCGAACGATTTTAGACTGGAGCCTCTGTAGGATTTCTATATTGGAGTTCCCGAGTCGAAATTTTCGAGCCGCGTTCAACCCACAAAATGAAGGCGAGCAGAAATCGGCGTGAGCGGGTTATTGGGTATCTAAAGGAGGGTACAATGTTTGAAAGTACCATGCGTTAGAGCCTCCGATGAACCTCCGGCATGGCAGAAAGTAGACTTTTTGACTCAAAGGAGGTCAGGGAGGGTCACAATTGAACCTACGGAACCTCAGGTGGGCCTACTTCGTGCGCTCCCGCAGAACCTACTGCCCCCTCTTTCGGCCTACTGTACACGGCTAAACAAAAAAATTAATTTATATAGAATCTATTTAAATAAAATAGGTTTTTTTCCTTGTCTCCCAGCCTACTACGATCATATTTCTTTCAAATATATTTATATATGTTAATAAAGATGAGATTCAAATTAATCTTCATTTGCTTACAATGTACACTGTAAAGCTTAGTGTACTATATGCAAAAAATATTTCATAAATCGAAAATAAAATGAACGCATTATTTGAGAGCTTTACTACAAGGATTTTTCATCGTAATTCGTCATTCCCTGGCCTTTGGAAATGATTTTTTTCGAAGAAAATATTTGCCCTATATGCGATTTGAACCTAGTCCTACCTACTCATAACTACGCGCCGCTGCCCCTATGCTACCGAATGCTTATAACATTTTGGTCGCTGATATGGCATAAGAGACCAAATGAATACCTCCAACTATTTGTTGTATCACATAAGCTATAGATTTTTCAAACACACAGACGTGTGTGTGTGTGTGTATGTATATGTTTATTTATAGAAAATCAATCTATTTAATATAGTCCAATAACTACATATTTTATTTGATTCTAATAAATCTGTGATTCGGTTTCATCAGTTTAACATTTTCATCTGTTCAAAAAAACAATTTAGTCAAGTTCACTGAATGGATCTAGTTATTTTTTTTAAATTTACCTTAAATAAAATATTTGTAGAGTTAAGCATTTTTCTATTTGATTGAACTAATGGTCCATCTTTATTGTAACACTCATATCAAAGGGGCGGGGGGTAGTGAAGGTGGAGAGAGAGGAATTATATATATATATATATATATATATATATATATATATATATATAAAATAGGCGGGGGGTAGTGAACTCCTCTCTCTCCACCTTCACTGCCCCCCGCCCCCTTGATATGAGTGTTGCAATAAAGATGGACCATTAGTTCAATCAAATAGAAAAATGCTTAACTCTACAAATATTCTATTTAAGGTAAATTAAAAAAATAACTAGATCCATTCAGTGAACTTGACTAAATTGTTTTTTTGAACAGATGAAAATGTTAAACTGATGAAACCGAATCACAGATTTATTAGGATCAAATAAAATATGTAGTTATTGGACGGTATTAAATAGATTGATTTTCTATAAATAAACATTTTTAAAATCAATCATTTTAATAATGGAATGCAATAGGAAAAATTTGGTTCTATGAAAAATCTAGTTAATACAAATTTAAAAAAAATCAAATAGACGCGGTTAGTTAATATCATAATATTTAGCGGGAAAAAATAAAAATATGCTTCATACATACACGTGGAAATATTTTTTTAATTTTCGACGTGCTAAAAATGAAAACAAGGAAAAATCAAACATCTTATTTGAAATTGACGGTAATCGGCCGTCGCCATTTATCAACTCATTATTGAATAAACAAAAAAAAAAACAAAACGAACAAAAACAAAAAGAAAAAATCGAATGAGGTTGAATTCTAAACCGACAATTTCAATCCTTCAGAACATGAAATAGAATATAATTAACACCCTATCGTTCCATATAGAAATCAACATTATATGTTATTTAGATATACACTGCCAGCTAAAAGTTTTCGGACACTCCACATGATCGCAAAACTTTTGATCGCTGGATAATTGCCAAATAATGTTAGAGTAATATAATTCATTTCATTTATTATTTCACGAAGATACTATAAAGATCTATATGATTAAGTAATTTCACAGAGCTTTATAGTATCTTCGTAAAATAATTATTATTCTACCATAAGTTTGCAATGATCCAAAGTGATATTAAGTTTTGCAGTTATCGGAAGTGTCCGAATACTTTTGACTGGTAGTGTATATTCGAATATATTAACGCAACCACATATTTCGAGTATTATATATATATATATATAAAGTATTATATAATATATACCGTCGCTTAAATGTTTGGATACACCAGTCGATATTTCTTGCTGCACTAAACGTCACATAGCTTCGTAAAAAAAAGATAACCAAATTTACCGAACGGCGTTTTGACGGGAATAAATTCAGCTGTATGTTGCTTTTCTGAAATATTTTTTTATCATTTTCTTTTCGACCCGGTACGCACTTTTATGCGTGACTGATTTTCGGCTTTTTTTCGACCATCAAGAATTGAACGCATGACTTATGGAAAAAAAAATTGTTACGTTTATCCATGATGAACTTAAACGGGGTAGCAGGAACTTCATTTGCGTTTTTTATAAAGTTTTGTACGATTTTTTTCGCAATGTTATTTCATTTTTTGCTAAAAAGACTAATTCTAGATAATGCAATGTAACTCAAGAACTAGAGGGCTTAAGAAGAAATGTCAAAAACGAAAAACGTCGCATAAGCTTATACTGGATAGACTGGCATTTTTTAAAGAATTTTCCTGTGAGATTTTTTCTCACAGGAAAATGCCTATTAATCCGATAGAATTGGAGTAAGACTGTATACACAAGCATTCTTTTATCAATTGCCTATAAAATAATAATAAATCGATATTGAGCAAATTTGATTGTTTTCGCATATTAATATTGGACTATTAATTTGATAAGGGGACGATGTATTTTTATTAATTTCGTATTATTTTCGTCATCGAACGGGTTACCGATCAGGTCACAATGGAATGATGATGGAGGAGATATCGAATTTGGGCCGAAAGCAGGTTAGGTGGGGTCGAGGCAACAGTTTGAGATTGAAAGCAGGTTAAGGAGGCCTGTGCTCTGCACGTTTCACCGAAACTGGGGGTCGAGAGAAGGTTTGGGAGGTCTAGCAGAGGCTACCTTGGGCCAAGAGGAGGTCTCTTCATGGCACTGAACTCGACACATGAGGTTTCGTAGGTTCAACGGAGGCTGGCGGCTTATGTATTACAAAAGAAATGGGTCCTGCGAGGGTTCAGAGGAGGCTAAAAATTTCGACTCGGGATTGCTCGCTGTGTCCCATATATTAAAAGTGGGGTCATTTAGTCGAGATTTAAAAAGACGCAACACGTAGTTGTTGGTTGTTATTGATGGCATGATATTTTAGTAATATTGAGACAAAAAATCGAACTGGAAAATATCCGTATTTGCAGCTGTGATATGTGAAATATTGCCTTAGGCTAGAGATTTTCGCGAGTTTCGAAATAGTGTGAATATCTCGAAAACTGACACTTTTACGGAGGCCACATTTGGTTATTCTGAATCATCATGAGCTGGCCTGTCAGCACTTTTTTAACCATATTATCGTTGGTTTTTGGGACACCCTGTATACTTGTACATATTTTGTTATAATAATAGTATTATTATAATACAATATGTACAAATTTGGAGGAGTATATACTATTACTTTAGTTCCCATTGTTATCATTATCGCAAAATCAAATAGATGGAAGTGGACGGAGAGTGAGTGAGAGTGCGAGTAACCGTGAGAGTACGAGGAAAATAAAGTGTGACATATTGGTGTGACATCGATCGTGTGTCAATGCGGAGAAATGCGTGACCAAGAGCTAATAGAGTTACGCTCATGGCCCATTTGGCTTATTGACGGGCAGAGAGTATAGTAGTGCATCGCGAACGAGGACATCGACGGAGTTCGAGGGAAATGATATCGAAGCTCGGGAATTTAAGTGACGAGAGGGAGTGTCCAAGTGAGAAAGAGGGAAGGGGGGGGGAGCACTCACCACCTTGAGGGATGCATCCATCGACAAGGGAGGGCTGTATAATTAATGGGGTTGTTACGGCGGTGATCCCGCATCGTTTTTTAAAGCGAGTATCGAGAATAACTGAATACAAAGGACGCAATTTTACATCATTTCGTTGCCCTACGATCGTCGAATCAAGATCAAGGACAGTTCGGACATTCTGCTTTATTTTTAAATTTCTTTATTCTTGTTACTTTCTAAACTTTTTTTGCAGGTTCACGGATCCCTAGTGAGGATCTTTTGAAATTTGACAGCGGTTTTTGTAGACTAAATGGGCCAAAAAAAATCACGTATTAGTTTGGCAAGAAAGTCTGCGTTTTATCCCCAAAAACAAAACAAAAAAGCAGTCTTGGACCGAATGATTGATTTTATTATTTATTTATTTATTTATTAATTTATCAATTTAACATTTATTTATTCTTTTATTTATTTATTTATTATTTATTATTCACCTACCAGCGAAAAGTTTCCGGACAAAAATTTAAAGAAGTTGTGGAACGATTTTTTATGCCATTTCGCCGATAATCGACATAAATGAATTTAATAAACGGAATTTTGAAGAGGAATAATTCACCTTCATTCCGGTTTTTTTTTGTATTGATTACGCAATAGAATTATATCACGTAAATCGCTTGATTTCAACCGATTCTATTGCGTTGAAAATAGAAAAATACATTTTTGTTCTTCTCTTGAAATTTTACCACAAACCCCTTAGTTCTCGAATTATGGTAATTAAACATTTTTTGTTAAAAAAAAATCTGAAAAAACTCTCTCGAACTCAACGAAAACCGATACAACTTCTTACTATCTTGAGGATTTCCTTGAATCCTTGTCGCTTTCGCGTTACACGTTATTTTTCACATTGTCTCTTTGTGTTTTTTAATTAAAATATCTTTAGAAACAAAAATCGTTCGAAGCTTTAAAAAAAAACGAAACTGAAGCTTGAGCTTCCCCTTTATAATTCCGGTCAAATAAATGCATGACAAATTTTTTGTCTGTAAATGGGGTCACCAGAAAAGGAACAAAAAAGGCAAAAATGGTCATTTTCGAAAAAGGGTATGAGTCGGAAAAAAAATAGTAAAAAAAAAGAAATGACAGTGAATTCCTTCCTTTCAAAATGTCGTTTATTAAATTCATTTATGTCAACTATCGGTGAAATGGCATAAAAAATCGTTCCGGAACTTTTTTGAATTTTTGTCCGGAACCGTTTCGATGGTAGTGTAGCTCTATATAATACATGTTATATTATTCTAATATAATTTTGCAATTATCTAAAGTATCCGAAAACTTTTGGCCGGTAGTCTATACGTTTTCAAAACCACGATCGTTTCGTAGGGAAAAATGAAAAGAAACGATTCGGTCATACGGTTTTGGCTCTGTGATTGACATGTCGCAGATTGTACGTGTCGACTTGTACAGCCACGATGATCTTCCTATACGGTCCACACGCGGATTGCCTGGACGCATCAAGGGAAATCCATTTCTAGCATGGCTACATACGGACTCGGAGGTGAAGGAGAGACCAGCGGCGAGCGACGCGCGGGTAACTCCTTAATTGGATTTGCCTAATAGCGTGTCGTACGTGCCCACCTTCGTTCTATGTATCCATTGTATATATATCCGCAGCGAATTGTGGAGCAGAATAGATCGAGGGTGTGATTTGATAACCGTAGTGTGTGCACGCATTCGTAGCCCCACGATACTGTAGATCGACGTTTCGCAATCTGGATGACGATTAAGGGACAACGAGCGCCCGCTCTTGATTTCTATAAATTTTGTTCAAATTTTAACCAGGCATTGTCCATATTATTATGCATGTTTGAGTGAAATTTCAGAACAGTCGACTATTTAGATTGAGAGATAATGGGTTTTAAAATTGCAACTTTTAAGACGAGAAATCCCTTTAGGAGCGTAAAAAATAGGTATTGTTTGGGAATTTTTTCAGAGGGGATAAAGTAATCTGATCATATTCAAATTTGGACATGACTTTATTACAACTGCCAAGTTAAAAAGAAATTTTTTTTTGGGATGACCAACAAAATGGCGGTGTTATTAAGGGTCTTCGGACGCCTGTTTTCCGCGACATCGAAAGGTGCTGCAGTTTTCACTCTTTTTCTGTTGATCGGAAAAATATTTAATAAGTGTCATTCGTTTACTGACATATTAAGGGGATATACCTAAAAAATGATGAAAAAGTGCAAAATTGAAAATTTGGGAGCCTTTTTACTCCAAAGTTCGAATTTTCGACCATTTTTTCGACATATTTGACCCCAAAAAAATTATTTATTTACACGCTACCTTCCAAACTTTAGGTACATCCTTCCGATAATATTACCGAGAGTAACCTTCCAAAATTTCATCCAAATCGGTCGATAACTTTTTGAGCTACAACACGAGCAGTTATTGAAAAAGTAGTTTCGAGATAATCGCGTTTAAGGGGTTACCCCGACTTGCGATTTTGAAAAAATCGATTTTTTGTTATTGCATTTTTTTGCAAGCGGCATCGTCGGCGGAAGAACTGTATGGGCCCGGAATAGATGACTCTATGTAAGTTTACAAAAAAAAATATTTTCTTCGTGTAAACTGAAATTGAAACTTTAAACGCGTTTTTCTCAAAATGGCATTTCTGAAGTCGGTGACCAAGATTGCTCGAACACTAATGAACCGATCTTCTTGAAATTTTGCAGGCTTATTTAATACATAAAAATGTAGTCTTTAATCGTTCGATTTTTTTTTTCGAAAAAAAATGGCCGTTTTATAGCCAAAAAACGGCCGTTTTTTTTTCGTTAAAATCGAACCATTAACTTTGACTGTCCGCCATTTTGTGAAAAATGAATATTTTTTAAAATCCTTCGATTAAAGACTAGTTTATACTTATATTTGACTAAATCCATCCGCATTTTTTTTTCAGATGATCCACTTCGCCGCAATGTTGATCACCGCAAACCGTGTATATAAAAACATTATTTCATTGACGGCCATTTGCCACTAAACAATGTAATATTTTTGAATAAAAAAATTACTGAAAGTTCTTCAAGATGTGTTCTTTAAGATGGTATATTGATCGATTAAAAAAGTTTTGTAGTTTTCTTTAAAACAATTCATGAAAAAGGCCTTTTTTTGCGCTACAAGTGGGGGTAACGCCTTAAAGTTTCAACATGTGACTCGCTACCTGACCGCATGTTGTCCCCGCGCTCTAGACTATATGCGATAACCCCGCAAATGTTCAATATTTCGAGTTTCCCTTTGGTCAGTATATTCTTTGGGTATCATACTTTCGAAATATGTAAATAAAAATCGATTTTTTGAAAATTCTAAAAGGACTTCTCGCCTTAACACTGCAGGGTCTGCATTGACCGACAGTCAGGTTTGCATAATTCGTTGTACATTGTACTATTGTGTTTATAAATTTTGAAAAAAAAATTATGTTTAGTTAGTAAACTAGTTAGGGAAAGAGTGAAAAAAGTTTGGATTGCCTTTTTTACTATTCAGTTTTGCTAAAAACGTTCAGTAAAGACAGAATAATTATCCGTACAAATATTTGTCCCCTATAATAGGAAGACATATGGCAACACCGCAGAACAGTATTGTTCAATATTTCGAGAAAAAAAATATAAGTTGTCGTCTTCCTAAAGTAAAAAACTTTTATCATAAAAAAAATATTTGCTTTATAAATATTAATACTTTATATTGTTTATGTTATCTTTATTAACAAATAAAAGTGTTGGTTAATTCATAACTAATTAAAAACTTTGTTCGATCATAAATTACTCCCAAATGAAAATTTGTGTTGCAGTATTATTTTAAATGTGCCGCGCTAACTTACGTCATTGGATCCGTGAGACGATGCGGTGTTGCCATAGGTCTTCTTATTATAGGGGACAAATCGTTTTTACGGAAGTAAGTTAAAAGTTGCGATTTTAAAACCCATTATCTCCCAATATAAAAAGTCGACTGTTCTGAAATTTCACTCAAACATGCATAATGATATGAACAATGTCTGGTTAAAATTTAAACAAAATCTATAGAAATCAAGAGTGCGCGCTCGTTCTACCTTAAGTACGCACTCGTACGTAGCGTTGACCAAAAGTGTTAAGGGTATCATCACAGTGTAATATTTTCAAAAATTCATTTTTTTCGCATTATCCGATAGTATAGACGGTTATAAACATGCTGTTCAATTTGTTTGGCGAAATTCGAATTATTCCGGTTGCTAGAGCTTTTCTCAAAAAAAAGGGATTCGACCAGCTGAGACCTGGCGCGTACGGACGCTTTTTTCTCGAAATGTCGTTTTTCAAAACGGTGTACACTCTGAAAGGAAGAGTTTTCCCAGCTATCCAGCTCCAATTTTGACACAACATTCTTCACACCATTCTTTATCTTGCTATGGAAGCTTTTTTTCGAAATCTTAATATTTTTTTTACCCAAAAACTGTCGAAAAATAGGCTAAATTCGATACTTTTTTTTTCAAAACGCCACCATTTTCTCTATTTTGATTTAAAAAAACCTCCATAGCAAGATACCGGCTTTCACACTGATTAATCTTTTTACAAATGTACACCGTGAGGACTCCTTTTTCTTAGAAGACATTTTCACCCTTTAAAAAAATGTAAAAAATAAAAATAAACGTTTGAAAATTTATTTTCAGTTCTTCATGAGTGCTTTGAATTGACATAAAACAATCAGACTCACTGGCGTATTTTAACCATCGAAAAAAAATCGCGAAAATCAGCTATTTTCCGACCCGGTACACTGTGATGATGCCTTAAGGCGGGAGCCTGAATTAGAAAGTCCAAAAAGCGTTTTTTGGGATTTTTTTAGAAGAAATAAGACAAGCGAGCCCAGTAAACATTGAGGTATCGTTTCATGTATTTTTGAAATGTATAAAAAAATATTTTGTATACATTTGCCGTAATTATCAAAATTTCAGAATAATATACAGTCATACGAAAGTTTAATTATTATGTATTAATTGTGTGAAAAATACCCAGCACGTCATAACAATACTCTCATCAGAAAAAAATATCGAAAATTGGCCTGTTTTCTCGGCCCTAAGCCGTGCAATCCTGATAGATGTTCTCTTACGAACAGTTCATGGTTTTGAGAGGAAACTTCAGGCATGTTTAAACATGAATGGTGGAATATTTAAACACCTTTAGGAAGGGTTCAATGTACACTCACACAGAGGGTTTGGAGTCTAAAAATACTGCGGAAGTGACGAGCCGCAGTGACCTAATCCTTGTGAGTGTTCTACACGCAACAGTCTTTTACTACACGCACACACACACACACACACACACACACACACACACACACACACACACGCACGCACGCACGCACGCACGCACGCACGCACGCACGCACGCACGCACGCACGCACGCACGCACGCACGCACGCACGCACGCACGCACGCACGCACGCACGCACGCACGCACGCACGCACGCACGCACGCACGCACGCTCGCACGCACGCACGCACGCACGCACGCACGCACGCACGCACGCACGCACGCACGCACGCACGCACGCACGCACGCACGCACGCACGCACGCACGCACGCACGCACGCACGCACGCACGCACGCACGCACGCACGCACGCACGCACGCACACACACACACACACACACACACACACACACACACACACACACACACACACTCATACACACAAACTTACACTTGGGATGTTAAAGGCTTTACTTTCTCGTGGTACATCTTTGAGAGCGCTGAAGTAGTCAAAAATTGTTTTCTAACCTAAAAATTATGAACTTTATAGGATAAAAATTCCTACAAAAGTTGTTAGTTTTGGCCTGGTAATTTTTTTGGTGAAAAAAGTTATGTTTCCTTTAAAAAAAACATGTTGGTCATCTCAACATCGCCATTTTGAATTTTGGAGTAAAAAACATTTTTCCGATCTCCCGTTTGGAACCCTAAAAGTTCCACTATAGATACTCAATACTTGATCGGAGCAGTTTTTTTCGACATAAATCAGGTGTAAGATTAATATGGAACACCTGGTGTCCCATATTAATACAGGGTGTCCCTATATATATATACAAGGTGTCCCTCTTATCTCTGCCACCCGAAATAACTCGGTAATTATCGACGTGACAAAAAAATGTTCCAGACAAAAGTTATACGGTGTGAAGGGTGGCAGAGATAAGAGAGACACCCTGTATATACAAGGTGTTCTGTTATGAATGAATAATCCTACAACTGTCGATGATGTCCTACTACATGCTAGGATTTCAATCCAGTAAAAGTCCCACGTTTTTCGCATTATGGGCTTTATGTTATTTAAAAAAAAATCCTCTGCTTTTGGTTTTTCGCGTGCCATTTCTACAAATGATATGAATCGACATTAACCAAGCAACTTTTTTAAGTAATTGGCACGATATGCGTAGTACATTTATTTTACACCGCAGGCTATCAAAGTCCGATATTCGCATTGGTTTGTGTGAAAATTCTGCATGTGATCTTTTTTCATAAAGTTTCCTTAACATCTAACGTTAAAAAGAAGTCTTTTCTGGATAAAACTAATAACCAAGAGTATTTTTAAAAAAAAACCGGGTCAAAAAATCCGGGTCATTATCATTTACAGAAATTGCATGCGAACAACCGAAATATATATATATATATATATATATATATATATATATATATATATATATATATATATATATATATATATATATATACATATATTCGCAGATAATTTTTATCTCGAAAACTGTGGGGCTTTTACTAAACTGAAATTCCAGCATATAGTAAGGTCGATCTGACCTATCGACCGTTGCAGGATGACCCATTCATAACAGGATATATATATATATATATATATATATATATATATATATGGGTTTTTCATGAGTATTTTGAAGTATCTTTTCTATTTCTTGGTTTTTAAATTTAATTTTGACGCATGGATATCCGTATTGTATTTGCTTGTCAGTCGTAGGGGGAATTTCAATTTTCTCGGCTTCTCGTCAATGACCCCAGTACGAGGGCCCGGGAGCCTCGTTCGGAATTCACTGTCGACGGCCACGCGAATGTATTTTGCAGGGGCGCAACGAGGAACAAGGGGGTAGCGGGGCAAATTCACTTACTCCGGGAGCTCCTGAAATAACGAAGCTTTCGAAGGCTTCGGGGAAACTCCGGTATGACTAATTGCTCGTAATCACGCGTTATGCCGTTGTCTCTCCTCCGTACTATCGATCGTCAGTCACAGCCCTTCTCTTTCCCTCTTTAGCACACCCTTGATTCACAGCCCGTTCACTCGTTCTGCTTTAGCGGGCTTCTCATGTCGTCAAACATACCCGCTGGAACGTCAAACGGAGATTGCTCCGGAGCTTAAATGATCGAGGGAACGGAAGAGAAAGAGAGAGAGAGAGAGAGAAAGAGAGAGAGAGAGAGAGAAGGCTCTTTGTGCTTGAAATTTAAATATCCGAATTCACCATTCGTGACAGCAATTCGTTTTCAAGGCTTATCCTTGCCATTCGACAAAGAGGGAGCTTTGAGAGCATCAGCGAGTGAGAGAGATAGAGACAGGCAGGGAGAGATTTAATTTTCTATTTTTGATCCCCGCGCCAATTTGATCCTCCCACTTTTTGCTCATCCACGAACTACTCTCACGGAAACCGGGAACGCTCAAAAGCTCATAATTTCGCGCAGTCGAAAATGATGAAGAACCAATGCAAAAGCTCCTTCATCCATTTTCCACAATACTCTCAAAATGGATTCCAATAAAAGATTTGAGGCAATTTGCAATCTCTTTCGTGTCCATTCGTCATCACCGACATCGTTCGCTTCATGAGAATTGTTTCTCCATGTTTGTCCAAGCGATTGCATTCGATCAGTCATCCAGGCGTAAAGCTTTTTCCGATTTTCGATTTCCGATGCTAATGATATTTCCGATTTGTGACTTTTTCAATATCTATGATCGTCGTAAACATTGGCGGGGGAGGGGGCAAGGAAATATTTGGTTGGGTAGAAAGGTTGCAGCAATTTCCATTTTTGGCCGCGTTTCGTTTAAGGGGGGACATACGTTTAGGCGAGGAATAAAATTGCTGATTTCCATGATTTTTTTTAAAGGACGCTTTTTTTACCATTTTTGAAACTTGGAGTATGTTTTATTGCTATTTTTGGCGGTTACGTGATTGTTTTTGTTAATATTTAAAAATGGCGGAGGTATGGCACGGACTTTAAAGGGGCTATACCAGTGTGACACTTTAAAAAAATCGATGTTTTGTGCCTTTTTGACAGTTTATACTTTCAAGAATATCCTGTAAAAATTTCAACGCCGTATCTCTAATCATTTTATCTTGCAAAAATCGATAGTTAAATCTTTATACGCGTTTTTCTCGAAATGAGATTTTTCAAATTTGCCGACATTGAAACTCAAAGAGCAATTATCCGATTGACTTGAAATTTGAACTGAATACTCTTGAATATATTTACCCCACAATGACGTAGGATATTTCTGATTGGATGAAAATTGACGATTTGGCATTGAAAAAAGGACCATTTTATAGGCAAGAAATCAGACTTTTTTTTTCATAACTACGCCATTTTGTTAGATTTTGATATTTTTCGAAAATCCTGCGTCATTGTACAGGAAATACCTTCCAGTTTAACGACGTTTTTTCCTTTTTCGGTTTCAGCTACTCAATCGGCCGGAATCATGTCAGCAGTGGAGGAACTTTTTTTGGCGCCTCCGAAGGCAGCGCACAAGTCGCTTGGATCTCAATGTTTTTCAATGAAAAAATTATGTAATATATGTAAAATATAGCCAAATATATTCTTAATTTTCCGAAACATTTAATTGAGTACTTTTCTTCCAAAAATGCCCGAAAATCACCCAAATTTTCAGCGTTCACACTGGTACAGCCCCTTAAACTGCATTTCCAAAAATGGCGTGACGTATAAATAGCAAAATGTAATAGCCAAAAGTAGTAATAAAATATACCCCAAGTGTAAAAAATGGTGAAATCTCTCCTTTCAAACCAAAAAAATCATGAAAATCAGCAACTTTTTGCCCTTTAATTTCACACTACACTGTAAAAAATTTCTGTATGAAAATTAATATACAAGTGTAGGAAGTTTTTATGCGGATACCGCTTATGAAATTTCAGATACGATTTTGAAAATCCAAAACAGGTTATTTTAAAAATGAAAGTGTAGTTCCGTAATATTAATATACTTGTGCGTTTGAAAAATAATGCACGTGTAAAGAAATAATCACATCCAAGTATATTGAAATCAAGAACCATTTGCTGATATCAATATACAAGTGTATATTAAATTCAAGAACCATTTGCTAATATCAATATACGGGTGTGTATAAAAATTACTGATCATAAGTATTAAGTTTATTTCAGAAATTGATAATTGCAATACGTTTTTATGGAAAAATTATCAAATTAAGACCACTCAATTCATATACTGTATGATGCTTTCGTGATACTTGTGTATATGATTTTTTCGCAGCTTTATCCCATAATTAATATTGAATACTTGAATAATAAAATTTAAATGCAGTGAAATCATTGCACGTATGTATTCTTTTTTCTTTGTGTATGTATTCCTGAGGCACGGGGTCCTTTTCTCCTTTTACCATACTCTCCTTTATTCCTTCCATCATTCACAATCCTTCCAGAGTTCCCTACATTCCTTCCAGACCCCCCCCCCCCCCCCTCGCCGCCCCCCAGGGTGTAGACCGCATCCACTCTTTCCTAATGCACTACTGTATCGCATTTGCACGAGGGCCGAGGGAAACTGCGGAAAACCTGGGCCGATACAGGTGGCCATGTTTGGCTGAGTTTGTTGTATTACCACGAGAAACTCAGACAAACTTTTTCCCACTCAGAGGTTGACGCGCAAACCAGTGCACGGGCAAACGTCACCGCTCTAAGTGTTGGCCGCGCCCAATGCTGCTTAACTTCAGTGACCGCCGAGCCCGCACACCAACTGCGCGCCCAAATTACAGCTTAAGTTTAATAAGGTGTTTATTACTTATGTATGTACAATGATTTGTCATAAAATAAACCACCTTTTACAAACCAAAAACCAACCAACTGCGCGCCTATCTCTGTCCAATGCACGCATGTATTTGAAATTCAAGTGATTCTGAGACATCGTCTGGGTCAACAATTATGAAAATCATAAAATGTTTCTTCAATATTAATATACGAACATATTAAATTCAATTTATCTGTGATTTGTTTTTGACAAACAATTGTTAATCTCAGTGGCTTTTGTCTTGGAAATTTCTGAATCGAATCACAGTATTCATGTACTGGATGGTATTATTTCGAGAAGTACATCATCGATATTCCTAAAGATTTGTCTTATATTTAACTCAGCGTCGATGAGAAATAATATCAGATAGGGGTACAATCACGATACTTTCCAATTCCAATTCAGTTCCACATGTATTATATTTTTCAGGCAGCCGTAAATAAATTTCAAACTTGTTTTGTATTTTCAATACTCTGTTTTTTATAGTTGATTTATTATACATCTGTAGTAATTTTCAATTGAAGACACGGATTAATACAATACATTTCCCACAAATTTACAAACTTGTCTTTGAAATTCCATGTTGCATCTATTATATTCTATATCCGCGTTAGAATTTCATGTTCCTGTTTTAAATTTACGGTACAAGTGTTTTAAATTCAATTTCGTCTACCGAGTTCGTAAAATTCAATTCCTTTGTATCTTAAATGTATTGTAAATTTCATATCATTTTTTACAGTGTAAGCTTTGCAAAGTTCGTTCTCGTTTACTTCGGCTGAAATTTCGTCGGATTCGAATTTTATTTCATTCATATCCATACACACATAATATGACTGTGAATTGTCGAAATTTAATCAAAAATATACGTCCTCTAGATTGAATAGATGGAACAATAATGAATGTATATATTATACGACAGTTCTCGTACATAAATGATCAGTGGAAACGGATCCCAGACTCGTTGCAGATCCCCGTCGAATTACCACAGCACCTGATAGTATCCGTTCGAAATGAATTCTATTGTATCAGAGGAGACCAAGGGAGCTTTGGCACAGCGAGCGATGCAGGAGTTGTATTCGTATATAGGGTGCTTATGACGCTCGTGAAAATTAACATGTACGTTGCATAGCAACGTTTATCCATACAGTGAGAGAATTCTCCCTCCCGCTTCCGCTCTTCTTCCTTCCTTCTCTTTCTCTGTCTTCCTCATAGTCGTTTTAACAGACGGAAAAGCGCTCGTCCGCGACGCGAGACGTCTGTTTACGCAACTATCGAAAATCCATCTAATGCAAATGCGTCGTAACAATTGAATATTACTGTACTCGGTTTATTCGCCCAAATTTACAATTCAATTGTCCGCGATACGAGATCCGCGGCCCGTTCCCATTTTTGCTTTATGAATAATCAATGTACGTCGGGCGATGCCATTATTTTTCGATCAAACAGATTTGCGCGTAAACGTTGTTTTTTTACCGGGCATATCATTGCCGAAAACGAAAAAATTAATATTGGAATTCTATCGTCACTCGTATCAAACAATGTTTTTTTACTGACGATGAATAGCATTGAAGTTTGCATCGATGGGATGTACCGAAATTTATGTTTCTCCGTATCCAACATTTTTTGGCCCATTTAGGAGTTACGTGGGTTTGAAAATTTCAGAAGACCGATTTTTATTTTATTTTATTAGCTAATGGTACAATATGTCTAGAATATTCTCCCAAAGTTTTAAGTCAATCGGAGTAAAAGTCTAGGGAGAGAGCCTTTGGGAATACCCCCGTTGGGAAAGACCGGCCGAGAGTGACGCGGGTATATCGCATTTTTCTCAAAACACTATTTTTAAAGTCGGTGGACACGATTTCGCAAAAATTAATGCAAATCTTATTGAAATTTTGCACACTTCAAAATAGCATTGACTAATGATTGAACGGAGGTTTTTTTCTAGTACAACTAATTTTAAAAGGCTATACGTAGTGTAAATTGTACCAGAAATTTAATTTTTTTGCATATAACTCTGCCAAAAATTCAAAATTCATTTTTTTTAAACATCTTCCGTTCGATGATACTTATCTACTTATCATGCTTATTATTTCTACTTATGTCTACTATCTACTCATCCACTTATATCTACTTATCTACCTATCTACTTATCCATATTTATCTACTAACAGAAAAAAATTGATTTTTAAATTTCAGATAAAGCCATCATGAATTATCCTGACCACCACGAGGACACTTTTTTAGGGGTCTCCGGAAAGCAGGTCCCTCCTGCTGAATTTCCCAAATTTTTGGATGGATTTTTTTATTTTTATATTGTTGAAATGTTGCTCTTTTACGTGCTAATAAAATGCTGAATAAAATAATTTACATATTATTTTTTTTTATCGAGAAAATCTGCTTTTTTGGCTTCGAAACCCACGTAACCCCTTTAGGCTACAAAAATCACTCGAACATTTCTTGAACATCCTTGTTGGGGTTCCGTAACTTGGAAAGAAGGTCTAAATAGTGATGAAAATAAAGAAAAAAATGCAATGCTTTTTAACGATGCAAACTTCAACACCATGACAACGAGTACTTCCAGGTGTAAATAGAATAAAAAGCAGGTTTTTCAATTTTGCATCCAAGATTGACGAGTTGCAAGGACAAAGAGATTCTAACTATTTCACGAAGCACATCCAATTTCACGATAAGTACCTGCAATATCTGCGAATCTCCGCTTCGTTTGTTCCAGTGACAAAAAAAAATATAGAAGCCATACGGTCACCGATTTTTGTCGCAAAGAACAAGCAGGAAGACACAATAGTCCTGAGAAGTGACATTTCGTTCAACAATTTTGCCATAATATTCATCGCATACTACCTTCTACTCTGTTATATAATTGGACACATTCTTTTCTTCTTTGAAGCTGCAATATTAATTTGTCTACAGTTATAAGACTTTATACTGCAATGATTTAGCGTCAACAGAATATTGCACGGAGAAAAACCCGCGAATCCTTTGTTCAGTTAATTGCCGGAATATTCGCTATTCCAGATAAGATCCAATTACATCCCAAGAGGCCTGAAGGTATGGACGCGGCATCGTCGATGAATTACTGCCCTCAGAGCTTTTGCGCGTCGGATAAAGGCTTCGGAAGTAGACACCGATGCTTTGAACTTAACCGAGAGACCGAGCGCTCACCAAACGACAAAGTGAGGCTTTCTTCCACGATAGAGCCGCAGAAAATACTGTTCGCATAGTCTTACTTATTTTCCACGTATGGTATTGAAGTTTACATCGTTGGAACGCAACGATCTTTTTTCTTCTTATTGGCCATTTTTTTACACTTTTAGGCTTCAAATATCACTATAGTAATTTTGAATATGATTATTAGGGATCGATAATCTAAAACTCCTAAGGAAGAATTTAGATAATAATAAGCATAGGGAAATGAAAAAATAAAGAAGGATTTTCGTTGCATTCCAACGATGAAAACTTCAACACCATTGCCACGTCTGAGGCAGTCTCACGTATTTCGCCACCATATTTTTTGTGTCATGTACTTGTGAATATATATGTGTGTGTGTATATATATCATGTCCTACTATATGCCGGAATTTTAGTTTCGTAAAAGTCTCACGGTTTTCGAGATAAAAATCATCGGCTTTTGGTTTTTCGCACGCCATTTCTACAAATGATAACGTTTTTTGACCAGGTTAAAAAAATACCCTTGCTTATTTGTTTTTTCTAGAAAAGTCTTCTTTTTGACCTTTAATGTTAAGAAAACTTTATGAAAAAAGATCTTAAGCAGAATTTTCATACAAATCAATTCGAACATCTGACTTTGATAGCCTGTGGTGTACAAAAAATGTACTACGCATATCGTGCCAATTACTTTAAAACGTTTCTCAGTTATCGTCGATTCATATTATTTGTAGAAATGGCACGCGAAAAACCAAAAGTAGATGATTTAAAAAAAATAACATAAAGCTCAAAATCTCGGAAACCGTGGGATTTTTACTAAACTGAAATTCCAGCATATAGTAGTACATGATCTGACTTAGCGACAGTTGCAGGATTATCCATTCATAACAAGACACCCTGAATATACATTGGATAAAATGTCATTGAATGATATTTAATATTAATAATAAGTAAAATGCAGAGAATTATAATTGATATTAATTAAGCAATTCCACCTCCTATTTTGTTCGGGTCTGCTCGGAGAATTGTATAAACAAATAGAAAATCCAATACACGAGTTTATATTTAATCTTTATTGACAATCTTCATTAAATATATTGACCTTAATCATTGGAATAAATGCGTAATATAGATCTTTTTTTTAAAGGCGAAGTAGAAGATCTACCACGTGACATATGAGTGCGAGAGAGATAGCTGAAATTTTCGAACAGAGATTTCTCAGAGATAAATAATATTTAAGGCAAACGGAAATCATCAAGCTTTGCGTCAGGAAATTCTTCAGAGCCTAATGCTTGTTTTTTCTACAAAAATTAATCATCTACGAGAAAATTGGGTTGGAAAATTTGTGAGGTTATGTTGACCTTGTACATGCCTTTAATGTTCCTTTGTGCGGCTTTGCACCCTTTTACGACCACATCTCGTCCACCCTTACTTAAACAAACTCATTATTTCCAATTGCGCGGAGCTCCCCGGAGGGTTGCACACAGCGACTTTCCTAATGCCCTGCTACCGCATATCCACGAGGGCACCGGGAAACTGACAAAAAAATCGGCTCAAGCTCGGTGGCCGGCGCACACGCCAGTGGGCCGTCCATTGGTCACCGATCTATCCGGGACCAAAGTTGCTTAACATGAGAGATTTTCGCACTTTTCAATAAGCCTGCCGGAATCGGAGGATTTGTTCTTCTCTTGGTCGACCTGTGTCAATGAGATTCCAATTACGGGTCGTAGCGTTCCATCGATAAGAGCCTGTGTCATGGCCTGACAATTGTTGATGTCGAGGGGGTTCGAGGTCTGGCGCAACAAGCAACCACCAACGGAGCGATACCTGCTTCTGTCCCTTTCTCTCCCTCCCGCCCCCTCGCTCTCTCGCTCTCTCTCCCTTTCTCTCATACTCTGATTCTCTCGGGCTCGTTTCGTGTTATCGCGTGACCCTGAGGGAAGAAAATGGCAAAGCCGGAGTTGCGGCGGATCGATGGTTGGGCGTATTGTACTTGGATAGGTTTAGCGTGCCAGTCCAAGGGCCTCGAGCCCATTGTTTCCGCACGTTCTCATTGTCCCGACCTCTAGCTAGTGAATATTCTCCTGAGATGGTCATAAGCACGTTGCTGAGGCGATAACCGAACTAGATGGCCAAGAGTTCATAGCGCCAAGAAGGAAAAGCCGTTAGGTTTGGCAGAAGATTCATTTTTCCGGACAAATAATAAATACTAGGTTTCTCATTTAGATTTGTCCATTATCCCAACCCTCAAATGAAGAGATTGCTCTTCCCTCTGTGCGATCGTAAAGAGCACATGCATTTTTCAGTTTTTTGGTGAGCCGCGTATCGGATTTATCAACAATCAAATTATGGATTCGCCTTCACAATTTCCTTGTCACCAGGTGGACCGATCAAAAGAAACGGAGAGGTGAGCAGGTCACGTATTGCCTTTGTTACCGATTGAGCTTTAGCCACGGCAGGTAGTGAGGAGGCTATCGAGTAATAGTTGGCTACCAGCCGCGAAGAGGAAATGACGGGGCTCAAAACGAGGCATTTGTACCTGGGGGCTTCCGGATTGCCAATTCTAAGAGAATATTGCCCCCGCGCCATCCTGCTGGGATTCCATCATAATCCATTTTCACTCGGGAGAGCAAATATGGGTCAGAGATCTCTGGACATAAAGGGGAAGCTGATAGGGGACATACGAGACGCGGGGCGAAAACAGAAGAAGGATGAGATTGAAGGGTGGGAGAGGACCAATTGATGCAGGATGCTCAGTGTGAAGCCCTCATAACCAGACTAAATCTGTTGCTGGCCTGAATTCCGCAGCAGTACAGAGGACGGGCACTGCTGCCACTGAATTATTGAATGACTGTAGCTATCGCGATATCGCCGCCGCTCGAGCATCCCCTAACGACGTTACCACCACCGAAATTACTATAGTTCTGGTAAGCTTGTACGTCGCGGCACGATATTGCGGTGTATACGCGCCCTCCGCTCCGCAGTTGTACGCTCTGTGTGCATGAGTATACACCAGTGCATCCCGGAAGATTATATTAGCTTTGTGCCTCTTCGTTACTGAACTCGAGTAAACAAGTGGATTCATACAGCGCGAATATACTCGATGCTTTATTTCGAGCGGAGAGTCTTGTCAGTGCACACAGAGAAGCGGCATATTTGTTTCGGCCAAGACGAAACTTCTAGACAAAAAGATAAGTTTCCGTTTAAATGTAGAATAAAATCGAATACTGATATGTCATTGACATTTGGGACACGCGATTACTGTTAATAGTGAATTTATATTGCTCGGTCTTGAGAGGTAATAAACATCAGCATTTCCCGATATCGAGACGCAACGAATGCACGCAACGATCTGGACGTGAAGAATGCGCTCGCACAGCTTTTATACCACATGATGCTGCGCAGTGCTTCACCGCGCAGCTGACCTCGCGGCTAGGGGCCACGCGATAGGCGCTTCCCCCACTATGCCGCGCTCCCACCACCATGCGTGCCGCTGCCTTCACCACATGTAGCGGTTCTCCCCGTATAAAGCGCGTTGCTGTTCGTTAAAGAAAAAAACTATACAAATTTGGTTCGCCCCTCGGACGATCGTTTGCTATGTCAAGTTATGGTCTCTCATTTTGATGGGGGTTTCAATCTGACGTTGCAATTACAAGAAGATTGTAACGAGAAAAGTGACACAACTCGAAAAGTCCGAGTTCCAAACGTCACATTTGGGTTCTTCCAACTGATCTGTGAGGGACGGAATTAGCGACACAAGACACGAGCGAGAATGGTCTCATTACATTTTTAATAACACGAAATTTCATGGGGCTTTGCTACGAGTACGGTGTTTATTTTGAACGAAGATTACTGTGCCATTGTTGGTTCCAACTCACGAACTCCCAAGCTAAATTTCTCCGTTTCCGGCAGTATAGTGCTGGGAAACTCCGAGATACCTTGCGGAACATACATGGAAGCAATATAAACGGGCAGATGTTTCCTAATTGTCTGGCAGAATATTGCGTTTCAACAAACAGTGACTATAGTCAGTAGTTACGGAATTCCTATATCACTTGATGATTCGGTGCAGCAGCATCGGGCGGTGCACCGTTGGTGGCGTTCGCTTATTTACCAGGCAATGGTAAATAAGCGAACTTGATGACAAGATTTCAAATAGGAAATTGGTCGTTCTCCATCACTAACAAAGCTTTATCACCTGAATGAATATTACAATCCGAATTTTTCCAGGAACCGTAGAGCATGCTCGCCGTAAGTCAATGTTCACTTCAGACACGACACTTAGATTAACCAATCAACTGACGACGGTTTTCTTCCTCTGAGCCTTCCACGGTTTTCTCTCGCAGTTCGCAAAGTGCGCACATTTCCTTCTTGTTCCTTCTCACCGGACCCACAATTTGCTCGACAGTGGGCGTGCAAAGATGAACGAACGTTACAATTGTTCTCTCTCAACGTAGCCCATTGACTACTTATTATTGCGATGTTCTCCGTCCGCACGTGATGGCAGCGTTTTAGATAAGTAACACTTAGCGGAATCATTCCGAAGAAGCGTTCAAAGACTCTATGTGCGAGTAACAGTTATTCCAAGATTCGTTTACCCGCAACAGTTGATCATTAAGAATTCAAAGATAGCCATCCTCTGGGTCGACGGTCTGATGGAAGTACTGGAAAGGCGCGGGTCTCGTAGACCGAGCGGAGGGTGAGTACAGAATTTCCTTAGACACGGTCATCAAGCAGACGAGAACAATAGACCTGGCGGACATACCGTGACCCCACTCAGTAGGACGTCTACCTCCAACCTCCCACCGGTGAAACCGGCCGTACCTACAGCCTCCGCTCTTTCCACAAAAGGTTGTGGCCTCGTTACCGTGCGGTCGAGTGGTCTGCTTGAAGAAAAATGCGATGCGGCGAAAATGTCAAACCGGGTGGTATCCACACCCATCCATTTTAATCCTGAAAGAGCGAGTAAGCTTCAATCTTCAAGCGGTAAAAATCGGTCGTCAGTGGGAATAGCTGAAGGGGAAATACATCTACTGAGACGTAGGGCAGGCCAAAGGGGAAGAGTTTTTTTTCAATTCATCTCCGCTCTATCCACCCTTCGTGTCTCTTCCCGACCTTCATACCAAAGTGTACTCGCAAACAGAACGAGCTTTTCTCTCGATGTGCCTGTGTTCCAGTCATACCCGTTGTTATTCTAGCCAGGGAGAAAGTAGCTCTGGCACGCTGAACCGCTTCAAGGCTTTTGTGTTGTTTTTCTCCGGAAGCGAAGACAGTACCGGAATATGCCGTTCGTAGGACGCTACGGGACTCTATCCTCATCCGTTTCTCTTTCACTCTCTCTTTCCCATCAGCCATGGCCGTGAGCCCGTGGTCCAAAAATGAGAAATGGCTGAGAGAGATGCTGCATTTCGCCATAAAACCACCATAAAATGTCAATAAAATCGAACGGCAGTTCAAAAGGATCGGAGGCTGAAAAATCGCCATGACCAGTTGCGATTCAGGAATATACTATTTATCCATTTTCGTGAATTTAATGCGAATCTAAAAAAAAACAAGCTACGTTCGTTGGATACAACTTGCATGCGAAGTTATTTGTTTTTGCTCAACAACGAGATTCCGGTTGCGGAATTATTTTAAATAAATAGTAATGCATTTTTGACATATGTCGAAAAATTCTTCTCGGTACGGGGAAAGCTACGTTGATGAGAATGCAGGATTTCCAGAAAATGAAAACGTAGATTAGGGTGAAAGATAGTACCTCGCTGTATCAAATTTCCGGTGTTCTGCCTGGGCAAATATTTCGCGACATTATTGCGATGCGTTTCTAGTGACATGAATCTGTTAGCATAGTGTGTGCTGGACTTTGTACCAAAGGTACTGTTCCGCGGAATGATTAACGCTTATTTCGTTATGAGTACTTTGGATTTAGATTGGGATTGTGGTGCGTAAATTAAACAAAGGAGAGATAAAGACAAGGGGAAGATGGGAAGGGAATCTTTGCTCCTTTCGTTACAACTGTATCAAGGGTTCTTCGATAACGAGCGTCTCGACCGTCAAGGGGTGCGTTAAGTGAATTCTCCTTTACAACTGGATGAGGAAGTAGAACAACATGTACGAATATTAATGAACCGATCTACCCTTAGCATCAAGTTTATATATCAACATTTATAGAAACGACAACAGGAACATTGTCGTCTATTTTGTTCGCGGAAGTTGTTGCGAAGAGTGCTGGATGATGTTAACCCCGTATGTTCCATAATTACACTGCTGTTTCGAACGTTCGTAGGGGTTGCGAGCGAATGGTGGGAACCTGACGGTAGAGTTGAAGCTTCATAGGTAGTTTGGAGTTTTCAAAAGGCTGCTGCTACAAGAAGCTTTATCATCCATGCTCGTGTCTGAAGTCCTTGATGGGATGTCTCAGGTTGTTTTGGAGTCATCTGGCTTCACGAAGTCATCCCAGTTTTGCGCTCAGTTCGGATCGTCATCAAGTAGTCAGAGTCCTCCGAAACTTACGGCCAGTTCTTTGGCACGTATGCAGCAGCTTGTTACTTCCATAATAATGCAACGTTATCATCGGTGTTGATATTTATTCAATCATTATCACATCTCTCTTCGCTCTCGGAAATTTACCAGAGGATAACCTAACGCGGCTGAGAGCCTCAAATGTGGCGTATCCAAATGTGGGGTACCATTAAATTCATCGGATTGAAAACTCCGAGAAGGTTGAAGCGAATCGTATGCAAACGAGGAGCATTGGCTGACACAGTTGCGCGGTTTCGAGAGCCTGTGATTTGATGAAATACCAAGTAGAACCCCATATAATCCCCTATGACCACGAGCTATCCTATCCTATCGCCGTTCTGTTATTACGTCCCACCTCTGTTACTCCCATTAATTTGGCCCATTCAAGCTCGGATTTCCCGGGCCCCAGCGTGCACGAGAGTGCATACACATTTCGTGAATTCATTGGACTTCTGTCTTCCTCTCTGATGATGCACCATTTGATTCGCGGATATACGAGCGGTTACTGCGTTTCAAATACTTGCGGTTACGCGCATCGGGCCAGGCTTTTGACGACCGTAACCCGAGATACGTCAGTGCTGTCAAACACGGCCAGTTATTTAACCGATTATCATAGGGGCGGAGAAAGGGCGGGGAAATGCAATAACCCCAAACTTATTCCATTTGTTTTCTCGACTTGTGGAAACGAAAGGCCTGTTATAGAGTTGCTTATCAGCGAAGAACGACTTGGTGAAAATTACTTAGCCGTTCAAAATGTCAGTAAAGTTAACAAGACTGTCTGGACAGAATTTTACAACCTAATAAGCTCGGCAGAGGAAGTTTTTAAAGTGAATTTCGTTGGACGTTGCCCATATAGTAGCTTTTGTAGGGTGGCTTAGCACCGAAGGCTAGAACGGTGAAAGGAAATTAGTCGTTGGCGCCCACCTCCGAGTAAACAATGTTGTTTTCAACAAGTCGTTGGCTTTTCCTTCTCATAAATCAATACCGGCACTGCAAATGGGTACTCTTTTTTGAGAAAATTTAACAAAATATTATGATTTATTCTTGTGAACTTACTATCGTTCGAATTTGATTCATACTACGATGCGAGAAAGTTCTCCATCTTTTTTGCTTTCTCACGAAGTTTTTCCGTTCTTTGCCTTTATCGTCATTTATTAAGGATGAATGATGCTTCGATCTATCGCTGCACGAAATATGGCAACAAAAGGCCGCACGGCGCAGCCGGTTCGTCGCTTTTGCAGCTTTAATGGAGTCGATCAAAATAGCGCTTTCAGAGAGATTGCTCGTTCTCCGCATCCGCGTCTGTCTCCGTACTTGGATCTGAAAGTTCTGACCCATTTTCATCGAGTAAACGAAGTTCTTCGTTTTCATATTCTCCTCTGTGCTTATCCCATATACAAACGAATTGTTTCACGTTGATGGCGAAAACCTGATCGGTGTTCTCGTTTTTTTTTCGTTTGTTCCAGCGTCAGTTCAACGTATGGCCTAAATTGTTTGGGCACTGGCCATTGTTGCTTCTCTTTTTTAATTCCTACCGAAAACAATTGACTTCTACCCACTGCGCCCAAATTCATTGAACGCAGCGACATTTTTCACACTCAACCCGCTAACGGTGGAGCCCGTGGGCTCTTCTGGTTCGATAAATACGAGATGATGACAAACATTTGAACACGATTTCAGTCACAAATTTCTTACAAGGAACATTACTTTGGTGTCCTCCGATTTTGTTAAAACTTTTTTATGTGGAAGAGTCTCAACAACTAAGAGACACGTATTTTTTTTATCGGCGGAAAAACGGTTTTAAGGGGTGAAAGGCACTCTAAAAAATGGGGATGTTTTTCGTTTTTCGTCGATAACGTTTTAACGGTACGAGATATGAAAAAAATTCAAATTGCAACAATGCTTATTTTTTTGTGTACTATACATTGGAGATGAGAACGATAACGTTGTCGACGAAAAACACCCCTATTTTCGAGGGTGCGTTTCAA
Source organism: Ophion slaviceki (assembly GCA_944452715.1). Lineage (NCBI taxonomy): Eukaryota > Metazoa > Arthropoda > Insecta > Hymenoptera > Ichneumonidae > Ophion > Ophion slaviceki. Next base: position 27,885,082 of record OX101794.1, on the reverse strand, counting down.
CCCTTAAAACCGTTTTTCCGCCGAAAAAAATACGTGTCTCTTAGTTTTCGATACTCTTCCACATAAAACAGTTTGAACAAAATCGGAGGAGGACACCAAAGTGGTGTTCCTTGTTAGTTCAAATATCGAGGTCCTATATGATCCTCGAGTATTCAATAATGACGAGTATTTAAGTTTTCCATGTGTGCAATTTTTTGCTCCGAGCCTATTTTATTTATCGGAGAATGCTTTTGGAATTGCATATAAAGTTTGTTTAGATAAAGGAAGATGGCATTTTCGCTACTCAGTGAAATATGTCATCGAGAAATTGACCGTAAACTTCTTCTGTCTGCGCTCGGTACAAAATTAATTGGACAGGGCGCGGGTTTTTTTTTGCATTGCGGGGGTGTACAGAGAGAGTTGGAAAGTTTACGATCCAGACAATGTGTGAATTGATGCTGAGGGAAGGTGAAGGAGAAGCGTTGGCGCAACAATGACACAAAAAGTCGTTCATCTCTCTCTCTCTCTCTCTCTCTCTCTCTCCCTCTCTCTCTTTCTATTTCAGCGATACAGTCATGAATACGGATATGCAATGGGGCATAATATATATCTAGATAGACATATCTATGCAGGACTATGGCTGATGGTGTATGGACGATGCGGTGTACTCGCCACGTTGTTTCCGCATTCACCGGTCACTTTAAATAATTAATTGGCTAGCCCTGGTACGGTTCGTGAACACACGTTACACGGATATATGAATACGTGGTCGTTCATTAATTTCATGCTTCATTTAATTTACCCTTTCTCTCTCTCTCTCTCTCTCTCTCTCTCTCTCTCTCTCTCTCTCTTTCTCTCTCTTTCTCTCACTCTTCCTCTCACTCGCTCTCTATCTCGATCTCTCTTTTGCTGTTTCCGTTTTCCTTCCCGTCTCTCTTCCTCGCTATCCCTCTTTCTCCACTTTTCGTTTTTCACACATTTGATAGCTCACACATGATCGCAGCTTCCACGGTGCTTAGACTCGACATTTATCAAGCCCCATACACGCGAATTCGTTGAATCACACTGTGTCCACGTACACATGGCCGACCCCACCCCATTCTGACCCAGCAACCCGGCCCCGCATTTCCATTACATCCGGCACTTATTTTCCGTGTGAGGAGAAGTGACGATCCGGCAAATTACAGTCCGCCAATTTTGTTTATTGTCGACGAGAATTCATTCTGTTTTTTATACTTTCATTCGCATACGGGTCTTCTGGATATTCGGCGGTAACGCGGAATTCTGGAATTCAAAAGGACGCACGATAATTTTATTTGGGACCGTTATTCGTTGAATATGACATTTTCTTGAAATTTCAGATATACTGTTCGTTTTGACGGGTTATGCATAGTAGTAACTGTTCAAAACAGCTTTTTGGGATTTTTAAAAGAAAATCGTGATTATAAATGTCTACAAAAATTAGGCATTGAAAGAGGGTCATCTGAAGAACAATCTGGATTTTTTTGTCTCTCGAAAACGTCTTTTGCTATGAGCAATGCCCTTCTGAACTAGGTTATCGAATATCAAAAAGTCGAACAGATTTCGTTAGTATGTTAGTTTGCTGGTGCCGGGTTGAAATTCCGAACTTCGAATGCTCCAACGGTTCAAAACTCCGAATTTTAATGTTGCGAAATTCAAGATGGGGCAAGGTTAAAATTCCGAACGTTGAATGATCAGAACGCTCAAAACTCCGGATCCATAGTACGCCGAAATATGAAAACTCCGAAAGAATTTTACACGAAAGACCGAAACTCCGAAAATCTTAACACCGTCACAATAATTCGGCTATGGAAGTTTTGAAAGTTTCAAAATTTTCAATAAATCGGCGAGTTATTTCACGATTTTTTTTTAACAAGTGATTCTGCGTCAATTTTAAAATTTTTCTAGACAATGTTATGCGTTCTACATCATTTACAGTCAACTATGTAGACTTTCGCTGGTATGATCTTGACATGAGGGCCGGGTTGAAATTCCGAACTTTGAATGCACCGATGGTTCAAAATTCCTAATTTTAATGTTCCAAAAATACAAGGTTCATCAAGATTATGCCAGCGAAAGTCTACACAGTTACCTGTAAATGATGTAGAACGTATAACATTGTCTAGACAAATTTCAAAAATTGACGTAAAATCACTTCTTAATAACTAAAAAATTCTTGAAATAATTCGTCGATCTATTGATAATTTTTAAACTTTTAAAACTTCCATAGCCGAATTATTTGGACGGTGTCCTGATTTTCGGAGTTTTGGTCTTTCGTGTAAAATTCTTTCGGAGTTTTGAGCGTTCTGTTCATTCAAAGTTCGGAATTTCAACCCGGCCCCAGTTTGCCCAATGATTAATTGAAAAAAATTCCAAAATATGAAATTGAAAAAAAGGGCGCGTGAGATTCTTGATTTTTGCGGAAAATATTGGCGTTTTCGTTCGTCAAGGTAAAGGTATACATCGAAAAAAAATCCTTCGATCAAATACTATATTTTTACATCTAGAAAAAAGCCTGAAAACTTTAGAAAGATAATTTTTTAGATATTTAGCTCACTGATTTGGAAAACGTTCTTTCATTGACGAAATTGATGACAAATCTGTCAATTTTTATCCGATCAAAATTGAAATGTTTAAAATGTTCAGGGATGATTTATAAGATGATATATTGTCAAAATGTATTGGTTTTAAAAAGGGTGATTTTTCAACTTATTTAAGCAACTCTCGCTTGAAAAATGTTACCGTATTTTTGGTTGAGATATGAAAATAGGGAGTGGAATTCCTACTCGCAGTTTAATAATGTATTTAACAATTATCACTTAAAAGTATAATCGTTGCCTAGAATCAATTTCTCCCTAGTAATCCATAATCAATCTTTGCCCCTTCTCTTCAGCACTGATCGAAAAATTCGGCTCATTTACCAATTTTGTTGGAGCGTACCGTATTTCACTTTAACGCAATCGGCGACGCGTTAAACGCTACATTAATTGTTTGAGCTACATCGTCCGACCCGCTCTAACACTACGATCATATCTCTCCATCTGTCTCACCCTTTCTCTTGCTCTCTCCACCTCCAAATACATATACATACATATATATATATATATATATATATATATGTGTGTGTGTGTGTGTGTGTGTATGTATGTATGTATGTATGTATGTATGTCTGCGTGTGTGTAGGATATAAAACATACAGGGTGTCTGCATTAAAATTGTAGCAGAGCTGGGGTACCTAAAGCAGAAAGTTTTTCAATTTCAATAATCCGACAGATTGAATAAAAATAATATCGTCCACGAAAAATTCAACCCAAACTTTCAACGTCCGGATAAAATGAAAGAAAATATAAATTATATTGAGTTCGCCGATGTAAACCTGTTATAGCATTTCAACTCTAGAGGAAGCGAAAAAAAAGGATTGCATTTGTATATTTTTTTCCACGTTTTCTTTTTGAAAATAATTTCTTATGAAAAAAAAATTTTGTCCAAAAATAAAAATATATACTTTATGCCTGCCATTGAGAACGCTTCAGTAGGTTTTTATTGAAAAAAATCGGAGATACACTTTAAACATTTCTTAATATCTCTCCACAATTGAAACTCGGATAACATCAATCGTTGGAAAAAATTATTGAAAATTTTCAATTTTTGCGCACTGAGCATTTTACTGAAGATTCATCCGGATCAAAATGACCCAGCGTGTCAACGCGGGGTTAACGTTAATGTTCATTGACGGTGGAAATTACAAAATTGTAAAATAAAATAAAAAGATATAAATACAAGTTTTATGTTTTTTTTGCTATATATAATAATCTCGTACTTCGATTAATCACGGGACAAAAAAAATCCATCATCACTCGGTCCTTCTCCGTTACGAGTAAAAAAACACTATTTTTTTTTTAAATAAAGACATTAACGTCCAGATAAAATAAAAGAAAATATAAAAGATATTGAGCTCACCGATGTAAATCTGTTGTATCATTTAAACTCTAGAGGAAGCGAAAAAAAATTATGGCATTTGTATATTTCTGCCACGTTTTCTTTTTGAAAATGATTTCTTATAAAAAATATATATTTTTTGTTCGTAGAGAGACAAGTCATTTTCGGCTGAGCAGTTGACGATTTTAAATCTATATGTTGCTGATCAAGAAAGCACTGGAATTGATGTCAAAAACAGCCGTGCAACGAAAAAATAAGAATGAAGTAAAAAAAAGACGTTCAAAACAAAAATAATGTAGCCGAAAGACAAAAATGAAAACTAACATAAACATTTTTAAAAATACACTTCTAACCCATGAATGTATAGAGACCCTAGGACCAATGATTTCCAAAATATGTAAATATAACTTAAATATAAATAAATAATTATTAACTTGAAAAAAAGCGAACAATAAACCGAAGCACATTTGTGATCGTGTTTTTTTCCAGGCTAGCACCACTTCGGTTCGTCGGTATTCCGTCACTTACAGCCCGATCACTCTGTATGTGTCACCGCGCGGCTTCGTACATTGTATAGCCGAAACCAAAGCGCCGCTGTTACCCAATGGCCCTTAAATTCCCGATTGCTCGACGTTCGTGTCTCTTCTCCGTGAGGAACGTTTCACCAGCTCAGCGCGATTCGCCACCTCGGTAACGCGAAAAGCCACAGTCATTCGGTCGAGAGATATGGTCCAATATCTCGGGACGTGCTGCATGGAATTTTCGCCAGTCGCGTATGACAATCGTGAAGAGCGACGAGACAATAAAACTTGTGAATTCTCACCGCAAAATCGATCCGATAAGTTCGAAGGGTAGGGAGGGGTCTCTCGTCACGAGATATCGGGACATCGAAAAAAAATTGAAAACTGCAGAGAAATCTTTTAACCCTGTCTGTTTTACATAGATTCTTTTTCGTACGAATTATGAGGTCTTCTCACGTTGGACTCTAAAAAAGGCTTTTTTCAAGAATTTTTTTGATAGGTTCATATTTATCCACCTGCCATTAGGAACCCTCCGGTCGGTTTTTGGTGAAAACAAATCAGGAATATACTTCAAACATTTCTTAAGGGGTTACCCCCACTTGCGATTTTGAAAACATCGATTTTTTTATTGCATTTTTTTTAAGTATAAGTATCCGGGCCCATACTTCTGTATGGGCCCGGAATAGATGACTCTATGTAAGTTTACAAAAAAAAAATATTTTCTTCGTGTAAACTGAAATTGAAACTTTAAACGCGTTTTTCTCAAAATGGCATTTCTGAAGTCGGTGGCCAAGATTACTCGAACACTAATGAACCGATCTTCTTGAAATTTTGTAGGCTTATTTAATACATAAAAATGTAGCCTTTAATCGTTCGATTTTTTTTTTCGAAAAAAAATGGCCGTTTTATAGCCAAAAAACGGCCGTTTTTTTTCGTTAAAATCGAACCATTAACTTTGACTGTCCGCCATTTTGTGAAAAATGAATATTTTTTAAAACCCTTCGATTAAAGACTAGTTTATACTTATATTTGACTAAATCCATCCGCATTTTTTTTTTCAGATGATCCACTTCGCCGCAATGTTGGTCACCGCAAACCGTGTATATAAAAACATTATTTCATTGACGGCCATTTGCCACTAAACAATGTAATATTTTTCAATAAAAAAATTACTGAAAGTTCTTCAAGATATGTTCTTTAAGATGGTATATTGATCGATTAAAAAAGTTTTGTAGTTTTCTTTAAAAAAATTCATGAAAAAGGCCTTTTTTTGCGCTACAAGTGGGGGTAACGCCTTAATATATCTGCATAATTCAAACCCGGATAACATCTAATTAAATCGTTGAAAGAATTATTAAAAATTTTCAATTTTGGAAAAGTGATCATTTTACTAAAGATTCATCCGGTTCAAAATGACCCAATGTATCAACGTGGGGTTAGTATTAATTTTCATCGACGGTGGAAATTACAACATTGTCAAATAAAATACAAGGATCGAAATGCAAGTTTCGTGTTTTTTTTTGCTATATCTAATAATCTCGTACTTCGATTAATCAAAGGACGAAAAAAATTCGTCATCTCTCAGCCCTTCTACGTTACGAGTAAAAAAAACTTTATGGTTTTTGGTATTTTCGCGGGATTTCTCAGAGCATATTTGTCCTCGTGAAAAGCCCGGTGGATTTTCCGCGACATCTTTATCCGTGCGATCGTAATCTTGTCGTCTATTAGAATTATCGTAAAGTCTGCTTGTTCTTGTCGCGTGGGAGTCCCGCGCCGGATGAGGTGGCGCCACTTTCGTGGATGTACACCAGCGCTGCTTTTCCGGTCGGCCAACCTGGGTGTCGAGTACTTTATCGGGGCTCTCGTTGCGGATGTGTACAAGCGTTTACGTCGGGTCTTTTATTTTCCACGCTTGGCGTGCGTTTTTAGGTTAGGACAGCGTTTTTTTAAGGGGTTAAGCACAGCGGTCGCTCGAATCAGACCGTTCAGGACGTTCTGGATGTGAAACCAGCACCTGAAGTTCACCCCTTGTCCAATCCTAGCCACTCATACCCCTCCTGGCCGCTTCCAATCCTCGTTTTTTGATGGGAAAGGAGTTCGAGGTGTTTTAACTTTCAATTAATGGGGGAGATTTTCCTGATGAAAAAAAAGAGATTTCTTAACCATTTTTTAGACCTAGGGTATGTTTTATTACTACTTTTGGCTGTTCCATGGTATTTTTTATTTTATTAATCTTGAAAAATGGCGAAGGTATGAAACAGTCTTCCAAGTTGCATTTTTAAAACTGGCGTGACGTATAGCTAAAAAAATAATCGACCGATTCTAATGAAATTTGGTATTCATTTTTCTAACTTTAGTATCTAAAACGTAAGCCAGGTTCTTTGTTAAAAATAAAAAAAAAATTATTTCAAATGGTCGCTTTTTTCGGAAAATTTCATCTTTTTGTTTCACAGCTCACCATTTAATCGATTTTCAACATTTCTCACTTTTTCTTGGTTCATATTCTGCATATGGGTGTTAATGAAAGAAAAATCTTCCTTGAGTTTTTTCAGATTAATCCGTAAAATAATACAGAAAAATAGCACTTTTCACTTTACATGACCACCAAAAAGTTAGAAATTAAAAAAAAATGATCAAAGACCGTTGGGGGGAGGATTTGATGATACTTTGACTAAATTTTAATGGTACTTGATTGAAATGACACTTAACAATGTACAAAAGGTTTCAATAAATTTACTCTATCCATATAAATGAAAAAAATTCGCAAAAAAAGTGTTTTTTTTCACGCTGAAACCCCTACCCTCCCCTTAAAAAAAACACTTTAAGGTGTTATAAAAATGATTTAAAAAGACTTTTTTCATTCACTTAGAGAAGATTTTCATACTGAAGAAAATAAAGTTTGGTTTGATTCAATAGGTCGTTTAGTTTTACAATTGGCCTCTGTAACTTTGTAAATATATTCTTGGACAGTTTATCTATCGATTTAAGCAATTAAAAAAAAACGATTTGTCGGACCTTCTAATTCAGGCTCCGGCCTAAAAAAAATCATGAAAATCAGCAATTTTTTCCTCGCCGAAAGCTATTCCACCCCGCACAAGATATCCCAAGTGGTGCCATTTTCTCTTTGATGTACGATCTCTCCCATAAAATTCCTCAATTTTAGTAAGCTAGCCTCATTTGCTCCGAGACTCGTTCCTGACGAGTCCCAGGCCAGTGGACGAACTCCCTAGTCTCAGACGTTGGCGAGCATAATGAGATGGACTATCAAACGAACTTGGAGAAAAATTCTCATTCTCAACTTGAGATGTGGAGCGTGACCGCGCAAGTTATGAAATTGCGGCTTCGATATTGCAAATTCTTGGTTAATTGATAACGATAATTTATACAGAGATCGATCGAGGTAGGACGAGGTTACCATCGCAAATTCTTCCCAATATCTCTAAAGTGCAGCTTCTTAGTTATCACCACAAGTGAATCTCGTTGGCTTTTTGGAACTGGGCGAATAATTGACGACGCGGAGTCTTGCTCTTTGATTGCCTTTGTCCAACACGCAAATATTGCCCACTCGGCTTATTAATATTAGAGAGCTGTGTGACAATGGCTGACGGAAAACTTTTCGCCCTGACAATCGCGAACGACGAGTGGTTTGCTCTCGAGAGCATCTTCGAAAGACAGCCGCCACTCCCCCCCCCCCGTTCTTATTGGACTTTATCCGTAATTGGGGCTTTCCTCTTCTTCGGGAAAAGCACCGCAAGCCTTCGAGTGCGCCTATGTCACGATCTCGTTCAATATATATTTCTCGAAAGAGCAATGACGGAATTTCCCTCACAATGAGGAGAGACGAAGGAACGTCGCGCGTTCGAGGCGTATTTCAATGTGGCAGAGAAGCATTCGATGGAAAAGAATGATTGAAAATATTTTTCTCATCGTTCACGTTTTCATTTGTCAGGTCTCAAGCGTTGCGACATACTTCGGAGGATTCCATGTTTTTGTGCCCACATTTTCGAGCGAAAAAATATAATATCGCGGGATTAAAAATATTTCGTTACCAATCGAAATACGAACGAGGGTCGTAGTACAATATTCGAGGACTTGATTTTTCATTTAAAGTTAGATCAACGAACAGTTATGAGCTAACATTTTTCTTCATACAAAAGTGTCGGAAATATGTTCTTTAAATTTTATTATTTCAACCTACTCGCGAAGATTTTGTCAACAACAAGGCGGGCACTTTGTTGCTCGCCTTCTATTTCGTTACAACTCAGGGGTGGGGTAGTGCGTTCAAAACGATGAGACAAGTATTTGTTTTATCGCCGGAAAGTTGGATTTAAAGGGCGGAACCGTCAATCGTCCGGTTTTGAAATGCCGCTAAGAATATAATAATAATCGTAGCTCGATACAACGAAATTTTTTAGAGAAAACGACTCCGAGAAGAATGCGCGCAGGAGGGGTTGAAAATAAAATTGAAAAAGAAATAAGCGGCCATCGAGTGAGGAAATTTGTGGTGGAGATGCGAAAAAGTTTTGGATTTTCAATTTTTTTTCTGTCCACGTTTTTTTACCCCTTGAATACGAATTCACCATTTATGTCCCCCTAAAGTCCTAAACCCTCAATTTTCATTCAACATCGCCAAATGTGTTTGGAAACTCGTTTTCCACTTTTAGTCGGCATAAATTTCATTTTTCGATAATAACTTTGTGATATTTGCATTTTTTTATCGGATGACCCTTCAGGGGTCTTCTCACTTTAGACGCTAAAAAAATATTTTCATGAATTTTTTTGAGAGGTTTATATTATAGATGTTGATACAAAAGTTGTTACACTTAATCAATACACTTTCGAAATGCATACATTTTTTAAAACTGTATTTATGTAGCTCAAACAAACTTTTACTACTGAACCGATCCTTATGAAATTTTAACCACATATTCTTTACAACTATAGCTATATGAAGGATTTTTTTAAATTGAAGTATAGGATTTTTTAAAAATTTGATATTTACTTTTTTTTGCCAAAAACGGTGTAAGAAACACGTTTTTTTTTTATTAGTAACATTTATATAATTAACATACTGAATCTAAAACCGTTTGATCTTTTTGTTTCGGATTCTCCATCTCCGAGATTTCATCAACAGCGCAGACCTACAATTTTTTGGGACATTTTTTTAACTACCATTTTCGTTTATAAATAGTGACTTAAATAAATATTTTTTTTACATTTATTTCGTAAGTGTACTCATGAGGTGTAACAACTTTTATATCAATATCTATAATATAAACCTATTAAAAAATTCATGAAAATAGCCTCTTTTTAGCGTCTAAAATGAGAAAACCCCTTAAAATTGTCCTTTCCAATCACGATAGGAAACTTCTCAAGAAGAGGTGATTTATCCCCTAAGGTTACTATAAGGCAAAGATGCAAATATACGTAAACTTGAATCCCCCTCCCAAAGTGTTACCCGTCCCATTCAATTTAATGCAACCCTTTTAAATGTAGGGCGAGAGAAAAATACAGGGGTGGTTCATCTCTTAATATTTTTTCAATGTGTCTGTAGTGAATTTCTAATCTACTTATGAAACGGCAAAATCAGCCTTTCACAACCTTCACTATAAGGCGTGGTTCCAACCCTTAAAAAGGTTTTTCCGCAAATAAAAAAAATGCGCATCCAATAGTTTTCAATGCTCTCCCATATGCATGAGTTTACGAAAAATGAAGGCGGACACCAGAGTGATGTTCCTTGAAAGTAAGTAAATCCTAAAAACAAGACAAATCTGAAGACCATCAATACATTTGATGTACGGGAGTAAACTATAAAATAATCAGTGCCAATAAAATGAAACAATGTATACGAATAAAGATGCAAAATGAAAGTTCCGACGTTTGTAACAGAATATTGTTTTGTATAGTTATTATTATTACTTTTAGCGTTAAATGTAGCACAAAAAAAATCCGCAATAAAGGACAATTTTCCATGCTCAATTCAATGGATTTTTCTTTCATTTCATTCAGCATAATTTCGTTACAGATTTTATTGATTGGTTTGCAATCACTTCACGAAATTGCTGCCCTTTGCTGCTTGAATTGATTCATTTGCATGTCCGATTCACCTATTTGTGCATCATTTCGTGCTCTATCGCGAGGAATCTCAATGCAGGGTACAGAGCTCCATCCCCTCACGATTTTTTAATCGTATTTTTTTTATTCTCCGGAGATTGTTAAGCAGCCGATAAAAGGGCTCTTGGGGTGGGTACACACGGTGTAACTGTGTGGGTGCGCGTGTATGTGTGCAATCATCGACTGAATCCCAGCGCGAAAGAATTGACGTTCGGGTGCCATCCATAAAATATAGGATGAACGTGACATGAATTATTCGCAAGCTTCAAAATGTCCGCATGAATATCTCAATGAACGAACGCTATATATAAGCCAAATGAGAAAAAGAGACGGAAATAGTGAGAGAAATATAAAGACCTTTCGAAATCATTTTCATCGCTCCACTTTTCGATTATTCGCTCCAACAGCATGAAAATTTAATAAATTTGAATTCTCAAGAACACACGTCGGGGGATCGCCGCCCAATTTATCTTTGAAGGGCTGGGAGGTTAGCTCGCGAGAGTAAATGGGCGGGAAAAGCAAACGAGCGAGGAACGAAGGGAAATTTGCAAACAAACGCGAGGCCCTGGGTTAAGGGTTGTTATTGATTTTCCCATGCTCGTTATTCGTATAATTTTTTTTCCCTCGTCGATTCACGAAGGCCCCTCAACGGAGCCCGTACCCGTAACGTCAATTTTTCACGGATTATTGATAATCCGGGGTGTCGAAAGATCGCTGTGAGTGACTCTCGAAAAGCTTTACCGGATCGTCATAATAGGCGCCTAATAATGCTATCAAGGCGGTATTACCGTCTAGAAACTGCAAAAATTCCATTTTTTTTGCTTTTTCTTATAGTTTGGAGTTCTGAGGATGTGTCTCGAAAATATTAACTCGAAATTCGTAGAACTCCCATAGTGACAGAGGCTTAAGGGGCTATACCAGTGTGAACGTTGAAAAGTTCGGTGATTTTCGGGAATTTTTTGAAAGCTAAGAACTTAATTAAATGCTTCGGAAAATTAAGAATATATTTGGCTATATTTGACCTATATTACATAATTTTTTCATAGAAAAATATTAAGATTCAAGCGACTTATGCGCTGCCTTCAGAGGCGCCAAAAAAAAGTTCCTCCACTGCTGACATGATTTCGGCCGATTGAGTAGCTGAAACCGAAAAAGGAAAAAATGTCGTTAAATTTGAAGGTGTTTCCTGTACAATGACGTAGGATTTTCGAAAAATATCAAAATCTAACAAAAGTGGCGTAGTTATGAAAAAAGTTTGTTTTCTTGCCTATAAAATTGTCGTTTTTTTCAATGCCATATCGTCAATTTTCATCCAATCAAAAATATCCTCCGTCATTGTAGAGTAACCATATTCAAGAGTGCTCAGTTGAAATTTCAAGTCAATCGGATAATTGCTCTTTGAGTTACAATGTCAGCAAATTTGAAAAATCTTCTTTCGAGAAAAACGCGTTTAAAGATTTAACTATCGATTTTTGCAAGATAAAATGATATTTCCCATAAAAACTGCTAATTACAGGATATTCTTGAAAGTATAAACTGTCAAAAAAAGCAAAAAAAAAATCGATTTTTTAAGTCTCACACTGGTATAGCGGTGTACTGGTATACCGGCTTGAAGAATTTCCCTATCCCTTGCCCCCTTGCAGTCCAATACCCAAGGTACCCTTACAAATAATCAGTATACTTTTGAGCTCTGCAAAGTTCTGTTAGTGTACATTTGCACTGTGGCAAAAGCACCATAGATATTGCTAATTATTGAGCTGTCGGTACTTTTAATAAAGGATTCAAGCGAATCCTGAAAATTGTGGATGTATTGGGAATCAAAATCGGCCCTAACGCAAAACTATACGCGAAATGTAGAGACAACGAGCGTATACAAAGGGCCAACAGACGGGCGTCTACCGCATCTAAAGAGGCGCGGACCGCCAGAAGAGAAGCGATTGCTAAATGTAATGGCAAACTTTAATCGCGTTTTTCTCGAAATGCCATTTTTCGAGTCGGGCGCACATTTTTCTCCAAAACTATTGGCCCTATTGATTTCGGGTGTTGCACACATTTCGAGGGAACCTCCACCTATAGTCTGAACTAGAATGATACCGATAGCTTGAACACTTTAGCCCCGCTATCATGTTTTAGTTGACAATTTTCCGGCAAAATAAAACCTTAATTTTCAAACAGCTGCGATTCCGATTTAAAAATGCGTACTTAGTTCTAGTTCAGACAATAACTACATTCGTATAGATTTAAAAAAAAATTGTTCTTCTGTTTCAGACGACTAGGATCGCCGCGACCCGTGCGCCCGATTGGACGAGCGTCTCACGCCACGACCTGCATAACAGCGCATAACTTGTATAGATTTCGATAAAGTAGTTCATGTAGTTCATAGATAAACATGTCTTAAAATGCGTAAAAAACCCCGACACTGTAGGTTTGATAATTATCGCTAAATTAATTCCGAAACATTATTTAATAAAACAAGCTTTTATGCGGCCATCCGCCTTAATGCATTATTTCACTGCCTCAAAGTCTCTAATGGTCCACTCAACAGGGAAGAAATGCAATCGAAAAACATCAATTTCCAACTGTAACTCGTTGATGTCGTATCCCTTTCGAATCAAGATAGCTCTGTATGATTCCTGAGGCTCCATATTATTCATGTAATTATATCGGTTCATAAGCCGTCATAGTATGGTGAAGGAATGACAGGGCACTAGAGTGCGAGAGAGAGAGAGAGAGAGAGAGAGAGAGAGAGAGAGAGAGAGAATATAAGGAAAAAGGCTAGAAAAAATTGGAGCACCGTATCTCGGAGTAAAAAATAGCAAGAACATTAATATTCGTCAGAGGCGAACGAATGAACGAGATATTGCGTCCCGAACAGGGTCGACCTATTTTTCCCTTTTCTGTTCAATTAACGGCCCGTACTATTTTACTTCTGCTGCCACCAACACACTACTATAATGATTAATGCAAAGAGAGTGTGAGAGCGAGAGGGAGCGAAAACGCGAGATATGAGGGTGGAATATTTATTCCCACAGAGAAGGGCTTCAGCCTGACGGAAGTAATTACGAAAATACCGCGAAAATCTTTCGATTCGATTGTTAACGATGTCGAGAATTCACCGTCAAAATAAATTTTTAATCGCCTTCTATGCACAAATCGTACTGCGAGAACTTGTCACGTACCACGGTTAATATAAGGGAAAATATAAAAACTGAATTATCGCCGATTTTTCGAGAATCGCGTGAGAAATTGCTCAAAAACAACGCACTCTGATACGTTCATGTACTTACAGTAGAGACCCGATTTAGCGATGAGCAGTGAAACAAGCTTCGCTCGCCCCGACGCGAGCTGCGCGTCAAGTTCCGCGCAGCTCAGGGAAGGGTCAGCGCGCTCGCGATAGGCTCGGCGCTCCTCCCACTCCGCTACGATCGATGCGTGCTCCAGGGTGGGGATGCACATTCGAATCGTGAGTTTCACCACTCCCTTATACCCGGGTAATGAAATATCGTGTTACAGTGCAATATAGTGATGCGAGGATACGAACAAAGAGGCTCAAAGCCTGAGACGCTCATACAAGGAAACCATCTCGGTGTTTGGCTCTCGCCTTTGTACAAATTCTCCATACAGATGTGTCTGCACGCGTCGGCAATCACGCGAATGTGTGCACGTTCCTTTGCCTGCGTATTTCCGTACTCTGAGGCAACGTAGACAGGAAATACGTGCGCGAGTTTTCCCGTTTACATATAGGAACACTTTGCTCTCGGGGAATTACCCCAAGGTAAGATACAAGTATAACCAATGATACGGCGGAAAGTTTGCTCGCATTTACATTGAATACCTTCGGTTTGGTGAATATTGTATTGCTATCGCGGTAAAACCTACGTACGTTGCACTCTAACCTCGTACCCATATGCATCAATATAATAAAGTATAATATTGTATTATGTACACATGACTGTTTGTGATCTCGTGTTTGCTCTCAATTTAGAGGGGAAATGTGAGATACCTGAAGCTTTTATAGAGGCCAAAGACCCTAATACATCGAGAATTTCATCAAGGCGAAATTCGATATTATCAAAATTCAACTCTCGCAAGCCATGGAATAAGTAAAATATGAAAGAAAAATTCAAAAGCAGAGAGTGCACATGGGATCTCAAGGTACATGGGTCAGTGAAATGCATTTTCGTCGGGACTACACGAACTCGAGATAGTATTCTAGAAGTTGATGTGAATACGGACACGAGTAAAAGGGCAATAGTGAATACGGAGGCATGTAAAGGAAGACGATCGTTTTGTGGTCGAAGAGTTGCTCGGGCGTTCATCTCACTGATTGGTTTCGAGAGTCGCCATGCTCAGTACCGCAAACATATTTCTGCTGCGTGGTGGTGAAGATCGTGCAAATGATAATTGCCAATGATATCCCGCAATAGAGAAAGAATTTGCTTTTGTGCAGGTTAATTGTGGTGTTGAAGTTCACATAGTTGGAATGCAACGGGAATTCTTGTTAATTTTTTCATTTCTTCATTTTCGTTACTGTCTAAACTCGACTTTTACAGGTTAGGTTTATGGATCGCTTGTAAGGATCTTTCAAAATGTGATAGTGAGTTTTGTAGGCTAGATGTGCCAAAAAAATTGGGCAATTCGAAACAAAAGTATTTTCGTTGCATTCCAACGATGGAAACTTCATTACCATGGTTAATTTATTTGCCATCGTAACAAATTCGGAATGTGGTCTACAACGAATCCAGGCAGTATTATGGCAATTGTTCGGCGGCTATTGTTGATACGTTGTTATGCAATCGATATCGTTGGTTAGCCCACAAAAATGTACGTGGCTAGGCGGTCACCCATCTGGGTATTGGTCTGTCCGGGAGCTACTTAATGTGCAACTGTTGGTTCATGGTACAAGAAAATTAGGACACAAATTATGCTGCCACGATATTCAGTTTTTTATATTCTGATACACCCTTCGGCAAGTCTCGTAGGGACCGGGTTGAAATTCCGAACGTTGAATGATCAGAACGCTCAAAACTCCGAAAATATACTACCCCGAAAGATCAAAACTCCGAAAGAATTTTACACGAAAGACCAAAACTCCGAAAATCTGGACACCGTCCAAATAATTCGGTTATGGAAGTTTTAAAAGTTTCAACATTTTTAATAAATCGACGAATTCTTTCAAGATTTTTTTTTCATTAAGAAGTGATTTTACGTCAATTTTGAAATTTTTCTAGACAATGTTAGACGTTCTACATAATTTACAGTCAACTGTGTAGACTTTCGCTGGCGTAAGCTTGACGAACCTTGTAATTTCGGAACATTAAACAAGGAATTTTGAACCGTCGGCGCATTCAAAGTTCGCAATTTCAACCCGGCCCTCATGTCAAGATCATGGCAGCGAAAGTCTACACAGTTGATTGTAAATGATGTAGAATGTATAACATTGTCTAGACAAATTTCAAAATTGACGCAAAATCATTTCTTAATAAAAAAAATCTTGAAATAATCCGGCGATTTATTGAAAATTTTAAAACTTTTAAAACTTCTATAGCCGAATTATTTTGACGGTGTTAAGATTTTCGGAGTTTTGGTCTTTCGTGTAAAATTCTTTCGGAGTTTTGATATTTCGGGGTACTATTCTTTCGGAGTTTTGAGCGTTCTGACCATTTAAAGTTCGGAATTTCAACCCGGCCCCATCTTGAATTTCGGAACATTAAAATTCGGAATTTTGACCCGTCGGAGCATCCAAAGTTCGAAATTTTCCAAAATTCGAAACCCGGCCCCGTCTCGCAAATGACAAGAACGCAAAAAGTACGGAGATTGATGGCCTTGTTGGGATTTAATAAAGTGAATCGAGTATCGATCGTGTGATTTGTTCTTCCTCCACGCATAAATTTCACAATGATGATAATTCATAATTAGCCTCACTATATCGGCCAATTATCTTTTGAACCCTACAGCTACATAATTATCCGGCTGTCCGTATTGGAACGAAGCGAATACGATTTTCCCTCGATCGGCGGATGACCTATGCATCGATCTATTTCAATATCCGTTTGATTCTCCGTGTCTCGCGGCTTACTTATAATTACGTATATCGCATTAGCGAATCAAATATATGTATACGTATGAGAGATGTACGTGCATCTACGTGCAGATGATGTATATTATTTGTTGGAAACCTTCAACGTTTTGCTTTAGCTGCACATCGCGCTTTCAATCCGAATTTAATGAATAGCACATTCACCTCATTATTAAACTCTCCTAATTATTATCGGTCACCCCATTTATTATTCAATCGATGTGAATTGCGCGTAACAGTATATGGAGACGATTGGACGTACGACTATCCGGGAGTATGGGAGCTTGGTCGATTGATGAATCCGTACATGTGCGTACTATAATTGAGCGTTTACATTTGGAATATATACGGTTCACGACTTGATGCAATATGCGATTCGCTTTCTAATTTAAGGATGTACGGGAGATCAGCAAAAGATAAGCAAAAAGCAAAATTTTCAAATTCTAAAACGCATGCGCTAAATGTGAAGTCAAATTTAGCGTAAGTGGCCTAGTATGTAGATAGGGTCTTAAATGTGCAGCTAAAGAATTTTTTTTCAATTTTTGTTTTACGTGTACACTACGGGCGAAAAGTTTCCGGACAAAAATTCAAAAAGGTTCCGGAACGATTTTTCATGCTATTTCGCCGATAGTCGACATAAATGAATTTAATAAACGGCATTTTGAAGGGAAGAATATCACTTTTATTTCGTTTTTTTTAAATAATTTTTTACTGTGATTTTTTACGACTAGTATCTTTTTTCGAAAACGACAATTTTTCGCCCTTTTGTTCCTTTTCTGGTGGACCCCGTTTACAGATAAACATTTTTATATGCATTTCTTTGATCGGAATCATAAAGGGGGAAGCTTAAGCTTCGATTTTATTTTTTTTAAGCTTCGTACGATTTTTTTTCTAAAGATATGTTTATTAAAAAAAAAGAGTTAATTTGAAAAACAACGTGTAACGCAGAAACTACAAGGATGCAAGGAAAACCTCGAGATCGATTTTTTCCCAACTTTTTTTCACCTTTTTTTTGTAAAAAAAATCAGATGATTTAATTATCGTAACTCGAGAACTAAGGGGTTTGTGGTAAAATTTCAAGAGAGGAAAAAATTGTATTTTTCACCTTTCGAGGACTTTATTTATTTATTTTATTTAGACGAGGAAAAAATTTGCTGATTTTCATGTTTTTCTTTTAAAGGGAAAATTTCTTCACCTTTTTTGACACTTAAGGTATATTTATTACTACTTTCGGCTGTTACATGGTATTTTTTTTATTAATCTTCAAAAATTGCGGTATGACACGATCTTCTAAACTACATTTTCAAAACTGGCGTGACGTATAGCTAAAACTAATCAACCGATTCTGATGAAATTTGTTATAAATCTTTCTAACCTTATTGTTTAAAATAAAACCCTAAATTTTATTGAAAGTTAAAAAAAAAGAAAAATGGTTAATTGCGAAATGTAGCTATTTTTTTGGAAAATTCAATCTTTTTGTTCCAAAGCTTACCATTTCATCGATGTTCAACATTTCTCACGTTTTCTTGGTTCATATTCTGCAGATGATTGTTGATGGAAGAAAAATATTCAATGGTTTTTTTTTCACTTCAATCCCGCCGACATTACGTGTCACGCCGTCTGACATCCGCCGCAACCCGTTTAAAAGACCGTGCCATACGTCCGCCATTTTTAAAGATTAATTTTAAAAAATTACCACGCAACAACCAAACGTACGGATAAAACATACCCAAAGTCTCAAAAATGGTGAATAAATCTTTTCTTTAAAAAACATCATGTAAGTCAGTATTTGTTTTCTCGCCTAAAAGTGTCTCCCCCCTTAATGCGCGATGTAAATACACTAACAGGAAAAACATCGAACGACTGACTCAGCGGGAAACGTTTATGTATGGGTCAACACATAGTCAGTAAGACTAAAACATTCGCAAATTAGTGAGTCGATTCAGCGGCGAATGGAGCGGGGTGAGAGAGGGGCGGGGGAGGGGGGAGGAACGCAAAAAGCAGCACGATCGTCATTTTCAAATTATTCAAATTGCTCGCACCGGAAACTCTGTCTGCTACGTACCTGTTCTTCGTTTATACAGCTTTTTCCGCAAATAACCCGAATCAAATCTCATTGATATTCCATGCCGATTTCAGCGCTCAGGGAGTAAGAGACATACTGACAGGGGGAGGCGGGAACAAGGAACGAGGGCGAGAAAAAGAAAGATCCGGAGCGAAGAATTTCGCATGTACAATTGGTGAAAATCGATTCACTTAGAATTTTTTGGAATACATTCAAATCAGATACAATAATAAGTAAATGATTTCAGTAAATGGGAAGAGGAGAGCGGGAAACTTTAATCAGAGCTTTGAATCAATTTAACAATTTACACGGCAGCAATGAGAACTTTTGCGGCCTTGTTCTCTCTATAGCAGAGAGAATCTTTGAGAGAGATCTTTACCCATAAACTTATTGATAAATATTCCAATCGTACTCCCATCTGACCGTCACTGTACATGGTCACTTTCCTTTGTCCTTGCAATTACCGCGACGTTTGATTAGATCCTTACAATTGACCTGCTTGACATATACGAGTGTTACTGTATTGATTATCTTTGTGCTTTTGATAAATAGCCTCCGGTTTCGTATTGCAACATTGATTTATACAATCTGACAGATAGTGAGAGATAGAGAGCACAGAAAAACAGACCTAATACGGACAACGGCCAAATGGGAAACGTCATGTAGAAATTTAGTCAAGCCCTGGTGAAGTTCCTGCCAATCTATTTCTCCCTGCGAGCAGCTATTTGGGTTCGCACAGCGAGATGTCGGTCTGACTGTGTGGAATCAATGTGACATCCCCAGTGGCTCCTAATGCCAGATAGTTCCCTATAACAATGTTCCACCAGCATAATGTACGTAACATCGACGCCACACATGTATCATTGGAATATCCAGCCATGTACATACTAGATTATATATATAGCATATGTGGCATCGTTAGTGTTCAAATTGGGTGGGAACAACCCAGCACAGGACCGCAAGAAGGGCATAGAGGTGGCTGAGAATTGTGTGCTAGATGAAAAGGAAAGTTTCATGAGATTGCATCAACAAACGCTAGATACTAGACAGACGTATACTATATATGTAGTCTTCGTATATATACCCTCGAAAAAACTCCAAGAGAACTATTCCAGAAAAAATGCCGTGCGCTTCTGGGCTGGGATTCGAACCTTTTGATTGCCGGTCGACTGCTCTGACCACTGAGCTACGCCAGCCCGCTTACCACACCTTCTCGGATAGTCTTAATATTCGTAACGCAACGTTAGAATATATATTATTATTATTATTATTATTAGGAAATGATCATACAAAGTGTTTCGAAACGTTCGAAAGCATCAGGAATAATTTTAAAAAATAAAGCAATCATTTTCACGAAGAAAGAAGAACTTTTTAAACATTCCAATATATATATATATATATATATATATATATATATATATATATTGGAATGTTTAAAAAGTTTTCGCTATTTTCTTTGTTCGTGAAAATGATTGCTTTATTTTTTTAAATTATTCCTGATGCTTTCGAACGTTTCGAAACAGTTTGTATGATCATCTCCTAATAATTCTACAAGTTCAGCTAGAGTCTGACATGAATCTTCATAAAGTAATGCCTCCAATTCAACACACCAAAATCATTATTTTTGAAGCGTCTAAATCAATCTTTGTATGTTGTTTCCGACAAAGCATGGTCGCCCTAAGTCTTAACAAGAATTCTGTGTGCTTCAGCTGCAGATTAAAAATAAATAAAGTACTGCAGTAAAATTCCCCACAAATACTCTTTTTTGGTACGGAATTTGACATGTTTGACACTATAAAGAAAATTTTGTTTATGCTTCGGCGAAATGACATACACTAAATTTCAATCTTGCTTATAGAACTTCTTTATATATGCATTACCATCTTAAACTACATGCACGCAGATCGGGTAACGCCATCTATTAAAAATCAGCGATAACTTATTTGAGGTCTTAATGTGTGTGCGTGCGTGCGTGCGTGCGTGCGTGCGTGCGTGCGTGTGCGTGTGCGTGTGCGTGTGCGTGTGCGTGTGCGTGTGCGTGCGTGTGTGTGTGTGTGTGTGTGTGTGTGTGTGTGTGTGTGTGTGTGTGTGTGTGTGTGTGTGTGTGTGTGTGTGTGTGTGTGTGTGTGTGTGTGTGTGCATATATATATATATATTGTAATGCTGTGTTTCGAATATTCGAGACTATCCAAAAAAACGTGAGGTAAGCGGGCTGTCGTAGCTCAGTGGTCAGGGCAGTCGACGTTACGGGTTCGAATCCCGGCCAAGAAGTGCACCGTATTTTTTCTCGGATAGTTCTCCTGGAGTTTTTTCGGGGGGGGGGGGGGAATATATATATATATATATATATATATATATATATATATATATATGAAGTATGTTTTGAGAACGGTCGTTGAAATGGAGCAACAAAGCCTTTCTCGAAATTATGTTTGTAAAAAGATTTTTTTACATTTGATTAAGAATGATTTTGAAGACATTAGGCTTTACATAATATTGAGCACAGGGAGTAGAGGATACTATGGAGATCGAATGTCATAAAAATCACCTTTTCCCCATATGCATCTGCAATGGGATTTCACTAGATGCTTTGCACGAAGAGAGGCCGTGCCGAAAGCCGAACATTGGATACACACGCATACAGACTGAGCGATGAGAGGGACAGACCTCGAAATGGGTGCAGGGTTCCTCACTTGCCCGGAGGTCTGTTACAATTACACTGCTACATATTGTTGTAACATTGCCGCCACCCGAGCACTCAACGTGTAGCGTCCTCGTTTGTTAAGGATCCCATTAAGGGAGCACGATAAAGCCGAAGGTGAATGAACGGCCAGGAGTGAGGAGCGGAACCGGAAACTGCGGTAGGTTTCATCTCGTCAACTGCGAAAACGTATATAACGATAATGCCCTCGCGTGCATCGCCGAGCGGTGAGTAGCGACGATGTATGTGCGGACAAATGGCGACGGAGGGCGAGAGAAAAGTGAGAATTTATGGAATAGTTATTTGATCTAGTAAAATTCGCTGATACGATTATTCTTTATTCATATATCTGGAGCGAGGTCGAAATGAAATTGGATTTGCATAGTGGTTAATTACGTTTGCAGATTTTTTTAATATCCTTTTGCTTTTGTTTCATTGTAAATATTACGGTAAATTATTATTTTGATATTGAAATTGAGGTGAGCGCTATTGAAGCGTGGTAAATTGGGCAATAATGAATTTAGGTGTATGTTTGGAATAATGCTTACGAATACGCGCACATCAAGGTATTCCTTTCACGAACCCGAATATTGAACAATTAACTCTTTTTCGTCTACAATCAAGTATAAATACATTCTAGTATGCTGGTAAAATTTCCAGTTAAGTTAGCGAAATTTTAACAAAAAATTACAACTCTTAAAATCGTCTTATTTATACGGCACCTTATGGAGATAACATGCTGGCCACATTTTTATATAATTGCACGATCAAACGAGCCCGCCGAAGGCGGGCGAAGTTCGATCGTGATTATACGAAGACGTCTCGTTCGAAGATGATTACTGGTAGTAGCGTCAGCTATGCTCTTTTTCACAACTTTTAGATTTTCAAATTTTCCTCTTCTGGTCTGCATCGCGTTGGCCGTGTATGCCGTTACCTTGGCGCCGCATGTGTTTTTCTTCATATGTTTCAGAGTTCTTCTTTACTCTTTTTTTTTAACACTCCATTCTGAAGATGATTACGGGATCTATGGGGTATTGCCATTGGGAGGGAGGTAATCATCTTCGAACGAGACGTCTTCGTATAATCACGATCGAACTTCGCCCGCCTTCGGCGGGCTCGTTTGATCGTGCAATTATACTACGACGTCTCGTTCTCGATGATTACTGGTAGACTTTTAGCGTCTAGGTTAGAAATAAAAATAAAAAATATTTTATTTATTAATATAAGGTTTACGTATGTTTCCTTTTATTATTATTATTATTTATTTATTTAACATAACTCGCTTACGCGCTAAGAACGGATAGGGCGAAAGTTTCGGTTTCATTTTGTAGTGGCCGATTGTAAAATTTGGCAAAAGTTTTTGATTTTTCGGACCATCCTGGTACACGCTTTATCGTGTCAATGTTAACGCCCTTTTTTATCGCTCGAGAGATAGTCGCGTGTTTCGCGCTGTAAGCTGAAAAAATGTTCGTGTTAATTCCAGCTTTTTCTAAAATAGATTTGACCCAGTGGGATAAAGTCTGAGCTGTAACAGGCTTATACGGCTTAATGTTTGAAATAAATAAATTTGAGTGTGTTCCTCTGACATCTTTTGTTTTCTCTACATATTCCAGTACTGTTGTCGCCGCACATATCGCTTTTCTTTCTTTGAAGAAGGGTAATGCTAAATTGGGCTGATATTTTCCAGGCTTAGAAGTTTTTATTAATTTTGGGATTCTTATCTCGATTCCTTTCTCTGTTACTATAATATCGCCGATGTCGATTGAAGCCATTGTTTGTAAGCGATGTGCTGTAGTAAATCGCAATAGCAAAACTGTTTTCTCTGAGAGCTCTTTTAACTTTAATGTACTCTTAGATGAATTTTCTATATAATCGAGAACCGGGTCGATATCCCATGTAGTTGCATATTTCGCCTTTGTCGGCCTTTGTTTGAAAACACCACGCATAAATCGATTTACCATTTGATCGTCTGACAAATTCGCAGAGGTTAACAACGTTATTGCTGCTCTGTCTGAATTTAGCGTGCCGTATTCCGCTCCTTCCTCGAAACGCTTCGTTAAAAATTCTATCATTCTGACTCTATCGGTGTTGAATGGATCGTACTTCTTCTCACAGGTAAAATTCCACCACTTTTTGAGTTAACATTCGTATTGTTTAAGTGTAGTTTTTGCGAGTGAGTTCACCATTATATCTGCGGACTGTGCAGTGAGACCCTTTTTTAAAAAAGCTTGCCGGACAAATTCCCGACCGCCAGGGAAAGTGTTCGTGCTAGCGGATGGCACTGCTCTCTGCAAGGAGACAATAACAAACTATTACTTGGCTTAAAAATAATAACCGGCTTCCTGAGCAGTGAAATAAACAGAGGGTACCACGATTGAGTTGGCCAATGTGGCACTACTACAACGCATTGGGCTTTATCTTCGATTATTTTCTTAAGTGTCCGTAAAATTAACGCAAATGGGGGGAATGCATATGCGTTTTCTTCTTTCCACGATACTGTGAAGGCATCAACTCTAAATACATTGGGATTAGGAAATCTCGAACAAAATTTCATTACTTTCTTATTCGCGTCCGTGGCAAATAGATCAATACTAAATGGTCCGAATTTGTTAGACACTGTTTTAAAAGCTTTTTTGGACAGTTCCCATTCTGTATCTATATTAGTAATCCGTGAGGCCGTGTCTGCATAAATATTTTCCTTTTTTCACACCACGCCCAGATCCGATGTGCGAGATCATTCAGGATGGGGTATTGAACTCCCCCAGTTTTGTTTACGTACGCTATTGCCGTAGTATTGTCTAACCTTACCAAAATCTCACAGTCCTGTAACTCATTCGCAAAACTTTTAAGGGCAAAGAAGGCGGCTAAAAGCTCTAAATAATTTATGTGATATTTCTTTTCATCGTTACTCCACCAGCCATTTATCGATTGTTCATTGCAGTGAGCACCCCATCCTGTTAAAGAGGCATCTGAAAAAATGTCAATTTTGTAATTTGACGTTCGTATCGGATTTATTCCAACTTGGCTGTTTATTTTCCACCATTCTAAGTCTTCTTTTAGCTTACTACTTATGCACATACGTGCCTCATAATTTCCATTATTCGCTATTAATGCTAGGAATTTTTCTCTCTCCAGTTCCTTGCAATGCACAGTGCCGTATGCGACGGCTGGACAAGCTGCATTCAGAACCCCCAGTAAATGTGCAAAAACTCTAATTTTACAATTCGTTCCGGGTTTTAGTTTATTTAACAAAGATTTGATTTGTCGTTTTTTCTTGTCCGTTAATTCTAATGTATAGTCCGTTGAGTTGATTATAAACCCTAAAAATTTACATTTTTGTGATGGGGTTAATGAGCTTTTCTTGGTATTTATTATGAACTCGAGTTTCTCTAATAGATTTTTCGACTCCTGTGCATTTTTCTGACAGCTCTGCAAGGTTTTTCCTATAAACAATATATTATCCAGGTATATTGTTGATAAGAAACCCCTACATCTTAGTTCATTCATTGCTGGTTTCATTATTTTTGTGAACACGTATGGGCTTATGGAAAGCCCGAAGGGTAAGCATCTGAATTCATACGTTTGTTTTCTAAAGATAAATCGTAAGTATTTTCGGTCATTTTTATATACTGATATAAGGAAGTATGCGTCTTTAAGGTCGAGAGAGGCCATAAATGCGTTCGGTGTTACTAGTTGTTTTGCCGATCTAATGTCTTCCATTTTAAAATGTGGGGCTTTGATGAATTTATTCAAATTTTTCAAATTTAGTATGAAGCGATTTGAACCATCAGCTTTTGGTACCAAAAAAATTGGAGATACAAACTATCCGACACAGTACTCGCATTTTTCAATCGCATTTTTCTTTAATAATTTTTTAATTTCTCTCTCTAGCAATTTTTCTTCTCCCGCTTTCCAATTTTGTTCTTTCGGCGGCTTGAATTGATGTGGGGTTGTTTCGAACGGAATTTTATATCCCCTTACGCAATTTTGGATAAAATTATCGCTGGTAATTTCTTTCCATTCTTTGGTAAACAAGCTTAGCCTTCCTGCTATGTTCTTTACCTCTTCTATTTTTTCGGTGTCTCCTTTGTTGGTCGATTCTTTTCTCGATTCGACTGGGTTGGACGATACGGTATTTTTGGCTTGAAGCGAACCAATTGTTTTCGGTGATATCCGCCCGTCTGTCTGTATTGGGCAGACGGGCCTCTCCAGTTTCCCTGGGGTTGAGATCGGTGAAAGGTTTTCTTGTCCGGAGCTTTGATGCTCTGACAGGCTGCTTCGATCGTTTTAACTTCTTTTATTTGTTCAGCAAATTTTTGTCCATAGAGCCACTCATCTGAATGAGTTGCCTCTACTATCGGCTTAACGTTTCTCTTCATCATCGGCGTGATGAATGATTTTCTTTCGACAGATTGTTGGTGGTAAATGTCCGCCAATAATTTGCCCGTATCGGACAGAAGCTCAATGAGTTTCATTTGGTCCACCTCTTCTGAAGAGCCGTCAATTAACAGGGACACAGCTGCACCCAATGATACAATTGCTGTACCTACGCATTCTTGCGTTTGAACGAAATGTTCGTCTCGTTTCTTTGCCACTTCCGTAATGGCGGCGCTTACTTCCAAATTTATTTTGGGCGGTTCGGCATATAATTTTCCTTTGCGAGGGTACTTTTTCGTCAGGCTTTTACGATTCTCCTCAGATATCCCTTCTTTCATCCAAGATTGCCAACGATTAACGATTTCTGGGTGTAATTTCGAAGTCTCGCCCTCCATCGCATTGGGGTCATCTCCCAAGAGATTCAAAATCTCTTTGTCTATGGTTATTTCGTTGGGGTCTTTTTCGGTAATCTGTTCGTCCTCTCTGATATCGTCAGAGACTAGTGGATGCGTGTTATTTTCTGAAATATGAGTTTTCTCTCTTTTTTTTGACAAATAACGGCCGTACGCTCTTATTGAGCTTATTGAACTTATTGTTTGTTTTCCCTTATTGGGTGGCGAAGCTCGTGTGGAGCTTGCCAACTGATTTTTCGTATGGAAAAATACAGTTATATTTAAATTTCAATTTGTTTGTTTAATTTCCCTCATGGGGGGAGGGCAAAATTCGTGTGGAACTTGCCCACTGTCTTTCGTATGTGTCGAATCTTTTACCTGAACTTTCTTCTATCGAAGATTTGTCTGCCTTATTCTCTGCTTGTCCTTGAGACAGGAAGCCGTTGAGTAATTTTCCGAGGCTGTCCAACTGCTTTTGCATTTTTTGCAACTCCGTCTCGGTATTCGCGTTTCCTTTCTTTCGTTCTCTTGACGGGGATCGGGAATACCTTCTCTTCCTATCCTTTCCCATTATTACGCGTGTTGGGATAAACTTTTCACTATTTTTCTCCCGACGGTATTTTTTTCTGTGAATTCGTTGAGCACAACAAAACGATATGAAGAAAAACACATGCGGCTCCAAGGCAACGGCATACACGGCCAACGCGATGCAGACCAGAAGAGGAAAATTTGAAAATCTAAAAGTTGTGAAAAAGAGCATAGCTGACGCTACTACCAGTAATCATCGAGAACGAGACGTCGCAGTATAATAATTTATATACTAAATAACTCGAGATGCCTGATATAAACCGCTTAGCGAGCGTAAAAATATTCTAAAAATTCCGTTACGACGATAGAAAACAGGGCGTCATCGAATGTTCAAAGAAAATATTAATCGTAACATGGGGATGTAAAGTGGAATATGGTGGGGAATGTATTAAGGGGGAAGGACTCTGTACAAATGGAACCTAAAAAAAAGAAAATTAATGATAACACTTAGAAAAATGTGACCATGAGAAAATTTTTCGTAGCCATCACTTTTCAGAGAAAATGTAAAAATGTCCAAATCGACGAAATTTTAAAGAAATTTTTATTTCAGTTTATCGAAATTATGTTAACTACTATTAACTGTGTTAACTGCTATTAATTATATACGGTTGTACAGTTATTAATTATATACGGTTAATCACATTATTAATCACAATTGATTGTGATTCATTTGTATTAAGCGCCACTATACTTCGCCAATGATTCACGAGGGCCCGAATATGGGCCCCCAAAAAACGGCCCTCCGCAAAAGGAATACCTACAGAGGCCTAAGCTTGAAATTTCATAAATACGATTGTTTTTAGCGCCTAGGTTCTTAGCTTTCATTTGCCATAAAGGTTTGTAAAGATTTAGAAAATCGACCGAGTTACGAAGATTTTACTGAAGGATAAATTCACTCTCTGCAGTACGGTGAACGGCCCCGCTGTGATCCTTTTTCCTTGTGTGTTTTTTCTCGAAGCGATGTTCTATGAAACGAAAAAATTCGAACACAACATAGTTTACAACATTTTCTATCGTAAGACCAGATGATTTATCTATATATTTCTCCATTCGTCAATAATAATTTATTAAAGTTGTTTTTTTCGTTATCGAACAAATTATCAAAGAGCACTGTTCACTTTGATCCCGGATTTAGTCCCACCGTCGGTTCAGTACGGGAGATAACAGAGGAGAATTAATCATTTATTGGAGCGTTAAGAGTAATTAGATATTCGTTCTCGTTGGAATAGCGAGCTTCATCGGAGATATTATTCATGCAAGTTTCTCTCGTGTTCTCGTATAATCAAGAGAAAACGGTGGCCCATCTTCCGGGCAGATTTACTCGGCACAGCTGCATCGGCGAGAATTCTCGGGTCGGCTCACCTCGACGTCTTAGTCTTACTCACGGAGTGGCAATTCCACCTCGAAACAATGTACGAAATCTCCGGAGAACTCCTGGACCACGATATAAGCGCGTTCCGCCATTATCATTCGTCTTGTCTCAAGTTCTTTCTCTTCCTATGTTGTGAATACGACGGAAATGAAGAAAACCCAGTCAAAGTTAGCGGCTCAATAACGGCTCGCCAAATTACCACATTCTTTTACAGTGAATATGCGGTTCTAAGAATTTATTCGAAAATATTTCGACCAACGGTCAGTAACTCTGTGATGTTCAATTGACTTCGGCATTCCGCCATCATTCAATTGTTCTCACAATACATTTACGACGATACAAGTTCCAGCCACGAGAAACGACGGGACAATGACCAATCAAAATTCATATCAATTTACTTAAGATTGTCGACCATTGCGACCACCGTTTCGATGCGTCGATTACGTCACAAGCCTTTCTAAGCTCCGTCGACGGGATGTTGTGGCCAGCAATTGGAAATAAAAGACGTGATTGGTCCAGGGAGAGAGAGGGAGAGGAAGATGGAGACAAAGAAGAGCCTGAGAACGCGTGTACCATCATTGTCAACTTCGAAACGACCATACAATTGATGATGAGACATTGACTGCTCACTTGTAAAGCTCGGGTCCGTGTCTAATGAAGGGTCTCTCCAACATTGCTGTGATCTTCATGTTCCACCGTTCTCAGCTGTTATAAAAAAAGTTAATCAGTTTTTTTTCAAGTTGCTTCATTGTATTTGTAAATAAATAAAAATGGTGAAAAATACCTGTTTGATATAGGGAACAAACCTAATATACAATCTTTGAGGTGGCGTACAGGACAGGCTCTTTTGGGTACATTTCCTAATATTCATGGGGACGAGAATTAGAGGATGAATGTATACCGAAAAGGGAGACTTTAATTCAACTTAGATTGGAAGATCATGTCATTAGGAAGACATAGCGAGTATTGATCAAGTTGTTGCGGTTGGTTGCTTCCGTGTGGTTAACTCGTAGAATCGATCGTTGAATGATGAATGCGGATGAGCAAAATAGATGTTCCTTGTTGGGATTTTATATCACTTTTTGCCCTCTTCAGTATTCCATATATCATATGTATATGTATAAACATTTCTATTGCGGTGTACCCTTGACCACAAGCTTTCCCATCAGCCGTCCTTGATTTATAAGCCTTAGCATTAAGGGGCTATACCAGTGTGACACTTTCAAAAAATCGATTTTTTTGCCTTTTTTGACAGTCTATTGTATGGGACAGGTATAGCTGATCAGCAGTTTTTATGGTAAATATCATTTTATCTTGCAAAAATCGATAGTTAAATCTTTAAACGCGTTTTTCTCGAAATGAGATTTTTCAAATTTGCTGACATTATAACTCGAAGAGCAATTATCCGATTGACTTGAAATTTGAACTGAGTACTCTTGAATATATTTACTCTACAATGACGTAGGATATTTTTGATTGGATGAAGACGGACGATTTGGCAGTGAAAAAAACAACCATTTTATAGGCAAGAAAACACACTTTTTCTTCATAACTACGCCATTTCGTTAGATTTCGATATTTTTCGAAAATCCTACGTCATTGTACAGGAAATACCTTCCAGTTTAACGACATTTTTTCCTTTTTCGGTTTCAGCTACTCAATCGGCCAGAATCATGTCAGCAGTGGAGGAACTTTTTTTTGCCACCTCCGAAAGCAGCGCACAAGTCACTTGGATCTCAATATATTTCTATGAAAAAATTATGTAATATAGGTCAAATATAGCCAAATATATTCTTAATTTTCCGAAACATTTAATTGAGTACTTTTCTTCCAAAAAATTCTCGAAAATCACCCAAATTTTCAGCGTTCACACTGGTATATCCCCTTAAGCATTTCAATTAACTGCAGCGATTATTTTCTTTGTCTCTTTGACAAACCAATTACCTGTCAAAAATGAAGTTTTCCATTACTAACTGCAACTAAAGAACGCTTCGCTACCCACTGTCTATTTTCAAATCGATGATAATAATGTGCTCACCGCGCTTCAGGTTCATTGAGGGCCGTAGAACTAATTAACTATTGGCTAATTCGATCTTCCGTTAAGTGGTAAGCTTTCGAACGACTTTTTTAAAATCCCGTCTGGCTGTGGCCCTGCAATGCGACCTGCGGTTGAAGCTCGATAATGAAAATACCACTTAACAGCGGAGACGGTGGTGAAACCTATCGAATCGGGATTGGTCGTGACAATTGTAAAAATGGTGGCTTGTCGTTTGAGATAAAATATTGGGTAGGCAAATCCATTTTCAACCGCGGTTTTCCAAACCTACGAGTGATATTGATAGATGAAGTGACATACGAGATAGTCCCGATGTTCTACATTTTTCGACAGTTGCGTTTCAGTGATGCGATGGGGTCAAAGAAAATTTGGGACCAATTTATCGTATGGTATACTCAGATAGAGCGCACGGCTTTCGAGAGTTCCGTGTTTGGAAGTTTTCCCGATTCGTTGATGTGAATGGACATTGAAGGGCAGTGCCCCAGTGTTCATTCTCATGATAGACGATGCAAGGATATCGGTTGCGAGGATAGTTGATGCAATTAATTCTAGAAACTGTAATGGCAAACGTTCGAAACTCGCGGAAACTGCAATGGAAACATTTCACAATATTCTAAATTGGTGCAGCTGAGTTTTGCCGTTTACTTGTAGTCTGTATCTGTCGTATTCTGTGTATTTCAATATCGTCGACGTTAACATCTTGTTGCTCCTGTAGTAGGATAGACGCTTTCTGGAATAAAAATCCAAACGTTCCACATCAGAAGGTCCCTTGAATATCTTTTACGAGTCACCAATTTTGCCCAAATGCAATAATATGGCAGCTGATCAAGTGTCTTCATTTCGGTAAACGCTAAAAGGTTGCGCCATTTAATGAGAACGTTCTCAAAGACTCAAGTTTGACTCGTTGATCAATACACGTCGATCAACAGTGGTCGACAATCTGGAAGCAAGTCACATGACCTCGAAGGGCTGATACGCGGAAGAGAATTGATTCGATATTAATGGTAGTGAGATGTGGTGTGTGGATATGCCGAAGCCCGAAAAGATGATGGTATCATCCCGAGGATTTCTGCAATCGAAACATCGTGACGATGCAATGTTTCATATGTCGGTGAAAGCAACATCCTGCTATTAATCGACGATTACCAGAAAGCAGTTGCCGTCAGTCGCCCCACACGTATATACTCAATCTCTGCCTCCACCATAACCGCAGGCGCATTACTCCATGACGTATTGTACGCCGTTTACTTGCACCAGAGTGCATGTCCAAATCGCGTATGTAACGGACGTCACAACGGCCAGTTGGTCTTGCTCGATTTTGCAGCAGTTCGTACGATCCATCGAGGGTTCATTTTGGTTTTGATATATCTCGAGAATTCCGAGCAAGCATTACGCGTCTAGACCCCGTGAATTTCGTTGCTATTAGTATACCGGACATTGCTCCTCAAAGACCATCCACCGGAGTAAACTTTTGAGCTGATGGGAGTTTACTCCCTTCAGCAAAGTAGATTCGAGCTGCCATCAGAGCAGTGTAAAAGTTTTGGATTAGCAACAAAATTAGATGCCCCAACTGTGGACGGAAGCTGTTGAGGGTTAAATGAATCATTTGTCTCATTAGCTAGAGAACCAGACAGCTAGAGGAATCATTCTCTAGTTAGTGATCCGGGTACGTGTGCTCTAGATCTGTTAGCGATGTGTTCCTAATTATTCACATAGAATTGCATGATAGTTAGATGCATCGTTACCGCATCGTACATCTAATCATCTCCCAAGGAAATCAACAACAGCTGGATCAACCTGGTGCTGAAGCAACGTCGAACCGCCTGGTTTATATAGGACATGTTCAACTATGTGTAATGCCCGTCTTCGTCCGCTTCGAGTGAGGCAGATTAGCTTGTCAAATTGTTCGAAAAGGGAAATTATATTAATAAACGTATTTATCAAAATTGAATGCCCCGCGCATCTTCAGTCCGTGAATCTTTGATGTGCTGGCAATGAGAGGAGACACGTTGGGTACTGCTGGATCGTTCGAGGTGAGAGATGAACTTGGCGCCCTGTATGGTACGGCAGACGCGGAAATAGAGACAGCTAAGTGATTGAGTCGGAAACAAGCTCGGCAACGGGAAGGAGAGACAGAGAGAGAGAGAGAGAGAGAGAGAGAGAGAGAGAGAGAGAGAGAGAGAGAGAGAGAGAGAGAGAGAGAGAGAGAGAGAGGGAGAGAGAGAGAGAGAGAGGGAGAGAGAGAGAGAGACAGAGAGAGAGAGAGAGATCGAGGTAGGTTGTCTACATCCCAGGCGTCAAAGGTACATCGGGAATGTTGGGTTGCAGCCAATATTAGTCAACTGAATAGCATTAGACGCTCGGGGACTTCGACTATTGGACGTTCATTTGGTCCTCGTTCGATCTCGCCGTTTGCGTCACTGTTCGCGTTCGAGAGTAATGAAGTTGAAGGGGGTTTCTTCCGTGCATCTTAAACCCGGAAGGAGCGAGCTCGCAAACACTTCCGTAGAGACAATACGGCAGAGCGGAAAGGGAAAATAAAAGTGATCAACGACGGGAAGTTAGCTTACTAAACATCCGTACCGCAGGTCAATTACGGGAGAATTCTTGAAATTCTAGGTTTCACAAATACAATTGAGATACTGGAAGATCGTATCGATGTTTACAGGAAGCATTGGGAAAAATAACGTAAATCTTCGCTGTGGGTGTTGCTGGCAAGGTTTTAGACGTTGCTAGATGTTTTGCCATCAGCGGCGTACTCGTCGTAATCAGAAACGAGGAACTTTTTGTATTCTCAACGAACTAAAGGTATTTTTGGAATAGTGGTATGTCCTAGCTGGAAGGCAAGCCATGTAGGCTACGTAATATCGACTTGACTCCAAGGAATCACGTCCGATTGATCCACCTTCTTCATTGGATAGAAAAATTAAAACCACATTCCACTTGTCCTCTTCCTAGCTGGACTCACTTTCATCCTCACTGAACCCAATGACCCTCAACTTGTTTAGCCAAAGCCCTTAGTGCCCACTTACGTAATTCATGCGGACAGAAAGTTGTAATCCGAGAAAATAACCAAATAGACGAAAAATCGTGACACAGGCAACAAGAGGAAACCGAACGTTTCTCGTCGTAGAGAAGTAGTATGCAACAATGCGTCGTGATTACGGGTCTCGTAAGGTATCTCGCTGTGGAATATAGACCGAGGTCATGTTCTACATTGCTCGTATACTACACAGTGCACACGAATACGGTATCATATAAGCACGTTACACACTCTTGGGAAAACTGGCATCGCAAGGGAACAGGCGACGAACTAACAGGGTGGGGGGGGGGGGGGGGGGGTAGTGGTGGGAGATCCTCTGTCGAGCATGCATGCGAAGCATTGCTCGAATGTTACCGGCGCACATAACATACAGGTAGCATGGTGCTGTGCTAGCACAGCTTGCAAAAGCCTGCATTACATAGACACGACTACGGAATGGCTAATGAGTAATTTGCATTTTGCGTGTGACTTTGTTACCGCATCGTTACATAGGCTTTATTAATAATGCAACGTACGCGATGTGCCTCTATCGGTTTTTGCGTGCGCCTACATAACCCACACAACAATATTATTCGATACGTGCGGTGCACTTGGTTGCAGAAAATGGCGCTTCGCGAAGGACCAACGGGTAGAATGATGTTTAACTTCGTTTTTCTTCTTCTATATTCGGCTGACTGAAGCTAGTGGGAAAATGCTACACTCGCAATTACCGTGGCAATTGAAAAACCGTAATGTCGAATTCGTGTTCCGAATTGCGATATCGTCATGGATAAAAAGTAACAATGAGAGGACAAATTATGGACATCACCAAAAAGTCACGTCCTGGTGACGTCCCATTCAATTGCTACACATGCACACTGTGTTTTGCGTAGTGTTCTTTGGTGAGGGAGATCGAGGGCCGAGAAGGAGGGTGGCAATGAGTCCACCCTCCTGATATACACAACCCTTGGGTGTTCACGAATTCGCGTGTCCGCTCCATATTACTCCCGAAAGAGAAGTGTATAGCTAATTATCATTAGAGCAGGGTAAGGTTGCGGCGATGTAACACGGATGTGGAGGGGGTCGAAGAGGGACGGCCAACAATTAGAAATAATTGTAATTGAGATGGGATTTGAAATGATACCTGTGGTGACTTAAATGACAGACCCGATGCCGACTTAGTCTATTCGCTTCCCGTCGTGTCATTCAAATTGCATTTTGCGAGTAGCTCGTGAAGTTTCTAGGGGATGTGAGTTGCTCGGTAATTGATCGACGGGGAAAGCAGGGGCTACGTCAGGAGAGCAAATAAACAAGTTTCAGACGGCGATATATAGCCTTTTACATGTACATACATCTACATCGAATCCTGTTCATTGCCAGGCGTGTGACCAATCTGACAAATGAGGATTATTGTGTCATAGGTCGAAATGAAAGAGCGAAATATGAGGGTGACGTTTTCCATACCAAAACAGGTTCGTTTGTCCGTAGTGATAGATCCTCGCGTAAACCAGGAGTATCAGGATTATTAATCCTCCTGGGAATGGTGCAAATTGGTTTTGAAAAAAATTAAAGCAGTGGATTTGTGATCTATGTCTAACAATCACGAAACTCATTTTCACTTGATGTCTCCGTCTGCCGTTCGCCCGTTGTTGATGTTTAGTGATCGGATTAGTTGCCATCCGCTCGCGGCTGTCATGATTCGTTTAAGGAGAGATATACACCTAGATGGTCGAGGTCGAGGATTTAGAAGCTATGAACATTCCGCCGACCGTAGAAGACCTACACTATGGGCCTGGTACCGATGATTCCATGTAAGTTGACAAATTTCATGATTTATGCATTCCCAAATTTTCAAACGCGTTTTTCTTAAAACCATGTTTTTCAAATCGGTACCCAAAATTTCTCGAAAACCAATGAACGATTGCCTTGAGGTTTTTTTTTCGGTTATTCTATACACCATGATCTAGTACTTGTCATAGGATTCTTTTTCCGTTACTTAGTTTTTGTTTTATAGGCATATCTATAACTAATTTTTGACCCAAAAATCACTATTTATGTTCAAACGTCCGCCATTTTGTCATAAATCGATATTTTCAAAATCGGCTATGACAAGTACTAGATTATATTATCTAATTTAATAATCTTTTTGGTTTTTTTTTTAGATGATTTTTGACGAAACGCCAGTGGGTATCGTATACGCAGATTTTTTTACGACGCTCTAAGGATCATGCAATATCCTTGTATAATTTTGATATTTTTAAATAAAGAAAATTAAACATATTTTTGACTGTATATACTTTTTCATAATTAAAACCCCAATCCGAAATTTCAAATAGTTTTCCTTGAAAAAGTTCACAAAAATGAACTTTTTTGCGGCTAAGCGTATATCTCCCCTTAAAGAAAGTAATTTCGGGCATGATCCTATTTATTAAAATAAACTATGAGAAACGAATTTTCCGCGTGGAATTCGCTCCTTAATAAAACTCGATCGTATGATGCGAATTCTTTGCTTTGACAACCTACTTCTTGAAATATCGGCCTTTTTCGTCCCGACCACCAGCGCACTAGCCAATCCGGTGTCGCCGCTCGAGTGGAAAACGTAACTCATCACCGCCTAGCCACAAGCTAGTAAAGTTATGTTTCAAATCGCCATTAGCTGGCCGTCTTAGCTATTGACTACCCAGCCTTCTAACGCTTTGGTCCTCTAGTGACTGAATACAAAAAATTAGATGGTGACTAGATAGAAAGAAATATTTCACGGCTGTATGATATTTCTGACCTAGCCATGACCTCGTTTTTTCTGCTAGTGACTGTGGACAACAATTAGGTGGCGATTAGATAAGAAAAAATTGCGGCTATATATATATAATTTCGTCATTTTTTTTGCACATTATTTACATCATTGGACCCTTTTGCGGTATTCTTCGTTGTTTATTTATTAGGGTTATGATATTTGCGCTGTAAATATATTAATAGTTCAATTTTAAATTATCTCAGACAAACGCTTACGCCGTAACGTGGTTTCGATCCTGAGACCTCTGGGTGACGAGTTGTGACGTTGTCCACTGAGCCAGTTCTAATTGTTCAATTTCTGAATTTTCGTATCTCCTACGTACGTTACACCACGCAACGTTGGATTATTGAAAAGTGGGTGGATTAACAAATTAAAATAATATTATCGGA
This sequence comes from Ophion slaviceki, assembly GCA_944452715.1. Classification (NCBI taxonomy): domain Eukaryota; kingdom Metazoa; phylum Arthropoda; class Insecta; order Hymenoptera; family Ichneumonidae; genus Ophion; species Ophion slaviceki. The sequence continues at coordinate 27,848,673 of OX101794.1, read as the reverse complement.
TTGATGACTCAATTGCGTTCGTATTGACAGCGATCATCGCCTAGAATTACATAACCTTAAATTGTATTTGTCCGATAACTTATTCCGGCTAGTGCGACTGCAGTTGGCAAGTGTTGGCTAGTTCATCGCGAGATACCGACTTGAGGATTTTTTTCATTCGCAACGCCATCTGTAACTCAAGTTGCTTATCCAGCCACGAGACGATCGCTCGATGGAACTACACGTAGTCACATAACCACACTTTGTAATTGGTGACCAGGATCGGCTGGGCAGTGACTAGAAAAGGGGTGCATAGCCACAGTTGGCTGGCTAGGTCATGATGAGATACCTACTTGAGATTTTTTGCATTCGCAATGCCATCTGAAACTCGAATTGGCTAGCCAGCCATGAGCCATTCGGTTGATGGAACTACACGTAGTCACATAGCCTCACTTTGTCATTTGTGACCAAGATCGACTGGGCAGTGACTAGACAGGGGCTGGATAACAGAACATTTACAATATCACTAGCTCATAGCGAGCCAACCGTTGGTCAGTTCGTATGAGCTCAATTGAGCGAGCTAGTTACTAGGTCGTAACTCAGACAGGCTAGCACAATTCCTACTCGGGCAGTCGTGGGCACCCAAGTATGAGAGAATCCAACACGACGCACAGAATTCGCAAACTTCAGAAACGTCTGTAGCGTGCAGATTCGTATTGAGTTGGCCAGTGGAATACAAGAGATAAATGTAGGACGGTGAACAATTGACGTCCAAGATTCGGACGAAGCTCCACGCGTACGAAGACGCGGCCTATCACCACCTACACGTTACAGAGAACCGAGAGAACGTCTGGTGTGGAGGTGCAAAGAGAAGGCCCCCAAGCGTTGTAAGATCTTCAACAGAGACGTTTCGTGTGAGATACAAGGGATGGAAATGTCGATAAATCGTATCGGAAAGCAAGGATAATCGTAGGTGCCGTAGTCGTCGTCTACCGCGCCCGAACTGCACGTACTATCGCAGCGTGCGGTCCTGTCGACGTAAATGTGACTCCAAGGCAACCACGAAGGCGACGAGACATTCAGTGGAATGGAATACTCGCTCGATATATATCCTATCACCTTCAAGCTGATAACCCAGACAGCCATGCCTCTATACTTGTCCAATATACAGCTTAGATGTAATTCCTTCTAGCTATACACAAATTTCCACAGGAAATCGGCCCTCTCGGCTTCTTCTCCTTCGCCTCGGAACTTTCCTCTCGAATTTCGACGGGTTCTGCATAGAGGTATATAACCACGCGCGTATATAAGGGGTAGCCGAAGAGACGCTGGTTCAACGACTCGATATTCATGCAAAATGGAAAAATCCCACGGGAGCATCGGCTTCATCGCCCTTTCCCAATCGATTTTTCCCACCGCCAGAGGGATCTTTGCAGTTCGCACCACAGCCATCTGCGGTATGAGGAATTTTATAGAGAGGAAAAGGCGGAGAGCGAGAGGAGGAACTGAGGTAATGCAGCAAAGTCAAAGAGCTTCTCCCTGTGACTTCCATCCCAGCCCCCCTTTCTGCCAACACCCCCGCACAAAGTTTGCCTATTTCATATGCATATTTCACACATTTTAATGCCACGAAGGGTCATGAAACAGTCATGTTATGATGCACTACGTAGAACTTTTTCGCTGTCTCTCTATTTGCCATAGGCGAATAAGATGAAACCTCCAGTTATCAACAAAGAACTTGGCAAACTGAAAAAAGTCTCTCCCGGTTGTTTACGCATTCGGGATACCTCGTTGACCCGCCTTTTGTCTTACTTTCAGCGCAAAACCTTTTTAGGATTCTAAGAACGGGTCATGCTTTGGTTCCTTTCCAGCAATTGGATATTTTGGCTCGGAAAGTAGACAATTACTTAGCTGATGGCCAAACTTGACACCCACTCTCCGTCTATTCGTTTGCACACATTGTTGTAATGTATATGGATGCAGTTGATGCTTCAAACGCATCACCAAGATCGTAGGAAGACGACTGCTCGGCTTTGTGGATAACTCATGTTTCTCTTGCAGCTATAGAGCTGCCGTACCAGCTGCACAGTCCATCAGTAGCAGCCCAACGATTGTCGGGATGCTTGGATGGCATTCGTGACCAAGATAGCCATATGTGTATACAAACCCAGTATCATGTACGTGTATATGTGGAGGAATGATATGTGATAATATATGGATAATCTCGAACAGCTACGCCATATATCATTACCAGCAATATTAGATGTCTGCTCGAGATGAGTTTGGCCAAAGCGATTTAATACCAGTCACGAATGTTACCGGCATTGATTCGCAAAGACTAGCTTACGGAAGCATGAAACGTTGGCCAACAGTACCAGGGCAGCTCATCGACGATCTGGACAGGGATTTAAAGACCTTCGCCTTTTATGGCGAATATACGACTTTTAACCATAAATAGGTTTTTTTAATGGCCAAATTTTCGTATGCATGAATATTATCGAGTGATAAGTTATTTTATAGTCGGAAATACCAATATATGGGAAAGATCAATAATGTCAATTGATTTCGAAGACAGCGGAGGCGTGTTGTTGATTGATCGAATATTGGAGTACCAGCTTCTCTGGGACGAAATAAATAAGTGAAATCAAATGTTCATCTCCTGCAATCGAAGTTTTTTTAAATCGTAAAGTATGGAGTCTGTTGAGGACAAACGCGAACGAGCAACAGCTGGAAGGAGTTTCAGGCATATACCGGCACACGGTTTTGGTAAATTGGAACTCGAGGCAAGTGAATAAGCTTTCACGGGCTTGCTCGTTTGCACCACTCGAAGTTTTCCGCACAAAACTCGCCCTCTCTCCTGTGCTCTCTCTTCAGTCTTTATCTCTTTCTCTTTCTCTCTCTCTCTCTCTCTCTCTCTCTCTCTCTCTCTCTCTCTCTCTCTCCTTCTTTTTCTTTTCCCCTCGTTCTCCCTCTCCGATCTGAATACCCCATTTTCCGAGATCCGTAATTTTCGCGGATGGGAATGTTCAGAATATCACATCTTTCGGAGTCGCTTGGATCGACGACAAGGAAACGATGGGGGAATATTCTGATGTCACTCGCATCCACACTTGTACATTTATATATGTGTATGTACACGCATAATCAACGTGTACTCCGTGAATTGGACGCAATTAATAAATGTAAATATACCACTACGACATCGTGGTGCGTGTATATTAGCGACTGCATCTCCACGGATCTAATTGAAAACGCGGAACAGCCGATGAGCATGACAAAAAAATATACGAAGTGAACTCGACCTTTCACATCCCACGGTAATAATGAGAAAAGGCGGATGTTAATATGAGCGTAAAAATTAAGCGAGCATTTAAAAAAATATGTTAACGTGCCCGTTCGTGGTTCGATTATCCAGATAAGTCGAATAAAATTTCTGATTAAGACGGTCATCCCGTGTGACAGGGCCAAAAAATCAAAAAATTTCACATATTGCAAAAAATATATGCGTGTTATCTGGACCCGGCGCATAGCAGACTAATAGTCAGTGAACATTTTTTTGTTGTGTAAATCGTACTTGAACTTTTAACCCTCAATCCGTGAAGGTATTTGAGATACCTCAATCCCGTGAAAATGGGTCGTTATTGTTTTTGCACTATCAAACCAACAATTGTCAATGAAGAAAATCTGGAAAAATTCATGGTCAATCTTGAGGCCGTACTTTTCAAAGGAAAATAGGGTTTTTTCTTCCTTATTTTTAATGTTTTTTTCATTAAATATTAAACAACCTGCGAAGAAAATGATTTTGGGCAGGACGAAAACGACCCAGGTTCACGTATTGAGGGTTAAACGCGTTTTTCTCATAACGGTATTTTTCGAATTGCCTTCCATAATATCTAAAAAACCATTGAACGGATTTTGCTTAAATTTGTATGGTCTAGTCAGCATATCTATAATTCTTACCCGAACTAGAATATTTCTGGTATCTGCCATCATTTTTCAAGCTGAAAAAGTCGTGAGAAATGCCGAAACTTGGAACTTAACTCTTAAAATCGTGCCAAAAATGCAAATTTCGATATTTTCACTTTACTCTAGTCCCAGCGATAGTCTCAGGTCCAAAAATTAAAATTCCGCTTGAATTTTTTATTTCAAATGAGCAAAATCTCCTGAATCATGGCAGCCGTCAACCAACTTTTTTTACACATGAGTGTCTTCCGAACGTTGTAAAATTGTTTCAACTCGTTATTTTTGTTTGATAAAATTCTGAGGGTCTGTACAAAATGTTAAGACATGTGTGGTAAAAATTCAAAGATTGTGTGTTTCAAGGTTCATAAAAAAAACTTCCAAAAACGCCACAAAAAAATAGCTGTGACATGGGATTACTCTGTTGAGGATTATGGAAGGATTACGATATCGACCGTGGTTCGCATAAGGATTGTATAATCGCAGATCGCAATTTATTAATGAATCTTCGAGCCTGCGACAGTCGGAACACTTGAGATATGCTTGGTGGAGATTGGTCGAAAATGTTCAGACCGCGGTATTTGTGAGAAAAAAAAACGTGAAGTTGGCACAATATGAGAAGGCCGAGGGCCCGGGGATTGTCGGTTTTTTTCCACTTTGGAGAGACTCGGGAGTACGTGAACTGTAGCCGAGTACTCGGGCACCCCCTTGACCCGTAAAAAAGCCCGGCTCACTGTTTACCACTCTGACACTCTTAGGGATAGCGCAAGGCCTTTGTTTCCAAGATGAAGAAGATCTTGAATACTTTTTTAGAGCTTTTCGCTCTTGCCTCGCTATAATCTTTTGCGAAACAACAAAACAAACAAAAATAAAAAAGATTGCACGATGAAGATAGAATTTCCAAGTGATGCAAATATTTATGAATTTGTACAAGCAAATCGCCATGGGGACGGAAATTTGAAGCGCAGCGGATACGAGACAAAATCGAAGGGAGTATACATCGATCGCGTAAAATAACCGAGTAGCACGCTAGTGCGGAAAACCGACGTTCCCAAACTTGCAATGTTGCATCGTATGATGAATATCAATATTGACTGTGCGTTTCATACCTATTATAACTATTTGCTTTCGTTACTTTCGATTTGCTTCGTTTTTCGTACCTCCCCGTTGTTTGTTGCTAAAAAATAATCATTCGTACGTTACCTAGCATTTAATAAGCTTTCGTAATTTACTTCGTTTTCTACACGATTTTTGTTGTTTCGCAACTACGTTTGTTTTAGTCACTTTCAATATTTTTGAAAATTGAGCTTCGAGTCATTTTGAAAAACATTAGAAAAACTATTTTTTGGGTTTGTTAAGGTCTTAGGCCACAGTAACGGGTATAAAATCATGTTCGAATTTAACTATTTTTTTTCGAATGAAAAAGTGATTCACTCATAAAATTAATTACACATCTATTTAGTATCAATATCAAGCTGTTAGAAAAAATGTATATATATATATATTTCTAACTATATATATATATATATATATATATATATATATATATATATATATATATATATATAATATTTTTTATATATAGAAAAATATATATATATATATTTTTTTCGATGTACAAAATGGCCGACTACTCGAAACTTCTCGAAACAGCTTTTTTCCAATTGGCATGACAAATAACTTCAACAATTTTCACTCGATTTACTTCAAATTTAAAAGTTATGTTCCTAATTGCATTTCGCAGAGAAGTACGTACGCAATTTCTGATTGATCGAAAACTTTTCATTTTATGAGCAGTTATAACGAAATTTTTCACTGAACATTCTTGAAAATTTTTGTTCTAGGTAAAAAATTGTGGATGCTAAATGTCACGCCACGGAGCGCCTAAAAAAAAGATAACAAAAGAAAATATTAGTAGCCGGCCATTTTGTACATCGAAAAAAATATATATTTTTTTTTTCTAACAGCTTGATATTCATACTAAATAGATGTGCAATTCATTTTATGAGTAAATCACTTTTTCAAACGAAAAAAATCTTAAATTTGAAAATGATTTTATACCCGTTACTGTGGCCTAGGGCCTTAAGGCAATACTGTTAATCGGAATGGTATTGAAGTTGGCATGGTTGGAATGCAACGTAAATTGTCTTTAATTTCTAGTTTTCATTGTTATCCAAAATCATATTCTGCAGATTTGTTGTAGATCGCTGAATGAGAATCCTAAAAAAAGTTTGCGTGAATTTCGTAGCTTAAATTTGCCAAAGGAACTTTGCGGAATGAAAAAAATCATTTTCTCTGCACTCCAACGATGCAAACTTCAACGTCATTAGTAGATCTTTATAGTTCATGCCCCAGTATAAAAAAGAATTGCTACACATTTTTTTTAACATCTGAATTCTTTTTATATAAATATGTAATAGGTAGATTGTACTCCCAGGAGAAGCAATTACTTGAAAAACTATGAAAATATGTTTGAGTAGTGCGTGAAGAAATAGCCATCTTTGGCCTCTTATTGTTCAAAACTTACCTACATTTGTAGCGAGACTTTCGGCAGTGACGCGTTTAAAAATCTGTAAAAAAGAACACAGAAAAAACTTGGTCAACATTAAGCACATAATATGGCAGAGAATGAGTGTCAAATAAAAGAACGTAAAAATTAGAAAACGTTACCCATGCGCATGGACATTCCGCCCAGAATTGCAGTAAATTTAGTAAGATGCATTCGGTCATATAGTAATATTTTTTATATTATGTTAGTAGTATAATGTTTAATATTTGCCAGATGTATCTGTTAAGGCGTCTTCTCACTTTAGACGCTAAAAAAGGCTACTTTCAAGAATTTTTTTGATAAGTTTATATTATAGATATTGAAATAAAAGTTGTTGCACTTAATAAATACACTTTCGAAATACATTTAAAAAATTGAGATTTATTTACATAAATACATTTAAAAAATTATATATTTATGTAACCCAAACAAACTTTAAACGCGTTTTTCTCGAAACAACGTTTTTCGACGGCTTGTTGATAAAATCTTCGAAACTACGGAACCGATCCTTATGAAATTTTAACCACATATTCTTTATAACTATAGCTATAGCGCATATCAAGGATTTTTTTAATTTTGATATTTACAATTTTTTTGCCAAAAACGGTGATAAAACACGTTTTTTTTGTTTTTTTTTAAATGTCCGCTTTTTGTTGTTTAGCATATACGTTATAGCCATTAACATACTGAATCTAAAACCGTTTGAATTTTTTCTTTCGGATGATCCTTCTCCGAGTTTTCATCAACAGCGCAGACTTACAATTTTTTTAGAACATTTTTTCAACTACCATTTTCGTCTATAAATAGTGACTTAAATAAATACAAATTTTAAAGAAAATGTATTTCGAAAGTGTATTTATTAAGTGTAACAACTTTTATATCAATATTTATAATATAAACCGATCAAAAGAATTTATGAAAATAGCCTTTTTAGCGTCTAAAGTGAGAAGACCTCTTAAAGTTTCTTGATACAAACAGTAACTCATCAGGTATCATTTGCCGAATAATTTTTTCGTGTTTTACAGTTAAATCTAATGAACATTGAGCGAAGCAATCTACGGGGACTACCGGTGATATATTTCTTCCTCAGCCCCGAGGCAAACTTGCTGTTGCTAATTCCAAGTGCAAATTCTCTGATACCGTCTTCGAAACTACGTACGAGCACGTCTTCTTCCCCCCTGCACCCCCCCTCTGTCGCTCCTTCTTTCATAAACGCATATATATGACGGTTCTCACATTATCATCGAAGCAGTGGAACTCGCAAAGTTCTTAGTGAACTCTCGTCAAAGACTCCTCAGTTTAATCGCATTTGGGTCAGGACGTATCTTCGAGTACACACTCCTCAATCGTCGTTGTTCTCTTCTCAGGGCTCGGGTCGTTTGTCATTCCTCGTTCGTGAATAAACCAGTGAATCAATGAACTTTACAAGTCAGCGATAAACTTCCCAGAAGAGAGACTTTATAAATTGCGCTCGACTGCGCAAAAACGATCAACTGGAATCTTCGCGAGGACAGAACTTTTTCACTTGCAACGTGATTGGAGAACCAATCATTCATATTAAGATCGAAGAAAATCGCATTCCAAATCGTTGTACAACTTGGAACTGTTGATTTTTTATTTTTTTCAACAGGTATTTACTCCAAGTTACGAGTGCAGTTGAGATCGAAAAGTCGAGTGTTTGGATTCAACGTTAACATTCGTGAAGCAAGCCCCAAGGGAGACTGCGAGGCAGTTGGTCCGGAAGGTTACTCCGGTGATTTGCAAATGTGACCAAATTTGTGAAACTTTGTGTACGCACATTAAATATGACGCGAATTTCAGCAAGTTCTAGTAGCAAGCTCTGAAGGTATACAGTGCTTATGTTCGTCAACGAGGAAAAGCAAATTTGAAGTTTTAAGTCAATGCATGGAATAAGTCCACATGCCTGCAGCAACAACCACCAACGGTACGAACTCCTTATCCTATTACTCCGTTTTCAAAACAATTAATTAATAATTCGATTCTCATCTGCAAGCGATAATACTTAGCGGCAGAAAAATTGTGGAAGCTGATACCTCAAGAAAAAGAATACATCTGCATGTATGGGAAAGATGATTTTGAAGATATTCGACTTCAGAGACCCTCATGGTAGTCAATTGCTCCCATACTCAACATTGCGAAACACTAAATCCTTTCAAGGCGGGCAACCACTTTAGGAAACCGAAAATTAGATGTTTTGGATTTTTTTTTATTGTGAAAAAAAAACGGAAATTTCCGCAACTCTGACAACAATTTATTCATATTTTCATATATCTCTGGTAATTTTTTTCAAGTTATTTCATGCATTAATTAAGGTGTGATCCGCTGTGTCCCTTGACGTGTCCTCATCGTCATTGTGGATTTGTGAGAATTGTGCAGTTCGCAATTCGCGTCTGAAATAGTCCAACCAATTTTTTTACATTCTTGGGATGTTTTTTAAGAAGATGAACTTAAATTTTGGAAAAAATCGAGAATTGAATGTTGGAACGAGTTTTAAAAAAAATGATCGATTTTTAGCATTTTTTTCCCGGCATTTTGCAATAATAAATATGTTTTAAACAATCTAGTCTTTCGAACTTTGGGTTCATGTTTTGATAAATAATATGATGTAAACGTGTTCCAAGTTGGAAGATGGTCCATCAATTAGTATTGAGTTATGGATCACACAAATTGAAAGACGTTTGAAAGTTTTAGTATATGTACATCGTTGCGCTTCCTGTTCTCACTAAATTGTCTGTCACTTGGTCACGTTTTATTATGTTAACTTGACATTTTTTTCACATATTCTCGAATATGTACACTCTGAGAAAAAGCAAAATAAAATCGAATGTTTTGACCCGTCACAGTGGTTGGGAGTCGAGCGGAGAGTCTTTATCATTTATATACATACCGTCAGAAGAAAACCGAATATCGTTTTGAAATTTTCAGGGTGTATTCTTAAGAAATTTTGCTAACGGTATATGAAATTAAAAAAAAAATTGATTTTCTGAAGCATCTAAAGTGGTTGTCCGCCTTAAAATACCTTGTGTCGCAAGCATTTATACCTGGACGGTAATTTCAAGGATCACACTGTCCTGATAATGAAGAATTGGTTGAAAAATAATTTGAGGATCTTTCTCAAAACACCAAAATATGCTAATGACCAACATTACATGAATGCAGCGACTTCAAGCTGATCTTCTTCACGTATGTATTTGATCGATGTCTCGGAAAATAATTGCAACTATTTACATGGATCTTAAAATATATCAGCCTAATATACGCATTTTTTTATACCCCGTATTCTTCTCTGTGTCATTTTTAATTCCAGCAATGTCTACACTGCAGATTGCGCGCTAACGACAAATTAGGGAACCCCATTTCGAGTCGGTAGTGCAAATCGTGTTTCACAACAGTCAGTCTTGTAGTGGGAGCAATCTCGAGAATGAGTGACGTAGCGCCTTAAGGTCTAGCTTGAGTTGAACGCACGCTTGATATCACACACACACGCGCGCAATATGAATATATATATATATATATATATATATATATATATATATATATATATAACACTTGAGAGACAAGTGTTACCTTTTCCTTTCTTTCGTCTACCCGTTGTACGATGTGATGTCACGAAGCCGGGTCTCTTCAACCGGGTTCATCATTTGACGAGGTACCCTCGTCATATGTCAATGGGCTAATAGTGAGACACGAAATTGCCTTCGGGTAAAGAAGACACTACTTTTGTTCCGTGGCGTATAGTCAAGAGCCAAGAACGATGTGCCACCGAGTCAGTGGCTATTTGCCACGTCTGGGTCAAGATACGTTTAAAATCCAGGATATAGAAGGACGTTGAAGTTTTTATCGTGGGCAATGAAAATGAATTTTTTTATTCCCGTATTTTCCTCACAATGTTGAAGTTTGCATCGTTGCAAACGAATGCAACGGAAGTCAATCCTTTTTAGTTGCTGAAATATTTTTTTGGCCAATTTAGACCACGAATATCACCTAAATGTTATGACGGATTCTTATTAGAGATCTGTGATCGTAATTTTCAATGGAAAGCCTTTGAGACGAGAACGAGAAAAATAAGGGAACGAAAAAATGGAAAAAAGAAATCATTGCATTCCAACGATGCAAACTTCAACATCAGTTTTCCTTTGGCAGATTTGAGCTACAAAAATCACGCAAACATTTTTTAGGATTCTTATTTAGCGATCTACAACTTAAATCTGCAAAGTATGATTTTGTATAGTAATGAAAACGAGAAATTGAAAAAAAAAATCCGTTGCAACCCAACGATGCAAACTTCAACCCCATGATATAGAAGACCTGGCGTGCAGGGCCTCTAATTGTACTTTTGTCACCTGGATTTCCTAATGTTCCTCAGCGATTTAGCTTGCGAGTATTCGGCTAGCCAAAAGAAGTCAGTGTAGCTAGTGGAAAAACCAGGCAGTCATTGTTACTGAAAATGTTTTCCCATGTTTGCACTAACGATTAAGGGTCCTTCTCACTTTAGACGCTAAAAAAGGTTATTTTCACGCATTTTTTTTATAGGTTTATATTATAGATATTGATATGAAAGTTGTACACAAAAGTTGTACACTTAATAAATACACTTTCGAAATACATTTTTTTAAAATGTATTTATTTAAGTCACTATTTATAGACGAAAATGGTGGTTAAAAAAATTTCCTACTCAAATTGTGGGTCTGCGCTGTTGTTGAAATCTCGCAGATGGATCATCCGAAACAAAAAATCAAACGGTATTAGATTCAGTATGTTAATGGCTATAGTACTTATCATACAATTTTTTATATATGCAAAAAAAACAAAATGGCAGACATTTTTCGAAAAAAAAAACAAAAAAACAGTGTTTTTTCACTGTTTGTGGCAAAAAAGTAAAAATCAAAATTTTAAAAATCCTTGATATGCGATAGATAGCTATAGTTGTAAAGAATATGTGGTAAAAATTCCATAAGGATCGGTTCAGCAGTTTCGAAGATTTGATCAACAAGCGGTCGAAAAACGTTGTTTCGAGAAAAACGCGTTTAAGGAAAGGTTCAGCCTTGTTGGGCCAAAAAATGTTCGATTTTTCACAAATTTTTTTTGCTAAAAGTGTTAAATATAAATTGTTGATATGTGGCATGTTCACTAAGCGGTCTTTATCGACCATCAAAATATTTTTGAAGTTTGACAAAACGTGGTGGTGGGGGTGGGAGGATCCACGTATGTCGGTGCGCAGGCGATGAGATTTTTCGCTTGTGGAAGTCCTAAGTCCCGGACAGGTGATCTGAAGCAAAAAAATCAAACATATTTTTACTTTGTACAATATTGCGTATAAGTTGACCTAGAATCAAGAGGAAAAATTGAAAAATAAAAAATAGTGAGCACAAAACTGCGAAAATTTTTGGGAAAAAAACAAACTTCCTTCCGACCGCTCCCTATTTTTTTATTTTTCTATTTTTCTTCTTGATTCTAGGTCAACTTATACATAATATTGTATAAAGTAAAAATATGTTTGATTTTTTTGCTTCAGATCACCTTTCCGGGACTTAGGACTTCCGCAAGCGAAGAATTTCATCGCCCGCGCACCGACATACGTGGCTCCTCCCACTCCCACCACAATGTTTTGTCAAACTTTAAAAAATATTTTGATGTTCAATTAACACCGCTTAGTCAACATACCAAATATCAACATTCTATATTTAATACTTTTCGTATAAAAAAATGATGAAAAATCGGACATTTTTTGGCCCGACAAGGCAGAATCTGCCCTTAAAGTTTGTTTGAGGTATATGAATACATAAAAAAACATTTTTAAATGTATTTATTAAGTGTAACAACTTTTATATCAATATCTAGAATGTAAACCTATCGAAAAATTCATTGAGAAACTGGTGTTGCCAAAGTGGGCCCATCCACTGGCTACTATCGACAATTCGATCATGGCATGTACACGTCCTACGGGGAAGCCTATCCATTACGGCATTGAACAAAAAGAGCGGCCATACAGAGAAGATGGGAGTGAAGGGAAAAGAGCGAAAGCAAGTAAAAAGGGATCGCCCCCTTGTGTGACGTGCAGGTTTTCGAATCAAATATTTGAACAATCCAATGAAACGCGCCAAAGCTCCCCGAATCACAAGTATTCGTAAAACACTGATAAATTCGCCAGACTACTCGTAACAGGAAAATTCAGAGACTTGGTCGATAAGCCCGCCGTTCTCCATCTCTTTCTCGGTATTCCAATCCATCCATACACGAAATTTTATTAATCGCGTGGGACAATATTTGTTTATCCGATATCACTATCGGGCGAATCGAATATTAAAACAGTTTTTGCCCGGAGGAGAGCAGGTGAATCGAAAATTAAAATTGGACCAGAGCCAGGAGTTCGAGAATCATCGCCACTAGCCGCTGCGGCGGTAAATATAGGCAGTAGAGCCATCAATAAACCGGGATGGATCGAATGAGCCCGGAGGGGTTTCAATAAAAATCGCTCTGAACTACACAATTTTCTTTGAGTTGTGCGAAAGCTCGAATGAGAGTGACCAATCAGGGGGACATTTTGAGAGTAAATGTGTATGTGCAAAGAGAGGAGGATTTGCCCTCGTGCTAGAATGTCAACGACACTTGGCTGATATTCATCAGTGAAGGATAAACGCTCTGATTTAGCCGTGGGTCTGAAATCCACTTGGGCGCATTTCTGATTTTAGACTGGGGATCGCGAATTACTCTCAGCCATAATTAGTTCTGTTAAGCCAATGGCTGATCCGCGTGGTAACGCATCCAATAACGAATAATAAGTGGCGAACTCTTGGTCTCGTTGAATTCGCAGTTCCGTCATAAGTGGTCGGTGACCTTAATGGACGTGGCTCGGGCTTTGACGTTCTCTCGTCAACGATGGAAAATTTATACGATGACACGAGGCACGATGATTGTACGCCTATAATTGCGTGAGCTATTATTGAAACAGATTCGGATTGCTGTCAAGGGATCTCGGCGATTTTCCAGGAATTCAGGTTCCATGATAGCGTATAGTAAGCTCGTTGATTATCTCGGTACGACCCAGACAATTTCTCGAAACTGCACGATCAAGGGACGGAAGGTCGTTGCCAAAATTAGCAAAGTTCATTCGCAAGCTCTCTCCACTACAGTTCTCTCTCAGGGAATTCGGCGATCAAACCTCCACTCAGAGAGGGACGAACTTTCCTGCTCTCTGATTCTTCGGGATATATACTTTCATCGGGTTCCAGAGGTAACCTTACACACTGTTAAAGGTCTCGGCATCGTGAACGGATAATACTTGTTTACGGTCGAACTAGTCGAACGCTTACGAGCTTTCTCTCCGTCTTTCCCTCTTCTTCTATCCGTTACTTGAGGTGGCTACTAGTCGTTGGAAACTCCACGGAATATTCTATACGACCCAACTACACAATGACAATTTTCGACTTGTATGTGCCCTTGTAGCTGGGAACAAAGAACAATATTGTCGAATTATCTAGCGTTCAATAGACTACGAAAAATTGTGCGTTACATCCGTCGTGCTTCCATTTGTCTGCGTGACCTTGGATTACAGTTTCGATCATGAAGGAAAAAACAGCTAGTTAATCCTACGAAGCATCCATTCTGGCCACAGGATGTGATCCCATATATTGTGTCCCGGGTGGCGAGGTAACGAAATTTGTCGACGTCGCGCTCATCCCCCTATCGAGGGTTTCACATTATCTTATCCTCCACCATTGTGTCCCGTTGGTCTTTCAAAATTAAGTATCCTGCAATAACAGCATCAGGCAGCATTTTATAAAGAGGCTGGATAGAATGGACGTGGGGAATTGGGAGAAGGGGCGAAAAGGATAATACAGATGACATGGGGGTCACCGTGAAATTGCGTTTTAACTCGATATAAAATGCGGCGCGGACGAGAAGCTTCGGAACTTGATTTCTCCATCCTTTGCGCTCTCATAAGGGACGGGTAATGCGTTGCGGTTTTTATTTCCCGGGGCCACTCCATTACGACCCCGTTTAATCTCACATTGTCTAGAAATAGCAGACGGCAACTTCATCTAACATTGTAGCTCCGAAGATGAGTGCCTCCAATGAGTAAAATAATAAAACGCGGACATTGACTCGGGTACACGGTGGAAAATGAATCGTCAGGGAAGTAAATGAAAGTGCTTTTGCCTTCCACGTTACCTGTGAATTTACCGAAATATAGTTGCGTTACAAAAAATCGGTTAGTGTGACTTCATTTTATACCTCATCTGTGTGGTAATGGGCTTAAATTATAGCTAGATTATATGACTACATGATAGCATTATTGATTTTGCTTCTAATATGCCCTGAACGTAGGTAGAAGCTATTGAGAAGCTCTTGGAAAACCTTTCCATTGAACCTGTGTCGGGGTCAATCGAAACGGTGTCCGGGGTTAGTTGAAACAGGTGTTTTCATCTGATTGAACTGGTGTTTCTACTCAACCCAGGTACTGTTAATGATGTGTATGAAGTGATAAAGTATGTTTGTTGTGAATAAAATACACTTTTAATTTAAATAATCGGTTTCATTGCTTTTCATTCCAGTTTTGGTATCATCGAAGGCATATTGAGGTGCTTCAATATTATTTTACCTATCTAGTTGTAATTTACTAAAGATAATCAATTAGATAATAGTTTTTGTTAGTAGCGAGGTACTCAATGAGATCGACTTATTTAAAAACAACACTATTAAAAGTTTTTATCTAATATTTATCAACTTCTAAGAAACCAACAAAGACCTATTGGTCCAAACACTCAAAAATAAACATTATTTGGATTCACAATTATGGCACGAATAAATCAGATCGCCTGCTGTGCAAGCTTCGTGTGCCCACAGCCTGCACCCAGCCTTCTTTTGGCCTGCTGGGGCCGTAACTTTCCACGCAAACTAGACAGAAGTATTTTTCAGATTCATCATCTGTAGAAAACTCTGCATTTTGACGTATATTCTTGTTCTTGCTTTTTTTTCTTTATTTTTTCTCCGAGGTTCTTTTTTACTCTCTTGGCCTGTTTTCTGCGGTCTTTCTCTTCAGTCTCTTCTTTTTATGGGGTACCGGTGTATATTGTTGACTGTCTCTTTTTCCTACCCCTATTTAGCGTTTTCATATTTCTATTATTATATATATTTTTTGGCATCTCCATATGCCTTTTTATAATTTTCGACATCGCAGCTTCCGCGGTTCGTAGTTCCGGATAGTTTCTTGGCATGTGAAAAAATACAAGCTTTAGAAAACTTGCTTGCGTATAAAATGTTTGTTCGGGGTCAACAGAAACACGTTTCAATTGACCCCGAACCACTCGTTTCAACTGCCCCCATACCCTCGCTTCAAATAATTTATCAAATATCAAAGAACCTAAATGATGTAGGTAGGTGCTGACCACAATAAACTCACTAGGATATTCATAGTAATGACGATTGTAAACAACGCTGAAGAAGGAACAATAGTTTTTGGGCAATACGCAAAATAATCGTAATAAAAAAAACTTACTTTTTGTGTCGAAAAAGCGATGCACCCACATAAAATGTTCCTTCCCACCTTCGGGCCCCACCGCTATCGATAACCATCTTTGAGTTATTCAACTTGTTTCATTTAACCCATGTTTCTATTGACCCCAGCCTCCCCTAATAACCACTTTCATGAATTCGATTGCAACCGCTATTTTTGTCAAACGACGCTTGGGATTGCAACGGCATAGTGGTAAACAAGCGGCATCTGAAAGACAGACACCTATATGACTTGATGGCTGAAACTGCTTTGGGGCTCTACCTAATCGTGGGGGATCCGAGTTGTTTGGACTTCTGGCACGCACCTCGAGTCCATTTGACGTAGGTATGTACGTTCGAAAGTTCCGAGCCCGTTGAAGACAAGTATATGCCGGATGTATGGGGAGATACTGTAGGAAAGTCTCGACGGGGTGCGAAATACAGAAGCGTTGGGGTTACAACGGAAATGGAGTATACGTCTGGTCGCCGACTCGATTCACTCGAATGATGGCGGGTTTCTTACCAAACATATATATCCGCGCATTATCCTATCTCTGACAATTCCCGGCTCAAAGTTGCGGAGAACCATCGCGAAAGTTTTACTTCTCAAACTGCGAAGATTTCGCGGCCAACAGAAGTCGTGGTCGTCCAATCAAATGGAGACATCGCCGCTGTCAGTCGACAAAAGAGCTTTAT
The DNA here is from genome assembly GCA_944452715.1 of Ophion slaviceki. Taxonomy (NCBI): domain Eukaryota; kingdom Metazoa; phylum Arthropoda; class Insecta; order Hymenoptera; family Ichneumonidae; genus Ophion; species Ophion slaviceki. Next base: position 27,831,974 of record OX101794.1, on the reverse strand, counting down.
CAACTTCCATGCCACACCGTCCTTGCACAATGGCGGATATAGATCCCATTCACGTCTAAATTATAACAACCCCGCGTCAACTTGTAAGCGCGAAAGCGTACCAGAGATGTTCGGGGAATCGGGTTATAAGCTCGTCCCTTCGTAATTAATCCGTGAAAGAAGACGGGATTCCGGTTGGTCGCTCGCAAAACTTCTTCATTCGCTCGGTTATACGTGTTTCGTACGAACGGCGCGTATTCTCGACATTTTGTAACTACGAGCGACGGCGGATGGAAACCACCTTAACAGGCTGAATCACACTTATAAAAACGTCTGGTGTTAAATGAGTTTAACACGTAGGTAATATGTTCCCGCAACGAGGATTCGTTGAGGTCGAAAATTATTCACCACACTTCAATGCTTACTAACTTGCGACAGTTTTTTTTTCCATATGAAAACGCTCTTCTTTTTTTCGTAAATATAGTTCGCCGAAATGAGTGTTACGGTCTGAGGGAGACACTCAACGAATTCAGGGCAAGCGCCCAAGCGAGAATGACCTGGGGCAACACATGTACATTTCCTTGGCACTAGTATCCACAGCAGAGCGTTGATTCTCCAGTTCGCTGGCTGGTATCTCATGCACGAGAATGCTCGGAAAAACCTAGTGAATAAATATAGTTATAGACGCTTAAAACACGGCAGAGAATGTACTACTCCTGAATGCAACCGTTGGGGGTTGGGGGTCGCGAACTTTTCTCTCGGGATGCGTTCTCGTCATATTTAATTCAGAAGCCCACTACGCCACGGTGGTTCTCTTCCTCGCATACGATATGGCTTTCTCTCCACCCCAACGCGTATCCGTACGTACCTATACCCCACCCATCTCCGAGCCCGAAACCGCTATAAGTGTAAAATAAGAAGCCAGTGAGATGGGTCTTGAGGTGCACGGAGCCTTGCGGATTTTTAACGTGCCGTCTTCCTTCAGAATTGAGAGAGAAGGCAATTACGAGATGCAGCTGTACAAACGATCTTGCCATTGCAATAGTAATGGGATTATGCTCATTAACATGTTGGGAAAGTTTCTGGTAATCCACTGCATCTTCATAGACATATTCTATACTTCATTTAGCATTGCATGATTTGCTGCATCATGAGTGCCTTCATCTAACGGATCGTCGGCATATTGGTCTTCATATGGATAGAAGTACAACTGTGTGACTTCTGATAGGATACACTTGACTGCTCGTGAAAGCACAGTGTCAAACGTATTGTATGTCATGGTATTGAGCGCTAGTTTAGCTTCTCTTTGAGGGTGGCACTTTGAAAGGAATTATATGCGGGTTCGCCTGCTTGCTGTCCGGATCGCTCCTTCCGGTATGTGGCGACGTATCTGCAAGCTTCGATAGGACTGCATCATTCTCCGATTGTCCAGTCCACATCTACTCATAAGTAGCTGTCAGTCAGGTTCATTATCGTTTATCCAGTTTCCGTAGTCGACCGATGTATTCGCGTCAATGCCGAAATGTGTACTATAACAACGACGGACGTATCCCTTGAGGACCCGTATACAGCTCCTCACCTAATCAAGATACACACCAGTTTGGACACTCGCGCATTCAGTGTGTCAGTATCGAGTCCCGGAAGGTTTCCGGATAAGCACTGTATGCAGTGGTGCCACGTAAACTGTATCAGGTAGTGTCAATTGATCTCGTCAAAGCGTGGCTTGAGCTCCATTAATTGATGGGGCTTGACCGCCAAGGCATCGGAGACGAGGGTCGAGAACCACCAGGATCGAAAGCCGACCGACCCGTATCTCAACGGTATTCAGCATGCGCTTCGTGTATTATTAAAGCCTTGTTACTATACACAAACGCCGGCGATCCAATACGGGTTAGAATAAAGGACGAGATGCATCATGAACGAATTAAGTACTGCATGCACTATCATTGTTTCGATTCGTGACCCCCAAATTTTCTATTTTCAGAGAGTCTATTAGCAGATAGTGTACTCATAGACGGCGTCTGGCCCGAACGGATGCGGATGGGCGTCTGTGCTGTTGGGGAGTTATCGTTGGCGTATGTGGGTTTGAGAACGGGAAATTGACCTGGGCGCAAAAAGTGGAATTTAACATTCAAAAGCGTGCCTTTGTGGCATGTGTGTGGATGGCTGAGGTTCCTCCTCCACTGAGCAACTATCAGTACGTGGCCGGAAGAATATCATGGATTCAGCGCCACCAGTGTGATGCCGTGAGCAGAATGGTTTTTGGGCGCGAAAAACTAGTATTGAGAACCGGATTTTAACGCTCAACTGATGTTGAGAGTAAGGGTTGGGGCAAAACGAATTAGCTACTTCATCAACCTACTGTCGGGACCAACCCTGGCGTTCCACCCACGCCTTGATGTTGTTTCTGCAAAGCAAGCTTTCGTGCACACGCGGCTCTGGTTCGTACACAGTTGGTAATTATACAAGCGAAGCCTTGACAAGCCCGTGTTTCTTATATGTGAAAAAAAACAACAACCTCAAAGATCGCGAACTTTGTGTTGTAATATGCATAGCTGGCTTAGGCTCTGTTATCCGTTCGCCGTGCTTTCCTTACAGAAGCCTTTGGTGGCAACAACACCAGCAGCCACCACAGCCACTAGACGGTACAAAGGGTGAGCAAAGAGCTGATCGAAAGCTTCGACGTAGTCGTTGTATCAAGGTTTAACCTCGTATCACTACCAGACTTCTTCGATGTTAGTGACGAGGAAGCTTTACCAAACGAACGAACAGAATAAGCCATCCAAGCTTCACCGATCGCTATTTCGATACTTTCGACTAACAAGACGCATAACCACGTCTCGCTGCATCATCGACTTATTGCTGGCCATTCCGTCGCGCTGGAACCCTCGGAAAAAGACTTCCTCCAAGGAAGTCGTTGCAGAGGCAATACAGAATGTTGGTGGTTTCTCTACGGCCACATTTCTGACAGTGCCTGCATTTGAGGGATGCATATGCTCGCATTGTAACGACACTTCAATATTTCGATTCCCGTATGTTGAGATTAATCAATACCAACAAAAGTGCGGGGCAATCAAATCATATCTGGAAATGCACGTGGGAACAGCATGGAGGTGGCAGCTTATCGGGAAAGGTAGCTGCCAAGCACAGCGTATCGACATCGATTAAGCACAAGCATTTGTGTTATTGAAAAAACACGAAAAAAAGGATCCCCATGCCGCGCCAGTTATTTATCGAATATTACTGTTGACGGGGATTATCCTCACGAAGATTAAGTTTATTGGGAGGAGGAAATTCATTTTTTCGTAACGCAGGAATTATGGCAATTGCTATAAGAAGCTGTAGCGAAAAAAAATTGAAGCCGAGGAGAAAATGTTGTCGGCTGGCTCCAGCAAAAAGATGGAATAGCGGTGAATCTACCATATAGCGCCATGACGAGCTTGGAGATGTGACTCGATACGAATCCAGTAGTAAAACATTTTCACGCTTCGGGAAAATCAGTGTAAATCAAAGCATCTTGTTTTCGTACTTTCGAGTGCTTTGGGATGCTTGGCCATTTTTCCCTGTCCATTCGGAAAATCGTCTACTCAATTTTTTATCAACCGGGATAGTTTTCAGACCCTCGTCCTTCAACGTAAAGTGGCTGAAAAGTTTGCCTGTCGAGTAAATCGATATAATCCGACCAATTGATATTGGTCGAATAAACTCGAGAGGTAGTACCAGAGGAAATATACCCTTACGAAGGGTAGGTAGATTCTCGGTCGCAACGTTTCACGCGTATGGTCTCGACGGGACATGCATGCGATCCATGGTACGGCAGTTTAATTCCATGCGAGGGGACGTTAAGAGACAGAGGTAACACGTACCAACACTTGTTCCGACCCCACGAAGTAAACTCCCGTCATAAAGGTGGGGGTCCCTAGTGCTACTCTTGATAGCTACGTAGCCAGCGGATTATACAGTTCAAGGCAATATCACGAAAGGCACATAGAAGGAAGAAAAACAGAAAAAGATCGGTGGTAGCCATGTGGATCGATCTTGTCGATGTATTTTACTACAAAGAGTAGTAAAATGGCCAATTGTCATTGTTATACAGACAATTCATTCGACATTTAAAGGGTTGAGACTATAAAAGGGTCCCTAAATTTCAGCTCTTTGTCGTGCAAGCCAGTAGTTTAGTCAGCGTTTTCCCCCAAGATAAGATAGTTAATGGATCGGGCTATGGACGTTTTATTCTCCGCCAAGGGCAGTACCAGTACCAGTGGTATAGCCAAAGGCTATACCAGTGTGACACTTTCAAAAAATCGATTTTTTTGCCTTTTTCGATAGTTTATACTTTCAATAATATCATCATTTATATAATTTATATCAATATTATTTTATCTTGCAAAAATCGATAGTTAAATCTTTAAACGCGTTTTTGTCGAAATGAGATTTTTTGCTGACATTGTAACTCAAAGCGCAATTATCCGATTGACTTGAAATTTGAACTTAGTACTCTTGAATATATTTACTCTACTATGACGTAGGATATTTTTGATTGGATGAAAATTGACGATTTGGCATTGAAAAAAACGACCATTTTATAGGCAAGAAGATAACTACGCCATTTTTTTAGATTTGGATAATTTTCGAAAATCCTACGTCCTTGTACAGAAAATACCTTCCGGTTTAACGACATTTTTTTCTTTTTCGATTTCAGCTACTCAATCGGCCGGAATTATGTCAGCAGTGGAGGAACTTTTTTTTTGGCACCTCCGAAAGCAGCGCATAAGTCGCTTGGATCTCAATATTTTCTATGACAAAATTATGTAATTTAGGTCAAATATAACCAAATATATTCTTAAATTTTCGAAACATTTAATTGAGTACTTTTCTTCCAAAAAATTCCCGAAAATCAGAGGGGACAGTTGTGGCTTCCCGTTTACTACTGCTATAGCCATCACGCCCACGAAGCAATTTTCCACTGTCTACGTACCTGGTACTTGCTACAAAAGTTTTACAAACTCGCCGAACCGCATGAGACACGACCAGGCGAGCGTACTCACACGTGAATTATTACATTTCTGAGTATTTTTCGTAGATTTTATTGTCACGTGACTACATGTGGAGCATGCTACTCGGTTGGGTATATACGTACCAGTACACATACAGCACACTGTACACATATATACGCGTATGTAGCCTACTATACTGGTTCGGTACGTATCACTTGTACGGCACGGATGCAATTTCCTCAATTCCTTTTTGCAGTCTTAGCCTTGCACTGTTCGGAAAATTCGTCATCTTACAAATGTCCCATTGTTACCGGAAAGCCCAGCACACTGCACTCAACCCTTTCGCTCTTTTCCGCATACCCGTTATTACCCGGTGTGCTCGAGACGCGTAAAACTCCATCGATGAAACAGCTTCTGGGTAAAACTATTATGATTGTAGCAATGCCACGTTTTCTACGGAGTAAATTTCACCGGAAACCCTTGATGTTTTGTCCCACATAACAGACGTCACTGAGCAAAATTACGGTTTTATCGTGTGGATGTTTTTTTCTTCTTTCGTACCGTCCAAGGCGGTCGTATTAAGAGAACTTTCCCAATCAACGTGGAGCTGAAATCGACCGCAGAGCACGTATATTTCTTCATTTCTGCGGTCCAGCAGCCACGTAAACTTTCAAAGAAGTTCTTACCCGAACGAAATGAAAAAACAGGACACAAAGTACGTCCGACAATTAAGGTTCAGAGCATTTGGAAGGATGACAGAAATACCTAGATTTATTCGCGGAAGTGATATTACAAACGAATGAATATCATTTCGCAGAATGATTTCATCTGGCCTGCAATAAAGCCGAGAAAATGCTTTCACCTATAGTGACAACGAGTTACTGCACATTTGATTGCCTTTGGCTGGAAAAGCCACTGACGGAATAATCGAATATCGGCTCTATAGTCTGCGGTATAACGGAACTCGGAAGAGTGCATCTCAATACCCAGAAACCCGATGGTCGACAGGGTTTCAACTTGGCCTAGTAAAATAGGGATTGATGCACTGTGGTGTAAGAGACGGAGAGGAGAGCGAGAGAGAGAACGAAGATGAAATTCGATAAGTATAAGAGCGATCGATAAAGTTTTGTGAAACTAACAGCGTAGTAACGTGTACGATAGCTTGACCATTCGATGTACCCACATCAACTCTACAAGACAGAGAAGGAAATGTTCGCCGAGTGCTCTTTAGCTCCTTGGCCACGATCCAATTCACATATCCATTCCCACTGAACAGAGCGACAGCTTTCATTTGATGAGGGCATTTGCTTTCTCGTCCATCCTCTCCCTCTTTCTCTCTTTGTCTTCTCCAATTTCTACATTGCAATCATTCAATGCACGAGCTCCAGCGATATTCCGTTCTATTCACTAGTGATCGAATGAAGTTTATCGCATTCCAATCAGCCCAGAGAATCCTCGACAAAAGAAGGCCTTTCGGAATGAAAATGAATTTATGGAGTGCCGCGGAATATTAAACAATATTGGACGCATCCGAGTGACAGCAGGACGCGATGTTTGTCCCCAGCTATCCAATATTCGACGGCGACTGAATATTTCACATTTTTTCCCGTTTGGATTCAACACTTCTCAGGCAGTGTACACCGTAAGTTGCGTTCGTTGGAAGACAGACAATTCTCCGCTAACAGGCAACACGTATTTCGGCCGTGATTGAAACTTCACGTGTACATGAAAATCCCAAGTTCACCCTCTCATGTGCACGGCAATATGCTCAATTGCCGAAGGCGCTATCTTTCAATTTTACGCTGGACTGGTTGCGCTCGGAGTTTCGAGTCGGAAATCAGTGTTTCCTTTGCAAACTGCGTCTTTGAAATGCCAGGCGAAATCTCAGGATGTTTACCCTCAACCCTACACTCAGGGCTCTACGAGTCTTGGTCTCATGTATTCCTCGGGATATTTAATATCGAAAGGTGGATCCAGGAAGCTCAGCCAAGCGAGAGCGAGATGCCTGAGCAAAAAGGGTTACAAAAATATAGGTGAACCTAGAACAGAGCAGTCATAGTCTTACGCAGAATAATACAGAACTAATTCAACGGGTGGAATGAGGCAGCATAACGTTATGCTCATCAAGCTCAAGTGATGTTGGAATGTTGTTTATGATTTACAATTTTATGATCTGGGGTATGTATAAGACACATAGGCAATGAGCGATTCGTCTGGACCTATACTATAGCTCATATATCTCGTTACTTATGTACAGATCTGATGTCTTTCCTTGCAAGCAAGAACAAAAGACTCATCCTTAGTGACAAGGAGTAGGTATAATTTGCATCGTTCAAAACGTAAGAAACTCGATCTAGGAGAATTGCAGCATTTCTATTGCAATTCTAGCATAACTCTACACTCCAGCGCAAATCAGGATAACATTGAGCAGTCTGGTGCAATAAGGATTTTGAAGGCATGTTCTCCCGTCGGAAGAGTTACCAATTGCTATACTCCTACCCGTGCAGAAATGTGACCAGGCATTCCCTACTTTGTATTCGGCCCTGACCAGACTTGCCTCGTCTAATTTACCTGATGGGCCCTCCCATGGAAGAAACCGGGAAGATCGCAAAATCGTTTTTTTACGGCTTACCCTCTATGTTTGGAAATTACAATCATCTGGCCCCGATACATTACGAGCAAGTACATCTTCACGCAATGTCTACCTGGCAAGAATATTGACGTGTTCTGAAAAGTGGAGCCTGCCTATAAGAACTAAAGAAAAGCTACTTTGCTTTTCACCTCATCAAACATTTATAATTGATTGGGATGAAACTAATGCGTCTGTGGTAATTCTATTTATCATTAAAAGCATTCATTTCATCAATGATCATCGACGAGGATAACAATGCATATCATAAATACCGGCATTACGATAACTAATTATTTGACCATAAAGAATAGCCAAATTATTTTATGAGGCAAAAAGGTAAGGCAGGTCATTCGTGGTGGCCGGGAAGACAGTACCTGAATGTATTTCGCCAACAATCCGCCAGGTGGCTACAAGCGACGTACTTCGCATAAGCAAGGTACCATCGTGCGAGGATAAAAGTTCGTCCTGCGAGTTGTACCACGTACAGAAGTGCTATGCTTACACCGTGCACTTACGCTTATGATTTTGCGATACTTGTGCGATACCCTTTGCATCTTTGCCTTCTTCGCTCGGATAGTGATCTGTGTACGTTTTGCTGTCTCTTTGCCTGTCAGGAAATGCGACAAAGCGTATGTATAAACTCATATACTACCTTAGCAAGTAGATAACCAACAAACAATATGTTGTCGAAACACCAAATTGAATACACTCCCGATTTTACCTTCCCAAGGATTCCAAAAACACGTCATTTTTAATGTCCTCGTTTGTTCCTGGTTATTTCTTGATCTATTCCCGACGACTTTCCTGGTCATTTACCGCTTGTTCACCAGTCTGTTCCTGATCAATTCCCCAGCAAGGGAACGGCGGATCGGAACGTATCCTTAGACCTGTTACTTTGCGAACCTATTCCAGGGTGGAAGGCCCGAGCAGAGCCTGATACGACCTAGGGAAGGCAGATCAGGGGCAGTACTTTTTCCCGACTCAAATTTCTACACGGGCAGCGCTGAATTCCACGTGCAGCAGAAAAAAAGCGGTGAATGCTATCCCAAGTTGGCTGGGGTGGAAAGAGTTTCACAAAAAAAAAAGCGCGCAACGGGCAAAAGAGAAGCAAATGATATCTTCGTTGCACACGTGCATCACGTATACATGGTGAAGGTCTCGGAACGCGCGAAGGCAGGACCGAAGCGTTCGTTAAACTCCGGGCCCGGGGCTCACGCTGATAAAATATAAAAAGTACCGTCAAGGTGTCCGTCCTTTTTCATTATACGTGTGCCTTTCGCCGAAGGGCAGAGAGCAGCTAGTGCCCGGCTATGCCGGCGATAAGCCCCTTGGATGGTAACTCTGCTATGGATTTTTTCTCGAGGCAGCAGTCTCGGCCAACAATGAAAAGGCTGAGAGCCCTTGGATGGCCATTCACGTGGCCCGACAGCTGAACCAACTCACTGTCAACTAGTCAGCCGATCGCATGCTACCGTCGTATGTTAAAATAAAAACTGTCCTTTGGATGGGAAGAAGAAAGCGCAAAGAGAACGTCGCACAAATACAGAGATATACGCATTTATGGAGGAAACCCAAGATAGGAGAGGGGCGATGAGCGAGGGACGACCGAAGGATGGAACACGTAAGGTATAACCGGTAGGCAAAAAAAAGACCAGGTAAGCCGGTCGTGCGCTATCATGGCAAAAGGTTCGCGTGAGAGGCTCTCGGCCCCCGCTTCCCCTCTATTCTCATCCTGTCAGCGTTATCGTTATCGCGACGAGAGCTCGGCGAGTGAAGAATATAGTACAACGATAAGTGGTGGCACATCTGCTGTGTATCGCCGGTGCCGCGGTTATATCGAATACTTCCAACCTCCCGATCATCGATCATCTCAGAATCGAAGCCGTGATCTATGAAATTCATGTATTTCAGCTCATACCTATGTAAAAATGTCGTTAATAGTAGCACGCGTGGCTGGAATGATATGCATTAACGCAGATACTTAAGGCTGGAAGTCGGTGTTGGTGTCTTGGATTGATCGAGGCTAGTTGGTCGAGAACTTCTCGTCATCCTAAACGCCCGATGCGGAATGACATTGAATTTGGTCATTTGTACTTGAAGATGGCACTTCGTAGATCGAATACAGCTTGCAAACAGGCACATCATGCTTAGCCGGAGACCCAACCTTGTCGACATCCTGTCACTATTTGTCAGATATGTTATACCACTCGTACAGCTGTGTCTACATCACACATGGAGACCTGGTAAAGGTCAGACCTTCGTTGTCTCGCTTGCAATATTACGGAGCAAGTGGGATATATAGAGTCGGTTAAAATTGCTGCCTCAGTAATCCAACAGTGGCTACAACCAAGCGTGCAGGTCAGCTAGCGACATGAACATACACACTTGGCTTTACGGGCAAGCCCTAACTCGGTACATCGTATTTTCGTGGTTTTAGATTGATAGGCACGCGGTTGCGAATTTACTGCCCATCGGGACAGCTCGTTCATCAACCATGAAGAAGATGTTTCGGTGGTTCGCGGAGACGCCTTGATACCGAGATTCCAACGATAATTGGCCGGCTCACCTCTACGATCGTCTTCTCATTCGCTGCATGCGTGTACCTGACGAAACACGCCTGGGAGCTTATCTGACTGCGGATCCTTGATAACAATCCAGGCCCGAGCACCACGGAATCACTCGACTGGTTAGTCCATCAGCCATATTATAGCGAATGAAGAGACGAACCCTGGCACTGAGATCGTTGCAAGGTCGATAACGTTGCACCGAGTTTATCATCATTTCGTAGATGATATCCGTTCGAAGCAAACACTTGGCAGAAATGGACAATCGCGTCGCGTCAGAGCCAGAGCTAGCGCTGGTACAGGAAGTCTCGGTTCTGACAACTGTGAAAGGTGGACACGGCAAACGGACCAGACCGGAAAAACGGTAAATGGATGATCGATTTGACAACGTTCCAAAAAGGCCGGTCGAGTGGTTTCCAAAGAAAGCACGACCGGTCGAACCGCATGTGTTGAACGTGGCTCCACGACTTCACCGCCGAGAGACGTATTTCCCCTCTGCACGGAAAAGTTGAAGACAACAAGAGCGATCTTTCAATACGATAAGCCACAGGATGACGTGGTTGTTTGCACAAATAGAACGCATCGACAAGTTGAAGTACGCGGAGAACAACCGCGATGTTTTGTGACCGAGTAGATCGAATGAAGGACATACCGGATGTGCATGACAAAGGGGGAAGGAAGTAGCAATCTATTTGTTTGTTTTCAACATCGCATCTTTCTCCCCGGAAAGGGATACATCCCTAACCTCTACCGGTACATTTTACGTCAGTTACAATGTTATACCTAGAGACAGCAAGAGAAAGAGATGAATGCGGAATGTGAGAACGAGCCAGCTTTCTGCGCTTTTATTCCTGACAACTCTCTCTTGGCAACAATGAAGGCAGCTCGCGAAAGCAACAAATAAATTGAATGTCCGTTCAGCCGTGAATAAGAGCGGATGGGCTGAGAAGGGCAACAAGGGAGAACGCCAGCTATACATGAAATGAGTTCTTTTCGCACCACAACACCATCGACTAAAAACCATGGAACTTGGCTTCATAGCATTGTTTACAGAACGATAGCACGACGGAAAGTACAGCAGCTGGAAGAGGGCGAACGGTACAAGGGTTTTGAAAGCAGGCCAGTCGGGACAGATGAGGGTGGTGGAGGATTCTTGTCGACTTTACGCTAAACCGGCAAAGGCGCGTAACCGTACCGGGCTTAAAATGACATCACCGCATTACATCGCGCTCACAGTGTCTGTTAAGTTACATGTATATATATCTACACGCAGGGTTAGCAAACAATAGGCGTAAATTACGGCGCTCGAAGCGTTGAAGGGTAAGAAACTGGCCCTTCTGTTTCACAGCGCTCTGTATACATACTTTATACCTCCATGAATATATACGTACACGTATGAGAGAAAAATTCCCACACGGGATCTCGGAAACTCTTGCTGTTGTGGCCATGTGGGTGGGTGTCGGATACCCGTAAAAATCGTCCCGAGACCTTCGTTACTTTTCTCCATTCTTGTTAAGCCCACTAATGGCTCCTGACCTGTGAACGTATATCCAGAGTGGTCTGTCGAAATTTCTACTGCTTTTATGAATAATCGTAATGGTGGTTAGTTTTGAACAGTTCTGACGAAGTGTAGCTGAACAAATGTCACATCTTCGATATCCAAACGGATTGGACGTACGGAAATACTATCACATTGACACGTCCGTTTTGTATGGGTCACCCGATATGCGGTTTTGCTTCAAAATAATAGTAGCCAATTACTGATGCTGCACATATCCATACATACTGGTATATGTATTGAACGGTTTTCGTTCTGACGGTCCACAAAGGCAAACAGAGCTTTCGCTTCGACATCGAAAGAGCACCAAAGGGGAGAAAGCAAAATTGGTGATCGATATCTCCAGCGTATGCATGCATACACAGTACTGCTGTGACAGTGCCGTATAAATGAACGGATAAAGTGATAACCGACATCAATGGATATATTAAATTCCACTCCGATTTCATTTTTGTATCTTTGATGCAAACTTTGTTTTTGATGGACTCTGCGTTGCTGAGTAGGAATGGGACAAAAAAATGAAATGATTCGATGCGTTTCTCATGCTCTTCCATAGATATTGACTGTTTTTAAATACTATTGATACATATTCGTATCATCATTGTTTCAATTACTACTAAAGCGGTTTTACCGCTATCCGCTTATGCACATCTAGTGGAGCATCTCTGACGAGAGTGCATCGATATGTATGGACGCCAGTATACTTTTTTGACTTTATGAATACTGAAATAAGGTTGTGTCCGAAAACGACTGTAACCATAGCTATATTGCAACCGGTAACCTGCTACAGCCCCATGGATCGCATTGGATATCACGGATCTTCAAAACTTGAACTAAGCAATGATATTTATTACCAAATTCGTATTCAGAACACCGAAATAAGATTAAGTTCATTCATCATGATATCGGATTCAATGCGGATGTTGTCACCTGTCATTCGGCACTATGGAAGAAGTGCAGGTTTTCTGTTACTATAGTTTTTTTTATATACACAGCGAGAGCCTACTGTATGACCTGTCTCTGCAAAGCTGGTCGTAACGAGTACGATGTACGTACATTGTTGCAACTACTCTGCTTCGCGGGCGTAGTACCGGCCGTACGCAAGAGACATAACGCTCGTAAGCTCCTTGATAATCCTTGAAGCCCTGGGTCGTTAACTCTGTCTCGCGTTTCACTTATAGTTTACCGAGCTTTTACTGGGCTATAGTTTACTGTGTCTGCCCTCGGTTTATATAGGAATACGCGCTTTGATATATACAGTTGAGCTTTCCACTGCTGTTGTAGCGCGTGTCTGCATCGCACGTTACCACTTGAAAAATACGGAGTTTATGCGCATTATCCAGAGCAAATAAGTGGCTTCTTTGCTCTTATATTCAAGAGACGGTGAAGGTGAGAGAGAGAGAGAGGAAGAGAGGGAGCGACATTTTTCACAACTCTTCCATTAAGGGGTGAGATGCAGTCAGAATTGTCAAAAAATCGGTTTTTTTTACATTTTCTTGAAGTATGCTGTTTTGAAAATATTCCCTGAAAATTTCAAGTCAATCCGATGAATAGTTTCCGGGATATCCCACAGCTAGTGAAGGGGCGTCGGGTCCCCATGACAGGTAGCGGACGGCAGCTCCAAGCAGCCGGCTGACGAACGCGCAAACGATAATACCGGGGAAGGCAGAATGCTTCGAAGACAACAATAAATTGGTATTTTGGAAGCTTCCACATCGGCAGAAGCCCTATTGTATGGGCCAGGAATGGATGATTCGATGTAAGTAATTTTTTAATTAGTATTTCTATACAAAATCAGGTGTAAAATTGGAAAACTCTTTCAAAAATTTGCACAAATGTATTACTCAAAAACTATGAACTTTAGCAAAATTTTATACAGAATACTTTCGTTTTAGGATTGCCCGAAATGTTAAAAAAAATAATTCATCCCGAAAAACTTTAATGTTTTGAAAAATTGTTTTAACAATCGGCTATTAACAATTGAATGCTCGACTTTTCGGCAAAAAAGTGTGATATTCGGATTCAGCGGATCAAAATACATAAAAAAAGTTTAGCTTCATCCATCGAGCTCAAAATTTTACGAACATATAATACCGTATTCACATCGAAAAACTTTAAACGCGTTTTTCTCGAAACTATGTTTTTCAAGTCGGTGACCACTATAATTAAAAAACCACTCGATGGATTTTGATGAAATTTTGTGTGCTTATTGATATCATTAAAAACTAGCCCTTAATCGAACGATTTTCATTTTTGTTAAAAATTTCTATTTTTTTTAACAATAAACGAGCGATTTTTTGGTCGAAAATCGAAAGTCATCTGTCGGAAGCCGCCTATTTGTTAATTTGTGAAAAAAAGCTTCGATTAAGGACTAGATTTATTATTAAACTAATGATTTTTTTGGTTTTTTGATTTCAGATGATCCAGTAAAATTTTATGATGGTCTCCGCAAAGCACTACATGCCGAAAGGGGTCCGACAAAGATGGCGATATTTTTATAAATAATCAATTTTTTTTGAAAATTTGTACAAGTCAAGTTGAAATATAACATAAAAAGTATGTGTAACCACTTTTGTAAAACAAACTTAATTACTATAAAAAAAAATTATTGAAAATGCTCGTTTTTTCACGCCTCTGACTGCATCGCACCCCTTAACTGATGTAGCAAAATGGCGCCCACGATTATCCGTTTTATGAAGTCTAAATTACAATCCTAAATTCTGAGTTACAGTCCTAAATTCCTCTTCGGTTTGCACGGAGTAACAGCGCACGTGACATTACCCATGCAGAAATTTGTCGGGGAGTCCCCAGATCCTACCATATTCCTATAGGAATTTGTCAGGGACGCCGCACTTAGGAAGTCCCCATTGAAAAACGATCTTCCCCGACTCGCGGCTGGAAGGCTCGTAATCTGAGGAAGTCCAAGCTACTGTGTTGTCAGTTGGTTGTTTCGGATAGGGAATTGGATGATCGCGATGAATAACTGTAGGGAATTATTTTTTGTTTATCTACTTGAATTATATTTGAATAAACAATTAAGAAATCGTTGGTAGTTAGTGATGCCGAATACAAATTGGTTCTTCATTTGTGAATATCGAAGATGCCTGATGCAAGCAATGTTATGCTCGCTGGCTATTTTGTCTGGTCGACCTGATTGTTCCGAGTCTCAACGTGTACGACTTGTTCCTTTGATGAATTTTGCGTCCTTTCACCAAGATATTTGGGGGTGGAACCCCCTACACATGGTGCGGATGACATTAGTCGTGTGCTGTAAAAATTTTAAATCCATACGCGGCGATCGCCGGTAATGAAGACGTGGTATTTTCCGCAGGCCGCGTTCAGTGAAACAATGTCATAAAACATCTGGCGCGCACCTTGAGCTGCATCTTCAACCCTTGGCCCTGCGGTAGCAGTAAAGTCATAAACTGAGGCCTTCGTTTGCTGCGTCGAAGACGCTAATGGAAAAGATTTCTTCGTATGCCGTAACAAGTACGATGAAAAATGCACGGTGAAACCCCTGCGCTATTCCCCCATTGACGTCGTTTGAGAATTTTTTTTTCAACCTCAACCGGAATTTCTTGGGTCTCCCGAAGAAAAGACAATCCTTTCGTAATCCCGTGCACAAATTTGTTGGAGAGTCCCAAGATGCCCCACATTTCTATAGGGATTTGTTAGAGACCCCGCACCCTCATTAGGATTCAATTGGATTCTGCACTGGTCTCCAATGAACGCCGTTTGAGAATTCTTACCACGTTCGAATCGAAAAAATATAAAAAGTCACAAGAAAAAACTCGGCGTGTTGTAACATAACCTGCACGCTTCGTAAGCATGTACGTGTGTGGTGACATGATTGAAATCGATTTTTTGGATACACTTTGCGATTTATACTTTTTGAAAATTAGATTGACACTTCTTTAAGATCTACTCGTTTGTATATCTATATATTTTGTTTGGAAAATTCAATGTACAGAATGCGATGGGATTTGTTAAGAATCATATCGGATTCTGTTTGATAATTTACGAATCTTTTAGGATTCCAATTGAATTGGTACATTGGATTCCAATGAGGAATCCGGACTAGAATCCAATGTACGAGTGTGACGTTCTAGTACAGGGATCCAATGCGATGACCCATTGGGTGCTCATCAGGAAGTCGATGGAAAGTATGGGAATCCAATTGGATCCCTGCGATAATTTTGCATGGGTATGCGCAGAAAAAAGAACCTCATCTAGTTTCCTAGTTTCGATTGCTTAATTTTCCTCTCTCGCTTTCTTCTCTCTCTCTCTCTCTCTCTCTCTCTCACACACACACACATACACACACACACACACACACACACACACACACACACACACACACACACACACACACACACACACACACACACACACACACACACTCCCTGTTATTTTGCACCATCAACCACGAAAAATAAATATTGGAGCGCACGCTTATAAAAGGAGCGAATGGTGGCAGTATTGCTCGAAATTTGGCGCACCTGCTGCGAAGATAAAGGCTATGAAAGACGAGGCGGGAAACCATATAACTCCGGCGGGCGCGAGCGACTCGACGATTAATTCTCTATGAACTAAAACGAAAAAACGTGTGCGGTATGCCGCAAGCCCCTTGATGCAACGTGTGTCCAAAAAAGTGCATTACTTGGGGAACGAGGGCGCAAAAAACGGTAGCACTACGCGCGTGACAAAGAGGCGGACAAGCGTATTGGAACGAGAGACCGCGAACGCTGAAGAAGGGAGAATACAGGAAAGTGACCACCGGAACCACCAATCGTTGTAACGAAAAATTTATAAGCTCCAAAAATTGCTGCCCCAAATACAGGCTGCTGATATTAAGCGCATGAATAAAATGCGAATTGTATAGAAAATAATGTTCCGAAAAATTGTCGCGCCATTAGAAAACAGTTGGAAAGACAAAATTCACTCTGCAGAAAGTTGGAAATGGGGCCGTAGAAATTACGAAAAGACGCGACCCGAGCCTCAAAAATGGAGAAAGGTCGAAATTTCGTTCTCGGCAGCCAAGTTCTAGTTCAGGTTGATCCTCACCTCTGAGGTTTCATCAGGCCCAGATTGTTTCTCTGACTACCCTTGCCTTTATACTCAATATGTGAATAGCAATTCAATCAACATTTGATAGTCGCTTGAATTATGTTTCGTAGCAAAAAAGTCAGATTAAAAGTGGATCCGCATGATCTTATGAATGTTATAAAAATATGAGAGAACCATCTGGGGAGAGGTGCCTTCGCAGCATTGGAATTCGGCGAACGTCCTCAAAAGAGCCAGATGTCCCGATAGCCAATATTACATGAATGCAATAACGGTGCCGAAATGTACTTTCCTCATCTATACCTACATGTACAAGTACATACGTATGGAATTGCTTGTATGTATGTATACCGACTTCTAGGATCAGTATAAAAGACCTACCTACGTATTTGTGCTCCTGAAAAGTTTTCAGACACCTGCGCCCTAGTCCTCTTCCCTATCAACTTCTCTCGCATACGCTGGCGAGAGGTTCACGTATGCAGTCATGTATCCGTACACATATGGTATGGACCGTTTCGTTATTCGTTTTGCGGGTGAGTTTGGAGGTAGCGTAGAGTTGGGTTCGTTCGGTTTTGCTGCTTAGAAAGCCGCCGGGAAGCATGCGATGGGAATTCTGTTTGATGTCATCTGCTTTTACGTGTATATACGTATTCGTGCAGAAATGTGTAAGGTAAGTTTAGGAAATCCCTTTCATTTTAATGAACGCGTCTTAGAATATTCCGCGTTTGCACAATTACCTGAGTAGATTTTTTTATAACGACAGAGAGAGAGACAGGGACGAAAAAGAATATGTAACCGTTCAGCCCAAAAATGTGGCTAAGGCTATCAATTTGGACTTTGTAGGTATATCTTGATAGTATCATTTTCAGAAGCTAGTGGACATGATATCTCGAGAACCACTTAAGGGATTAGGCCACTCTAGAATTTTCGAAAAATCGATTTTTTTTAATGCTCCCCTAGGACCTCAAAAATGATGTCCCAAAAGATTATGGCCGGGAAAAATCTCTAAGTACTTGGTTTTCGAATTTTAGTACAACGCCGCCTGGTCCGCAGCGAGCTACTCAAAACTTCAAACGCGTTTATCTCAAAACTGCATTTTTTAAGTTGGCCGGAAACATAACTCAGACACTTTTCAACCGATTCACTTGAAATGTTAAATATATATTGACAAATACATTGTCTATGGAAGTACGTCGGTTTTTTTTTTTATATTGCATAGTTCATTTGTTATTGACAATTATCTGATGATTTTTTAGGCAAATTTTTCACTTTCCAGTTTAGAAGTGCGCCATTTGGCCAAAAATCAATATATCGACAAAATCTTACGTACTTCTAGAGCAGTTATTACATATAATCGAAACAAATTCATTGGCTCATTATAATTCGAAAATTACAGGAGCTGTTTGTCCGGCCGTGGACCCTGGAAATGCGATATACAATTCATCGCCACGTTATTAAAAGGAATTATCTAAAAAATCAACAATCGTCAACGATTCGTGTTTATTGTTAACTTCAATAACCCGTTTGGTTTTTAGATTTCTAATGGACCGTTTAAGCTGGAGAGTTTTTTTTTAAATGTCATCATCTGCTGACGGCCATGTTTTTGTTGTCTGTCTGTATTTTTCCGTGATATTTTTTTCAAGGCTCTGAATGTATGTACCTTTGTGTTTAAAAAATGCGCTCTTTTTTCACCAACCGTTCCCCAGACAGAAGTTCGGAATTTGACCATTTTGTTCGAGCCTTTGGATAGATGTAGCCCCTTAAGTGGAGGCAGGGACATAATTGGTGATGGTCCATTCGTCACTACACACATCGTAACCCTTTGTAGCCTCGGGTAGGGAACAAATCATTATTTAGGTAAAAAAATGACAGTTGCAGATGATAAAAGTTTTCCTGGCATGCATTCCGGTTCGATTGAACGTTAAGGGGGGATTGTCTTTTTTTTCGCAAAATTTGCCGCTTTTTGGGAATTTTTTTTGAAGAAAGTATACAACGGAAAACTTGTGAAAGTTGGCATATAGTTTTATTGATCTGTTTACTACATACAAAAAATTTTTTAAACAATTTCATCAAAAAATCCGCCTCCCACCCCCCTCGACGCGCGATGGTCCTTTTTTGATGGTGTGCACGATTTCTCAAAAACTATTCAACCGATTGCCTTCAAATTTGGACAGAATGCTCAGCTGACATCCTTTTATCGTTTGATGAAGCAAAAAAGCAATACGTTTAATAGTTTTTTATTTATAACAAAAAATCGATCAATTTTTTTCGAAAAATCGATACTTCAAGTTCAAAACGTCACCAAATCGTCAATTTTTTTTCCCTTCATCGAACGATAGCTATATGTGTCTAAAGTAAAATGCTTTTTGGGTTTTTGTTGCAGGATGAACGTGAAGGCTGTAATCGTGCACACCATCAAAAAAGGACCATCGCGCGTCGAGGGGGGTGGGAGGCGGATTTTTTGATGAAATTGTTTAAAAAATTTTTTGTATGTAGTAAACAGATCAATAAAACTATATGCCAAGTTTCACAAGTTTTCCGTTGTATACTTTCTTCACAAAAAAATTCCCAAAAAGCAGTAAATTTTGCGAAAAAAAGACAATCCCCCCTTAAGTGCGCGTGTCCGATCGCGGAAAGGATTTCCGCGATGAGAGCCCAAGAGCAATATTTCGCGCGCAGATCGACGCTTCAGCGAGCCGCAATTACTGGCAGAGCCCGCCTGTTTAGTCCCGCGGGTTGGTGATTAACGCGGAAAGCTTGGGATACAGCCTTGGCATTCGTTCCTACTTGCAGCTGGCAATAAAACCGTTCCCTTAATCAGCAATAATGACCCGCCGCGATGGCGATAATGATGCGGAGGGAAGAGAGACACAGAGAGAAATTACGAGTTTCATGCCACGAGATACGACGAACAAGATGCATCGACCGAAAATTCAATTTTTCGTCGTAGATAGGCCAAGTCCGGGGTAGTTGGCCACAGTTTTTTCAAGGATCCGTCGAAATAAAAGTACAGACGATACTTAACTTATCTTCATTTGTGATTTAACTTTGAACATCTAACTTTAAGATAATTTACGAAATTAAAAAAAACTTCTATCAGATCAACCTTAAAATTACATTAAGGGGTTAGGCCACAGTAACGGGTATCATGTGCGAATTCAACAATTTTTTTTCGTATTAAAAAGTGATTTACTCATAAAATTAATTACACATCAATTTAGTATGAATATCAAGCTGTTAGAAAAAAAAATATATATTTTTTCGATGTACAAAATGGCCGACTGCTAATATTTTCTTTTGTTATCTTTTTTTTTAGGATTTCAATTAATTTCGAAGAATTTCGATTAATCAGAAATTCCGTACGTACTTCTCTGCGAAATGCAATTAACATAACTTTTAACTTTGAAGTAAATCGAGTGAAAATTGTTGATGTTATTTGTCACGCCAATTGGAAAAAAGCTGTTTCGAGAAAAACGCGTTTAAAATTTTAGGTACTCTATGGCCGTGCCAGAGGTGGGCTTACGTTATACGCTCAAAGTCGGTGAAAAAACATGTTCTTGCTATAAATCGAATAGTAACTTATTCTTTCGATGATAAAGCACCGTTTTAGCGAAAAAATCGATTTTTTGAAAATTCTACTGTGGCCTTGCCCCTTAAGGAAAATTCGATATTCGTTTTCGAAGGACATTGACACGATAATTTTCGGGCTTTCTATGGAAGCTTTTCAGTAAATTATCAATCTGATTATCAGCATTTACCAAGTTATTGGGTTGCCGGAAAGCTGAGGCTGACGGTTGCATCGTTGGAACGCAACGAAGATTAATATTTTTTACTTTCTTTTATTTCTTTTGGTAAATTTTACCTACAAAAATTCTTCAACGATTTTTTAAAGATATTTACTTAGCAATATAAATCTATAAAAAAATATTTTCTTCAGTAATAAAAATATGGTAAATAAAATGTGGAAAGAACTTTCGTTGCGTTCCAACGATGCAAACTTCAACACCATCGGAAAACGAGGCATTTGCAAATTCCTGCCGAGTTTTTAATGTGCCACCTACCAAAAATCGCGGGCGAAAGCTATTTAGTAATTAAAATTAGAGCACTTTCCGAATAATTGATAAAATTGATGCGTGCAATTAGTCAGCATTTTCAAGCGCTCTTCAGTTATAATGGAAAGGTATATTCTATTCTTGTACTTTTCCTATAGTTGATTGCACCGCTGCTCTCTGTAGTACAATTGAGTTATGAACTCCAATTTCTGACAGGGTAAAAATAAATTGCTTCTACATCAATCTGGCTTCCCTGTGACCCGAGCGAATAAACAGTAAATATCGTTTCAGATGAAAATACCTATGGAACCTTTGGTACAAAAAAAAACTCGATGAACTTAAGGTCAGTTTTCATACCCCGCGAAGTCCCATTTTCCAGAAATAATCCGTAGCTCTGAGGTATCAAGGACAAAAATATAAATTCCTGTATTCTTTTTCGCGCGAAACTGGTGTTTTTTTTCCGTCGGTCGGATTTTTTTTTCTTAAGCGATAAAATTTCTTCTGCGATAAAATTTCAGGAGGACAGATAAATTCACGATTCTGTATAATTTTTCAATGCAATGTAGTAATTGAATACAGAGAAGGGTGAGAAAAACGATCGTGGAGCGCGACAACGTGAGGGTCAATCTTCTAGCTCGACAAATCCGGGCTTCCCCCTGTCCCCAGAAGTGTCACCACCTAGACGCTGAATCTAGCAGGATAAAAACTCGGCTCTCAATGTATCTGCGCTGTATATGGTTAAGCTGGGTTGTGTTTCGATCCACGTTGGCGTGTGTCGATGCAGAGCGGAAGAGAAAAACAGGGCGAGAGAGAGAGAGAGAGAGAGAGAGAGAGAGAGAGAGAGAGAGAGAGAGAGAGAGAGAGAGAGAGAGAGAGAGAGAGAGAGAGAGAGAAGGTGAAATCCGTCACGCTCGCGTCACGATAATGGAAACAAGAATGAGGAGAAAACGTACACGACCAATTGCTTCCGGTTCGGAATCCATAAGAAACGCTCCAGGAACTGTGACCGGAGCCTCAAACAAGCGAATGAAAAGAAGCCGAAAAAAGGAGAAAAAGAAGAAAACTTTCATTGAATATTTATGACACGCTGAATCAGTGTGGTCGCTGTATGCAAATACGAGGATACGCCGGGTTAACCGGAGAGCCGGGTGTGCTCCGCGATCTGTTTTCTCGCGCGGCTTACCCCATGTTTTACCGGCATTTCTCTCGCACCATCAGTTAGGGTGTCGAGCCCCAAAGTACCGTGAGGCGATATACAGTGGAATCTCGCAAAACTCGCGTAACCCGGAGACCCGTAAGCTGTACGAAGAACTAATTGCCACGCGAAACCGTTCCCCTTCCCTTTACCGCGAATTTGGCTACGCCCCCACGCTCCTGCTGGAGCGAATGAGCGTTCGTCCACGACCCCCCTCCACTGGTGCAGCGTGGAGGGGGGCTATACCAGGTCGAACTGTACGCGTTCCACCAGCGCTGCGATCGAGGAGAAAGTTCAATGACGGAAAGAACGAGCTTGTAGACCAACCGAAAGACGAAAACACGAGGGATTAATGTGGGAGAGACTACAATGTAGGAAGTGTGAATAACCGACAATCTGTGGCAACATAACTTGGAGATAGAATCGAACATTCAATTTCCTGTAGTAGCTGATGGCCCCGGCACGTCACACGCGGCTCTCCGTCTCTGTCTCTCTCTCTCTCTATGTCCATCGACGAGGTGACAAATATATACGTCCTCGCGTGTGTGTTCCAGGTGAAGGTTTGCTCGCGTGAAATGAAACGCCTGTCACTGATAACAATACATACGATTTTGTACTGCTGGTGTGCCACATTGTACTCTGTGCCAGGAAACGTCTATTCGTCATTTATGCTTTTCCGTGGGCACAGTGCCGTGCGAGCAATGCCTTCCTAGACAAATTTACGCAGCAGATGAAACCGCAATTCTCCTATGGAATGACTCACGGCTATTGTGACCATTCGAATGAAGACGAGAATTTTGCGCTATTTCACGTCGGTCTGTAGTTTTCAGGGTAAAGTTAGCTCTGACAAGGTTTCATTCCGCTGGGAGATAAAGGTTTGTTGTTGATACCTGATTAGAAAGCTATACCGTACAGTGCAGAGGCAACATTTATATCTATTGTGCACGAAGAGAGCTTTGGGAAAAAGAATTTGAATTTTTAGAAAATCATCATTTGCACAAATTCGATTATAAATTTTCAATAAAAATCATTTATCATCATCAAATGAACGAGCAAGAGGATTTCCATTGTCTTGCTGCTTACAGAAAGAGACCGACTTGGTTGCAGAGACTTGTCAAATACCGAATCAATCATTCAAGCTAGCCACCGTAAAGCTAGAATTAGCGAAACACGGGGTTAGGTAATGAGAATAAATTTCAATGGTTATAGGGGAGAATTGAGATTGAAAGCGGAGTGAGCGTTGCATTAGCTTGACTCAGGTCTGTCCGTTCTGGCCTCTAAAGGCAGTCCATTAATCATGACTTTCCCACGAATTGAGTTGTTCTCCGCGGTATGTATAATTATATATACAGGGTGAGGCACATCAAGTGTTACAGAGCAATAGCACTCAAACTGTTGATCATATCCAAAAATGTTTCAGACAAAAGTTTCAGTGTTCGAGAAGGCCGTCATACTGGACCACCCTATTTTTTTCGGTGGAGGCGCTGAAGCTACGTCAAGGTCAACTCCACTTTTAAAAATGGAACCATGTATTTTTTTTTTCGATGATATTATTACCGATTTTAAGACGAATCCAGCGACCTACAACAAGGTCATTCTACTTCATACTTCACGCAAAGTATGAAAATAGTCGAAAAATCGAAAAATATCAGAATAATCATTTTTAAAGGATCCACTAACCTTGGTTTGGGTCTACCTACAGATGCTCGAAGTGATGACCCTCGACTTGTAAACACTTGCTAATTCGCTGATGGAAAGACCGTCTAACTTCAGCGAGCATTTGTGGTGTAATTTCGGTACATGCTCGGCGTATTCTCTCTTTCATGTCGTCGGGCGTGGTAGGTGCTACCGCCATTACGCGTTCTTTGACAAAAAACACTGAAAAGTAATCTGGTGATATTAGATCTAGCGAACGAGGTGGCCAAGCTACAGGACCGTCTCGTCCTATCCACTTTTCACCAAAAATCTCATTCATCACTTGTCTTGAACACAGGGCATTATGGGGTGGTGCACCGTCGTGTTGCATCCACATGTTCGTGCGAACATTCAAGGGCACGTCTTCCAGTAATTGAGGCAGTACGTTTTGCCGAAAGTTTGCGTAAACTTGCCCAGTCAAGCGACCTTAAAAAAAAGATGGACCAATGACGTGATCGCCGACAATGCCGCACCAACAATGACCAGACCACGGATGTTGAAATGGTACAGTTCTCATCCATCGAGGATTCTCATGTGCCCAATAATGCATGTTATGCCTATTCACATTTCCCGTATTTGTGAAGTTAGATTCGTCAGAAAAAAGCAAATGACTCAAAAATGAGACTCTTTCGACTATTTTCGTACTTTGCGTGAGTAGAATGACCTTGTGTTGGACGTCGCTGAATTCGTCTTAAAATCGGTAATAGTGTCATCGAAAAAATACATGGTTCCATTTAAAAAAGTGGAGTTGATCTTGACGTAGCTTCAGCGCCTCCACCGATAAAAAAATAGGGTGGTCCAGTGAGACGGCCTTCTCTAATACTGAAACTTTTGTCTGAAACATTTTTGGATATGATCAATAGTTTGAGTGCTACTGCTCTGTAACACTTTATGTGCCTCACGCTGTGTATACTTATTTGTGTGCACGGCTTCTTCATTTCAACTGTCCATGAAAATTGCCTGCGTACATAATTCCGCATTTCGTAGTTTACAGTCCTCAATATGCAAAAGTGTGTACCTAGTTGGACTTCAATGTAGATGTAGCTCGTTATGATGTTGAAGTTTGATTGCTGTTCCAGGGCATAATAATCGCAGTCAAAGGGTGTTACCATTCGGGGGTGAAATTCGAGTCTCAACATGCTCGTAAAATGGTTGAGGGTTAGGGTGGATTCCGGCCATCGAGTATTATTCTTCGAAAATCCCGGTGTATTATAATGCTACTGTAAGGCATGCTACTGGTGTGTGTTCTACAGGAGCCCGACTTACACACACATTCACATCGGCATTATACACGTGGATGTGTGTTTCAACCGAGTTAAGCAACTTCGCGCTAGCAGAAACGGCCAACAAAACAATACGGTCTGATGAGACAGCATACGTAATAAGCGGTCGATCAAGATCCCCCACACGTCGAGTTGCTGTCGTAGAATGCTATTTCAAACTTCCTCGCTATCTGACTTCCTTTAATCTCTTATGGCAGATTGCTTTTGTACTGTTATACAGTCTCAAAATTCTCGCGCTCGAGAAAGTCTTGATTTACTTTGGCGAGTAAATTAACCTCGTAATTGCGTTCAGATATCGGCAAAGTAACTAGAAGCCTATAACTTCAAAATGTCTTGCAGTTTACAACTACTTGAGAGCTTTAGTCAATAGTTATACGAGTATTACAAGAATAATGTTTATGAGCTATCTTTGAAAGGCATGATATGAGGTGAAAGACTAATGGGATAGATCAAAGACGAATGGATCCGATGATTAACGTTCACCATAGATTGCCAAACGGCACACCGTCTCGCTATAGTGCCGTGCAACCTCGCCAGCCGTGGAATATTTACGTACATGTCGGGTCGTGGTTTAAAACGAAAAAGAACCATCGGGTGCCAAAAGTACCGTGCAGAGAGACGTCAACCCTTCCATGTAACGCGCACTCTGCGCACAAGGTCCATAAACATTTTTTGGCGAGGCTGATACTGGTGCTGTCAAACCGTTCACTTACCATTGCCGCGGAGCACTAAAGAGATTCTTGTATATTGCAGTATTGGGTTTTGCCACTTCCATTAGCGCAGCTCCATGCAGTCGCTCCGGAAATTAAGCGGTTTCGCGATAATGGAGAAGGCAGGGTTGACGCAAGGTGCCCAGTAAATGTACCCTTGCGCATTCGGTTCCCATGCTATTGTGACCGATGCCGGAGCACTAGACCGGCATTGGATAAAAATAAAAAACTAGGTTCGTTTGATCTCGCACCTGAGGACCACTAAACATTTCCATGCACTCATCGAAACCCCTCATTTTCATACCCATACCCTCGAAGCCCTTGAGATATCTGCCTGCTGTAATACCGAAATCGACCAACCTACTCCACCCTCCATTAAAGTCAACACAACGATTCCACGAAATTGAAAAGTACAAAATCCGAAGGCCCAATTCTGTGATCCATTGCCAACATGGCAAGAATGAAATCCTCGGAATTTGTGACATAACAAAGTCAAAGCTAAGCCGAAATTCGAGACCAATAATTTCCCGAATTCACCAACCCGTGCGCTGCCAGTCAAGCTTCTCGTTGCTTTGTTTATGGAGCGAGTGTTTACTGTTTTTTCCACCTGTTTCCTGCTTACGTTCGTTGCTCAGCTTTACGCATGCTGGAAAAAAATTAGTACGACCGGTTCAGCATACGGTGAATACTTTAAAGTGCTCGTTATGAGAACACCTGAGGAAAATGTACATTCATTCATGATGCAAGTATACGGGGCTTTGATGCACATAGGGAACTGCCGCCCGACTTCGCACTAGACCACTCCGCTAATGGACGTACGCAAGAGATCCCGTATACTTGCCTTTTCGCAACTAGGTTTCCTGAGCGTATTATAGGTGCTTTCGCTGAAATGTACTACTTCGAGTTTATTCCTCTAGCAAGCCAATAACAATAATAATAACCATGGAGATAGTGGTTAGGATAGGATGGAGATGATGGTGATTTGGATAATGATGATGATGATGATGAGGATGATAATGATGAGGATGATAATGATGAGGATGATAGTGATGAGGATGATAATGATGAGGATGATAATGATCAGGATGATAATTATGAGAATGATAATTATGAGGATGATAATAATGAGGATGATAATGATGAGGGTGATAATGATGAGGATGACAATGATGAGGATGATAATGATGAGGATGATAATGATGAGGATGATAGTGATGAGGATGATAATGATGAGGATGATAATGATGAGGATGATAATGATGAGGATGATAATGAGGAGGATGATAGTGACGAGGATGATGATGACGAGGAGGATAATGATGGGGATGATAATGATGATGATGATAATGATGATGAGGATGATGAGGATGATGATGATGATGATGATAACGATGAGGATGATGAGGATCACGGTGATGAGGAGGATGACTATGGTGATGGTGATAACCCGCTCCAGAAACATCGACGCTTGAAACATCATTGGAGCTCTGGATGAGGTATTGGACTGTATTAGAACCGGATTTCGTACGAGATGCAAAACAATTTCCATTTTAGCGAGGAACATGGCCACTGTCTGGTGAAATAGCCGCGTCTCAGAGGCAACCACATATACTTGTTACAAATTCTCTCCGGGGCTGCGTTCAATTCATCGTCCCGGTTTGCATTCAACTGAACTATAAATTGGCTCGTGACACGTAGCGCGCGAATATCCGCATAGTCGGGCAATTCTGTTTTGGTGGTATTGACCCGGTTCAACTTGTACGTTTGTCCGTTATGGGCAAATTTAACGCTTTCGTGAGGAAGGTTCGTTTAAAGTAGAGAGGGAGAGAGACAGTGAGAAAGAGGTAGGGGGGAAGGAAGGAAAGGGGGTTAGGATAAGAGAGAAAACACAAGATAGAGAGTCATCTCCATCTGTGTTTTCTCTGTGTGAAAGGAAATGCAAGAAGGTAGTGATATGGTAGAGCTTTTCAAAGATAGAGAAATGGTCGTGTGTCTGACCATGCACTGAGGTATATTACTAGATCCGGTACGATTACTACCCCTCCACTGTATTCTCTTTCTCTCTCTCGCCCGCCTCCTCCCCTCTTTTTCTATACTGCTCGTATCTTTTCTGCAAATGTTAGTCGTGTTCTCCAACTATTACGCGGATTCAGTACCAGCTGGAACATCAGAACACGTTGTCCGGGTCTTAGGGAAAGGACGAAATATCCACTCGCCTCATTCTCTCGTGTTTCGCAGGTAAGACGTTCTCTCTATGTTTATCCGAGGAACAAGCTACAAGTAGCTATATGCTTTCGAGCACCGAAGCTTTTACGCGTACAAGAGCACGTCTTTGTTCACTTTTTTCCCGTTCTACCGGGGTTTGTATTCATCCTTGTGGTGACTGTCCTCTGCAAGAAATGAGATAGTCGGATCATCCTTAAGATCTACTGCTTTCCTTGCTGTGACGTGATTAACCTCTATATCTCTCTGTCTCCATTTCCTTCTCCGTCTCGTCCTGAAATCTTCCACACGGTGGACTATACTAGACCAATCCTTATTGGGATCTGGATCAAAGGATAAGCACTTCGAGTTATTTTTTTCCTCTTCTATTTTATTCGTAGGTTCCAATGTGTTAATTGTTCATCAGAAGAACTACATGCATTGCCATGAAATCGGAAATGCTTTAGGAATTTCCTTTCCACATCAGTTCACGCTAGGATTTCAGTGCTTCGTAACAATTACGTACGGGACAGTTGGCATCGTTCAATATTTGAGGAAGGATGAAACAGCGGGTACTCTAGGTACAACAGGTGGAATCGAGACTGTGTGAGGCGACTGGGCTACCCGGCTTGAGCTGAGACATCCCGGTATGCCTTAGGAGAGGCCGGAAGGGAAACTCAAGGATTGACAGAGCCAGTGAACCTTTAGTTCGTGCAGAATCATATTTATTGTTCTCGAGTGCTCCAATAAGGTGAGAATTGCTTCCAAGCTTTCTATATACATGTCTACCCAGAGATGAAAACTTCTCGTACGTGTAGAATGTAATGTACATGAAGTTTGCATCGTTGCTATCCAACGGTTTCATTTTTTTTTTCGATTTTGTTTGGTTGGTCCCGGTGGCCGTAAATATTTTTTATTCATTTTACCATATTTTTTTAGCAACTAGAGCCGAACTGACCAAGAAAAAATAGGAAATTACAAAATCGAATAAAAAAATGAAACCGTTGGATAGCAACGATGCAAACTTCATGTACATTAGAATGTAGGCGAACGTCGATCTAAGTACTTTTCCATAGTAATTGCAGAATATCAATCATACCGTATAGTATGATTTATCAACAAAAGGTCACCATACTATTTACCATGCTGGCGGAAATTCTGGAACACCAGCGTTTTGTTGTTGTCAATTCGTATTCAAGTTTCATTTTTTTTCAACTTCCTCTTCAGACCGATTATAAATTTGCTCTACGATACTGGGACATCGCGAAGAACCAAAAATGTTCGAGGAGCCGTGTAACTCTAGGATACTGAAAACCAACCCATTTCACTGAGATTCAAAGTGCACTAGACATTTCTGTGGCCAGATCGATATGCGCTGGTTGGAGGAGAGAACGAGAAAGAGCTGAGGTTGATACAAGGTGAATGAGTTGCGGGATATCCATTGACGTTATACTCGACGGCTTAGGACTTCTTCGTTTTAACGAGATCTGGGCTGAACGAGAATCTTTACTCTCTCTCTTTTATTTTCTCTCTCTCTCTCTCCCTCTCTCTCTCTCTCTCTCTCTCTCTCTCTCTCACTCACTCTTTCATTCTCTGTCACTCTTATTCTCCCACGTCAGTCGCGAAAAGCCGAGTCGAAAGCCACGTCGACCAGGTTCTTGAAAAATTCGAGTTTCTCCCCAGACAGCTGTCCCGTAGTATAAAGAGAAAAGTAAGAGAAATGAGGATCGTGCGGGAAAGAGACTTTCCTCCGGGATTCACCGAGTCATCCACTGACGTGATTGTGAAAATAATGAGGTACGAAACCTCCCTTATGCGTGATTTTTTAACCTCGTCGAACAAACGTCAAAGGTTACAAAGTTGAGTGCCGAACGTATAGTGCCATCATTGATTTCTCATCAATGATGAGACAAAAATTTCGTCAGTTTTTCAGAGGATGTCAGATTCCTTCTCCGATTTTGTTGAAACTTTTTTATGTGGAAAAGTATCAAAAACTAAGAGACACGTATTTTTTTTTATCGGCGGAAAAACGGGTGAAACGCACCCGCAAGAACGGGGATGTTTTTCGTTTTTTGTCGATCACGTTTTAACGGTACGAGATATTAAAAAATAAAAAATTGCAACAATGTTTCTTTTCTTGTGTACTCTACATTGGAGATGAGAACGATAACGTTATCGACGAAAAACGAAAAACACCCCCATTTTCGAGGGTGCGTTTCACCCCTAACACCATTTTCCGCCGATAAAAAAAAAATTCGTGTCTCTTAGTTTTTGATACTCTTCCACATAAAAAAGTTTCAACAAAATCGGAGGAGGACACCAAAGTAATGTCCCTGGTTAGAGAAATGACGATAAAAAAGTGGTTGCTTATTTCGCTTGTTCTAAGCCTCTGTTCAAAATTGGTGTCGATTCGCTAACCCGCTGAAGAATTCCGTATGACTTTTATTTTGCGGTAGCTTTCCATGCGTTCTTTCAAGACGTTGTTTCACGCTCACTGTCAGATACGAAGGGAAACAAGTATAATGGAAAAATGATACCGAAAGTTGCAGATTTTTCGTGTGGATAATTTATGTATAAAAGGAAACTTTTTGATGAGTTCGATAATCATTCACTACATAATCGCAGTATGAAGAATTTTTCCGTATTGCAATTCTGCTTTTTGTTCTGTTCGGCTCTCCCATACATCCTTACCAAACTGTGCGGCAACGTTGTGAATAATTACGCGCCTTGGAAATAGCTGCAACTGCAAAGCGCGGCAATCCTTAATTAAGTTAAATATCAACAAACAAAAGTGAAAAAGTAATTAATAAAATATACTCTCATCTGCTGATTAGAGGCTTGGTTCACATATTATGCCACTCACGACTAATTCTGCATCCAGGACATATATTTGAAAATACAACTTTTTGGATACTTGCCTACGATTGCATGCATCCGAAAATCCTCTTAAAAAATCCTTGAAGTTGGGCTCCCCCATCACAAAATGCCAATTATCGCAGCTGAATTATTCGCCAATTATTGCAGCCTCGCTGCAATAAAGAGCCCACCCCCTCATCCCTGCCCCTCGCGTACTTAACACACCCCCGCATGTTTATCCAACTGAGTATAAGCTGCGCTTGAATTACGAACGAGGCGCTGGTTGGCGAATCATTCGTATACACACGATGATTGTCACTCTCTGAGTGCGAGTGCCGGATATATCGAGTGGCGGAATTGCGGAATCGCGGTCGAACCACGCACCAACTGAGTGTACCGTGCTCGCCTCTCTCTCTCTCTCTCTCTCTCTCTCTCTCTCTCTCTCTCTCTCTCTCTTTCTGCATATATGTGTGTGTGTGTGTGTGTGTGTGTGTGTATCCCTAACACAGCTCCATCTCATCGAATGCACGGAAGAGGAACTCTCGGTTTATCGACTGTGCAACTGTACTGTAGCCGTTACGAGATGACGTCGTTTCACGAACGTGACCAAATGCGACCGCTGCGTTATAACGACGCCTGATTGTGGACTTCACTCCTAAAGGCTCCCGGCAACCGAGAGAAGGCACGTGATATTTCGATCTTCTCATCGAATTTATGTATTCGTGTTACGCATATATGTATATACATACACACATGTGGAATATCCAGAGGTAGTTGGAACAATAGGTGCGATAATCCGTTTTCATAACATATGACTGCGTACTTATTGTCCCGACCAGTATACGCTGTGCGTGTGTAGATGTCGCGATCATGTATGCGTATTCATGTACTGGTGGGCCTCATTCAATGAACTTTGTACACGTATGCATGTTAAACAACAAGCTTGGTCTGAGGCTCCCCCGGTTATTAACGAGACTTTAATAGGACTAAATGGAGCTCGAGATCGGGGAGCTTCCATTGATGCCAGCAGGGCGACAGACCCGTGCCAGCAAATAACTACACACACACAAGCCCTTCACATATACGAAACATTCCACTTGTAATACCAAAGTGTTCCAGTTCCCAACGAGATTTTAATTTATTTTCGCTGCTTCTTTGAGTTGACTTGCTTCGAGTATAAAAAAAAGGATAGAAGAAGAGATATGAGGAGCAGGCCAACAAAACCGGACTTGTCCACACTACGTCAATTTTCTTTTTTTTTTTTCGAGTTCTTCAAGCACACTTTTATTAGCTACCGAAATATTTTGGATCAAATCCGGCTCTCGACACCTTAGAATTTGTTAAAAGCAGCGTTTACAAGCGAATAGGCAGTTTTTAGGCACAAAAAAGAAAAATGACGCAGTGTGGGCAAGTCCGATTTTGTTCGCCTACTCCTCATATGTGTACGTCTGCAGAATGATTGAATAGTGAAACCCGGTTAGTAACGTAATCTAATTTTTGTAAAAAAGGCCTCTCGTATGAACATTGCCAATGATTCATCGGAATCATTGGCAAGTTTGCCATTCCCGGCATGTCCTCATCGTCACTCGCGTGGCCGCGTTTTAATTTTCTCAAATGATGTACCCTGCTCGGTCGGTATTAAAAAGCAGTTTATCAGACTGGCGGGAATGGTTTAATTAAAAAAATTACATCCGGCTTGAGACAAAAGCGAGCGAGGGAAAAACGAAAAGTGGATGAGCGGAAAATAAAAAGAGAAAGAGAGAGAGAGAGAGAGAGAGAGAGAGAGAGAGAGAGAGAGAGAGAGAGAGAGAGAGAGAGAGAGAGAGAGAGAGAGAGAGAGAGAGAGAGAGAGAGGAAGGAAACGTTTCAAGAGCAGTAATAACGAGTCGAGTCCAACTTACAATTAGTTACGTCAAGTACGTATACATCGAGGTGCTTTGAACTTCCAATTGTGTACGGGTGATATGGCTGAAATGGTGAACTATTTCGAAGCTTCCACTCAGCCAGTATCAAGGGTCACTTGGAGTAACGAATTCGTATAGGGCTTTTGCCGACACCGCCGCCTTCGGGCGGACACGCACCAATGTCATCGGCCGCGGCATGAGCTTTGGACTAAACGAGATTGATAGATTGATAGGACCCTTCTGTGATCGCATCGTGATACCGCCCTGCCGTCTACATTTTCATCCACTGTGTCCCTCGTGAGTGCATCATATAAGTTCCCCGCCGACAATCCGGTGTCCCGACCGGCGGTATTATTACTTAGAGAGCCCCCGTGGGTGCGAATTATCCGACAGATTAGGGCAGACGCGCGTACCAATGTTTGCACGCATGTAGCCGACCTCGAATAATTCAACAATTTCGCGTGGACGCAAGACCGCGACGAGACATGTATATATATATATATATATATATATATATATATATATATATATATATATATAGGAAAGCATGGGCTATGGTGCGGATGGGGCGACCAGACGATGCGGGAGTGAGATCAGAAGGAGCGTATAAGTGTTATCTCCCGCGATAAGAGGCGGTATCGCAATTGGCTGAATGAGGATTAAACGGATGACTAAAATGTTTCCGACGCGATATCCCGTCCTAAGGATGTGTCGGGATGGAAGAGGACTATGTGCAGAAAAAAGCACCCGATAAATTTGTGGACGACGGTTGTGGTACGGAAATAGTCGAGTAACAGAAAATATTTTGGCAATACACTGCCGAAAAAAATATTTAATATAAATAAGATCTATTTAAATCAAATATATCTTTTTAAATTTGTTTCTAAAGGTTTCCTCTACTTCTCCCTACTCCCTGATAGGGATCCAATGGGGCACCCCATTGTACGTAATTTTGGTACGGATACTCTTCGAATATCTTTTATACTTTGTGAATGTTTTATACTTTTTCAAAATACTTTGAATACTTTTTATTTCTTTCATTTGTATTTATTCGTCCTGTTATTTGATTCTTTATTTGCGCTCGGTTTTTTAAATCAAACAAAACTTTTTTTCCACAACTGTGCGCGGTTCAATCAATGCGAAAATCGTCGTTCGGCGTCGTCTCGCCAGTCGCGTCCTTTTCAACGTCGACGCGAATATGCGCGTACAACATTATGTTTGACCACCCCGTTTCTTTGTTTTTTATCTATCGTGATTTTTCACTACTTTTCTCTTTTGAAATTCTTTTTGTACGTTTCCATTTCCGTTGTTCGTTTGCTATTGATTCGCGCGCGGTTTAAAAAAAATTAAATCGAACTTATTTTTCTTCCACAAATTATTCCGACTTATTTTTTATTTTGCTTCTCTATATTAAGGGATCATAACAGTGTAAAATTTTGAAAAAAAAAATCAATTTTTTTAAATTATTCGATAGTATTTGTTATAAGTTCTCTTTCATATTGTTCAATTATTTATTCGCGCATGGTTTTTTTAAATCGAATTCGACTTATTTTTTATACGACACGCGTTCGGAATTAATAAATGTAACGATTGCGGTTGCGCAGTAACTCGATAGTCGCGCGCTCTTCAACTGCGACACAAATATACACGTACTACGAGGCGTGCCGCTTATGTTCTATCGCCCGACGTCTTTCTTTTGTCGGAAGCGATTTTTTGAATCCTTATTGGATCCCGGTGGGGAATCCCTATTGGATCCCGATAAGGAATCTCTATTAGATCCCAATGGCGAATCCCTATTGGATCCCGATGAGAAATCCATCGGGTCGGGTGGACATTTCTGTTCCGGGCTACAAACTTTGGCGAATATGCGATAGGTATATCATGTTCATAAAAACATGATTTGTTTATGATTTTATACTTACATTTAACTTTCTTTTGAAATCTCATTTAAGCCGCTCTCATAAAATCCCACATCCATAGCGATAAACAGTGGGCGCAATCGTAACCCGATTGCCGTTACGTCCAACACAAATTTTCATGCGCACAAGCATTTAGAATGTAAAAAGTGGGCATATTAAAGTTTATAAAGAGAATTTTTATCCGTACCAAATATACTAGCCTATAATAAACTTTAAATATACAATATGGGTAAGCATTAAAGAAAGTAACAAGAAAGTAAGCATTAAAGAAGTAACAAAAGAATATAAGTATATTGCAGTATTCGATATTGTAAGGGATGATGTTTAAAAAATTTGCGCGTTGCGCTTCCAGCCATGGCCGTGCGTGCTACTGCCGGGCAGGCGCGAGAGTAGAAGGCGGCCAGGCAGTACGCAACCATGGCATTTCGAGAGACATTTCTGTATCCCGTAGTCCAAAAACTCTTCTTTGTTCTCAAATAAACATTCATTCACGTTCATATTTTAAACCCACAGTGCTACGCTCTTCATCTGACATCCATAGCATATGGTGTTGATGTTTGCATCGTTGGAACGCAACGAAAGTTCTTTTTTTTTTCATTTTATTTTCCATATTTTTATTACTAAAAAAAATCTTTTTTTATAGATTTATATCGTAGATTACTAAGTAAATATCTTAAAAAATGATTGCAGGATTTTTGTTGCCAAAATTCACCAAAAGAAATAAAAGAAAGTTAAAAATATTAATTTTCGTTGCGTTCCAACGATGGAAACTTCAAGCTCATCCATAGCATTACAACAAAATGCCTCCCTACAATGTGTACCCTTTTGAACCTTTGTGTTGGGAAATTCTTTGGGATTCCCACATCACGTCCTGATGAGGACTTGATGTGCGGTGTCCCTAACAAATTCCTAGAAACACGTAGGTCATCTTGGAACTTCCAAGCAAATCTGTACACGGGACCATCAAAGAATAATTTTGTACAGAGCTTTGCGAAATCTCATTTTCTATAATTTCAAGTAAAAAATTCTCATACCACGTCGATCTCGAAATAGCGCAAAATCCATTTCGATTCTAATGTGGACTCCCTACCTGGGGCGTCCCTATCAAATCCCTATAGGGATCTGGTAGGATTTGGGGAGACCCTAACAAATTTCTGCATGGGTTCAGCTATTGGTTTGAAATATTAAATATATTCACATTCAATAAACAAAGAATCGATTCGAACAATTCTTTATTTGCTCACAACATACACTGCAAATCCAAGTACTATATATGCATAGAATATTTAGTAAATCCAAAATAAAATGAAATACTCAATTTAGAGTTGTACCATAATGATTTTGTATCATAACTCGTCATGCCCTGGCCTGAAGTATTTCGCCTACATATGGAATCGACCTGTAACCTACCTACTTATAGTTACGCACGCTGCAACTACGCTACCGAGTGTTTGTAGCATCCGTCGTAGATATGGCATAAGTGACCAAGTGAATTCTTATAATTATTTGTTGTGTCACATAAACTATATCAATTAGTTAATATCATTGTTAGCATTAGAAAGTTTTATTGAATATCATGCTATAGATTTTATAAACATAGCCGATATAGATATAATTCTCTCTCTCCCCCCTCTCCTCCCTCCGCCCTTCGATGTGTGTATTGCGATACAGACAGACCATTAATTCAATCAAATAGAGAAATGTTTTGCTCTACGAAAATTCTATTTAATTTTTTTTTTATCAAATAGATACATTCAGTGGAATCATCTAAATTATTGTTTGAACAGATGAAACCGGATCGCAGGTTTATTAGAAATAAATAAAATATTTAGTTATTAGACGATATTAAATAAATCTTGATTTGAATAAATAATTACATTTAAAATAAATAATTCCAATAATGGAATGCAGTGGGATAATTTTGTTTTGACGAAAAATCTCGTTGATTCAAGTTTAAAAAAATCAAATAGACGCATCTAGTATATATTAATGGAATTATTCTGTCAGTGTAGAACGGTATATTAGTTGATTGCCGAACATCATCCCAATGGTTTCTGCACGGTGATAATAGAAGAGTAGTAACAATGAATCGTGATCCTAGTTACTGTACTGTAACGGTACACTAACAGAACCGCAATAGTTAGGAAGCGAAACAGTGCAGTGATGCTGTAGAAAGTTGAACGATTTAGTAATAAAGCAAAATCGATGGAGTACACCGTACAGTAATTCCACAGCAAGAGAAAAACAACGATCCAGTAATCGAATAATTAAGGGGGAGATTCCTAGAGGCAGTCGAAAATAAGCGAATTTTCAAGATTTTTTAGTGTCGTAACTATTTATTCTACATAATGAAAACTTTATGTACATATTGATATATGCGTTAATTTCCAGAAAAAAAACATTCATATTAATAAGAAAAAAATTGTAATATAGGCGGCCGTACGATACTTGATTCGCAAACAGTTGCCACTTGGGTTTTTAAAATTATATATTAGGATGTTGAATAAGTTCTCGCTGCTTTTCATGAAAATTAGTGCTTTATTTAAAAAAATCATTCCTAAAGTTTTTAAACGTTTCGAAACTGTTGTGTGATCAACTCCTAAAGATTCTACAAGTTCAGCTAGCGTCTGACATGAGTCTTCGTGAAGTAATGCCTCCAATAGAACACATCAAAATCATTTTTCTTGAAACGTCTAAACCAATCTCTGCATTTTATTTTCGACCGAGCATGATCGCCGTAAGACTCAACGAGAATCCTGTGTTCTTCAGCTGTAAATTTTTTTTTTAAGTAGTGCAGTAAAATTCCTCGCAAATACTCTTTCTTTGGCATAAAATTTGACATGTATGACACTATGAAAAAAAAAGTTGTTTACACTTTGGCGAAATGACACACTGAATTTCGCGCTTGCTTGTATCGTTCCATGACGATGTCCTAACCTTCGTCGCACCGAGAGTTAGGTAGTTTAGGAGTCAATTTTAAGACAGTTGGTTTTGAAAACAAAACAACCAAGACTATCTTTATTTGTGTTGTAACGAAAAGTGGAGATGTTCACCTTCTTGAGTTCCTTATGAATCAAATACAAAATTTTCTTACATCTAAGAAGAGGGGCACGTACCCTTCCCCTCAAACAGAATATCCAATTTTCATTGGTAGTGGAGTCTCCGGACCCAAAAGAAGCGGAGAAAGATACAAAAGAAAAAGAAAACAGCGAATATACAAAGGGGGAAAGAAAGGGGAGAACGCTTTCAGGAGAAAGGGGAGGCTGAAGATTTGTGTAATACGTTTTATATGGCGCTTACGTGGCCAGCAGCCCCAATGCAGTTGGGCTGCTGGCCACGTCTCGTCCCAAAATGCAGTTTGTTAATCCCCTTTAACCATGAAAGGAAAAGGAAAGCGAAATAAAAAATGTGCGCGAACTCTCAAAATCTCCTTAAGGGAACTTCCCATTTTAACCTTTCGATTCGTCCCACATGTTAGTAATAAAATAATTGAGATCCTCGCTTCTCCTGCGAAATAGGTAGCTAGGCTGGACCCGACATGCCCCGAAGACCCCAAAAAAAGGGGTAACGCATACTTTTCGCGTTGCAACACTGCTTATAGTACTTCTTTATAGATGCGTTACCATCTTAAACGACACGTACGCAGTTCTGGTAACGCCATCTGCTGGAAACAGCAAGAACTTATTCAACGTCCCAATAATTATTTATTTTAAAGGCAGCCCTACAACACTTACTTCATAGACGATTGCCGCCTGAGTTGTTACACGACGTACGACCTAGCGTCTGGTGCATTGATCTAAAACATCAGAGCCACGAAGTTTTGGAATTCTAAGACCCACACGCTCTATGTGAACCTAAAAAATCCAAAGAAAAGTGAAAGCTCGAAAAATGTTACGTGTTTGATTTTTTTTCTTTTAGTTTATATCAAACTTGTACTATAGTATTTGTTAATGAAAAGGTAGTTTTTTCGAATAATTTCCAAGAAACTTTAGGTTCACATAGACGGCAATTACGTTATCTAGAAGTGTGTAAAATTTTAAAATAATCGATCACATAGTTTTTGAGTTACCTTGCACGAGGTTCACGAAAAAGTGGTTTGCAGGAAAACGCGTTTAAAGTTTCGAGACTAAAAAATATTGTGACTGAATGGTCTACCGATTAATCTGCAATTCCGGGGCCATAAAGTAGGCCCTCAGCTTCGTCGTAGAGTTGATTTCCGGCCATAAACTCTTCTTTACATTACAAAGAGTAAGATCTCCCCCCCCTTACGTGACGTTACAGTAACAATACAGTGATGCGACAGTAATACAAACGTGGAAGTGAGGATGTAGTGAAAGAATCGTAATAGCTAGGAAACGAAAGGGTGCGGTGATGTTGCAGTAAAGAAAAACAGTGCGGTAATAAAAGAATGAAGTGCCATTAATGTACATGAAGTTTGCATCGTTGCTATCCAACGGTTTCATTTTTTTTTCGATTTTGTTTGGTTGGTCCCGGTGGCCGTAAATATTTTTTATTCATTTTACCATATTTCTTTAGCAACTAGAGCCGAACTGACCAAGAAAAAATAGGAAATTACAAAATCGAAAAAAAAAATGAAACCGTTGGATAGCAACGATGCAAACTTCATGTACATGTGCCATTACAGTAATAAAACCGTAACTGTACGCGAGTAGAGCGGCGAAGTAACGTTGCGCTAACAAAGCCGTGACAGTACGACAATGGTGGCGTGCAGTATCATCACGAATGAAAAAGAAAAGAAATACATCTGATCAAGCTGTCTTACCTCTCGTATCCTAATAATTGGCAATCGCGTACAAGTCAATTCAGTTCCGACAACCTCCTTGTACCCGTCTCCGCGGCTGGCTACCGATGTTACACCGTCCGATATTCCACCGAAAATAATCACGCCAGCTGAGCTGGGTATTTGTCGTCGATGCAAGGAGAACTCGCGTCTATTAAGTACGTACAGCTCTCAGCATGTACACACGTGCAATGTACGAGCCTGCAAACAGGAGTTCAAATAGAATAAACTTTAAATCGGATTACGCGCGTCTAAGTTGGCACAAGTTATAGAGCCCAACGAGAGTAGTTACCCGGGGCTTAATTTCGTACTCTTGCTATCGTACAATATGTGCGAAGCTTTGCAAGACCGAGAGACACGATTTAACGATTGTGTGTGTGTGTGTGTGTGTGTGTGTGTGTGTGTGTGTGTGTGTGTGTGTGTGTGCGCGCGCGCGTGTGCGCGTGCGTGCGCGTGCGCGTGCGTGTGCGTGTGTGTGTGCGTGTGTGCGTGTGCGTGTGTGTGTGTGTGTGCGTGCGTGCGTGCGTGCGTGCGTGCGTGTGTGTGTGTGTGTGTGTGTGTGTGTGTGTGTGTGTGTGTGTGTACGTGTGTGTTTCAGATACGGTAACCTAATATGATTTATTTCAGTGCCTCTGGAATAGACGGAGAATAAGATCGTAGTCACTCAATATTCTGCTCCACGAACCCAAACGATGGAAGATTCGTGCGTTACGGAAAGTACGCCATGTGGGGTCGAGCTTGCATGAAGTACTGAAGTTTGCATCGTTGGAATGCAACAAAAAAAATGTTCTCCGTACTGTATAACTTTGTTATGGCACATTTAGTCTACAAAAATCACTGAAACTTTTAAAAATATTCCTAGGGATCCATAACCTTACTCTGGAAAAGAGTTTAGAAAGTAATACACAAAGAAATGAAAAAATAAAGAGGAATTTTCGTTGCATTCCCGCGATACAAACTCCAACACCATTGCGATGATGATGGGCTTAACGGAAAGAGTTATTTTAAGAAGTAGCTCATGTGTTTTTTGATATATAAAGCTGAAGAAAAGTCTTGAGTTCAGTATTTAGACAGTTAGTAGACCAAGAGCAATTCTTTAAGTTCCGGGGAGTCGTAAGTCCTAATTGAATCTCGTCTCTATCATTTTAGACGATCGAGAGTGTTGTCAATAGTTACTTATACATATATATATAGTTACGTATATATATATTGGGTTAAGGAAAAAGTTCGTGGCGTTTTTTTTACCAAAATTCAAAAACGTTTTTCTTTTATTTTAAATGACCTTTATTGAACCAAATATGTACCGTTTTGATCGATAACTTTTTGTCATTTTTCTGGTGAAACCATTATGCCATCACTGTAGAACTTTTGGGATTTCTGGGCGAAAAACTGAACCAAGTGATTTTCACAGGCCCCCTTCGAAATCAGCTTTACACCATTAAGAGAGTTCTGCAGAGAGCAAAACAAATGGTAGTCGGATGAGACAAGACTATATGGTGGATGCATCAAAACTTCCCAGCCAAGCACTCTCAATTTTTGCCGAGTCATTGAAGATGTGTGTGGCCATTACCTTAGGTCAGCATTACCTTACGTAGCGTCAATCCAGGCTTTGCCATCGTTTGTGCAGCTTCGTCCATTTTGGATCACGATCTTTTTCGCACAATATTGTCGTATGTGACCCATTTTTCATCGTCCGTTATCAATCTCTTCAAAAATGGCTCGACTTCATTTCAGCAGCGATTCGCAGATGGAACTTAGGTCCATTAAGTTGTTCACCATGTGGTACCCAAATATCGAGCTTATTTTTGTATCCCGCCTTATGCAAATGGTTCAAAACTGTTTTGGGGTCAACGTTTAGTTCCGCAGCGATGTCATACGATGAAATCTGCTGGGCTTCCTCAATTTTTTGGAAAATATTTTCGACTGTATCAACGATTGGGACACCAGAGCGCGGCGTGTCTTTAACATTGGAATTTCTAGAGCGGAAACGAGGAAACCATTTGCGTGCTGCTGGTTTTGATAAGGCATTTTCCCCATAAACACCACGAATTGTTTCACAAGCCTGCAAAGCGTTACCGCCTTGGTCGAAGTGGCATTGTAAAGCATAGCGAATCTTTTTCAGAATTCAGGCTTATTTTCAAAACGCTTTTATTTTCGGCTGAACCAAAAAATGTCATAATGTTTTTTTTAATAATCTATGGACAGCCACCTTTCAAACGCGCTATAGTATGACTTGATATGTATTACCAACGTTATGCGACTCTAAAGCTTTAGAAAAAACGTCACGAACCTTTCCCTTGACCTAATATATATATGGGTGTGTATCGACACATTTATTCGAAAAGGGAACGACGTCAACATTGCGAATCTATATGTGGGTTTGGAAACGATCGTCATCATCTGCTAGCACGGATGATCGCGCGAACAACCCGGGAGTGGAATACGATAGGTGAGTATCAAATGTATTCCCGCGTCCCCGAGCTGTCCCTCTAGTGACATTCTACGACCGAGCCCACTGAACACACGATAAATTTCGCGGCTCTCGGTTCTCGATTCACGCACGATGAACGATAATTCTCGCTTGTTTGTGAAATACTCTTTGCATCCCAAGGGCAATCGAGTCATAAGTGAAATCCAATCTAATCGAGAAGAAAGGAAGGGAGAGATGTCAAAAAAATTGGTTCAAGGATTAATTTTGACGATAACCGATATTTTCAATCAGGCTTCCAGTCACGGTGACACCAAAACTCTGATTAAGGCGTTAGGCCACTCTAGAATTTTCGAAAAATCGACTTTTTTCAATTGTCCCCTAGGACCTTAAAAATGATGTCCCAAAAGATTATGGCCGGGAAAAATCTCTATGTACTCGGTTTTCGAATTTTAGTACAAGGCCGCCTGGTCCGCAGCGAGCTCCCTTTGAACTTCAAACGCATTTATCTCAAAACTGCATTTTTTAAGTTGGCCGGAAACATAACTCAGACACTTTTCAACCGATTCACTTGAAATGTTGCATATATCATGAAAAATACATTGTCTATGGAAGTACGTAGGATTTTTTTTATATTACATAGTTCATTTGTTATTAACAATTATCTGACGATTTTTTAGGCAAATTTTTCACTTTCCACATTAGAAGTGCGCCATTTGGCCAAAAATCAACATATCGACAAAATCCTACGTACTTCTAGAGCAGTTATTACATATAATCGAAACAA
Source organism: Ophion slaviceki (assembly GCA_944452715.1). Taxonomy (NCBI): domain Eukaryota; kingdom Metazoa; phylum Arthropoda; class Insecta; order Hymenoptera; family Ichneumonidae; genus Ophion; species Ophion slaviceki. The sequence goes on along the minus strand of OX101794.1, from coordinate 27,789,348 downwards.
ATTCATTGGCTCATTATAATTCAAAAATTACAGGAGCTGTTTGTCCGGCCGTGGACCCTGGAAAAACGGAGACGTCATCGCAAAAACGCTGCACAGTCGCCATTTTGAAATGAATCGCTTCAAAAAAATTATTATATACAGTCACTGATACGTATGATAAACACCCTTTTTTATAATGTCGATTTATTTTGTAGTTTTTCTGAAAAAAATCCCCAAAAGGCCTATTTTTTCGGCCTCTAGAGTGGCCTAAGGCCTTAATCTGACGGTCTCTCCGTTCCTAGACATTTCGACTGACTCAGTCCTATGCATACACACGTGTGCGTCTCTGTGCGTAGTGATGACGTTGCGGAAGGGACAGCCTGCACATGTGTGTACACCGTGAGATATATGAGAATGCAGATCCTTTACAGGAAACTACACGGTGCGGTCACGTCGGAATTCACTGGTAGCCCCGTGTGTTACACGCATTATTATGGCAGTGGTAAAACAAACATGTTTCCATGTCGCAATATATATCCAGCCGGATAACTTGCACAAACCGACATATATTCGCATACATGCGTGTACGTGGCTGGTCGGGCGAACTGCCAAATCAGACGCAAATATGTTCGACCATTCGCGTGCCGTGGAATCGCAGCAGGGTAAAAGGGGGAAGAGAACACGTTGGGAGCATCATCGATTAAGATCGTATAACGATCGCTACATACACGAGATTGTTGAACGGCCAGGCGTATCACGAAAACATATGCCAGAATCAACAGTATCAACCATTAATATATGCTCTCCCTGCCTCGACACGTTGTACACGGTAAGCCGCGACTTGCACTGTTCAATGTGGAGCCTCGAACTTTCATCTGGCACATAGTCAATGACGTTTGACGAAATCGAGATGGAACCCGATACCCTGAAGAGGATAGGAAAGAAGCCCAGAAGAGGGCGACAGAGAGGAAGAGCAGGCTTTGATTTTTCAGAAATAAACGTGCAGGAAATATTGTCATTGGGAAAGCCGTGCAAAAAAAGCCGGTGAGTTAGTGCGGGAGAGATGAAACGAGCACGGCAAGATGAAACGCTTGCGATGGGCGACGAAGCGTCGTTAATAATTCACCAGATCGAAAGCATCGCGCGTCTCGTTTTCAAGGTTCTATCCGGCAGGGTGAATAAAGAGGAAAGAAAGGACGAAAGAGAAGCCACCGGAGCACGAAGAAAAGCTGCGCCATTTGCCGACCTCTATCCACCAACTCTGTTCTGTTCCATCTACGTACACTTCTGTCACGCTCGACTGAAAGCTAGATTTGCTTCAACCAAAGAGAGAGAAAAAGAGTGAGAGAGAAAAAGGGTGAGGCAGTGGAAAATGGAAAGGAAGAGGAAGAAAATGAAAAAATGGAGAGCAGGCATATATAGACAATTGCACTCCGTCCTCATCACCACCCCGACCTGGCCGTCTCACTGTTTTTCTGATTTTAAAGACATTCGATCACAAGGACCCATCTCATAGTAGCCGATTATTCCCACATTGAGGGCAACGAATGCTGTTCTCAATAATGTTTTAACTATATTTTCCATTTTCCTGAGAGGATAACAATATGTTATAGCCATAGTTACTGCCAGAAGTATAGTACTGCTTATTAATATTTTAGCAGATGCATAAAGGATGCACGTATGTTGACTGCAACCACCAAACTTACAAGCATATGATGATTAATCAATGTTATATAATATATTATGTTTTCATAAAACGGACATTCGCTGACACTATAAAAAAATGTACTCCACCAAGACCCTAATAGTGACCATGATTAATAATAATAAATTATGCACATATGTTAACCACAACCACTCATCTTACAAGCATAGGTTCATTGCTCGATGCTATATAATATAGTAGGTTTTCATAAAATGGACAATCCCTGACACTATCAAAAATGTACTCCCCCAAGATCCTAATAGTGAACGGACTACATGTCTGTAGTCTATCTAAATACTTTACATTGGTTAAAAATGTTGCCTGTTATTTACGACGATGTTTATAGTGATTTGTACCATATTATAAGATACGGCCTGCTGAATGTGTATTTGGTGTGTTGTTCGATTTATTTTTTATACACTGCATGTGTGCTGGTTCAAGGCGTCAATGCCCGTATCCTAAATGCATAGAATATTTCATAAATTCAGCATAAAATACTCAACTGAGTGTTCTACCTGAATGAATTTAAATTAAAATTTGGCATCCCCCGACCTCATGTAATGATTTATTTCGAAGAAAATATTTCGCCTATACATAAAGTCGAACCCGCAACCCAACTGCCTATCTTCTACCCATACTATACACACTGCCACTACGCTATCGAGTGCTTAAGTAATTTTTACTGTACTTCTGAATAGCTGTCACCTCCGATTTGGGTGGAATTTTCGACAGATAATTTTTTTTGGTAGTATAAGTCACTGCCTAAATGGATTTTTGGCGCATCGCAATAGTTTTGTACATACCATATAATATGATACTCCCTGCTATATGCATAGTAATGTGTGGCCTACAAGAACAGAAGGTGAAATACAAGAAGTGTTCTGATATTCTACTTTTGCAATGCAACGAAAATACTATGAAACAGTTCCTGAGGCATGCCTAGTTCTTAAAACTACTAAGCCATGGTTGCTCAAACGGCAAATGCTCCACATCTTCGTTATAAGTAAACATTACCATAATTCTTATCGAATAGTCTCTTTTCATAAGGTCTTCTAGAAAATAAGACCTAGTTAATAATTATTTCGGGGATATGAGATAGTCAAACATGCCACCCAAATCGCATGTTTAGATATCCTCTTTGCTTATAGTAGTATTCACCATATTATGATTGCGATGTCAATAAACTATAGAGAATTTTACTACCCCACTTTTACTATGGGCGTTTTTCGTAAATACCGTGGACGTTTCCCTTAGTGCACTTTCAACCCCACATAAAGTACGTAAACAAGATCGCCAATGGATAAATGTAGGCATATTTACATAGGCGCTTCAAAGGCTCCTCAGTGGCCAAAATCACTGCTCTAAATCACCAATTTAGGAAAAACGGTCTTCCGCAAAACAGCTGAATGTGTCGATAGTCAATATTACACAGATGTAGTTGATATCAAAATGACATATCTGGATATATGTGCATGTGCGATTGCGGCTTTGCTGGATCTTGCACTTTTTCTCGCTAAGTGTCATCTTCCGACTCGACAACACCATAGGAGGAGAGACGTCACAATTTATATCCGCCATATTTCCTTCCGAGATTTGCGCTTACTCCGCAGCGAGTCACGCGTGTAAGGGTTGCTGTAATCCAGAGAAGAGGGAAATATGGGGAAAGGAAGCAGCTGACGCAACGTGGCAGCAAAGGATTGCATTTCCGTCTCTCGGTACTTCTCCGTGGCTTTTTCGCTGCCTCTTTGTGATTCGTTGGGAACCGTGCGTCGAGTTAGTCGATATGCTTTGGACTCGTTTTTATTTGACTTTTATTTTCTCTATTTTCCATTCGTTTCTGTATGTTCGAGATTCTTCGTTTTCGCAGGTTCGTTCACGTCCCTTATTTCACCAGTCGCGACACTCGGCGCCCTTCCCTACCCCTTGGGAGGCCAACGAGACAGAGAATTTATTCCGATACTAAAAGATCCCTCGTCAGCCACGGATGTATCGGCATCTGGTATGGAGCACTACTGAAGCGGAATTATAGAGGACCTCCATCCAGATCCTTGGTTTTTTCTCCCCTCCCCCCTCTCTTCTTATCTCCCTCCCTCTTTATCTCTATCCCCGTAAAAGCTGGGACTCGCTCGCAAACTTCATTCCTGTAGTTTGCGTACAACTATACCCGGATTTTATGCGATGTATCGAGACCCCCTGGGATCGAAGCGGTGCCGAGAGATAGTCGCGTGTCTACATTATATATATATATATATATATATATATATATATATATATATATATATATATATATATATATATAGACCACATTTTTTCCACCCATCCACCAGCGAGATCTCCAAGGCGTCTTCAACTGCGAGCGAAACGAGATAAATCCAACTGTGGACGGTAAAAAATCTGCATCCCGCATCTACATACACTGGCAACTTTACTAGTTTTGCTTTTCCCTCGGTTTCTTTCTTCCACCAGGCGTGGTGGTGGAGAGCCGACTTCAGGATTCTCCGCAACGAGGCAGAAGTTCCCTACTGCGACTTTTAGGAACTACGAATAGAATTAGCGAGCACAATTCATGGAGGGTACGCCCTTCGCGGAACCGTCTAATATATGTACGACATCACATTTATTTGCAGTTTTCTATTTTTCCCGTAGTTTTTTTTTTCAAAAAAGATTCAACGTAATTCCGGCCAGCATATTGAGCATATGAAGAAAAAACGCAAGGTGAATGAGAAAGAAAAACGAGACTGCAAGAAAAAAGAAGCAGCAAAGTGTGCGCGCGGTGGGGAAGAACGGAGTGGATATTCGGTGTGATAGAAGAATTTTAAAACAGTGATCGACGACAGCGAGTACACCCCTTGATAAATTATGCGCCGTTTCTCGTGAGGGGTGAGAGGGAGAAAGAGAGTGGGGGAGGGAAGAGAGATTTTGCGGAGGTGTAGAGCTCTCCATGGAGCAAGGCACAAGGAGCGAGGGGTTTACCAGAAAAGCAGAAAATGGAAGGTAGCAGGAAGGAGAGACATAGCAGAGAAAATATCAGGTCAGAAGGATCCCGGAGGCAAAGAGCGATTTTTCCACTCTCACGAACGCGATCCAGTTAAAGGATATGCTGAAATGCACGCGAATAAAGACAAGAATGGCTCACGTGGTGTTGGCGACTTCTCGGGCAGTCTTGCAACTGTCAACGGGGATCACAGACAGCATTGGATAACTTAACGGCACATGAGAACGCCAGGTGACGTTACCAAGACACAAGTTAGAAGAAAATCGCACTGAATGAGATGCGGTATGTACGGCTGTGTATATGTGTGCATGTGTGTAGTAATGCTCGAAAAGAAACGTATTCGTGGACGATGAAGCAGTGACATTGTCTGAGTATAGTTTTGCTCGGAAGGAAACTAAAAAGCGTGTTCGTCGATGAGATAACCCTATTTCAAAGAGTCAGTATGTTCATATTGCTGATTTCGAAAATCTACACTCAGAAAATATATTTATTAAAGACAAAGAAGTTTGTCTCCCGGCGAATAAGTTTCCTTATTCGTATGTCGGCCTACTATGATTTTATTAATAGACAAGAAATTTTTTTTATTTAAGTTTATGTTTAAGATTTACTAGGAATTTTTCTTAACATCTAATAGGATATATGCGTCAGAAGAAATAGGTGTTTTATATCCGACAAATAGAGTTTTTTTAACATCTAATTCTTCATAATCCTCAGCTGGTTATTCTCAAGGAATTGTGTCATTTCGTCACTCATTATTTTCTCACGGGAACGTGTTTTTCGCACTTTATATTCTTACTTACACTTAAATCATTCAGGTTCAGGTCATTTGTTGAAGGGCAAAGTGCGCATGCGCGCATTAGTATCATAGTCGCAGACTAAGACGTTTTCGTGATTGGAAAGTAGTATTTATTTGATTTGAGGAAGTTTTCATTCAAATGTCCTATTTTAAATATGGCTTTTAATTGGTGTGAAAAATCGGCACGTAAAAAAAACATATTTAGTGACGCCGAATAAATGCTGTAGTCTCTACAATCACATAATAACTGTCTCCATACGAGTGAACATTTATTAATTTTTAATAAAGTATGCTCTAATGTGCCAATTTATTAGAACATAATAAATATTTTTTCTGAGTGTAGATTCGTTATCGTAAGCGACTTTAAAAACTGGCCAGTACTAAATATCATTCGAAACGAATGACTTTTGCATCCTGGTCCACCGTATGGGATCAGCGACTTCGAATTTCCGATCTCCTATTCTTTATTTCGGACCCGCCATTTTTAGTTCGTTATTTTGAAATTCCAATTTTCGAATTCAGATTCGTTATCGGAGACTCCAAGAACCTCTGATTACCAAATTGCCAGTAAATGAGGTGATGTTTCGAATTTGAGTCCGCCATATTGAATCTTCAATATGGAATTTCTCATTTTTAACATTAGATTTATGATTATCCACTCCAAAAACCCCCCAGTACCGAATTTCATCCAAATCAAGTAATTTTCTGCACTTTAATCCGCCATGTTGAATCGACTATTCAAGATTTCTAATTTCTGAGTTCAGATTTCTTATCAGAGCCCTCAAAATTTTGCGAGTTCGAAATTTCACGTAAGCCGTAGATAAGAAAAAATATATGCTTTAAAGGGTTCGCACTAAGACGGAGTTTTCTAAAGTTTGTTTTTATAAAATAGCTTTCATTTCGTCTGACGTCCACGTGAGGATTAAGATCATGACAAAGAGCGTATGATCCGCGGTAGCACGGTAGAGTAAACGTCCCGTCGACCAAACCAATGGTCTGCGCTTGAATCTGTCCGTATGATCAGCGGATGTATAAAGGCGTCACGTATTTCCGAGTGCACACGCCCGCACGCAGAAGACAAAGAAGTCACGTAGCGCAATTATCCCGGAGCGTCCAGGCGACGATGCCACTAATAGAAGCATCGGCAATTTCATATGAAAGGTTTACGTGCTGGACGCGTCGAAGCGTCTGAATACGAATCGCTCAAGCACGCGTCCCAAAGGTTATTGAAATGTCGCTACTTGAGGTGATGTCAAATGTGTTCTTGATGAAAGGAAGATAGTATGATTGTATTGGCAGCTCAGTGGAGCGAGAGTGAAATGTGGTTTCTCCGGCAACGAGTGACTTTTACGTCATTGCAATATGAGACGAAACATGCTCAGTCAATAACCAAAACTGTATTAAGGCCTTGTTGGAAAGTGAAAAATTTGCCTAAAAAATCGTCAGATAATTGTTAATAACAAATGAACTATGCAACATAAAAAAAATCCTACGTACTTCCATAGACAACATATTTTTCAAGATATATGCAAAATTTCAAGTGAATCGCTTGAAAATTGTCTGAGTTATGTTTCCGGCCACCTTACAAAATGCAGTTTTGAGATAAACGCTGCACAGCTGCCATTTTGAAATTAATCTCTTCAAAAAAATTAGTGTATACAGTCACTGATATGTATGATAAACACCCTTTTTGTAATCTCCATTTATTTTGTAGTTTTTCTGAGAAAAAAACCCTAAAAGGCCTATATTTCGGCCTCTAGAGTAGCCTAACCCCTTAAACTATTGTTGTTGACGTCTATAGATTCTACGTATAATAAAATTGTTTACATTCTGAAAAATGAGTGCCCTATGGAAAGCAGTCGAATCCAAGATTTGTTTGGACTTCACCTCGCCTGAACATGGTGTAAAAAACATGCTCTATCTATCACTGCCGATCTGCTACCAACCCCAATGTTGCTATCCCTTTAGCACTCCATACCTGTTTCGCATTACCTCAAGACGATGGCATTACCTCAATCTTAGGAACCAACTGTTTTCGAAGTGGTCTGAATTTTTCGGGAAGCCAAGGTTTACAGGGCTCGTTGCATTGATAAACATCGCACGGAAAGTTCTACTCGCTAACACTTTCTGGGTTGTAGCAGTACTGCGACCCCTCGTAAGGGAGTAAACAAGATTCTAAGCTCCACCAAGAAGTAATAGTGTTTTCGGAACGATTACGGACGTGAGAGCCTCGTCGTCATTGTTGTCAGGGTGGTGGTGAGGTTGAATTGGCAAGCACAAGGTCAGAAGACCAAGTGCTCGATGGTTTTGTTGCTTCGTTTGCAATATGCATGAAGCGCATTGTAGTCCGAGAGTGTACAACGACCGAAATAAGGACAAGGTAGAAAACGTTACGATCCAATCTGTAGCCGAGACTTACATGTATCTCCTCCAGGAGGCCGTAAACCAGCCGTCTCCCTCGAGCCATTCATAAATTTTGCAATATGCGTGCATCACAACTTCCCATTACGGAGTGTACACGTATACGGCACAAACACATTCGTCCTAAAACAATATATTACACGTTTATGTAAGCCCCGTGAAGTATAAACGAGAACATTAGGATAAATATAGCAGAGCCTACGAGCGCACATACAGGGAAGCCGAATCTGTATGTGCTTTTGGGTATTTTGACGCAGCGTTGGGAGGCTGGGGATATTCATCGTGAATAACGCGTACCCCTTTCATGAGTATGGATCACCCAAGCCTAAAGATACATGCATCTCTAGAAGGCTATTTAGACGGTGAATATGACTCGAGGAGGGTATCAAGCCTTCAGCCCAGTATCTCAAATATCGAACGCAATATTTCCTCGGGCTTGTAATCAGCACCCTTAATCAACGGACTGTCTAAACCAATGCACACGGTGGCGACACCGAACTTCTATGGCAATCGAAGTGAAACTCACTCCTACAAATCCGGAACCTTTTAAACACTCCTCACAGACCAAACCATAACAAAATGTCTTCAACCTTCCTGCTGGTATGTCTTCATTCACTCTCCAAACTCTCAACCCCTTTTGGACCCGGTAAAATCCTGCGACTTGTTTTGTTCGCACTTTACAGCTTCCGTACCAGAGATCGTTTCGAAGAGCCACAGGCAGGAAGCTTTCGGAGATGTTTTGCCTACAGCACCGAACCACAAAGCTTGAAGTCGAATAACCGAAAGGAGCTTTCGAAGTTTTCCCTTCCTGCAGCCTCCATTCATCCTCCGCAAGCCGGAATATTCGCATCGTTTTGCCAAGGTAGATTAAGACGAGTAGACAATGAGATCGAATAAGAGCGCTGGTGCAAACGTCAGCCCACAATGATACGTTAACGAAAAGTCTAACCGGTGCACAAGTCGCGAAACGCTTTGTCTTAAGGGCGAGAAATACGATCCACGAGCAAGTCTGAATTCGCGAATCAGCCGATCTAGCGCATCAGCCTTGGTGGAACTCTGTTTATTTTGCCATTACGTTCTATCTTACGGCTGTCGTGCAATATTACGCCCCGCACGTGACCTCTTGTATAATCCATGCGGGAAATGGAGGAAACGTCTTGCACAGAATACTCACGGAAATGCGCATGGTGGCAGTTAACGTTTGCCAAGAGTTACGGAAGTCAGATTAAGAACGACTCGACGCGGCTTCTTCCGTTGAAGCCAGACTTCGCGGAGTCAAATATAAACAGATGTTAAACATAGGGAACGAAAAGGTTTGGAAGCAAAAGACACGAGGACGCGGGAGGGCGGAGATGTGAGGGTTACTGAAGTCTCATCAGCCTTTGGTGCAAGTGTTGACGATCGTTTATACAAACGTCATTCGAGCTAGGCGGCTTCAGTTGAATGTCTTCAACCTCCGTCTCACGGTGTCTGTTGATAGCATTTCTAAACAGACGTGGTTGGGCCAAGGTTCCTGGCAACTGCGACGTATGCAATGAAGAACGAGTCAAGAGAGAAGTAAAAAAAGATGATTCTTGATTCGGGTCGGGTCTTCAAAAGACGCGCTGAACTCGCGAGTGGCTTCGAGGCTCGTTATATTGTGTTCGGAAGGCTGGCTGCATAAGTTATCGGATTACCGGCAATTTTAGCCGGGCGTAAAGAAATTCCGGCCGAATCATTCTCGCGAACGGGAATGCTTAGGTTGGGACGAGGTTCCGTGCACCCAAGCGCGGCCATTACAATACCCCTGCTTCCTCCCGACCCCCGCTCGTGCACGGCCCAAGAACTGCAGCGTCATTATTCCCTCGCACTCTTCCAACTTCTTTACCCCCCCCCTCCCCGCCTCCACCCCGTGTGGCGCCGTCACAGCGAGCCAAGGTGAGATGGCCTGCGACTGCATGTACGACCAGCGGACATCAAACTTTCTCTCCTCTTTCACTCACCGGCACTTGATGCCACGGGAGTCGCTGTTCACGGTCGCGAGATTTCATCGATATCTGGTTCGTGAGCGGCGTCATTACGTCACTGCAGATCACCATCAGCCAGAAATGTTCCACTCTCAAAACCCTTCTTTATTTCTTCTCATCCGGTTGCATCGACTCGCTTCACTAACTCTCTCCGTCTCTATCCGCAATCACGAAACTGCGATCATGTACCGCGCGTCTCCGAGACACGTCGCTCACGTCGTATCACCATCCAATTCGCGGAAGTCCCTTCACCGACCCTTTCGTAGCTATCGCACTTCATTCACTTCTCTTGTCTTCGCCGGACTCGTCCCAGGGGCGCCAGCGTCCAAGAGTTTCACGATCACGCGCGACGATTGAACTAATCCGCCAGGGGGCGCGCGTCGCCGTCGTGCTCGCAGCGACGAGCTCGAGTTATCGGGTCATCGATATGCGCATAATTTCTCTAAGCGTCGCGCTGCAACTCTTATACGAGCCCGAACTCAGACACTGCCGTCGAGCCAACAATGACGAAGAAAATATTCCGATGTGGATACACACTCCTTGCGTTCGGAATTGTCAACATAGTTGAATTGGAAAGTACGTGCGCTAGTATCAGATTCGAAAAGTTTCGAGAATCTCAAATAACTTTTCTTCCTCTTATAAGCCAAACGGAGTTTGATCGCCTATCGGCAGGTTTAAATTTAAATAATGCGGCCATTTGTGGTGTGTCGAGTTGATTGATGCGCGTTCTGCCTGCTCATAGATTCGAACAAGGATACGAGAAAGTTATGAGTATTAGCACAGGGAATTAGATTATTTGTTAATCAACATTGACGAAACATTCTGTTCTGTATATAGTCTCTCCATCTCTCTCTCTCTTTAATAGCGGGGCGTGTGCATCGCATTTTGAATATGATCTTCGAGGTTAATTCGACCTGTCTGTCTGGCTGTTTGCGCACGCGTGTTATGTGCTAATTCAAGCACTGTAACTCGATAATTTGGACGTTACCACTGTCTATGACGTGTTTAACGAGCTATAATTTAATAGACTGTATCTACGTGCCCTGTTTACGAGCGGAATGCATTGGAAACAGTCCTTGAAATCCTTGGAGCGAAATTCACGCCTATGTTTGATGCAATTACACGTGATGCATTGGGGCTATCGAATGCTATCTTCTCGAACAAATACCAGCTATAACCCTGACGTTTTCACTCGCGGTCAGGCTTTTACATTCCCGACCATATGTACATTTACGTATATGGACTTCCGCCCGTTTATCAAAACTTTCCGGCACTCTGGTCTCGAATGCGCCATTTTTGTTTCCCACAAATGGGTACACGGGATTATTGGGTGTGAATATTTGCAGAATATCTCATTGTGATGAGTCACAATGGAACAGTATACAAAGATCTGACTGCATCACTTGGAGCAGCAGTTCCTTTGTGGTAATGAAGCCTGCATCGTTGGGATGCAACGAAAATATTTTTTTTTCGTATTACCCAATTCTTTTTCGGCCCATTCACGCTACAAAAATCACTGAAACATTTTTGAAGATCCTTATTGGGGTTCCATAACCTAAACTTGGAAAAAAAGGTTTAGATGGTAATAAAAATAAAGAAATTAAAAAAGAGGCATTTTCGTTGGATCGTTTTTTTGGGTCTTTACTTTTGGCTAGAGACATGAATTATCTTGGTGACAAAGTTATCGTCGCGTAAAATAATTATTAGAACAAATAGCCCTGTTTCCTTTTTTTAAAGGTACAGACGAAAAAGAAGGCAGGAAGAGACAGAGGGAAAACTCGAAAGAAAAATTTCCGGGATGGAGGTCTACATCCGGACTAGATCGCACGAACAGTCGTTAGGTCGTGTTACTTTGGACTCCTCCAGTTTTCGCGAAGTCCAAGAAGAAGACTGTTCATCACTGTTCCTTTGCACCCTTACAGAATCGGGATGCTTCTGGAGGGTCATAAATATTAGTTGAATTGCACAATATAGTGGGGTCGTTTGCGCGAAACGCGTTCATTGCGCTGGCGAAATTGGGAATCGATATCTAAATGGGTTTAAGGTGGGTTATTGTACTTTATGTTGGGGAAAGCGGAAATGAGATAGGCGGGACGATCGGCCGGTGCGATTATCGTTCTAGCTGTCCGGCCGGGTTAACGAACCCACCAACTGCAATGAAGTCGTATCGTGAATGCATCTATGGTTTCTGTTTTAGTGTCAACCTTTACCCTCACAGAGACCATATTGAGACTCTCATACCTGAACACTTTTTCCGCAGTACAAAATCAAGTCAACGAAACTGACTTGCTTTGAATGCTGTCTAAAAATGGTAACTCGTGCATGATGACAAAGCAGATGCAGTAAACCAAAATAGCAAATAAAAAAAAAACATTCAGCTATGGCAGAATGTCCAAATGTGATTTAAAAAAAAAATAACGATGTACATTGTAATTGCATTAGCTTCATCTGTGAATACGAGCATTTTCCAGTATAAAGGGGGGTAGGGATAAACACGAAAATGCGAGTGCAAATATTTTTTTAATGCACACGATCGTACACGCATTATTAATGAGTCATTTGCGTGCGAATCACTTTGGGAAAGGAAGCCGCAGCTCGACACCTCGTAATTTAAACAAAAATATTTCGTTCCATAAACATGCATTAGCGGATATATCAGGTGGATCCATAGAAAGCCTCAGGCGGGACGAGTTCGGTTTCATTATTACACTATCTCTTCCATAGCAAGTTGGATTGTTCCTTGGATTGTTGCTTTATAATACGACGTGCATAATCAGCTTATCCATTCCCCCTTTTCTCTTTATTTCTCTCTCTCTCTCCTCTCGTGCTTCATCTTGATAGTTGTCCCGACATAGATCGTCGCTACTCGGCCGCTTCAACAATACACGCACACTCATTTCCGTAGAATAAGGGCGTGCTCCGAATTATCTCTCTATTATTACACATCTGACGCAGGTTCCCCATGATGATCTCGCGTACAACCCAAAAATAATCACAATGCTCCAAGCCACACTCAAATATAATTGTAGTAGCCGATTCGAAGAGGCGGCCTTTAATGGTAAATTGGATGGTTAGAAAATCTACATTGCAACTGTTTCCTCAATATTGGAGGCTTTCAACACATACTGCTACGCTCCCTCATTTTCTCTACGACCCTCCTGAATGTGCAAATACGATACCATTGGAAGAGCAGGGAACACCAAGCGATCCAAGTTCCATTTTCGCGGATGAAATGATACTCGAATAATGTGTACATCCACGGCCTGATAATGACGACGATATCGGGACCTTACGGGAGATTACAACAGGGAAGATATCGATTTATCGTTTCTGCAAACGCTTCGCGTCCGGAAATTCCTTTTCAGTTCGACGAGCAGCTCGGGAGAAAATTGATCTGGAAGTTTGGAGCAAAGGCTCCGTCCTACATTCGCGAGTGGCTACTGTACAAAATGAAGATACATCGAATCACCATTATGGAACAAAACTTTAGCTTCATCGCTATTAATAGTGTTTTTTGTTCCTCAGCTGTGAATCTTCGTTGACTCAGCAGAATATAAACCGGTACAAATCATGCGAAATCCCTGACCTAATCGATATGACGCCCGTGGGGCAGGGTGAAGCTGACCGTATAGATTAGGGTGAAGTGAGCAGGGATCTTGAAACGACGAGCAGAACGAGCTGGTGGGAATTTGGCGAACGAACAGTGGCTGTACTATTAGGATGAGGGTTGAGAGTTACGATCGAAGGATTCGAGGGGTTCAGCAATAACGATTACAGTGATTATAGAGTCCTTCCGTATGTGCCAAAATCCCTCAAATTCGCTCGATTAAGGCTTCTATTAATGAAGGCGTGTAGGTACTTGTGGCTTATATACGCTCGTTCCAATCCGTTTCCTTATTCGCGGCAGCGTTGAATGGGGCGAGCAAGTCCAACGCTTTTAGAGAATCTGGATCTGACTGTCTCCAATCGGACTCTACCGGAACGATTTTTCTATCTTTCTGTTACTCTTCGCCTGGAGGTAAAAATGGACCGGTTGGCTGAGCAGAGGTCAGAGCAGGCTCAGAGTCGTTTGGAATGGTTGTAGGGAGAATTTCGTGGATCGGCATTTTGACCACACTGCAGAAAATAGGCCTGTTTAACGTGTGTTCAAAGTATGTAGAATTAACACAACATAAAGGCACGCGTGGCCATGTTGCTTCTACATACTTATGCATTTGGTAACACGTAATAATTTAAAATTACACACGTGAATGAGCATTTTTTACGCATTAGAATATTACACACCTTCGTAGCTGTCTCCATCAACAACGCGCTTATTCGAACACACATTAAGTGTGTAGAATCAACATACAAGACGCATATTTACACACTTTGGACTAAACACCACGTTGATAGCAACACACAAGCAAAAATAACGCGGGAAAAAGCAACACAGTTTAAGTCTGTTAATTTCGAGTTATTGATCATATGTTTCAAAAATCATCTTGGTTACGGCATCACGCGAATCTCATTAGTTGATTTGACATCGATTGATTGACCGGTCAATAGAAGACCACATTTGGTCTTAACTTTTTCTTTCATTGATATATCACTTTCTGAGTTCGTCACGTGGAAGAACCTGAAATTGGAGTCTATTTTCGAGAGCCTCGATGGCTGCATTGAATCTTTAGTGACGTATTTTCGTGTCGGTCCATCACTGACAAGCAAAAAGCGGCCGTCATCGTGAAGCTGTATGAGAACCTAGCTTATGCGAAGAGAAGAAAAACAGTGACACGGTTCATGATAGTAATGGAGTTCATTGCCATTTTAACATATTTAAAAAAAAAATGCGGATAGATCATTCGCAAAGTATATTATTGATTTTCAAAATTTGAAGACAACTATGAAAACTGCATATATACATAATTAATACAGAGTAGTATATAAGTACTGTTGAGTTCAGTTCAATAAATATATATACATTTTGACGATAAAAAGCTTTTGTTATAGAATTTATAATTCCGATGCATCCCATGTATATACAGTACTGCAAAAATAAGTGTGCTGTTTTTACACACTTTGAGTGTGCAAATTCCTGTAGACACTTTTTACACGTTTTAACGTGTAAGAAAATAACACACGTTATTTTCAATAATTTAATAACAACGTAAGTGTGTTGTTTTAACCCATCTATCCGTGTTATTTTTACATGATTATTTTTCACACACGTTAAAACGTTTAAATAGTGTCTACAACCATTTACACACCTAAAGTGTGTAAAAACAACACACTTGTTTTTGCAGTGCGGGCGCAGTCCTGGCTGTACTTAGTTTAAGGGGTTATGTGACACTAAAAAAATCGACTTGTTTTGCCTTTTTCGACAGTTTATACTTTCAAGAATATCATTATCATTTATATCATTTATATCATTTATATCAATATCATTTTATCTTGCAAAAGTCGATAGTTAAATCTTTAAACGCGTTTTTCTCGAAAAGAGATTTTTCAAATTTGCTGACATTGTAACACAAAGAGCAATTATCCAATTGGCTTGAAATTTGAACTGCGTACTCTTGCATATATTTACTCTACCATGAGGATATTTTTGATTGGATGGAAATTGACGATTTGGCATTGAAAAAAACGACCATTTTATAGGCAAGAAAACAGACTTTTTTTCATAACTACGCCATTTTGTTACATTTTGATATTTTTCGAAAATCCTACGCCATTGTACAGGAAATACCTTCCAGTTTAACGACATTTTTTTCCTTTTTCGGTTTCAGCTACTCAATCGGCCGGAATCCTGTCAGCAGCGGAGGAACTTTTTTTTTGCGCCTCCGAAGACAGGGCATAAGTTGCTTGGATCTCAATATTTTTCTATGAAAAAATTATGCAATATAGGTAAAATATAGCCAAATATATTCTTAATTTTACAAAACATTTAATTGAGTACTTTTCTTCCAAAAAATTCCCGAAAATTACCCAAATTTTCAGCGCTCACACTGGTATAACCCCTTAACAAGGTAAAACGTGCTTTTTCGGGACGACGGGTGTTCATGTTGTATTCTTCGATTTTAACAGAGCTGTAATAATTGAGACGCCATATACACCTTGCCGAAAGATACCAGTTATACTTTCCCAATAGGGTGTATGGAAGTTCTGGTCCATTAATTTTCACATGCCAAGGATTCACGAAAGGCAGCACCAACTTCGACGAAATAAACAGACAGACAACATTTCAGATGCATATCCTCTGTGCCTCGTCGTGTAACTGTACCAGCTGAATTTCAGTCCAAAAAAGGAATATACAGAAAGCAACTACAATTTTATTGTTATATAGTAGTACTTGCTATTTATATAGTATTACCAAGATAAGTTTATCGTGCTTTCAAAAATACAATGTATACACATGATATCTATGTCATCATTTGCGCATGTCACTACAAAGTCAAAGTCTACACTTGGACATTGCGAGAGGGAAAATAACTTGGGGTGTCTTATCGATAATGAGCCATTGCTCAATTAGGCCCAAGTCAGCAGATGTGTAACCGGAATTTTCCGAAACGAGAGAGTCCTCGGCCCCTCTCATCCCAAAGGGCCACTTCGAACAAACGACGCGCACCAAATTATCGGCCATTCCCCACGACCGTGAAACCCCAACGACTCTGCCCATTGCCTTTTTGTCCGTACGTAGAGCGGATCTTGGCTAGTCTTCACGGAGAAGCCTTCGCAAGGCCGACACTTTACCCGGCTCATATCCAGCGTGTTATTTCCTGTTCCCTGCTGCTGGAATCCAGCTAATTAAGTAAGAAACCTTTATTGCAGCCCCACGCTGCCCTCGGCGAGCCCTTCGCTCTTCCAGCTGCAGTACGGACAACGTGGCCGATACAATTTGCCTCTAATGGTTTCTCGGTTGCGAGAAAGACATGAGGCCCCCCGAGGGCTTGTAAGCCACACGTGACATCCTAAGATGCAAGATTCGAACTTGGCAGAATTCCCTGGAGGGCAAGACGTTCCACCAACGCTGTCCCTATCCTTTTTCCACGCAGATCCACGTGAAAAACGTTCAATGACACGGGAGCTTCGATCGCTTTTGGGGGGAGGAGGCAATGGAGGAAGCGAAGAAGGATAAGACGATGGGAGGGAGGAAGATAGAGAGAGAGACGGGTTGAGCGAGGAAGGATAAAGCCTGATGGAAGAAAGGCAAGGAGAGTTTCGCGGATGGAAGAAAGGCAAGGGAGGGAAGAATCTAGTCACGATCTAAACGCTTGTACCGACCTCTCGTTGAATACCAAAATCGTTCATCAGACTATCCGAGTTCTTGACTGTAGCGGAAAATTTATCCTCTCTGCATGGCTCCATCGAAAAAGCGGCCATCTTTATCGAAACCAGAGCACGATACATACAACGACCGTCAATCCTCCTCACTACCAAACACCGAGATAGACTATCATCGGAGTTTTTTCGTTCGTCTACACAAATATATAGGTTATGTTCGCGAATGTGGATGTTGAGCGACGGTGGCTCGATCTAGTTGACGTCATCGTTCATGTCGATGAGTGAGAAAGTAGTCCAGCAAAACCGACGAAACCCCAGCACTTTTTAGCGTAGAATATGAATTTTTGACTGAAGGTAGATGGTTGCCTACTGAAAGTAACCCCAAAAAAAATGTTGCCCCTCAACTCGCCCCAACCCTAAGAAATAGAGGTTGAAAACTTAAAAATCGCCGTATCTCGATAATTAATAGCCCGATGAAAAAAGTTTTCAAACAAATGTTGTTTGGGATAATGAAATTCGTATAAAGTTATCTGACGTCCAACCCCCTATCTTGAGAAATAGCGGCACAAAAACGATCCGAACATTCGGGGTTGATGCGTGTGCGAGCGGATTTGCCGCTATTTTCAAAGGCAGGGGCGTGGACGTCAGATAACTTAATACTTATTTTATTATTCCAAACAACATTTTTTTATCGGGCTATTAATTATCTAGATACGGCGATTTTTAAGCTTTCGACCCCTATTTCTTAGGGTTGGGGCGAGTTGAGGCGCAACATTTTATTGGGGTCACTTTCAGCATGCAACCATCTACGTTCAGTCAAAAATTCATATTCTACGCTGAAAGGTGGTGGGTTTTCGTCTCTTTTACTGAACTTAAAATAAATATTCTACGTATCCGAACCTTCGATCCTTCGCCTCCCACTGACGATTGATAAAACGAAACGTATACGTATATCGAGGCTCCGTGTAGTATGCAACGTGTTGGATCACTTTTGTACAATATATATTGCACGAGATAAAGAAAAGCTCATTTAATGGAAGGGCCCCCCACTCGACGAGCGATAAAGACGCAAAGCTCGCGTTAAAGGGTGCCCGTATAGTCAAACCTCCAGGCATCCCTTTTTCTCTTTTTTCTCATCTCTTTTCCTCTCTCTCTCTCTCTCTCTCTCTCTCTCTCTCTCTCTCTCTCTCTCTCTCTCTCTCTTGCAATTCTCATTCTCTCTTTGTGATTCTTTATCGAGCACAGTCGTCACCACTTTATCGGAATGTGTTTTCCCTTCCACGTTCGAATTTCTTTCCTTTCGTCGTTTGGGTGTACCGAGCGTGTATGCGTGTGTGTGTGTGTGTGTATATATATATATATATACACATACACACACACACACACACATATACACACACACACACACACACACACACACACACACACACATACATACGTACATATGCGAACACACCGGGAATCCCGGAGAAAAAGCGAGATTTTCACTTTCGTGGACGATCTTCGCGAAAAAAAAAGAAAACGATGAAACGAAACGCAAGAGAGACCGCTTTGAGAAAAGAGTGGCACGGAGGTCTCCGGCGTCCTCCCTAGCCTCACAGCTCCTTCGAATATCTCGACAATACCGAGCCTGTACTTGTATACGTGTGCACACGAATCGGCACCGAAGCACACACGTGGCGGAAACGATTGGAAAAGGAAAGAAGCGAAAAAAGGAAGAGAGAAAGATAAATGTTTCTCAGGAAGTTTTACAGCCGGATTCTGGTTTCCAGATACGATAATGTGTACTATCGTCGAGGGGGACGAATTTTTCCTCCGCGCAAATGTCCCTCGTCATCGGCGGTGAATTCGATCGCGAATAAAAAACAAAATAAAAAAATAAACTTTGATCGAACTCCGAGTACGGACGAATCAAGTCTTGAGGATGATACTCGTTGCCCGTGTTTCGTACAGACATATAGATGTTATGGAATAATGCAAGGAGAGATAACAGATATTGGATTTTTTTAAAACCTTTGTTCGGTTTCTCGGCAAATATCAAGCAATCGTCCCAAGATAAGGTGTGAAGTTTTCATCGTTGGAATGCAGTGAAAGTTCTTTTCCATTTTTTAAATGTTTTTTTTTCAATACAATCTATAATTTTTTTTATAGATAAAGATAGATGAAGATCTCTTATGAGAATAGTAAAAACCGTTTGGGTGCTTTTTGTACCCAAAATCAGCTGAAAATATGAGCAATAAAAAAAAATTACTTTCGCTGATTCTAACGATGCAAACGTCATCAGCATCCTAAAATACTGAAACATAAGCTCCAGCCGAGAGCCCAACAAAATTTCATAAAGAATCCAAATTCAGGCTTCAGCGTCACCATCCACGAAGCCTTCTTTTTCAATAAATACCTGGACTTTTCACATTTTCAATGACTCAATTGTGTTTATACGGGAAGAAAGCAGCAAATGTTTTCAGTCCCTGACATCGATACCGAGTATGCATTTGTCAGTTCAGATTTGACATGGACGTGCCTGCTTAAAATACGAATTCTCCGATAAAGTGACGTTTTGTGAATCGTCTTATACCCTGTCCAATTATTACACTTGAGCGATACGTATATATTACACTTACGAATGAGGGTTATTATCATATGTTATATTTTCCGGATATACATCTTTTTCCTTTGCGGCTGAGTCGAGTGATATAGAAGGGGTAAATTCATCAGCATCTTGATGCATCGATTTGAGTAGTCGCGAACTGCATACACAACAAAACACACACGTAAATACGATGGTGGATTGAAAAGTATCCAACCTGATCGAAAAGGAATATGACTCCCAAACGTCAATGATTTTCCAATGGATGACAATGAAGGCATATACACTTGCTCGTATGTCGAATGTTGAATGTGCCTTCACACGCGTACCTATGTATAATGGATATGGTGCAAATATATATATATATATATATATATATATATATATATATATATATATATATATATATATATATATATATATATATATATATATATATATATATATGCATATGAAGTAAATGTGTAATATGCGGGCCGAACGTGATCAGGAAAATTTTAACGGGTTTCCTCATGCAGATGATTCGTCTCGGTTTGTTTGCATACTCGCTCGGGTTGGTTCTTGGTGTGATCCTAATTTAACACACGTGCGCACTCGTCAATTTTACACTTCTCTCGGCGTCGCCATGAGTGCAGGGGAAAGAAGTGCATAGCATTCATGGAACAGCTACCTCTCGCGATTCCATCTCCCTGCAGACCCATTGCGTTTCTCTCTCTCTCTCTCTCTCTCTCTCTCTCTCTCTTTATTTTGGCAGCTTTCGCTTCTCTTACGGATTTTCGCTCCCGCGACCCAGCCGCTTTGGTGTGCTCTCTAATTCTCCCTCCGTCTCTTTCCCTCTCTCGCTCACTCTCTCACTCAATCTATCCCTCTCTCTCAAGCTCTGCTCTCGATTCTTCCGGTTTTCCATCGCTTTTCCCGGGGAATTGGGGACGCGAGCTCAACCACTCGGCGATACTCGAGAGGAAAAGCGAGAGGCAAAGTGAGTAAGCGAGAGAGAGAGAGAGAGAGAGAGAGAGAGAGAGAGAGAGAGAGAGAGAGAGAGAGGGAGAGAGAGAGAGAGAGAGAGAGAGAGGGAGAGAGAGTGAACGAGGACTCGCGATAAATACTATTGCGCTCTCGTGAGCCCTCTCCAAAATTCACCGCTTACTATTCTCTATACATGTATGAGTCCGACTTCCACTCGAAATTCCCCTAGAGCAAATAGATTGGTATCGTGTATCACACGGTTGGCGATTTTGAGAAAGAACGTGCACACCCAATCGAAACTCGCGCTCGGTGCTCTACATCGATTATCGATGTGTGTGTGGGTGTGTGTGTGTGTGGTGCTCGGTGCAATATTCCCGTAAACGACAGACTAATCCCGTTTAATCGAATCCTACTATTTGCATGTATCGACACCTGTACAGTCATACATGTGTTTGTGTATGTGGCTGCATATACAAATTCATATGTACGTACGTACATGACCAATAGAAGAGTCAACTTTTCTATGTGTGTGTATATATATATATATATATATATATATATATATATATATATATATATATATATAACAAGTTATATGTATATACACACACATACATACAGGGTGTCCAATAGGAAGTTGCTAAAACTAAATAAGTGTCTCTTCCCTCCATGAATTCAATAGGGGTCCCTTTTTCTAAGGCTCATACCTGAGGCCCCGCAGTTTTATTCCAGCCGTGGTTGAAGCAAGTACGCGCGCGTCAAAATGAGTGAGCTCGCCACGGAAGAAAAAGTATATCTTATTGAGTGCTTCTTCTCGAGGGGAAAAATTTATAGTAATGCGTATAGAGGGTTTCGTACTAAGATTGGAACTCATAGAGTTGCCAGCGAAAACACTCTGAAAAGGTAAGAATTTATTATTTATTCATATTCATCTGTCACACAACTTGTGTTTCAATTCAATTAAACTGCACTGAAGTAATTTTACGTTAATTTTTGTAGGACAATCGATAACTTCGTGAAGTATGGTACACTCCAGGACCGTAGACACGAGTTGCCAGGTCCATCTGTTATGAGCCTGAAGTTTGCATCGTTGGATTCCAACGAAAATCTTTGAATTTTTTTTATTTTTAATTAATTTTTTTCTGATACATTATGACTCCAGAATATCTGTACAAGCTATACAAAACGTTTAAAAAAATTTGCGGGCCCAGAATCCACCCTTATTGAGGGGTTGAAAGTGAAAAAAAATTATATCTCGGGGGATAATGACATTCCCAGTTTTTTTATTTGCGGCATCAGTTTTGGGCGTCTGCGAAAAGCCACAAAAAAATTACCAACGATTTCCAACTTCCGGAACCTACCCTTAGGGGGGAGTGAAAGTCGAATAAAAATCGTATTTCCGCTGGTAAAGGATTTCTCAGTTTTTTATTTGCGCTGATTGTTCCTAGTACCTAATGAGACCCACAAAAAAATTGGGAACAATTTTCAACCAACGGAACCCGCCCTTATCGGGGGTCGGTGAGGGGGTGAAATTCGAATAAAAATTGTATTTCCGGAGATAAAGGGATTCCCAGTTTTTTTATTTGCCCCGATCGTTCCTAGTACCTAACGAAAGCCACAAAAAAATTGGCAACGATTTCCAACTTCCGGAACCCACCCTTATGGGGGAGTGAAAGTCGAATCAAAATCGTATTTCCGCTGGTAAAGGATTTCTCAGTTTTTTATTTGCGCTGATTGTTCCTAGTACCTAAAGAAACGCACAAAAAATTGGGAACGATTTTCAACTGTTGGAAGCCGCCCTTATCGGGGGTGGGAGAGGGGGTGGAATTCGAATAAAAATTGTATTTCCGGCGATAAAGGGATTCCCAGTTTTTTTATTTGCGCCGATCGTTCCTAGTACCCAACGAAAGCCACAAAAAAATTGGCAACGATTTCCAACATCCGGAACCCGACCTTATCGAGCGTGGGAGAGAGGGTGAAATTCGAAAAAAATTGTATTTCCGGCGATAAAGGGATACCCAGTTTTTTTATTTGCGCCGATCGTTCCTAGTGTCCAACGAAAGCCACGAAAAAATTGGCAACGATTTCCAACTTCCGGAACCCGCCCTTATCGAGCGTGGGAGAGGGGGTGAAATTCGAAAAAAATTGTATTTCCGGCGATAAAGGGATACCCAGTTTTTTTATTTGCGCCGATCGTTCCTAGTGTCCAACGAAAGCCACGAAAAAATTGGCAACGATTTCCAACCTCCGGAACCCGCCCTTATCGGGCGTGGGAGAGGGGGTGAAATTCGAAAAAAATTGTATTTCCGGCGATAAAGAGATTCCCAGTTTTTTTTATTTGCGCCGATCGTTCCTAGTACCCAACGAAAGCCACAAAAAAATTGGCAACGATTTCCAACTTCCGGAACCCGCCCTTATCGGGGGTGGGAAAGGGAGTGAAATTCGAATAAAAATTCTATTTCCGGCGATAAAGGGATTCCCAGTTTTTTTGTTTGCGCCGATCGTTCCTAGTACGCAACAAAAGCCACGAAAAAATTGGCAACGATTTCCAACTTCCGGAACCCGCCCTTATCGGGCGTGGGAGAGGGGGTGAAATTCGAAAAAATTGTATATCCGATGATAAAGGGATTCCCAGTTTTTTTATTTGCGCCGAACGTTCCTAGTACCTAACGAAAGCCACAAAAAAATTGGCAACGATTTCCAACTTCCGGAACCCGCCCTTATCGGGGGTGGGAGGGGAGACGAAATTCGAATAAAATTTTTATTTCCGGCGATAAAGGGATTCCCAGTTTTTTTATTTGCGCCGATCATTCCAAGTACCTAACAAAAGCCACAAAAAAATTGACAACGATTTCCAACTTCGGAAACCCGCCCTTATCGGGGGTGGGAGAGGGAGTGAAATTCGAATAGGAATTCTATTTCCGGCGATAAAGGGATTCCCAGTTTTTTTATTTGCGCCGATCGTTCCTAGTACCCAACGAAAGCCACAAAAAAACTGGCCACGATTTCAAACTTCCGGAACCCGCCCTTATCGGGCGTGGGAGAGGGGGTGAAATTCGAAAAAAATTGTATTTCCGGCGATAAAGGGATTCCCGGTTTTTTTATTTGCGCCGATCGTTCCTAGTACCCAACGAAAGCCACAAAAAAATTGGCAACGATTTCCAACTTCCGGAACCCGCCCTTATCGGGGGGTGGGAGAGGGAGTGAAATTCGAATAAAAAATGTATTTCCGGCGATAAAGGGATTCCCAGTTTTTTTATTTGCGCCGATCGTTCCTAGTACCCAACGAAAGCCACGAAAAAATTGGCAACGACTTCCAACTTCCGGAACCCGCTCTTATCGGACGTGGGAGAGGGGGTGAAATTCGAAAAAAAATGTATTTCCGGCGATAAAAGGATTCCCTGTTTTTTTTATTTGCGCCGATCGTTCCTAGTACCTAACAAAAGCCACAAAAAAATTGGCAACGATTTCCAACTTCCGGAACCCGCCCTTATCGGGCGTGGGAGAGGGGGTGAAATTCGAAAAAAATGGTATTTCCGGCGATAAAGGGATTCCCAATTTTTTTATTTGCGCCGATCATTCCTTGTACCTAACGAAAGCCATAAAAAAATTGGCAACGATTTCCAACTTCCGGAACCCGCCCTTATCGGGGGTGGGAGAGGGAGTGAAATTCGAATAGAAATTTTATTTCCGGCGATAAAGGGATTCCCAGTTTTTTTATTTGCGCCGATCGTTCCTAGTATCCAACGAAAGTCACGAAAAAATTGGCAACGATTTCCAACTTCCGGAACCCGCCCTTATCGGGCGTGGGAGAGGGGGTGAAATTCGAATAAAAATTGTATTTCCGGCGATAAAGGGATTCCCAGTTTTTTTATTTGCGCCGATCGTTCCTAGTACCTAACGAAAGCCACAAAAAAATTGGCAACGATTTCCAACTTCCGGAACCCGCCCTTATCGGGGGTGAGAGATGGAGTGAAATTCGAATAAAAATTGTATTTCCAGCGATAAAGGGATTCCCAGTTTTTTTATTTGCGCCGATCGTTCCTAGTACCCAACGAAAGCCACAAAAAAATTGGCGACGATTTCCAACTTCCGGAACCCGCCCTTATCGGGGGTGGGAAGAGGAGTGAAATTCGAATAAAAATTGTATTTCCGGCGATAAAGGGATTCCCAGTTTTTTTATTTGCGCCGATCGTTCCTAGTACCTAACTAAAGCCACAAAAAAATTGGTAACGATTTCCAACTTCCGGAACCCGCCCTTATCGGGGGTGGGAGAGGGAGTGAAATTCGAATAAAAATTGTATTTCCAGCGATAAAGGGATTCCCAGTTTTTTTATTTGCGCCGATCGTTCCTAGTACCCAACGAAAGCCACGAAAAAATTGGCAACGATTTCCAACTTCCGGAACGCGCCGTTATCGGGCGTGGGAGAGGGGGTGAAATTCGAACAAAAATGGTATTTCCGGCGATAAAGGGATTCCCAGTTTTTTTATTTGCGCCGATCATTCCTTGTACCTAACGAAAGCCATAAAAAAATTGGCAACGATTTCCAACTTCCGGAACCCGCCCTTATCGGGAGTGGGAGTGGGAGTGAAATTCGAATAAAAATTTTATTTCCGGCGATAAAGGGATTCCCAGTTTTTTTTATTTGCGCCGATCGTTCCTAGTATCCAACGAAAGCCACGAAAAAATTGGCAACGACTTCCAACTTCCGGAACCCGCCCTTATCGGACGTGGGAGAGGGGGTGAAATTCGAAAAAATTGTATTTCCGGCGATAAAAGGATTCCCAGTTTTTTATTTGCGCCGATCATTCCTTGTACCTAACGAAAGCCATAAAAAAATTGGCAACGATTTCCAACTTCCGGAACCCGCCCTTATCGGGGGTGGGAGAGGGAGTGAAATTCGAATAAAAATTTTATTTCCGGCGATAAAGGGATTCCCAGTTTTTTTATTTGCGCCGATCGTTCCTAGTATCCAACGAAAGCCACGAAAAAATTGGCAACGATTTCCAACTTCCGGAACCCGCCCTTATCGGGCGTGGGAGAGGGGGTGAAATTCGAATAAAAATTGTATTTCCGGTGATAAAGGGATTCCCAGTTTTTTTATTTGCGCCGATCGTTCCTAGTACCTAAGAAAAGCCACAAAAAAATTGGCAACGATTTCCAACTTCCGGAACCCGCCCTTATCGGGCGTGGGAGAGGGGGTGAAATTCGAACAAAAATAGTATTTCCGGCGATAAAGGGATTCCCAATTTTTTAATTTGCGCCGATCATTCTCTGTACCTAACGAAAGCCATAAAAAAATAGGCAACGATTTCCAACTTCCGGAACTCGCCCTTATCGGGGGTGGGAGAGGGAGTGAAATTCGAATAAAAATTTTATTTCCGGCGATAAAGGGATTCCCAGTTTTTTTATTTGCGCCGATCGTTCCTAGTACCCAACGAAAGCCACGAAAAAATTGGCAACGACTTCCAACTTCCGGAACCCGCCCTTATCGGACGTGGGAGAGGGGGTGAAATTCGAAAAAAATTGTATTTCCGGCGATAAAAGGATTCCCAGTTTTTTTATTTGCGCCGATCGTTCCTAGTACCTAACAAAAGCCACAAAAAAATTGGCAACGATTTCCAACTTCCGGAACCCGCCCTTATCGGGCGTGGGAGAGGGGGTGAAATTCGAACAAAAATGGTATTTCCGGCGATAAAGGGATTCCCAGTTTTTTTATTTGCGCCGATCATTCCTTGTACCTAACGAAAGCCATAAAAAAATTGGCAACGATTTCCAACTTCCGGAACCCGCCCTTATCGGGGGTGGGAGAGGGAGTGAAATTCGAATAAAAATTTTATTTCCGGCGATAAAGGGATTCCCAGTTTTTTTATTTGCGCCGATCGTTCCTAGTATCCAACGAAAGCCACGAAAAAATTGGCAACGATTTCCAACTTCCGGAACCCGCCCTTATCGGGCGTGGGAGAGGGGGTGAAATTCGAATAAAAATTGTATTTCCGGCGATAAAGGGATTCCCAGTTTTTTTATTTGCGCCGATCGTTCCTAGTACCTAACTAAAGCCACAAAAAAATTGGCAACGATTTCCAACTTCCGGAACCCGCCCTTATCGGGGGTGGGAGATGGAGTGAAATTCGAATAAAAATTGTATTTCCAGCGATAAAGGGATTCCCAGTTTTTTTATTTGCGCCGATCGTTCCTAGTACCCAACGAAAGCCACAAAAAAATTGGCAACGATTTCCAACTTCCGGAACCCGCCCTTATCGGGGGTGGGAAAGGGAGTGAAATTCGAATAAAAATTGTATTTCCGGCGATAAAGGGATTCCCAGTTTTTTTATTTGCGCCGATCGTTCCTAGTACCTAACTAAAGCCGCAAAAAAATTGGCAACGATTTCCAACTTCCGGAACCCGCCCTTATCGGGGGTGAGAGATGGAGTGAAATTCGAATAAAAATTGTATTTCGGGCGATAAAGGGATTCCCAGTTTTTTTATTTGCGCCGATCATTCCTAGTACCTAACGAAAGCCACAAAAAAAATTGGCAACGATTTCCAACTTCCGGAAATCGCCCTTATCGGGCGTGGGAGATGGAGTGGAATTCGAATAAAAATTGTATTTCCGACGATAAAGGGATTCCCAGTTTTTTTATTTGCGCCGATCGTTCCTAGTACCCAACGAAAGCCACAAAAAAATTGGCAACGATTTCCAACTTCCGGAACCCGCCCTTATCCGGCGTGGGAGAGGGGGTGAAATTCGAATAAAAATTGTATTTCCGGCGATAAAGGGATTCATAGTTTTTTTATTTGCACCGATCGTTCCTAGTACCCAACGAAAGCCACAAAAAAATTGGCAACGATTTCCAACTTCCGGAACCCGCCCTTATCGGGCGTGGGAGGGGGTGGAATTCGAATAAAAATTGTATTTCCGGCGATAAAGGGATACCCAGTTTTTTTATTTGCGACGATCGTTCCTAGTATCGATTGAAAGCCACAAAAAAATTGGCACCGATTTCCAACTTCCGGAACCCGCTCTTATCGGGCGTGGGAGAGGGGGTGAAATTCGAATAAAAATTGTATTTCCGGCGATAAAGCGATTCCCAGTTTTTTATTTGCGCCGATCGTTCCTAGTACCCAACGAAAGCCGCAAAAAAAATTGGCAACAATTTCAAACTTCCGGAACCCGCCCCTATCGGGGGTGGGAGAGGGGGTGAAATTCGAATAAAAATTGCATTTCCGGCGATACAGGGATTCCCAGTTTTTTTTATTTGCGCCGATCGTTCCTAGTACCTAACGAAAGGCACAAAAAAATTGGCAACGATGTCCAACTTCCGGAACCCACCGCTATGGGCGCATCATGCCGAATTGATAACCGTGCGAGGTTTTATCATTATCGGGCTACCTATTCGAGAAAATTGCTCAGCTTTTTTTTCACAGTGAAATTCGCAAATAATTGTCCACGAAGAAACATGCGTTTTTCCAGAACCCCACCTTATTGGAGTATAACAACATGAGGCGATTTCCCTCTCGCCCACGTCTTTTCCTAAGAAGATTGAAACTACGATCGTTCCAGTGCGATGCGAATTCGTTTTTGGGTTTGCTCAGGGTTTTCCTGGAAAGCTATGCCTACAAGAATCGTTTACTCATTTTTCAAGATGCTCATTTAGAGATCTACGATTTGAAAATTGATCACAGTAAAAATGAGGCAATACAAATTTAAACTAAATCATTCTTTACGTTCGAGCAATCCAAACAAACTCCAACACCATCTTTTCTTTACGCAGGTCAATGGATAGTCAAAAATCTCGACAAAAATGATCAATGATTGACGATTAGACGCGGACTAAGTCCGCGTTAGCGAGACGCGGCCTGAAAAACGGTAGTGGGGTAGCTTCGGCTAGACAGGCTGGTTTGTAGTAGTGAAACACGCATAGCGTCAAATTATCGGACTCGCTGTATCGCACGTTATGTACGCACGAGAGTGAGTAGAGGCAGTCTTCCGTTTTTTTGCGGTCCCACTAGAGCTGTTAAACGTACCCGAACCTAACCGACGGCACTCCAGGAATACCCGAACGAGCAGACGATCAGGCGAGAGGAGAAGGGATGGCCTCACCAAGTATAGCAATATACGCGAGTGCGAGTGAAAACTCAACATCGTCCGTAGCACGGGGGAAGGCCCAAGCGAGAAAGCACCATATAATAATCCCAAATATAGTAGGGCGCGCTTCGTATGTTTATGCTATTTAATGAGCACGGCGCAAGGGTTTACTGCAAGGTCTACAATTCATAACGCAGAAAATATTATACAATTGGCGCGGGAGACACAAATTTTGCATCCTTTGTACCCCCGATCCGTCCGTGAGCAGAAGCGAAATGCAGAATACGGTTATTACGAATCTCCATCATATGACTGTACTAATGAAATTAAATTTTTATAACAACAAAACTGAGGAAATGGAATATAATAAAAAAATGTTTACAATCCAACGACTCAAACACCATCCTTCCTATGCGTATATTAATAGTGCGACTTTCGGTACTCCCGAACGCTCAAGTATTCTTAAGATTGTACTACTCTCTCACTAGCGATCAAGCATTTGCCCATATTTTTTGTGCGCCCATTTCTTGCTCAAGCACACTGGACGACTTTTAAGCTACATTTGGCTACTCCCGTAGGACATTATATGCTATTATATGCACATGGCACGCAACTCACCATGTATGTTCAAGCGCGAGTCTGACGACTACGAGTCGACGCGGCGCATCAAGCTTACCCCCACCGCTCTCAGCCGCCATGGCTGTCGGATACGTACGCAAGCGATTATCCCTTCGTTGACAAATTTATATTTTGCCAGGATTTTCACACTGTAGGACAAATTGACCCGGGTAGTACTTCATCCACCTGCCATTAACAACCTTACCGTCGGTCTTTACTTAAAAAAATCAGTGTTATACTTTCAACATTTCTTAATATGCCTGCATAACTGAAATTTGGAAAGCATAAAATTGAATTATTGTAAAAAATTATTAAAAACTTCCTATCTTGGGTAACAACCCGAACCTCTTTCCATAATGACAAAAAGAAAAGAAACAAATAATGAACAAAACAATCGTTTTATATCAACGATGGAAACTTCAATGTTATGAAAAAGGCCCATTCCTAAAGAATATCCTTTACCAACGTGGTCGATTAATTTTAACATATAAATAATGTGGAATCATTAGCGCATAAAATAGTGATCAACAAGAGGCTCTTTCCTGTAAAAAGTCATTTTCTTCGTTTTGAGAAAATTAGACGGCGCTAAATATATCCCCAACTTAGATAAAAGGTTTGCGGGATAAAAGTGGTGAGGTTAGGCCCGACGTTATGCGCCGGCCAGTAATAGTGGGATACCCATAGTCGAACATGAAGGAACTCGGTGAATTGCATGCATATACTTTCGCACGGTCGCAATTGTCGAAGGTAGCCGAAGACACCCGGAGGCACTCCAGCACTGCTTTGAAACAGAAAAAAATGAATATAAAATGTAAACATATGCGCACGCGAGAGGAGAATAGTCGCCTTACAAAACGTAGCGCAGCGCGCGCGGGTGCGAGTGAGAACGCACCATCGGCCGTACATGGGAAGAGACCCGAGTATAGTAATACGCGCTTCCTATACTATGTGATTTGAAGCGAAGTGTCGTACCGACCAAGAGGCAATGCGTGCGGCAAACGGCCGATTTGTACATATTCAATCTTCTCCGAGTCGTATCGGTTGATATTTCGGTGACGCCTCAAAATGCTTTTGAGGGGATCCTTCGGGAGAGACCTCAATTGAAGTTCGCAATGCTGTTAGATTCACGGAACCCACCGTTGTTCAGAATCGGGAATTAAGGAAAAAATCATTGTAAAGCTAAGTCCATCTGACTCCGGTTGATGTGTTTGGCTAAACATCCGAAAAGCGGAAACCGAATTCCGTTCTAAAATTTGGCAAATGTTGGCGACGCGCCATAGTTTTCGAGATATCGATTTTTGAATGTTGTTTTTTTACCCGCTCCTACTATGTCTATATTACTATCTAAAGGGTAGTAACATAGACCATCGCTGCAGCGGCCGGTTACCAAGCATTATAAGGAAGTACCATTTAAAATATAATTTAAAAAAATTGAAAGCTATACAAAATCCAAAAAATGTTAAAAACCATGCATAATCCCAGAAATTAGAAACAGGAAAAAACAAAGAAAAATCAGACACTAGAGAAGCAAAAATATATAAAATCTCAAAACGATTAAAAGTTAATAAATGAACCCCAAAAATGTATTACACTTGCAAAAAATGACCTGTAGAATAACAAAAAAATTAATTTACAACGCTCTGTTTCTATCTCAATATTGCACGCAGATCCGCGCCGATCCGCGCCTACACTAGGGTTTCACGCACCCTACCATTCCACACGCACATACGAGGTGCTCTTCGCCCAGACCAGTGTTCCACGGACCGTACACCATTCGCACAAAACGGAGTGCGATAACATATATAGGTATAGACAGAGCTTAGCCCGCCAGCTATAGATATAGTAGGAGCGCGTTAAAAAAAGTGACGTTCAAAAATCGACATCTCGACAACTATGGCCCCTTGCCTCCAATCTTTTTAGGGAATCTCTTAAAGTATTAAAAGGAAAGAGTATGTCAGATTTCAGATCGAAATTCGGATTCGGTGTTTTGGAAGTTTATCCAGGAAATTATTCATTCGGCGGGACTTATCGCCAGTATAGCGTATCCACGACGTAGACGCGTGGTCTGTTGGCTGAGAGCAGTGGGGGAAGGCTTTGCACGCAGCGCTGACTCGTTGAAGCGAGGCATATTTACTCGCGCACGAAAAAATACGGTCCCTCGCCCGTAGCACCGTGCCGTTGCCGCCGGGAATGCCGAAACAGTGTAGCCAGATCGCGCGTAAAAGTTACCCCCTCTCTAGTCTCTTACGCGCCCATCACACAACCATAGTGGCGCGTGTCCGTGAGCGAGCACGCGAAATCTCATTTCTTTTCATCTTTAACTTTTCTCTGAATATCTCCGCAGCCGTTCACTCAGGTCATAGGAGAAAAAGAAATTTCCGGGAAAAAAATGAGAAATCATGAATTTTCAGTAAAAAAATGTGTTTTTGGGAAATAGACAAGTACTCGAATCTGTTTTAAATCATTTTTTTTTCCGAATATCTCCGCAGCCGTTCACTCAACAGGAAAAAGAAAAAGTTCTGGAAAAAAAATATTAAGTTTTTTTTTACGAAAATTTCATTTTTTTTCATCTTTACATTTTCTCCGAATATCTTCGCGGCCGTTCACTCAGGAAATAGGAAAAAGGGAAATTTCCGGAAAAAAATAATAATAAAAAGTTTTGTAACGAAAATTTCATTTTTTTTTCATCTTTAACTTTTCTCTGAACATCTCCGCAGCCGTTCACTCAGGTCATAGGAAAAAGAGAAATTTCCGGGAAAAAAATGAGAAATCATGAATTTGCAGTAAAAAAAGAATGTGTTTTTGGGAAATAGACCAGTACTTGAATCTGTTTTAAATCGTTTTTGTTCGAAAATCTCAGATATGACTAAAATATGAGAAATTATGAAAAATTTGGAGAAAAATTTGCACTAGGGGCCCCTGCGGACCGAAGCCAGGAACGCTACCAACGGGACCATCTCATCGCTTGTAGAATATGTGTACTTTCTGGTACTTATAATTCGCGGCCGGATGGATGATTGGCTTGTTTTTGCGGATAATGCTTTATCGCTTGATGAAAGTATGAGAATTAATATAATACGAATATAAATATATTTCCGCTTACTTTTATGAATTATAATTTATTTGGCATGAGGACGGGTGTGAGTAAAGCGTAAACAATTTTATATAAGATAAATAAGTTGTGATTTAGATTTATTATTATACTTAAATTAACGTATAAACTAAAAAAATGAGCGGTCAGAGTGCGCGATACATTTTTTGTATACATTAATAACGCAGAGAATCAAGAGCTAAATAAGCACTCAAATCATCTAAAAGCCTCGCGCGTGCCGTCGGGTGACGTCACGCGCGAATCGTGCTCAGATTGCTTTTTCCCTCGAAGCCTTCGTTTCGGCTTGGTCGCACATGCACGTGCTCAGCGATCATGTATTGGGGTAGCTGCCGAAGGCGCGGTCGGGACACTATGACCGTGCTCGGCTCTTTCCGAAGATGTCCGAGGGTCGCTCGCTCACGGACACGCGCTACTATGATTGTGTGATGGGCGCGTAAGAGACTGGAGAGGGGGTAACTTTTACGCGCGATCTGGCTGCACTGTGCCGAAAGTCAAGCGTGGCACTGTAGCTAGATGAGAGGGGATATAAAACCTAGGCGGACGCTCAAGCGAGAGTGAGAAAGCAGTACAACCTCAAGAATAGTAGAGCGCGCGGGTGTGAAAAAAACGCTGAAATGACCCGCGTATAGAAAGGATGGTGTTGGAGTTTGTTTGGATTGCTCGAACGTAAAGAATGATTTAGTTTAAATTTGTATTGCCTCATTTTTACTGTGATCAATTTTCAAATCGTAGATCTCTAAATGAGCATCTTGAAAAATAAGTAAACGATTCTCGTAGGACAATTTTTCCAGAAAAACCATCAGCCAACCAAAAAAATAATTCGCATCGCACTCTAACGATGGAAGTATCAATCTTTTTAGAAAAAGACGCGGGCGAGGGGGGAATCGCCCCATGTTTTTATACTCCAATAAGGCGCGGTTCTGGAAAAGTGCATGTTTCTTCATGGACAATTACTTGCGAATTTCGGTGTGAAAAGGGCCGAGCAATTTCCTCAAATGGGTAGCCCGATAATGGTAAAGCCTCGCACGGTTATCGATTAGGCATGATGCCCTCATAAAAGTAGGTTCCGGAAGTTGAAAATCGTTTCTAATGTTTTTGTAGCTTTCCTCAGATACTGGAAAAAATCGGCGCAAATAAAAAACTGGGAATCCCTTTATCGCCGGAAATACAATTTTTATTCGAATTTCACCCCTTCTCCCATGCCCGATAAGGGCGGGTTCCGGAAGTTGGAAATCGTTGCCAATTTTTTTGTGGCTTTCGTTGGGTACTAGGAACGATCGGCGCAAATAAAAAAACTGGGAATCCCTTTATCGCCGGAAATACAATTTTTATTCGAATCCCACCCCCTCCCGCGCCCGATAAGGGCGGATTCCGAAAGTTGGAAATCGTTGCCAATTTTTTTGTGGCTTCCGTTAGGTACTAGGAACGATCGGCGGTAATAAAAAAACTGGGAATCCCTTTATAGCCGGAAATACAATTTTTATTCGAATTTCACTCCCTCTCCCCCCCCCCGATAAGGGCCGGTTCCGGAAGTTGGAAATCGCTACCAATTTCTTTTGTGGATTTCGTTAGGTACAAGGAATGATCGGTGCAAATAAAAAAAACTGGGAATCCCTTTATCGCCGGAAAGACAATTTTGATTCGAATTTCACCCCCTCTCCCACGCCCGATAAGGGCGGGTTCCGGAAGTTGGAAATCGTTGCCAATTTTTTTGTGGCTTTCGTTAGCTACTAGGAATGATCGGCGCAAATAAAAAAACTGGGAATCCCTTTATCGCCGGAAATACAATTTTTTTCGAATTTCACCCCCTCTCCCACGCCCGATAAGGGCGGGTTCCGGAAGTTGAAAATCGTTGCCAATTTTTTTGTGGCTTTCGTTAGGTACTAGGAACGATCGGCGCAAATAAAAAAACTGGGAATCCCTTTATCGCCGGAAATACCATTTTTTTTCGAATTTCACCCCCTCTCCACGCCCGATAAGGGCGGGTTCCGGAAGTTGAAAATCGTTGCCAATTTTTTTGTGGCTTTCGTTAGGTACTAGGAACGATCGACGCAAATAAAAAAACTGGGAATCCCTTTATCGACGGAAATACATTTTTTTTTTCGAATTTCACACCCTCTCCCACGCCCGATAAGGGCGGGTTCCGGAAGTTGGAATTCGTTGCCAATTTTTTTGTGGCTTCCGTTAGGTACTAGAAACGATCGGCGCAAATAAAAAAACTGGGAATCCCTTTATCGCCGGAAATACAATTTTTTTCGAAGCTCACCCCCTTTCCCACGCCCGATAAGGGCGGGTTCCGGAAGTTTGAAATCGTTGCCAATTTTTTTGTGGCTTTCGTTGGGTACTAGGAACGATCGGCGCAAATAAAAAAAACTGGGAATCCCTTTATCACCGGAAATACATTTTTTTTCGAATTTCACCCCCTCTCCCACGCCCGATAAGGGCGGGTTCCGGAAGTTGAAAATCGTTGCCAATTTTTTCGTGGCTTTCGTTGGGTACTAGGAACGATTGGCGCAAATAAAAAAACTGGGAATCCCTTTATCGCCGGAAATAGAATTTTTATTCGAATTTCACTCCCTTTCCCACCCCCGATAAGGGCGGGTTCCGGAAGTTGGAAATCGTTGCCAATTTTTTCGTGGCTTTCGTTGGGTACTAGGAACGATCGGCGCAAATAAAAAAACTGGGAATCCCTTTATCGCCCGAAATACAATTTTTATTCGAATTTCACTCCCTCTCCCACCCCCGATAAGGGCGGGTTCCGGAAGTTGAAAATCGTTGCCAATTTTTTCGTGGCTTTCGTTGGGTACTAGGAACGATCGGCGCAAATAAAAAAACTGGGAATCCCTTTATCGCCCGAAATACAATTTTTATTCGAATTTCACTCCCTCTCCCACCCCCGATAGGGGCGGGTTCCGGAAGTTGGAAATCGTTGCCAATTTTTTTGTGGCTTTCGTTGGGTACTAGGAACGATCGGCGCAAATAAAAAAACTGGGAATCCCTTTATCGCCGGAAATACAATTTTTATTCGAATTTCACTCCCTCTCCCACCCCCCGATAAGGGCGGGTTCCGGAAGTTGGAAATCGTTGCCAATTTTTTTGTGGCTTTCGTTGGGTACTAGGAACGATCGGCGCAAATAAAAAAAACCGGGAATCCCTTTATCGCCGGAAATACAATTTTTTTCGAATCTCACCCCCTTTCCCACGCCCGATAAGGGCTGGTTCCGGAAGTTTGAAATCGTTGCCATTTTTTTTGTGGCTTTCGTTGGGTACTAGGAACGATCGGCGCAAATAAAAAAACTGGGAATCCCTTTATCGCCGGAAATACAATTTTTATTCGAATTTCACTCCCTCTCCCACCCCCGATAAGGGCGGGTTCCGGAAGTTTGAAATCGTTGCCAATTTTTTTGTGGCTTTCGTTAGGTACTAGGAACGATCGGCGCAAATAAAAAAACTGGGAATCCCTTTATCGCCGGAAATACCATTTTTTTTCGAATTTCACCCCCTCTCCACGCCCGATAAGGGCGGGTTCCGGAAGTTGAAAATCGTTGCCAATTTTTTTGTGGCTTTCGTTAGGTACTAGGAACGATCGACGCAAATAAAAAAACTGGGAATCCCTTTATCGACGGAAATACATTTTTTTTCGAATTTCACACCCTCTCCCACGCCCGATAAGGGCGGGTTCCGGAAGTTGGAATTCGTTGCCAATTTTTTTGTGGCTTCCGTTAGGTACTAGAAACGATCGGCGCAAATAAAAAAACTGGGAATCCCTTTATCGCCGGAAATACAATTTTTTTCGAAGCTCACCCCCTTTCCCACGCCCGATAAGGGCGGGTTCCGGAAGTTTGAAATCGTTGCCAATTTTTTTGTGGCTTTCGTTGGGTACTAGGAACTATCGGCGCAAATAAAAAAACTGGGAATCCCTTTATCGCCGGAAATAGAATTCTTATTCGAATTTCACTCCCTCTCCCACCCCCGATAAGGGCGGGTTCCGGAAGTTGGAAATCGTTGCCAATTTTTTTGTGGCTTTCGTTAGGTACTAGGAACGATCGGCGCAAATAAAAAAACTGGGAATCCCTTTATCACCGGAAATACATTTTTTTTCGAATTTCACCCCCTCTCCCACGCCCGATAAGGGCGGGTTCCGGAAGTTGAAAATCGTTGCCAATTTTTTCGTGGCTTTCGTTGGGTACTAGGAACGATCGGCGCAAATAAAAAAACTGGGAATCCCTTTATCGCCGGAAATAGAATTTTTATTCGAATTTCACTCCCTTTCCCACCCCCGATAAGGGCGGGTTCCGGAAGTTGGAAATCGTTGCCAATTTTTTCGTGGCTTTCGTTGGGTACTAGGAACGATCGGCGCAAATAAAAAAACTGGGAATCCCTTTATCGCCCGAAATACAATTTTTATTCGAATTTCACTCCCTCTCCCACCCCCGATAAGGGCGGATTCCGGAAGTTGAAAATCGTTGCCAATTTTTTCGTGGCTTTCGTTGGGTACTAGGAACGATCGGCGCAAATAAAAAAACTGGGAATCCCTTTATCGCCCGATATACAATTTTTATTCGAATTTCACTCCCTCTCCCACCCCCGATAGGGGCGGGTTCCGGAAGTTGGAAATCGTTGCCAATTTTTTTGTGGCTTTCGTTGGGTACTAGGAACGATCGGCGCAAATAAAAAAACTGGGAATCCCTTTATCGCCGGAAATACAATTTTTATTCGAATTTCACTCCCTCTCCCACCCCCGATAAGGGCGGGTTCCGGAAGTTGGAAATCGTTGCCAATTTTTTTGTGGCTTTCGTTGGGTACTAGGAACGATCGGCGCAAATAAAAAAAACCGGGAATCCCTTTATCGCCGGAAATACAATTTTTTTCGAATCTCACCCCCTTTCCCACGCCCGATAAGGGCTGGTTCCGGAAGTTTGAAATCGTTGCCATTTTTTTTGTGGCTTTCGTTGGGTACTAGGAACGATCGGCGCAAATAAAAAAACTGGGAATCCCTTTATCGCCGGAAATACAATTTTTATTCGAATTTCACTCCCTCTCCCACCCCCGATAAGGGCGGGTTCCGGAAGTTTGAAATCGTTGCCAATTTTTTTGTGGCTTTCGTTAGGTACTAGGAACGATCGGCGCAAATAAAAAAACTGGGAATCCCTTTATCGCCGGAAATACCATTTTTTTTCGAATTTCACCCCCTCTCCACGCCCGATAAGGGCGGGTTCCGGAAGTTGAAAATCGTTGCCAATTTTTTTGTGGCTTTCGTTAGGTACTAGGAACGATCGACGCAAATAAAAAAACTGGGAATCCCTTTATCGACGGAAATACATTTTTTTTCGAATTTCACACCCTCTCCCACGCCCGATAAGGGCGGGTTCCGGAAGTTGGAATTCGTTGCCAATTTTTTTGTGGCTTCCGTTAGGTACTAGAAACGATCGGCGCAAATAAAAAAACTGGGAATCCCTTTATCGCCGGAAATACAATTTTTTTCGAAGCTCACCCCCTTTCCCACGCCCGATAAGGGCGGGTTCCGGAAGTTTGAAATCGTTGCCAATTTTTTTGTGGCTTTCGTTG
Organism: Ophion slaviceki; assembly: GCA_944452715.1. Lineage (NCBI taxonomy): Eukaryota > Metazoa > Arthropoda > Insecta > Hymenoptera > Ichneumonidae > Ophion > Ophion slaviceki. Next base: position 27,751,245 of record OX101794.1, on the reverse strand, counting down.
GGTACTAGGAACGATCGGCGCAAATAAAAAAACTGGGAATCCCTTTATCGCCGGAAATAGAATTCTTATTCGAATTTCACTCCCTCTCCCACCCCCGATAAGGGCGGGTTCCGGAAGTTGGAAATCGTTGCCAATTTTTTTGTGGCTTTCGTTAGGTACTAGGAACGATCGGCGCAAATAAAAAAACTGGGAATCCCTTTATCACCGGAAATACATTTTTTTTTCGAATTTCACCCCCTCTCCCACGCCCGATAAGGGCGGGTTCCGGAAGTTGAAAATCGTTGCCAATTTTTTCGTGGCTTTCGTTGGGTACTAGGAACGATCGGCGCAAATAAAAAAACTGGGAATCCCTTTATCGCCGGAAATAGAATTTTTATTCGAATTTCACTCCCTTTCCCACCCCCGATAAGGGCGGGTTCCGGAAGTTGGAAATCGTTGCCAATTTTTTCGTGGCTTTCGTTGGATACTAGGAACGATCGGCGCAAATAAAAAAACTGGGAATCCCTTTATCGCCGGAAATAGAATTTTTATTCGAATTTCACTCCCTCTCCCACCCCCCGATAAGGGCGGGTTCCGGAAGTTGGAAATCGTTGCCAATTTTTTTGTGGCTTTCGTTGGGTACTAGGAACGATCGGCGCAAATAAAAAAAACCGGGAATCCCTTTATCGCCGGAAATACAATTTTTTTCGAATCTCACCCCCTTTCCCACGCCCGATAAGGGCGGGTTCCGGAAGTTGAAAATCGTTGCCAATTTTTTTGTGGCTTTCGTTAGGTACTAGGAACGATCGACGCAAATAAAAAAACTGGGAATCCCTTTATCGACGGAAATACATTTTTTTTCGAATTTCACACCCTCTCCCACGCCCGATAAGGGCGGGTTCCGGAAGTTGGAATTCGTTGCCAATTTTTTCGTGGCTTTCGTTGGGTATTAGGAACGATCGGCGCAAATAAAAAAACTGGGAATCCCTTTATCTCCGGAAATACAATTTTTATTCGAATTTCACCCCCTCGCCGACCCCCGATAAGGGCGGGTTCTGTTAGTTGAAAATCGTTCCCAATTTTTTTGTGCGTTTCTTTAGGTACTAGGAACAATCAGCGCAAATAAAAAACTGAGAAATCCTTTACCAGCGGACGTACGATTTTCATTCGACTTTCACTCCCCCATAAGGGTGGGTTCCGGATGTTGGAAATCGTTGCCAATTTTTTTGTGGCTTTCGTTAGGTACTAGGAACGATCGGCGGAAATAAAAAAACTGGGAATCCCTTTATCTCCGGAAATACAATTTTTATTCAAATTTCACCCCCTCACCGACCCCCGATAAGGGTGGGTTCCGTTGGTTGAAAATCGTTCCCAATTTTTTTGTGGGTCTCATTAGGTGCTAGAAACAATCAGCGCAAATAAAAAACTGAGAAATCCTTTACCAGCGGAAATACGATTTTCATTCGACTTTCACTCCCCCCTAAGGGTAGGTTCCGGAAGTTGGAAATCGTTGGTAATTTTTTTGTGGCTTTTCGCAAACGCCCAAAACTGATGCCGCAAATAAAAAAACTGGGAATGTCATTATCACCCGAGATATAATTTTTTTTCAGTTTCAACCCCTCAATAAGGGTGGATTCTGGGTCCCCAAATTTTTTTAAACGTTTTGTATAGCCTGTACAGATATTCTGGAGTCATAATGTACCTGAAAAAAATTAATTAAAATTTTTTTAAAAATCAAAGATTTTCGTTGGAGTCCAACGATGCAAACTTCAGGCTCATCATCTGTTACGGTGACTACACCAAAGAAGATCAACGAAGTTGAGAATTATTTCAAACAAAATCCAAATAATTCGATTCGGAAAACTGCTCAAGCATTAAAAATAACCAAATCATCATTACACAACATTTTGAAATATTTTTCAAAGTTTCATCCGTATAAAATAAGCACTCATCAATTGTTAACGAACATGCCATGACGAAACGCATCGAATTTTGTAACACTATTACGGGAATGTTTGAAGCCGAAGAACTTAATGAGAAAGTGATTATTTATTCCGATCAAGCACATTTTTGGATGAATGGTTTCGTAAACAAGCAAAATTACCGGTTTTGGGGAACGGAAAATCCCAACATGTCGCTAGCGAAGTCCCTTCATCCACAGAAAGTAACGGCATGGGCAGCGATTTCAGTAAAAGGAATTTATTTGCAATTCTTGGAATCTACGGTAACAGGAGAGAGTTACAAACAGCTTTTGGAAACGAAATTCTTCCCTTATGCAAAAAAGAGGGGACTGGTTAAAATTTTTTACTTCATGCAAGATGGAGCGACGCCGCACCGGACTCATCAGGTGTTTGAAGCTATTCATCGCTCATATGGGACTCGAGTAATCGGTCTGGGGTACCCTAAATTTGCTCAAGGCGGACTAGAATGGCCTCCGTACTCACCGGACCTGAACCCTTGTGATTTTTTCTTGTGGGGTTACATTAAAGATCATTGTTACGCTAAAAACCCCAGCACAGTAGAAGAACTGATCGCGGCTATCCAGGAAGTGGTTCGCGGCATTACGAACGATATGTTGGACACAGTTTTTCACAGTTTTCAAAAGAGAATTGATTTTTGTGCACAATCTAACGGTTCGCACTTCGAAAATATCTATCATTAATCACTGTTCTTTTTCGTTATTTTTATAAGATGTAATAAATTGACATAAAAATTATTTGACTGGGTTTTATTTATGTACGTTTAAAACTGCAGTTTCCTCTATTTAAAGCAATTTGGCTTTTCTGATTCTGTGCACGTGTTTTAAAATGACAGTCGATTAGTTTCCGCAACTTCCTATTGGACACCCTGTATATTACACCGTAGATACACCTACATCGTTATGTCCGTCCATACGCTCGTTGTGAGCTTTGACGTTTGATCGGATTGAAGATCAACGTAGGTACGTGGGCCTTAATTCGTGTGGAGTGAAAAACAAAAAAAAACCGATATCCAGCTGGCTCGACACGTGTTCAGCGTTATTGCGTAAGGGGTCGTCAACAAAAATCCAATTATAAATTATCCTGCTTTTTTTTTAAATTTTCTCCGCCTCTTCTACTGTAACTTGCCACTCTGTGCTTTCCCAGCATCCTGGTTTTTGCCACATTCCTTACTGCCTCTCCCTCTCTCTCTCTCTCTCTCTCTCTCTCTCTCTCTCTCTCTCTCTCTCTCTCTCTCTCTCTCTCTCTCTCTGTCTCTTACCGTCCTCTCTCTGCCTGTCCCGCCCCTCCACTCTTTCTTTTCGTCGCTTTTTGCATCTTCAACGTTCAACAATAGACAAGACACTGCTTATCACAAAGGACACTGCAGTTAGAACCGGAACTCACCTGGCTCTATTGTCCAAAAGTTTTTGGCATCGTCATGTCGCCCTATGCGGGAAGGCATTCCACGAGTTGGGAATACAATACTTGTAACTATGATGTTACGCAAACACTTTAACACTTATATATATATATATATATATATATATATATATATATATATATATATATAGAGCTAACGTATACATAATTCACAGTTGCCTTGCTCGTTGGCGTTTTGCAGCAGTCGCGCCTGAAAGAGAATGAGCTAGGTCCTGATTCCATGGTGATGCGCAACCTCCTGGGAAAATTCGCGACCTTTATTTATGCCGAAACTTGAAGCGCAAATTACGCGCTCGCGTTAGCCCACCGTTGCGTTCAGCATAATGAATCATTCGTCAGAAACGACCCTTCTTCCCACCATATATAAGTAAGTTTATACAAGCTGGTTCAGGTGAAAGACTGCTACGACGAGATAAAAGATTGCTCAGAACGATGGCTTTTGAAAAATGTAATTGGTATTTGAGTGGCATACATTTGAGTTTTTCATTACCACGATCGTTACAAGTACGTGTATTGCGTGTATACGATGTAAAGCATTTCTGCGTTGATTCAATCGAGATTATGATGTATTTCTTTGCCTATCGATACAGACTTTGCCACTCTCCGTTCTTGGATTTCCATTGGAAAGTCGTAATCGGAGGGCTATGTCGAATAAAAAAAAAACAAGAAGTCGGACGTCAGCTCTCTCGTCCGGACTGTGGCTGTAGTGGAATTAATTCTGGCCACTTTTAATAGAAGTTGGCTTTGCTTTTATATCTACACAGAAAACGTATATCCTGCTACGCCGAAGTGATATTGTGATGTTTTTATTTGAATCTTTAATTTTTGTACTTAATGTTTGTCTTAATAAGCCCACTTTGATAAGAATATATAGTATAAGTGATTATAACGTAAAAATGATCGATAAATGCAATATTAAGGGGTTACCCCCACTTGCGATTTTGAAAAAATCGATTTACTTTTATTGCATTTTTTTTAAGTATAAGTATCTGGGCCCATACAGAAGTATGGGCCCGGAATAGATGACTCTATGTAAGTTTACAAAAAAAAATATTTTCTTCGTGTAAACTGAAATTGAAACTTTAAACGCGTTTTTCTCAAAATGGCATTTCTGAAGTCGGTGACCAAGATTACTCGAACACTAATGAACCGATCTTCTTGAAATTTTGCAGGCTTATTTAATACATAAAAATGTAGTCTTTAATCGTTCGATTTTTTTCGTTAAAATCGAACCATTAACTTTGACTGTCCGCCATTTTGTTAAAAATGAATATTTTTTAAAATCCTTCGATTAAAGACTAGTTTATCCTTATATTTGACTAAATCCATCCGCATTTTTTTTCAGATGATCCACTTCGCCGCAATGTTGGTCACCGCAAACCGTGTATATAAAAACATTATTTCATTGACGGCCATTTGCCACTAAACAATGTAATATTTTTCAATAAAAAAATTACTGAAAGTTCTTCAAGATGTGTTTTTTAAGATGGTATATTGATCGATTAAAAAAGTTTTGTAGTTTTCTTTTAAAAAATTCATGAATAAGGCCTTTTTTTGCGCTACAAGTGGGGGTAACGCCTTAAAAAAAGTTTTGAAGTTTTCAAAAAAGTTGAAGTTTTCTATCACAGTAGAATTTTCAAAAAATCGATTTTTTTCCGCTAAAACGGTGCTTTATCATCATAAGAATAAGTTACTATTCGATTTATAGCAAGACCATTTTTTTCACCGACTTTGAGCGTATAACGTGAGCCCACCTCTGGCACGGCCATAGAGTACGTAAAACTTCAAACGCGTTTTTCTCGAAACAGCTTTTTCCCAATTGGCGTGACAAATAACTTCAACAATTTTCTCTCGATTCAGTTCAAATTTAAAAGTTATGTTCCTAATTGCATTTCGCAGAGAAGTACGTACGGAATTTCTGATTAATCGAAAACTTTTCATTTTATGAGCAGTTATAACGAAATTTTTCACTGAAAATTCATTCAAATATTCGTAGTCAGCCATTTTGTACACCGAAAAAAAATATATATTTTTTCTAACAGCTTGATATTCATACTAAATAGATGTGTAATTAATTTCATGAGTGAATCACTTTTTCATACGAAAAAAATGGTTAAATTCGCACATGATTTTATACCCGTTACTGTGGCCTAACGCCTTAAGTTCACTAGCGAAATCGCGGAGGGCAACGTGTTTGGACATCGAGTACCTGCTTTTACAGTACAGTAACAGTGGATTCCTCGCCATGCGGTATACTGCAACCACGTACATGGAAGTGAATAAGGGATGGCGCGGAAAGGGCGGAGGGGCAGGGGGAATGGAGAAGAGATCTCCGGAGGCTTAAGGTTGTTATAGGGTCTAGCGGTCAGGGGTGAAGTACGAGAGCACCCTATGCTTATGCACGAGGCTGATTGGCTGTAACCAACTGGTAGCTATAAAATAATTATCATATCGAACGTACGTGCGCGAACCATTTTTTTACACCTATTTATAAAAATACGACCTTTTGAACATTCGATCATTACGTGAAATGTTTCCATTATATTGTACGATCCTTTTCGATATTTTCTTTTCGCTTGATTAACGCGAGACGAATTCACAACGTCAAAAACTGTGGTACATGATAATGCTCAGGTTGGCAGAAGTGTCGCGAAGTCCGAGACACACGCACCCCATTTATAACCTCAAAATCGACCCGAGGAGCTGCCAACAATAAATATCGGTCCGCGTGAAAAATTCTTTCGCTGGAAAGGAAAAGTGTGTACTGAAACTGTCTATAATCTATATAATATAAGCAATATTATATATTTCTATAATAATATTTCTATAATATATATATAATAAAATTTCTATAATAAATATATTTCTATAATAATTCTATAATAATCTATAATCAATAATAATATAAGAAATCAAAAACTTCAAGCATTTTTCGATTTTCTAAAAAATTCTTCTATCTTTCATCAAAAACCGCTGTATTTTGTATTTTCCTAGAAATGTCTATAAACTCATCATATCTTAACATAGATCTCAAACTAATATTAAATAATCATTACTCATCAAGCGAATAAAAACGAACAACACTCCTCGTTAAATATCCGAACAAAGGAGTTTAAGATCCTCGGACATCATTACCAAATATAAATAATGGAGATAACATTTGCGTCGTCTCCGACGTTACCATGTTTGCACGGCCTAATATTTTCTGCGCTTCATTTTCGCACGAACTCGCAATTAAAACATTAATAATTTTATAACGGTGCTATGAACCCCCCTTTTCACGGTGCCAAATGTTGCTCCGACAATTAGCCGAACAGTACCTATTTTTCAGCTCCATGGTAGCATTTTTTCGCAGATATAATGAACAGATAAATGATCGGGAGGTTTGCATAAGCAAATGTGACAAGTTCACGAAATACGTAGAGTTCTCAAATTTATTGCTCGATAACCCTACTGTGGATCGTACCCAAACTGCACAGGATGATCGGCAAAGGGGTGATATAAATACTTGCAGAAAAAAATTAAGCTCGGTGGTAGCATTTTGACTTGGCCCTGTAACAACCGTAATGAGGGAGGCCACGGGCTTAGAATGTATATCGATCAATTTACCCTCGAAGTTTGGCGCCCGAAATGACGAGCGTACTAGGTGCCTATATATATATATATATATATATATATATATATATATATATATATATATATATATATATATATGTATGTATGTACCGTTATGCAAATGAACGCAATGAAAATTTGCTCTCGCCTTGCGGTAATTAATGGTCCATTGATAAGCTCTCTCGCGTACGCGAAACCGTGTAATAACGTCCTCTAATGACAAAGTTTTCGGAAGCCGGGGGGGGGGGGGGTCGCATCGTGACGTCGCCATTGTCGTGATCCGCGCAGGATTACACTGTCGGGGAGATATATTTTTAGGACCCGGAGCTGAACGTCATTATGAAAATTTGCAGACGAGGCTGAATCCCACATCTTGTCGGAGCACAGTGGATGTGGAGGGAATCGGGGGGTCGGAAGGAACGTTGGTTTATCAATGCTTATTATTTCATAGAGGCGCACGTGGCGCACGTGCCCCTACGGGTAAAACTTGCGTGTATACAGAAATACACCATACGGGCGTTGCGGGGCTGCCTCGCGCTGAAGAAAATCCGGAGTTCGGTCACGTTTGCGTTAGAGCTTTCGCGGTATAAACATGGCAACACTCTTCCGTTTCTCTACCTCGCCGCCTCGTTCGTTACGGCATATACGTACCCGGAAGGAAGAACGAGGGTAAAAAGACAAAGGAAATCGCGTAAAATCCCAGTCATAAAGCTCGGTTAAGTCCCGAAGCCGTGAAATTAAACTGGCATCCATGCGTCGTATACGAAGAGTGGAAAATAAAGGAGAGAGAAAAAAGAGTGCTGCTCTTTCTCTCTCCCTCTCCCTTTTTATTTGGATTTTTAATTTTTTAAATTTTATCTTTCTCATTTTTATCTTTATTTTTATTTTCATTCTTATTTATTTATTTTTTCTCAGAGCATTGCCGGTTGGGAGTAGTTCCTACGGGCCGGAACGCGAATTTTCTATTAACTTTCTTCATGTGGTAATATAATATTGTCATTAGTGGGCTGTCTCACGAATTTCCGTATTTGTTATCGGCGATCATAACATGATCAAGTTATCGTAATTATTATGAACACAATCACTAATAGTATTGTTACTATCATCATTGTAGTTATTGGAATTACTATCTCTATTACTGTTATTTTTTATTTTTTATTTTTAATGTATTTATTATTGTTTTTTTTCTCGCCTTTACCGTTTTTATAATAGTTTTGTAATCTTGTTGCCTCAAGGTAAAAAAAATCGATTTTGAAAAAATCGATTTTTTTTTATTGCATTTTTTTGAAGTATAAGTATCCGGGCCCATACTTCTGTATGGGCCCGGAATAGATGACTCTATGTAAGTTTACAAAAAAAAATATTTTCTTCGTGTAAACTGAAATTGAAACTTTAAACGCGTTTTTCTCAAAATGGCATTTCTGAAGTCGGTGACCAAGATTACTCGAACACTAATGAACCGATCTTCTTGAAATTTTGCAGGCTTATTTAATACATAAAAATGTAGTCTTTAATCGTTCGATTTTTTTCTCGAAAAAAAATGGCCGTTTTATAGCTAAAAAACGGCCGTTTTTTTCGTTAAAATCGAACCATTAACTTTGACTGTCCGCCATTTTGTGAAAAATGAATATTTTTTAAAATCCTTCGATTAAAGACTAGTTCATACTTATATTTGACTAAATCCATCCGCATTTTTTTTTCAGATGATCCACTTCGCCGCAATGTTGGTCACCGCAAACCGTGTATATAAAAACATTATTTCATTGACGGCCATTTGCCACTAAACAATGGAATATTTTTCAATAAAAAAATTACTGAAAGTTCTTCAAGATGTGTTCTTTAAGATGGTATATTGATCGATTAAAAAAGTTTTGTAGTTTTCTTTTAAAAAATTCATGAAAAAAGCCTTTTTTTGCGCTACAAGTGGGGGTAACGCCTTAATAAACCAATCAATCAATCAATCAATCAATTAATCTCTCTCTCTCTCTCTCTCTCTCTCTCTCTCTCTCTCTCTCTCTCTCTCTCTCTCTCTCTCCTCTCTCTCCACTGTTAACATCGATGTCCCTGGTCGTGAACTTCAGGAGTGTCTTTTTTCGGGGTGCCCTTTTCGCACCACCCACGCATACGTCCCGCGGACACGGAAGAGCCGGAAGTACAGTGTCGGCTCAGCCGATATTAGACACTTTTATTGACTCCTCGCCCGCGAACGCCATCCGCATTTCTCGAACGTCACGTGACCTCGCGCACATCCGTAACGGCGCTCAAGGCACACTCGCGCACACGCACCTGTGCACATTTGTATCCGTACACAAACGCCCCCGCGAAATATGTATTGTCACGTACATCGAGGCCATTTCGGAATCGGGACACATTTTCCTTTTTGTCCCGGGCGATCACGTCGTTGCACTCGTGATATCCCTCGCTCGACTTTGTTGCACTCGGGTGATCGACAATTTCCGCAAGCGACGAGAATAAATCTCCCGACGAATGTATAGTGCGGTCGCAACGAATTCGGAAGACACCTGGACATCCGATGAAGACAAACGAAACGATGCTAATATATAATGGAGTGACCTGGCAGAGACGCGACGCCAAGTATTAGGTGTACGAATAGGTTCTCGACCTGAGCACCAAAATGGCTGTGTTGAATATTTGAACGACAAAATGTTCCATCCAGGTCTGGTGTTATGATTTAATAATACTAATATATCGATATAAACACAATGTAGATGTAATAATTAATAACCAATAGAGATATTATAGAATATTAATGTACATGTAATAATTAATGATAATACCAAGGTAGTAGACTATTTTGCTGGGCCAGAAGCTTAATATAAGCTCGAAATGTACATCGTGAGCACTGTGAGCAAAATGAGTTGTAGCAATACGCATATTAGGCACTCTATGCTTTTCGCGTTCGAATTGAAGACAAAAATTCCATTACCGAATCTATCGACTCTCCCGAATTCGCAATGTGAGTGACAGCTGGAGGAAATGTGTGAAAGCAAAGGAAGATTACTTTGCCGATTAAAATGTACCTCGGTTTTAAGTAAATAAATTTTCGTGAAAAAAATGCCAAGAACATTTTCGTAAAAAAAGGCCGAGAAATCATTTGTACACCTAATAATAAAAAAAATAGCATTTCTGAAGCATGCATAACGAGGTCGAAAAGTCCAAGTATTCGTTGTTTCGTGAACATTGGATAAATTATGAAAATGGAAAGGTTATTGATGCCTGGTGTCCATTTTACCATTTGTACTACATTTTTTTACCCTCGTCTTCAATCGGAAGTTGAAAAGCAGCAGATGATGATTTTTTGTTACTTGGGTCATAGGAAAAGGGAGAATTACAAAAGGGTGGAATAAGTAGAGGGAAGAAGGCAAAAGAAGCGGGTCAATAAATACAAAGAAATTTTGCATCGACAGAACATCATCTACACGACAACTTGTTGGTGTTTCCACACATACCTGTGGAAAGCCTCGGTAAAAGTCAATGTAAGAAGAAAATCTTTTAGCGTTGAGACCCCATTTCCAACATGGTGTTGAAGTTCGCATCGTTGAAATGCAATGAAATTTTTTCTTAATTTTTTCATTTCTTTATTTTTAGTACCATCCAAACCCTTTTTTCCAAGCTTAAGTTATGGAACTTTGTATGGAACATCGGTTATGGATCTTCAAAAATGTTTCACTGATTTTTGTAGCCTGAATGGGCCACAAAAAAATTGGGCGACACGAGAATAAAAAATTCGTTGCATCCCAACGATGTAAACTTCAATACCATTTTCCAGCCCCTCATTTTCTCGGGGGTCGAAGCGCGATATGACGATGTTCACGAGGTTCTTTTATCATCCGTGTGCCTGAAGTGAGTACTAGATAATGAGCCGCGAAGATATTACAGATTGCCGCGATATCCACTGCTACACACAGGGTGTCCCGGATTGTACACAACCTCGAGACACTTATCAACCGAGGAGAGTCCTCGGAGGATCTCCTAGCTTTCTTCAAGCCGAAAAATGGCGAAAAAGTGGATTAAAGTTGAGGGAATTTAATTTCTCGTAATCAAAGTGACATGTTTTTTCATTTTTTCATGATGTCATCGAAGTAATACACGATTAAGCGAAAAGAAATATAAATCTCAACAGTACTTAATTTTCGATTAAGGGATTATGGCCCGTTGTGGAAGTCAAAAAATCACTTTTTTCAAAACCTATATATTTTGACAGTATATCATCTTATAAATGTTCCCTGAAAACTCCAAGGTGATCGGATCAAAATTGACAGATTTATAGACTGTTATGTTGACACCCGTTGGAACGCTCGGAGGGTCCTTCGAAACTTTAAACGCTTTTTTATCGAAAGTACGTTTTCAAAGTCGCCGAGCAAAATATTTCAAATCTACTGCATCGATGTTTCTGAAAATTTTAGGGCTTTTTTTAGATGTAAAGATATAGTATTTCATCGAAGGATTTTTTTCCGATGTATAGAGGTGACTGGGGTTGGTTGTGACATTTTTATCAAATTGACCTACTACGTGTCGTCTTTGGAATACTAAGATATTTTTATATATAAAAATATCTTATATTTATATAATATAAATATATAAAATGATCTTATTAGTCAAGTTGATAAAAATGTCACAACCAACCCCAGTCTCCCCTATACATCGAGGAAAAAATCGTATGAAGCAAATATGAAGCATAGATGCTTCATATGAAGGAGTTGATAAACTTTTAATACATGTTCCTCATTTAATTGTGAGTTTGACGTAACTATTAGAACTTGATGTTTAAAATATAAATGACAGAGTAACTTTTTAGTCCTCATCAGGGGTTAGTTATTACAGTATAGGGGGTATTGGGTTACAGTATAGGGTTACAGTATAAGATATGACAAGAAATACACAGGCTTACCACGCAGTCTTTTATTTTGAGAATCACCATCAGAATCATTGTTTTTTCAATCAAAAAATATGGAGGCAATAAACAGTCTTTAGATACCTAGCTTACTAGAGATAAAATAGAACATTTCAACTTCACAACAAAATAAAATTCGTTCAATATTGAAACCAATAATGAAAATCAACTTAAAGTAAACAAACATAAGAAAGAAACTAAATCACAAAGTAATTAATCGGAATAATCACTATCGCAATTAATGCACACATCAAACGTGGTGTTTCCAGTCACACATTTCACGTGGCGCCATCTTTCCAATTAGTGCACTCGACTCATTCTTCACCAGAGCGACTTTCATCGAACGGACCACAAGAACCGAGACAAAAATATTCCTCATCTTCAGCATCGTTCAGAATCTTCCATTTTACGCCTTTCTTCCTATGTTTCGTTTTTTCGAAAGGCGTTTGGCTTTACCTTTTTCGTTTTGCTCCTCAGCTGAGGCGTCCTACACTGGACATACTGGATGGGGCAGCTTGTGACATGTCCCGGCTTTGTGTTGTGACCTACCCCCAATTGTGGAGGCCCCTACTTGGCGTTGTGATCTACCCCCAATATTTGTAACTTTCACACTCATCACCTAAATGACCATTCACAAAATTGACGATATTTTTTTTGAAGGGCGTTTTTGAAGGGTGTTTCTATTTTACCTTTCTTTGACGTTTCGTTTTTTGAAGGGCGTTTGCCTTTACTTTTTTGTTTTGCTACTCAGCTGAGGCGTTCTACACTGGATCTATACTAGATGGGGCAGCTTGTGACATGCCACTACCTACCTCTGATATTCGTAACTTTTAGTCTCATCACCAAAATTGACCATTTAAAAATTTACGATATTGTTTTAGATAATCTTAGCTACAAAATTTTGGTTTCGGACACGTCAATGCATGTCAGAACACGATTTTAATACTGTAATAATAATAGCGGCAGGAATAGACCAAAATTACTAAATATGACAAAAAATTGCAAATCTGCATTTATTTCGCACCACCGCACGCAGTCCCTCCTGTCGGCAGATACGGCACAACTAGCACCGGTGATGTGAAGTGCAACGTTGCCGCATCTTTCCTCTCTGACGTCTCTGTAGCTTCACTTCTTGATCGTTAATTTCTGCTGTAACTTTTTGCCCCTGTAACTTCCAGCCCCAGTCTCCCCTACTTTCGATTTCGATCAACAAAAAATGCCCACTTCTTTTTCGCCAAAATCATAATTCACTTTAAACACGCGCCATTTTTTTTTAATCTCATATTTCGGAAATTCCTTCGATTAATCATAGGATAAACTAACATACTAACGAAATCTCTTTGATTTTCCACTATTAGCGAAAGATGTTTTCGACAGGTGTTTCCCGGACATCGGTTGTGAATCGATCACAAATGAATGTAATTTTTTTACACAAAAAAAATTACAGTGTTCTTCAGATGATACTTTTTCAAACACCTAATTCTTGTAGAAATTCATCATCACAACTTTCTATTTAAAAATCCCAAAAATGAGCTGTTTTCGACTGTCGCAACTAGTCACAACCCGCTAATTGCGTTAGCTGCGCGATTGCAAAAGTCTCGACGTTTAATTTCACACCTGGTATGCCTATGTGTATGTACGTGCTCAGGAATAATAAAAAAAAACGGGATGAAACGAGGGGTTAAAATTCTCGAGAGTGTAATATATATCACCAACATACCTTGAGGTTAGGTCGGGACCATTGGAGAACTGCGTTACACGACGAAGGCTAAACCGTACCGTCGTTCGGATATTATCACTTTTGGTGGCCGAAGACGGGCTGAAAAGATTCCTCGGCATACGCGAAAGTCTCGTAATATTCAGTCTCTCTGACGTGCTCTCTTTTTCGCTCTCTCTCCCTCCCTCACTCTCTCGTACCTTTGCCGTACAATTTTCCACACGAAAATATTCGCGGAACGTTGGAACTGGAAAATCCGATAGCCCATCTCAGTGCGACCCAGGTTTGGTACATCGGGTCGCCTCTGTGAAAGAGGGAATATTCTCACGTCGTCAAGATAAGCTCTCGAGAAAAGAGGACTCCACATATATGTATATATATGTGTGTGTGGAGTCCTGAAGGCAGATATATATATATATATATATATATATATATATATATATATATATATATATATATATATATATATATATATATCTGCCTTCCTTTCTCATTCGCTCGCTCCGATATCCTTGTCATCGTTGTCGTTACCAAGTTTCCGTCGTCTGTTCAAGAATTGTCCACGCCATGCTCTCTCTCTCTCTCTCTCTCTCTCTCTCTCTCTCTCTCTCTCTCTCTCTCTCTCTCTCTTTCGCTCTTTCTTCTAGGACGCCTTCGTGACCGTCATTCGTTCTGTTTCCTACAGTTTTTTTTCTTCCCCTTTTTCATTTTCATTGTTTCATATTGTTTCATCCGTTTGACTTCACAGCCATAGAAGAAAAAGGGAGATAGAGGAAGGGAAGGAGGAAAAAATTCTTGGCAATGGTCCACTGCGGTTTAGTTGCTCGCTGCAAGTGCACGTAGCCAGGGGGTGTAAGGCGGATAAGCACAGAGTTTCACCAGTCCACAGATTCTTGTATCATTTTTATTTTATTTTATGATGATTTTTTACTGTATGAAAACGTGCATACAGCACTTTGCCTATATCCCCTCCTCCTCCCTCGCATTTCGTCTGCTACAGAGTTTGACGATGACTCGACCCCCCCTGATAACACGTGTATGCATTATTCCACACACATTATTCCACCTCCTTCTGTTGAATTCCATTTTTGGAAATATATTAACGGGTTACCTGGTTGTGACAGTCGAAGAAGGCTTATTTTTGGGATTTTTTTTCTGGAACATCGTGATGATAAATTTATATGAAAATTAGTTTTTTGAAAAAGGATCATCTGAGGAACACTGGGTAGATTTTTTGGGTATAAATATTTTATTATAAATATTTTATTATAATTATAATAATATAAGAAAGTATACATCGGAAAAAAAATCCTTCGATCAAATACTATATTTTTACATATAGAAAAAGCCCTAAAAATGTTCTGACAAAAATGTCAGAACCTTTATAAGATGATATACTGTCGAAATATATTGGGTTTGAAAAAAGTGACTTTTCGAACTTTTACAAGGGCCAGTGAGGTTAGCAGGGCATTTACCACCAGATAAAAATTAAGTGAAAGTTCCCTTCGCATGCAGTTGTGTTCTATAGTTCCTGATGGTTTTTATCAATAGTTCTGGTGATTTTATAAAAAAAGGTGATTGAAAAAATGATCTGCTTACTTCCCACAGCAGATCATTTTCCAGGAAACCGTAAATGACCGGGAGTTCTTAGTGCATGTCGCTGAGTTCTATAGTTCCTGATAGTTTTTAGCAATAGTTCTGGCGATTTTGCAAAAAAAAGGTGACATTTTTTTCGTTCAACTTCGTACAGAAATATGCTGATGGATGGGCGTGAGTTCTGCGTGCTTTTTGTGTGGAATATTATAGTTTTGGTATTGTTTGATGTCTGAGCTTCTGGCTCCCAGCTCTTTTCAAATAGTTGCTAAAAATGTTTTAATAACTATATACATATCTCTTCAAAGCGAGGGACTTGAGATCCTCGGGCTGAATGAACGACCACACGAATATTGAAATTGCTTGGAATATGTACAAATATATATCTACACCCATCTAGAGAAAGCCCTTAAATTGTTCTGACAAAAATATCAGAACATTTATGAGATGATATACCACCAAAATATATTGGTTTTGAAAAAAGTGATTTTTCGACCTTTAGAACCAGACATAGCCCTTTAAGGCGAGGGACTTGAGATCCTCGGGCTGAACGAACGACCACACGAATATTGAAATTGCTTGGAATATACAGAAATATATATCTACACCCACACACACCACCGACATCCCAAGCACTATGCATATATATATATATATATATATATATATATATACATACACGACCGAGTTTTCGTGAACGTCGAATCCTTTCATCTTTCTGCTCCCCCAGCGATATCCACGTTTCATACGCTTCGCTATATTACGCCAAACGATGGAGTACCACACACGGTGTGATTCATCAAGCGAGGAATGAACGCAACGATCCGTGAATATATAACATCGTCGACTCATAGGCGATTCGCGTTGTTGAACGATCGGGGTAAAATAAATAATCGAATGTTACACGCATTCGCGTATACGTTTGCTTTGGTCCAGCCGTTAAGGAGGCTTCTCACTTTAGACGCTAAAAAAGGCTATTTTTATGAATTTCTCTGGTAGGTTTATATTATAGATATTGATGTAAACGTTGTTACACTTAATAAATACACTTTCGAAATACAATTTTTAAAAATTCATTTGTTTATGTAACTCAAACAAACTTTAAACGTGTTTTTCCCGAAACACGGTTTTTCGACGCATTGTTGATAAAATTTTCGAAACTACTGAACCGATGCTTATGAAATTTTAACCACATATTCCTTACAACTAAAGCTATAGCGCATATCAAGGAATTAAATGTTGATGTTTACTTTTTTTGCCAAAAACGGTGGAAAACACGTTTTTTTTTGTTTTTTTTTTTTCGAAAAATGTCCGCCATTTTGTTATTTTTGCGTATATCAAAAATCGTATCCATCATCCGAGATTTCATCAACAGCGCAGACCTACAATTTTTTAGGACATTTTTTTACTACCATTTTCGTCTATAAATAGTGACGTGAATGAATAATTTTTTAAAAATATATTTTGAAAGTGTTCTTATTGAGTGTAACAATTTTTATATCAATATCTATAATATAAACCTATCAAAAAATTCATGAAAATAGCCTTTTGTTGGCGTCTAAAGTGGGAAGACCCCTTAATATTGGACCGACAGCAATTTGTGTAAGGATGTTTGTTGTGCTTGAACATAAAATGTCCTAACAATGGGCTTGAGTAAACGACGGCTAAAATGGTCATGTTAACAACTATAATGACAGGCCCAGTGACAACAACAACAACAATAATAATATAATGATGATGATTTAGCTCCATGTCGTTGAAGTTCGCATCGTTGCAATGCAACGAATATTCTTTTTCATTCTTTAATTTCTTAATTTTTTTTCACAATCCAACATTGCTTATAGCAAATTCAGATTGCCGATTTCTGATAACAATCCTGTAAAGCGTTCGAGAGTTTCTCATACTCTGAATCCGACGAAAACATTTGGTCCATTTGATGGACATTCATTTTCTTGGCATTCCAATTCCATTGCATGCAAACTTTGACACTCGCATCTTTAAGGGGTTACCCCCACTTGCGATTTTGAAAAAATCGATTTTTTTTTATTGCATTTTTTGAAGTATAAGTATCTGACAATAGATGGCTCTATGAGTATAGGAATAGATGACTCTATGTAAGTTTACAAAAAAAAATATTTTCTTCGTGTAAACTGAAATTGAAACTTTAAACGCGTTTTTCTCAAAATAGCATTTCTGAAGTCGGTGACCAAGATTACTCGAACACTAATGAACCGATCTTCTTGAAATTTTGCAGACTTATTTAATACATAAAAATGTAGTCTTTAATCGTTCGATTTTTTTTTCGAAAAAAAAATAGCCGCTTTGTAGCCAAAAAACGGCCGTTTTTTTTCGTTAAAATCGAACCATTAACTTTGACTGTCCGCCATTTTGTGAAAAATGAATATTTTTTAAAATCCTTTGATTAAAGACTAGTTTATACTTATATTTGACTAAATCCATCCGCATTTTTTTTTCAGATGATCCACTTCGCCGCAATGTTGGTCACCGCAAACCGTGGATATAAAAACATTATTTCATTGACGGCCATTTGCCACTAAACAATGTAATATTTTTCAATAAAAAAATTACTGAAAGTTCTTCAAGATGTGTTCTTTAAGATGGTATATTGATCGATTAAAAAAGTTTTGTAGTTTTCTTTAAAAAAATTCATGAAAAAGGCCTTTTTTGCGCTACAAGTGGGGGTAACGCCTTAATCGATACGCATTGAACTTTAATGATGTCAAAGTTTGCATCGTTGCAACGCAACGACAGCTCTTTTGTACATTTTATTTTCCTTATTTTTGTCATTATAGAAGATCTCTCGTCATAGATTTGTATTGTAGATCGCTAAATAAATATTTAAAAAAATCGTCGAGGAATTTTTCTCAGCGCAATCTGCCAAAAGAAATCAAAGGAATTCGGAAATATTTACTAACTTTCATTGCACTCCAACGATGCAAACTCCGACCTCATGAATTTTTGTAATTGTGACATTGAAGTTTGCATCGTTGAAACGCAACGAAAATTCCGTAGCCCGATCTTTTTTAAAATCAAATTTGGGCTGTGAAAGAGACTCAACAGTTTTTTAAGCATCCTTATAACAAATCTGACGCCCAAATTCGCTGCATAAGATTTTGGACGATGAAAAAAATGACGATTTTTTTTCAATATTCTCTGCAATCAAACGATGCAAACTTCAACATCATTTGTAATTCACATTGCCAGATCCATGGGATGCACATCGACAAACGCGAGTGAACAGAGTAAAGTGGACGCTGCATCGGGAATTATTTTTCCCGCGTTATTGACAGAAGATACATACTGTCAATCGTTTCGCTTTTTTTTGTTACTTCGTGCTCCAATAGACGCGAATTTATTTTTCGGCCCGGCAGTGCTTCGTTGTTTCCCGTGCACAGATATTTACACATAAATATGTTGTATGTACACTTCATGTAATGAAATAAATCGACATTGGTATCACTCATGAACTGAAATATATTCATGGACGGAGCTCAATCAATCGAGCTGCGTCCGTTGTGCGATCGCTCAGCGTGAAACCCCATTTTCTATATGCGCGTCCATGTATTCGTATGAGAATATCGCCCCGTCTGCTTCACCGAGAAGTATAATAAAAGATCAATGATTACCTATTCATAGATGTTTGTTCAATTGGAATCGTCCGAGCCCGATGTACCAAGACTGCATCCGGTGATTACCTACAGTACGTACAGGGTGTCCTGTGCTTAATGGATAATCCTGCAACTGTCGATAGGTCAGATCATGTCCTACTACCGTGATATGGGGTTGCTTTGAACAGGTTCTGGGCTTTTTGTCGGTAACTTTTTTTTAACATCCTAAATTCCAACTTTTTTTTGCTCCAATAGAACAATGTGTCCTTCGGCTATGAAATGTATAAGAAAGTCAAGGCCCACCAACCCCCACACCATTTTATATATATATTTATTTTTTAACTGTCAAAATAACCTTGAGTGTGGGTTTTCTTTGACAAGGCATTGGAATGCAACTTATGTCAAATAAGATTACGGGTTGTTTTGACATAATATTGATTTGAAAAAATAATATTTTATGGATTATACATGGAATTAAATGAAAAACAACGAATTTTTACAAACAAAATGTCATCTTTATTAAGGAAACATTTTACACAAAAATTTCAAGTATCTAGGGTACTGGTACAGGTCCCTAATCAGTCTTATAATTATCATTGAGATCAAAATCAACTTGAGAAACATTACCATCAACTTTAGCAACAGTATAATAAACTTGAACAACAAATTTGAGCAACGATAGAAAAAAAGATAAAAAAGAATCAGGAAAGTTGAAAGAAGAACCGTATTTTGGCGATCTGTTAAAGTACCCTCAAAGACTGTCAGTTACCTGAAATGTCAATTTGACCCCGTTTTAAGGTATATGCTGTAATTTAAGATTAGTAAAAGTCTCACGGTTTTCGAGATTTTATACTTTGTTATTAAAAACAAAATTATCTAAAAAAATTATCCAACTTATTAAATTATTAATTTTTTTTTGGTTGGGTCGACAATAACTGAGGAACTTTTTAAAGTAATGAGCACGACGTGTGCAGCACTTTTTTTTACACCGCAGGCTATCAAAGTCAGATGTTGACATTGATTTGTATGAAAATTCTGAATAAGATATTTTTTAACAAAGTTTCCGTGACATTTAAGGCTAAATAGAAGACTTTTTCAGATCAAACAAATGACCAAGAGTATTATTTTTAAACCATATAAAAAAAGTTATTATTTGTAGGAATAGCTTGCGAAGAACCAAAAGAGGATGATTTTTGAAAAAATAACATAAAGGCCAAAATCTCGAAAACTGTGGGACTTTTGCTGAACTGAAATTCCAGCATATAGTAGGACATGATCTTCATTAAGTTGAAGTTTGCATCGTTGGAACGCAACTAAAGTCAATTCTTTTTCGTTGATCGGATTTTCTTCTGGCTACGAAAATCACTCAAAACGTTTTTATGTATTATCATCAGAGATTTACAACCTCAGTCGCAAAAACGAACACTTTGGATGAGCATGGAAATAAATAAAAATGAAGAAACTGCATTCCAACGATGCAAATGTCAACGTCATCATGATACGACCTATGGACAGGTGCAGAATTATCCATCCATTACACGACACCCTGTATATGAGGGCTGTTTGGTTACCTAGCTATCTGCCTAACAGTATCATACGTTATTCGATTCGGTACAACGGTTTGCACACTTGCAAATTTATATGTTTATTCGCATACATTTACACAGAAAATAATAATAATAATAATAATAATAATAATAATAATAATAATAATCTAAATCTAATCTAAAAATCTGTGTTAAGGCGTAGGGAAGCTGGCGTGCCCATCGCCCGGGGGAGCACAACTCCCTCGCAATAGCCACCGACGTGCCAGGCCAACCACCTGGCACGCCGAAAACTAGGTTCGAACACCACCTAGTCAGGCCCCCCACAACCGGTCCCTCTCGGATGGGGACCAAGGATCAGTTGGGAGGGGCACCCGGATAGGATCCACGGCAACGACTACGGCTCGAAATCGGCGCCTAGAGTGGACGGAGGAACTCAAGGAGGACCTCATCCGCTGCTGGAGGGATAGCCTGCCGTCGCGAAGGGGCTACATGGCGAGGTTGCAGGCCCTGTGGAGCCAAGTGCACCCAGAGCTTGCATACCTCTCGCAACAACATCTGCGAGACCAGGCCGCCCGTTTGCGACGACAAGGCTACGATCTCTTGTTACTACCACCAGAGCTGTCCGGCAGGCGCTCTTCCGCGCGTTCAGTGCGGAGCTCTGCCGGACGGCCTCAAGATCGGTCCCCCCGGCAGTCGGAACCCCCCCGTTGGCGCGTCGATTTGACAGAGGACTGGGAAACAAGGAGGGAGAGAATCACTGGGAAATTTTCTCTTCAGCCTGGTTGCCTAGAAGCGGCAAATGAGTCCCTTGCGGCAGAAATCCCTGAAACTGCTGATCTCCTCAGCTTGAACTGGGCTGTGTATCACGCGGCTGTTGAGGCGAAACCTCGAACACGCAATGATAAGGCGGCGTTCGTGGTTAAGACTCGGCGGCGCGTTGCACAGCTCCAGAATAAGATCAATGAAGCGCGGAGGCAGGCATCCCGTGTTCAATGTGTGTTAGACTTCATTACGGCGGGGAGGGCGTTTACCCCTAAAATCCGAAAAATCAGCTCGGAACTGAAATGCCGTCACCACACATTGAACAAAGCTATCCTTCTTATTGTGAAGGAACGCTACGTGGAGAAGGTGCGGAACCTGGGGGTTGCGAAGCAATCCCTAGAGAGGCGGCTGGGTCGGGCGTTAGACAACGCCCTCTTCCGTTCTGACCCAGGCCGCTGGTTCCAACCACCTACGCCTGCCCCCGACACAGCGCCAACAGCTGTTCAGGTGGAGCGGTTTTGGGGAGAACTGTATAGCAGGGAGGGTCATTTTGATGAAAGCACTCCAGCCCTGGGGCGGTTCGACGCGTTTTGCCGGCAACAGCCGAGTCAACGTGGCGACTGTCTTCCAGTCACGCGGGGTGAGGTGGAGAAGGCGGTGAGTAGCATGAGGAACCACGCCGCTCCCGGACCAGATGGGATTAACATCTTCTGGTGGAAGAAATTCACGTGCACCCATACCCATCTGGCCCGCATCTTCTCGTCGTTCATCGATGGGACGGTGCCCATCCCTGCGTGGCTGACAGAGGGAAGGACGGTGCTACTCCCCAAAAAAGGGGATTTGTCGCATCCGGAGAACTACCGCCCGATAACGTGTCTGAATGCGCTCTGTAAGATCTTCACAAAGATTCTTTATGAGCGTGTTCTGCACGAGATCGAGCCTGCATGGCGGGAGATATACGAACAAAGGGGATCCAAGAGAGGACTGGGAGGTTGTAAGGAGAACCTGCTGGCGGACCGTTGCATTACGCAAGACGCGGTCCAGCACAAGCGTAACCTCTCGGTCGCTTGGATAGACTACCGTAAGGCGTTCGACACTGTCAGTCACAAACTGATTATACACCTACTCGAACGCCTTTCGGTGAGTCCCTACATAGTGAGATGCATTAAGCAGCTCATGCCGCTCTGGAAGACACGCTTCACAGTTAAGACTAGTGAAGGCAACGTGTCGACCGGAGTGGCGGGGTATAGGAGGGGGATTATCCAGGGAGATTCTCTCAGCCCCCTCCTGTTTTGCATCTCACTATTACCCTTATCAATCGCCTTGCGGGCTGCACGCGGGTACGAAGCGGGGCCCCCCGGGGAGCGTGGGCGAGGGATCACCCATTTATTTTATATGGATGACCTCAAGCTATACGCCCCCGGGGAGGCGGGGCTTAAGCTCCTCTTGAACATCGTAGCGACGTACACGCGGGCGGCGGGGATGGATTTCGGATTGGACAAATGCGCTGTTCTTCATCTCAGGAGAGGGAGAGCAGAGGGTGTCGCGGCTGATGTCCGGCTGGTGGACGGGAGCGTCTTCAAACACCTGGACGCCGGGGGGTCTTATCGGTACCTTGGCATCGATCAGCGCTCTCTTCAAGACGCTGAGGGTGTCAAGGGGGCCCTCCGCAGCGAGTATAGGCGGCGTCTCAGACGGATCTGGAAATCAGATCTGTCTGGGAAAAATAAGATCACTGCCACCAATATGCTCGCTGTCCCGGTCCTGCTCTACTCCTTTGGCGTCGTCAAATGGCGCAGAGACGAGCTTAAACAGCTGGACATCGGCACACGCAAAATAATGAACATCCAACGGAGTCTGCACCCTCGATCTTCCACCCCGCGCCTTTATATGCTGCGTCAGAGCGGCGGGCGTGGGCTCTTGGGATTGGAGTGTCTTCATGACCGCATGGTCCTCGGAATAGCAAGCGATGTGATAACAAGCTCGGACCCGCTCCTGGAGATTGTGCACCAGCATGAGCTTCATGGGGCGGGTGCTTTTCTTTATAAGGCGGCAGATCGTGCGGCAGAGACCCTCGGCTTGGAGTTCCGCCGGCGCCGGCGTGGCGCCTTGCCAATAGACTCCGTCGCTCGGTTGCCCAAGTCCCGACGCCGGCGGGCAATCAGGGCTGCCGAGCAGACTGTCCTGACTCGGCAGCACGTGGACAGACCCATGCACGGTGTGTTTTTTCACCACATCGAGGAACAGGGGCTGTCCACCCAGCTGACCTTTTCCTTCTTGCGGTCAGCTGGACTGATGTCCGAGACCGAAGGGTTTATCTGCGCCTGCCAAGACGGAGTCATCAACACCCTGGTCTATCGCAGCCGCGTTTTGGGTCAGCCTCTGCCGACCACTTTGTGTCGTGCATGCAAACAATCGCCGGAGACACTAATGCATCTACTGTCGGCTTGCCCAGTATATGCAGTCTCCGGCTATATCCATCGCCATAACGCGGCCCTAAGAGTGTTGTACTACCATCTACGGCACTCTTATGGGATAGACCGGGAGCCCGTGCCGCCTTATTTACCAGGAGATATTGAGTCCGTTGTCGTGGGCGAGAGGTGCAAGATTTATTGGAACTTCTCATTCGCGACCATCGGGCCGCTACAAGCGACTAAGCCTGATGTTGTCCTCTTCGATTTCGACGACAAGACGATATACGTCATTGAGTTCTCGGCTCCGGCCGAAGTGAACGTGTCGCGAAAGGAAGAGGAGAAACGGCTCAAGTATCAGCCTCTCCTGGCCGAGCTACGTCGTTTGCACCGAGGATTCAGGGTAACTCTCGTTGTCCTCATCATCGGCGCGCTAGGGGGGATGAAGGAGTCTTTTGTATCGGGCCTCGCTGGCATACCGGTTTGCAAACCCGGTGTCCGGTTGCTAGCAGGTCGGATGCAGAAGGCGGTCATACTTGGGTCCCTCCGTTTACTCCGGCAACACGATTGTGGACTGCGGTAGCCGCTAACCCTCTGGCTTGAGGGAGCGGCTATCGCAGAGCGATTAATTGGACTTTTCGCGCGTTTTTTTTGACTGGGCGGCAGTCGAGGTGGTGTCGGAACCCTCGAGTGTCGCCCAGCGTTATTGTTCCGGTCTAGATTAAGACCGAGCCTAACCCCCGGGGGTAGGTGAATGTTTCCCAGTGCAAACTGAGGAAGTGTGTTGCCCGGAGCAATAAAGTCTAATATTTAAAAAAAAAAAAAAAAAAAAAAAAAATCTAATAATCTAATAATAATAATAATAATAATAATAATAATAATAATAATAATCTCTGGCGTGGGGAAGCTGGCGTGCCCATCGCCCGGGGGAGCACAACTCCTTCGCAATAGCCACCGACGTGCCAGGCTAACCACCTAGCACGCCGAAAACTAGGTTCCAACTAGACCTAGTCAGGCCCCCCACAACCGGTCCCTCTCGGATGGGGACCAAGGATCAGTTGGGAGGGGCACCCGTACAGGATCCACGGCAACGACCACGGCTCGAAATCGGCGCCTAGAGTGGACGGAGGAACTCAAGGAGGACCTCATCCGCTGCTGGAGGGATAGCCTGCCGTCGCGAAGGGGCTACATGGCGAGGTTGCAGGCCCTGTGGAGCCAAGTGCACCCAGAGCTTGCATACCTCTCGCAACAACATCTGCGAGACCAGGCCGCCCGTTTGCGACGACAAGGCTACGATCTCTTGTTACTACCACCAGAGCTGTCCGGCAGGCGCTCTTCCGCGCGTTCAGTGCGGAGCTCTGCCGGACGGCCTCAAGATCGGTCCCCCCGGCAGTCGGAACCCCCCCGTTGGCGCGTCGATTTGACAGAGGACTGGGAAACAAGGAGGGAGAGAATCACTGGGAAATTTTCTCTTCAGCCTGGTTGCCTAGAAGCGGCAAATGAGTCCCTTGCGGCAGCAATCCCTGAAACTGCTGATCTCCTCAGCTTGAACTGGGCTGTGTATCACGCGGCTGTTGAGGCGAAACCTCGAACACGCAATGATAAGGCGGCGTTCGTGGTTAAGACTCGGCGGCGCGTTGCACAGCTCCAGAATAAGATCAATGAAGCGCGGAGGCAGGCATCCCGTGTTCAATGTGTGTTAGACTTCATTACGGCGGGGAGGGCGTTTACCCCTAAAATCCGAAAAATCAGCTCGGAACTGAAATGCCGTCACCACACATTGAACAAAGCTATCCTTCTTATTGTGAAGGAACGCTACGTGGAGAAGGTGCGGAACCTGGGGGTTGCGAAGCAATCCCTAGAGAGGCGGCTGGGTCGGGCGTTAGACAACGCCCTCTTCCGTTCTGACCCAGGCCGCTGGTTCCAACCACCTACGCCTGCCCCCGACACAGCGCCAACAGCTGTTCAGGTGGAGCGGTTTTGGGGAGAACTGTATAGCAGGGAGGGTCATTTTGATGAAAGCACTCCAGCCCTGGGGCGGTTCGACGCGTTTTGCCGGCAACAGCCGAGTCAACGTGGCGACTGTCTTCCAGTCACGCGGGGTGAGGTGGAGAAGGCGGTGAGTAGCATGAGGAACCACGCCGCTCCCGGACCAGATGGGATTAACATCTTCTGGTGGAAGAAATTCACGTGCACCCATACCCATCTGGCCCGCATCTTCTCGTCGTTCATCGATGGGACGGTGCCCATCCCTGCGTGGCTGACAGAGGGAAGGACGGTGCTACTCCCCAAAAAAGGGGATTTGTCGCATCCGGAGAACTACCGCCCGATAACGTGTCTGAATGCGCTCTGTAAGATCTTCACAAAGATTCTTTATGAGCGTGTTCTGCACGAGATCGAGCCTGCATGGCGGGAGATATACGAACAAAGGGGATCCAAGAGAGGACTGGGAGGTTGTAAGGAGAACCTGCTGGCGGACCGTTGCATTACGCAAGACGCGGTCCAGCACAAGCGTAACCTCTCGGTCGCTTGGATAGACTACCGTAAGGCGTTCGACACTGTCAGTCACAAACTGATTATACACCTACTCGAACGCCTTTCGGTGAGTCCCTACATAGTGAGATGCATTAAGCAGCTCATGCCGCTCTGGAAGACACGCTTCACAGTTAAGACTAGTGAAGGAAACGTGTCGACCGGAGTGGCGGGGTATAGGAGGGGGATTATCCAGGGAGATTCTCTCAGCCCCCTCCTGTTTTGCATCTCACTATTACCCTTATCAATCGCCTTGCGGGCTGCACGCGGGTACGAAGCGGGGCCCCCCGGGGAGCGTGGGCGAGGGATCACCCATTTATTTTATATGGATGACCTCAAGCTATACGCCCCCGGGGAGGCGGGGCTTAAGCTCCTCTTGAACATCGTAGCGACGTACACGCGGGCGGCGGGGATGGATTTCGGATTGGACAAATGCGCTGTTCTTCATCTCAGGAGAGGGAGAGCAGAGGGTGTCGCGGCTGATGTCCGGCTGGTGGACGGGAGCGTCTTCAAACACCTGGACGCCGGGGGGTCTTATCGGTACCTTGGCATCGATCAGCGCTCTCTTCAAGACGCTGAGGGTGTCAAGGGGGCCCTCCGCAGCGAGTATAGGCGGCGTCTCAGACGGATCTGGAAATCAGATCTGTCTGGGAAAAATAAGATCACTGCCACCAATATGCTCGCTGTCCCGGTCCTGCTCTACTCCTTTGGCGTCGTCAAATGGCGCAGAGACGAGCTTAAACAGCTGGACATCGGCACACGCAAAATAATGAACATCCAACGGAGTCTGCACCCTCGATCTTCCACCCCGCGCCTTTATATGCTGCGTCAGAGCGGCGGGCGTGGGCTCTTGGGATTGGAGTGTCTTCATGACCGCATGGTCCTCGGAATAGCAAGCGATGTGATAACAAGCTCGGACCCGCTCCTGGAGATTGTGCACCAGCATGAGCTTCATGGGGCGGGTGCTTTTCTTTATAAGGCGGCAGATCGTGCGGCAGAGACCCTCGGCTTGGAGTTCCGCCGGCGCCGGCGTGGCGCCTTGCCAATAGACTCCGTCGCTCGGTTGCCCAAGTCCCGACGCCGGCGGGCAATCAGGGCTGCCGAGCAGACTGTCCTGACTCGGCAGCACGTGGACAGACCCATGCACGGTGTGTTTTTTCACCACATCGAGGAACAGGGGCTGTCCACCCAGCTGACCTTTTCCTTCTTGCGGTCAGCTGGACTGATGTCCGAGACCGAAGGGTTTATCTGCGCCTGCCAAGACGGAGTCATCAACACCCTGGTCTATCGCAGCCGCGTTTTGGGTCAGCCTCTGCCGACCACTTTGTGTCGTGCATGCAAACAATCGCCGGAGACACTAATGCATCTACTGTCGGCTTGCCCAGTATATGCAGTCTCCGGCTATATCCATCGCCATAACGCGGCCCTAAGAGTGTTGTACTACCATCTACGGCACTCTTATGGGATAGACCGGGAGCCCGTGCCGCCTTATTTACCAGGAGATATTGAGTCCGTTGTCGTGGGCGAGAGGTGCAAGATTTATTGGAACTTCTCATTCGCGACCATCGGGCCGCTACAAGCGACTAAGCCTGATGTTGTCCTCTTCGATTTCGACGACAAGACGATATACGTCATTGAGTTCTCGGCTCCGGCCGAAGTGAACGTGTCGCGAAAGGAAGAGGAGAAACGGCTCAAGTATCAGCCTCTCCTGGCCGAGCTACGTCGTTTGCACCGAGGATTCAGGGTAACTCTCGTTGTCCTCATCATCGGCGCGCTAGGGGGGATGAAGGAGTCATTTGTATCGGGCCTCGCTGGCATACCGGTTTGCAAACCCGGTGTCCGGTTGCTAGCAGGTCGGATGCAGAAGGCGGTCATACTTGGGTCCCTCCGTTTACTCCGGCAACACGATTGTGGACTGCGGTAGCCGCTAACCCTCTGGCTTGAGGGAGCGGCTATCGCAGAGCGATTAATTGGACTTTTCGCGCGTTTTTTTTTTGACTGGGCGGCAGTCGAGGTGGTGTCGGAACCCTCGAGTGTCGCCCAGCGTTATTGTTCCGGTCTAGATTAAGACCGAGCCTAACCCCCGGGGGTAGGTGAATGTTTCCCAGTGCAAACTGAGGAAGTGTGTTGCCCGGAGCAATAAAGTCTAATATTAAAAAAAAAAAAAAAAAAAAATAATATATCTGTGTTTGTACGCATCAAAAACATACGAGGGTGTTTCAACGATGATCATTTCACAAAACGATCCCTGCAAAAGTATCATGGCAAGCGATGCATCCTCCTGATGACACTTACTCTTGGCCTGAGAATTTTTATTCATGGGAATTCTGTATCTACATGATCTCGAGGTGAAAGATAAATCGGTCAGAGCTCAGCAGACATATAAGAGATTGGGAAAAAGAGATGCGAGAGATCGAGAACGATAGAGAAAATAAAATGTAAGAAGGGACCGATTGAATTATTGATATTATTGATTCTCCTGTGGGGAATTGTAAAAACTTTACTTTAAATTTATCAGCATAGAGACAAAGGAGTACAGAGCGATTTATTTATAGATATCGCGATGCATAGTAAAAATGTCTGCATTTTTTTAGGCATCATCAAAACACCAGGAATAAACAGAAAAAAATGAGCTTTCAGATTGAGCTTCCCAATAAATGTTGAATTGTATTGGGTACTGCGTGCCACCGAGCGTTTAAAGGCGCAATTTCATTTTCAGAAATTCTACTTGACAGATGCAGAGGAAATTCTTAAAGAGTTAATTTCTAAAAAACCTCAAGTTTAAGAAAGTAGTTTCAGCCGTTTTAACGTTAACTTGGATCAGGCAGTCTACATTTTCAAAATGTATAGATGTATCTCTTAAGCCTTCTACTTTTATTTCCGACTTGAAAAAACCAAACGTACAGACAAGAACGACCATTTTTTAATATTTTTAAATTATTCTTTTTAAATTATAAAGCGCAATAATTTTGAACCATATTTTTTTAATTATAAAGCGCAAAATTAATGGGTGAGACGTGGATGAAAAAAAATCGATTTACGATGAAAATTTGAATGTTTGGGGGGGCTTAAGCGACCTCTAAATATTTTTTGATCACTCGCAGCTTTCGCGCGATTTTTTTTTCTTTGGAGAAGATAAGTGGATGGCGAGAAAAGGGAAAAAAATCGAGCTCATATTTGTGGCATCGTAATGTATATAGACACGTTCCTCTTCGGTCTGTCGACCTTTCGCACCTTTCGCTCTCCGCGATTCCACTGCTAAGTACACACACACATACACACACACATACATACATACATACATACATACATACATACATACATACATACATACATATATATATATATATATAACCCACACACCCTATTAACAGCTGAATATTTGTCGAAGCACACCTCATAGAGTGATTCTCCTGCCCTCTTCCCTTAACCTTAACGGTAAATATGGCGTGTCCCTCTCTTTCGCTTATCTATAACCTCGTATGTTGGGTTAATCAGTCGTGTGTTCGAAGTAGATAGGGGACGACGAGATAGCGAAAGTGTGCAAGCGAGTTGACATATCGATAACAAACGATACTAACGTGTATCCAAAATTGAAGGGACTGGGAATTCTTAAAAATAGTGAAAAATCGATTTTGGTTTTTTTTTTATATTTTTATCTTTTGACCTTTTACGAAAAATGTTACGTTGATTTTTTTCATTCCGAAAAAGAATGTTGGGAGAGGTAAAAACGTAGTTCGGCGCGCGTAGTAGTTTGCGGTCACTGCGGAAAACGCAGAAAAAAGAAACGGACCGGTACATAGCAGACAAAAAGAGCGAAAACCGTGCTGAGGCTGCGGGTCGGACT
Source organism: Ophion slaviceki (assembly GCA_944452715.1). NCBI lineage: Eukaryota > Metazoa > Arthropoda > Insecta > Hymenoptera > Ichneumonidae > Ophion > Ophion slaviceki. Next base: position 27,721,297 of record OX101794.1, on the reverse strand, counting down.
AATATTCACATAAGGTGAAAAGTAGGATATAAAAAAAATCTTACTGTATTATAATAAATAATTTTCTGTAATTTGGACGTAATTTTCATTTTTGGTTGCCAGTTGAGAAAATTTGATTTTTTCAAATTCGTTTTTCAAACTCGCTTCGTGGGAATTGCGATAAAGAAACAACGGTTTTAAAATTTCGTAAAAAACTTCATGCGTTTCGGGGAAGTCGTCGTGAAATGACGATCTCCACCTTTTCAATAACTACAGCGGAACATTTGTTTCACGGTACTCGAGAATTCGGTTAAAATTGTTTCGTAATTTTCTATAATATGAAAGATGGAATTCCATCGGTAAAATTTTCAAATATATCGTATGTGCTCAGCCGATTGAGCCTTAGCCCTTTAAAAAAAGGATGGACTACTTAATATTGGTGTCACTTGACCAAATACTGAAAAAAGAAATCCGACAATCACAACGAAGAATTGCATAAACGGTCAATTGACTATAAAGGGATAAAGAATAAGAAAAAACTGTAAAAAATACTATTACCGCCAAAATAAATTTCGTTTAAACCAAAATGGTTTTTCAACCTCAAATGAGAGAACTTTCCGCGGAGATTTTTGTGCGATGTCAATCATCACAGTTATCCGATCAATTAATGTTGTCGATCGCTAATTATAACCAATGAAATAATAATGTTCCATGAATAATTGAATGAGTATGTGAACGTGAGTGAATAAGAAATGAATATATTTCAATATGAATAATTCTTATAATAGAATAAAATTATAATAAAATATTCAGAAGTACATCTTCACGAGTATACATTTAAAACTATATATTCGTACATTTTCTCGAGTATTCCGAAAAGTAGCATCCACCCTTAAAGAAGAACTACACGAGTCTCGCTGCTCATCCCAGGTATTCGGTAAGATAGAAAACAACGAAAATAATCGTTACTTTTTCTTGCAAAACCCAGTCCCACGGGAAGCTCGGAGGAAGGAAAAAGTAGGGGACAAATTTTCTCGAGTACGAGATAGACCGAGAGAGAGAGAGGATGCTGCGATGAGACGCGCGACGGAATTGAAACTAAAGTAACAGAAGCAGAACGATTTGAACGAAACTTCATCGTGTTTAGCCACCGACCATGTGCCCAGAAAAAAAAGAAAAGGGAGAAAAATAAAAATAAAATGGGATAGAAAAAAGAGGGTTAGAATTTCATCCCCCGTTTCGGTAGAAAAATTCGAGTACTCTTTTACTTATATATATATATATATATATATATATATATATATATATATATATATATATATATATAAGTAAAAGAGTACTAGAATTTTTCTACCGAAACGGGGGATGAAATTCTTACCCTCTTTTTTCTATTCTATTTTATTTTTCTTTTCTTTTCCTTTCTTTCAAATATATATATATACGTATGTCCGCAACTTTCTACAAGCTTGCCTTTCCGCCCGCTTTTCGTATTCGTAGAGGGCATCTCGTCGAGTTAAATACTTTACGCCGTTTTGCTCCGGCGTACAAGAAAAGCCTGTTCGCTATTTCTGGCTTCGGGGGTTGAGGCAGGGGTTTCATTACATTTTCAGCCGGTGCGAGCAACGATGTTGGAAGATTCATACATTCTATTATATTCTCGCAATTTACCCGAAGTTGAAGTGAAATAAAAAGGGAGCCAAGAAGGAAACGATTGTACGAAGGCTCTGGTTAAAAAAAAAGACAAATAGAAGAAGGAGAAGACAACAATGAAAAAAAAGAAACAGATATCGTGCGACGAGGCTTCCTCTTCGGATTGGCTTTTTTGCTCGCGTTGCACTTTTTTTTCTTTTGCCTCTTTCTCCGTCTTTTTGTTTGTCTCTCATCGTCGCAAAAATCGCAAAGTGGCCGAGAGCGAGGTAGCTACACGAAGAAGCTCGCGCTCGAGCGTCTTTGACGACGTACGATTACTGTTTTTCTTTCTTTCCTCGTCGTCCTTTATTTACTTACGGCCCTTTTTTCCACCCTTACCGGCTCACCCTTCGCCTGTCCCACTGGTTTCTCGAGCTGTCCTTTTTTTGGTCCTTTTGTTTTTTTCAGTCTCTCATTCTCATCCCCGACGTGTCTCGCTTTGTCCCCCGCCCCACCCTGCTGCACCCTCCCGCGCTTTTGTCAGCGCCTTGTGACGCGTATTTTCGATAAATTGCCGACAAAGGAGCCGCGGAGCCGCAATGAAGGAAGGCCTCGGTGCTTCGATCATTCGGCGAGTTTGCCAAGACACACTTAGGGGTAGTCGGGGCAAGATGATAACGCTAAGGTCATGTTCAAATAAAACAATACGTATACGAGTCAGGCAACTTTTGACATCATCTTATTACAATTTTCTAGTATTGAAAAAAAATCTTTTTGAAACAAAACAAAATGGCGGCGTTATAAGATATGCCTTTAGGCGTATTTTGAAAAACTGCTAATGTTGTAGCTGAAAAAGTTATTAATCGATCTGGCTGAAATTTTGGGTAGTTTCTTACTATAACGTTATCGGAAGGATATTCCCAAAGTTTCAGGGTTGTCGCGTAAATAAATTACCTTTTGGGGCGAAAAATTGTCGAGAAAATTGTCACAAATATGAAAATTTGATTACAAAGCCTACTCAATATTTAATTCTATACTTTATTATATTTTTATAGGTATGTCTTTCCAATAATGTTATAGTGAGTAACCTTCCAAAATTTCAGCCGAATCGATCAATAGCTTTTTGAGGTATAACGTGAGCAGTTTTTCAACAGACGCCTAAAGGAATACCTTATAACGTCACCATCTTGTTTTGTTTAAGGGGCTACCCCCACTTGCGATTTTGAAAAAAATCGATTTTTTTTATTGCATTTTTTTGAAGTATAAGTATCCGGGCCCATACTTCTGTATGGGCCCGGAATAGATGACTCTATGTAAGTTTACAAAAAAAAATATTTTCTTCGTGTAAACTGAAATTGAAACTTTAAACGCGTTTTTCTCAAAATGACATTTCTGAAGTCGGTGACCAAGATGACTCGAACACTAATGAACAGATCTTCTTGAAATTTTGCAGGCTTATTTAATACATAAAAATGTAGTCTTTAATCGTTCGATTTTTTTTTTTCGAAAAAAAAGGCCGTTTTATAGCCAAAAACGGCCGTTTTTTTTTCGTTAAAATCGAACCATTAACATTAACTGTCCGCCATTTTGTGAAAAAATGAATATTTTTTAAAATCCTTCGATTAAAGACTAGTTCATACTTATATTTGACTAAATCCATCCGCATTTTTTTTTCAGATGATCCACTTCGCCACAATGTTGATCACCGCAAACCGTGTATATAAAAACATTATTTCATTGACGGCCATTTGCCACTAAACAATGTAATATTTTTCAATAAAAAAATTACTGAAAGTTCTTCAAGATGTGTTCTTTAAGATGGTATATTGATCGATTAAAAAAGTTTTGTAGTTTTCTTAAAAAAAATTCATGAAAAAGGCCTTTTTTTGCGCTACAAGTGGGGGTAACGCCTTAAAAGAGAACAAAAAATCAACACTTGAAAGTTGTAATAAGATTATGTCAACATTTTTAAATGATGCGATTATTTTATCAACTTAAAAAAAATGACTCATTTTCGAGCATCTCAAGGGATTACCCTCCTTAAGTGATGTTCCCTTTATAAGTCTCAAAAAATAGGGTATACATCTTTCCTTGGAAAAAAAAATCATGAAGATCAGCAATTTTTTCCTTGCTTAAAGGTATCTCCCCCATGAAGTACAAAAAAATTACAAGCACGAAGCTTCCTCCACGAGGTACTACAGTAAAAGAGACGAAAACCCAGCACTTTTTAGCGTAGAATATGAATTTTTGACTGACGGTAGATGGTTGCATACTGAAAACCCCAATAAAATGTTGCCCCCCAACTCGCCCCAACCCTATGAAATAGGGGTTGAAAACTCAAAAATCGCCGTATCCCGATAATTAGTAGCCCGATCAAAAAAGGTTTCAAACAAAACTTGTTTGGAATAATAAAATACGTATTAAGTTATCTGACGTCCAATCCCCTATCTTTAAAAATAGCGGAAAATCCGCTCGCACACGCATCATCCCCGAATTTTCGAATCGTTTTTGCGCCGCTATTTTCAAAGATAGGGGGTTGGACGTCAGATAACTTTATACGAATTTTATTATTCCAAACAACTTTAGTTTGAAACCTTTTTTGATGGGGCTATTAATTATAGAGATACGGCGATTTTTAAGTTTTCAACCCCTATTTCTCAGGGGTGGGGCGAGTTTTGGGGCAACATTTTATTGGCGTTACTTTCAGTATGCAAGTCTCTTTTACTGGACTATAGGAAGAATTGAAGAAAAAGGAAACAACGTCAAATGACGAGGGTTCGTACAAGTAGGCTAATTTGCCACGTTCATAAACCCAAACATCTGTATCGAAATATATGTGTGTGGGTGTAAATATACGTATATACAAATCGACGAGTGTAATATTCTCCTGGTTCTCCTCAATGGCTTCGTTGAGTCCCAGGGACGAGCGCAAGCGAGCAAGAGAGTGAATGGAAGTCTATGCGCGAGGCTACCGTCCAAGTTTTTGCCGTGCGTGTAGGAGCTCCTTACGGAAGATCCTGGCACGAAAATTGTTCAACTATTCACGAGAGTTCTCTTCACCCACCGGCATTCCATTCGAACCAGTGTCTCCTCCCCTCGTCCCGTTTCGCGTCCTGCTTCGCGCTCCGTGCAGCGAAGCAAAGGGCGGAAAAGGGCGACGGACGAGGGTGCGGTAAGGGCGCAGGGCGAAGGGCTTGAAGAGGAGTGTGCCCACGCTGGCAAATGTGCGACAACGTTGTACCGCATCAACGGGATTGCGCGGTGTATGTGAGCTTGCTATAAGATGCTTCTCTTTCTTCTATTTTCTAGCCTTCCAACCCAAAATATAAGATGCTTCGCTCCCCGTATGAAGCGATGAGAGAACGAGCGTAACATTGTGGCGCGTGTATGTACGTGCGCAAAATTGTTGCATATGCAAAGCAGCGCTGCCACGTTACTATTCGCAAAGGACCGAGTAAAGGGGGGGGGGTAGAGAGGAAAGACAAGGAAAAGGTGGAGTGTGACGGAAAAATAATGGAAGTGAAAAGAAGAGGGGGAAAGAGGGACGGAATTTAAGGGGTTACCCCCACTTGCGATTTTGAAAAAAATCGATTTTTTTTATTGCATTTTTTTGAAGTGCAATTTGAAGTGCAGTTTTTTTATGCCCGGAATAGATGACTATGTGAGTTTACAAAAAAAAAAAAAAATTCTTCGTGTAAACTGAAATTGAAACTTTAAACGCGTTTTTCTCAAAATGGTATTTCTGAAGTCGGTGACCAAGATTACTCGAACACTAATGAACCGATCTTTTTGAAATTTTGCAGGCTTATTTAATACATAAAAATGTAGTCTTTAATCGTTCGATTTTTTTTTTCGAAAAAAAAGGCCGTTTTATAGCCAAAAAACGGCCGTTTTTTTCGTTAAAATCGAACCATTAACTTTGACTGTCCGCCATTTTGTGAAAAATGAATATTTTTTAAAATCCTTCGATTAAAGACTAGTTTATACTTATATTTGACTAAATCCATCCGCATTTTTTTTTTCAGATGATCCACTTCGCCGCAATGTTGGTTACCGCAAACCGTGTATATAAAAACATTATTTCATTGACGGCCATTTGCCACTAAACAATGTAATATTTTTCAATAAAAAAATTACTGAAAGTTCTTCAAGATGTGTTCTTTAAGATGGTATATTGATCGATTAAAAAAGTTTTGTAGTTTTCTTTAAAAAAAATCATGAAAAAGGCCTTTTTTGCGCTACAAGTGGGGGTAACGCCTTAAAGGCGGAGATACCTGTAGGCGAGGAAAAAATTTGCTGATTTTCGTGATCTTTGTTAAGGTAACATTTTTTCACGATTTTTTAGACTTAGGTTATGTTTTGTTACCACCTTTGGCTGTTACGTGGAATTTTCTATTTTTATTAATGTTTAAACATGGCGGAGGTTGAACGCAGGCAAAATGAATTCTATTTTTTCGATAAAATGTCTTTTCGGCCGATTTAGACTATGAAAATCATTCAAACCTTTTTTACGTATTTTTTATACAGATTTACAACCTCGAGTTGCAAAAAACCTTTTGAATATTAATAATAAAAAAAAGAAGAAATGGAAGAAAATCGTTGCATTCCAACCATGCAAGCGTCAACGTCGTTCGATTATACATCAATTCTTACCCTGTTGAAGTTTGCATCGTTAGAATGCAACGAAAGATCTTCTTTATAATTTTAATTTTTCAAATTTTTATTGCTATCCAAACCCTTTTGTTTCCAGTTTAGGTGACAGAACCCCAATGAGGATCTTCAACAATGTTTCACTGATTTTTTCACCCTAAACCGGTCCGAAAAAAATTGGGCAAAAAAAACCAAAGAAATTTTCTTGCATCCCGACAATACAAACTTCAATACCATCAATTCTTACGCACTCAAATTACGTCGTATTGAAGTGTTTTATTTTCGAGGTTCGAAGCTTTGCTTCCAAATGCATCACCGATTGCCTCGAATAAATCTATACAATTAAAAAATTCAAAAACAAAAAATCGTGATAACAACGGCTGAGAAGCGGCGGAGCATATGCGCGCATGACGCACATATACGGCCCCGTTTCGCACGTTCGAATAGCCGGTAAACAAGGGGCTCACATTATCATGCGGATGTCGATGTCCGCGCTATACGTGTTTGGTATTAAAAAGACCGTACATGACTCAAATTAAAGTCGATAAAATCGATGGTGAGTCAGGCTTATCGGGCGTCACAAAGGAAGGAGATGAATCGCACGAAAATATATCGTTATCACCGTCACCGGAAACGACGATGCGGGAAACAAGAGGGTGAGACAGTCGCTGTGAAAGGGAGAAAGAGAGTGAGAGAGAGAGAGAGAGAGAGAGGCGATGAGAAATAGCCGATAAGAATCGAGCGTCCACGAGCACGGTTTACTCTACACTTTCAATCTCGTGGGCAATATCCCAGTAACGTTTTATCAGCAAAAAAGTGATGCTTGAGTCCATTCCTCTCCCCCCCTCTCTCTCTCTCTCTCTCTCTCTCTCTCTGTGTGTGTCTTCGTTCTCCTTTCGTCGATAAGAGCTCCTTAATACCGTGCGAATTTCAATAAATGTCCGAGTTACGACGTACATTCAAACTTCAATAAGAATATCGAATAAATTTTGAAGGAATATTATCTTCTAATTTTTGCATAATAAGACTTTCTCTTATTCTATGTTGAAAATATATTTTTTTGAAGGCGTTTCGAGTAAAAATTTACGACATGTTACCGTTTGATTAAAATTTATAAATTAAATGCTTTATCTTGGAGAAAAAATATTAACATAGGGAGATGCCTACGCACATCGCTGCAGTGGTAGTTTAACGTACGAAGTAGTGTGAAAAATGTGAAAAATGTTATGAAAAACTGTCAAATCACTCAGTACATAATGACAATTTCGTCATCACTGTCATTTAATTTTGGTCACTTGTAAATGTTATAGAAACGGTGCAGATGAATGACGTCGAAGTTTGCATCATTGGGACGCAACGAAAATGGTTTTTTTTCTTCATTTCCAAATTTTCCTTTAGCGAATTTGAGCTACGAAAATCACGCAGCATTTTTCAAGGATTCTTATTTGGCGATCTACAACCAAAGTCTGCAAAGAATGATTTTGGATAATGATGAAAATAAAAAATTGAAAAGAAATTTCGTTGCTTTCTAGCGATGCAAACTTCAAGCCCATGCAAAAGATCGATTTAAAATTCGAAGTGTACATTGAGTCTATGACAAAGAATTCACTGTATGAATTTGAATGAAATGGTAACATTTGTATTTTTTAAATGCCCCGTTCGCATTTTATCAAAAGTTAAACGTTTCTTCAAAATCTGTCGAGAAAAAAAACAACATTTTTTTGCAAAAACTGCGACATTCGCCAATTTACAAACCCTCCAATTTGCTGTTTTCTTACGTAACCTCTATCCACTCTAGATTACGTGTACTTTTGGAGAAAAACGATTTCAAGCTTGCACAAGGTTAGAATTAAAAAAAAGTTTTTGTTTTATATCGCGAGCACCAAAGCAAAATCTTGAAAACCTAAACCTTGCTGATGACCCACTAATTATTTCATCTTGTTGGTGGACAAAGCGCGCTAAGAGGAGAAGCCGAAATGTAAAGAGCTTTTCGCTCATGAGAGAGCTTTGGGACGGCGATAAAATAATGAGGAAGCAATGCGAGACCGTAATTATCAGGTTTTTTTTTCTTTCGGTGTTTTTTCCGCGTTTATCCTTACGTCGCTCGTCCTTTCATCGGTGAGAGATGAAAGGCGGGTCGGACCATTTAGTCCCCGTCAAGCCCCGTGGAACGTGCAACTGGGTCAATTTTCACGCTAAGTATAGTTCGTAGTGAGAAATTTGTGTTTAATTTTTCGCTTTTCAGCATGCCATAGTCACGGGAAGGTTGATAATTTCGTCATGTCTGTCACGGCAGCGTGTCTCCCTCCTCCCCTACACTTTTTCGACTTTCTGCTTTAAAAATGCGAAATTATCCATAGAGATAACATTCGGCGAGTGCTGTGGATTAAAATTATTGCGGTTACTGCAAAACGATTAGTTAAGGCGTTACCCCCACGTGTAGCGCAAAAAATGGCCTTTTTCATGAATTTTTTTAAAGAAAACTACAAAACTTTTTTAATCGATCAATATACCATCTTAAAGAACACATCTTGAAGAACTTTCAGTAATTTTTTTATTGAAAAATATTACATTGTTTAGTGGCAAATGGCCGTCAATGAAATGATGTTTTTATATACACGGTTTGCGGTGACCAACATTGCGGCGAAGTGGATCATCTGAAAAAAAAATGCGGATGGATTTAGTCAAATATAAGTATAAACTAGTCTTTAATCGAAGGATTTTAAAAAATATTCATTTTTCACAAAATGGCGGACAGTCAAAGTTAATGGTTCGATTTTAACGAAAAAAAAAACGGCCGTTTTTTGGCTATAAAACGGCCATTTTTTTCAAAAAAAAAAATCGAACGATTAAAGACTACATTTTTATGTATTAAATAAGCCTGCAAAATTTCAAGAAGATCGGTTCATTAGTGTTCGAGTAATCTTGGTCACCGACTTCAGACTAGACATCAGAAAGACTTCAGACTAGCCGGTCGTTTACGCAACGGATTCTTCTCTTTCAACGCTCATATCTCAGTCAATTTTGTTCGGATCGACTTGAAATTTTCAGGACATATTCTCAGATACTTATACTTCAAAAAAATGCAATAAAAAAATCGATTTTTTCAAAATCGCAAGTGGGGGTAACCCCTTAAGGGGGTAAAAAAGAACAAAAAAGGTTTTCAATTTAACAATTTTTGCTAAAGTTTTAACACTGCTCGGAAAATGTTAAAGATATTGTTAACCGTCGGGGTTTGTGAAATATCGTTGCCCAGTAAACAGATTAATTTGCAAACTATTTAAAAGCAATCAAGTTTCAAGGGGTTATGCCTAGTAGTGAATGTCGAAAAAACACGTTTTTTAAAACCAATACATTTTATCGTGTTGAAGTTAACATCGTTGGGATGCAACGAAAATTCGCCTTTGTTTTTTTGTTTCTTATTCTTATTATCATCCAAAACCTTTATGGGGTTGACGTTTTCATCGTCGGAGTGCAACGAAACAATTTTTTTTTAATATCCCAAATTTCCTTTCGCACATTTGAGCTTCGAAAATCACGCAAACGTTTTTTAGCATTCTTATTCATCGATTTATAAGAAATTTGAAAAGTACGATTTTGGATATTCACGAAAATGAGAATTCGGAAAGAATTTTCGTTGTATTTCAACGATGCAAACTTCAGACTCATACACCGTTTTCTTGCAGATTTAAGTTTCCCATCCCTAGTATAAGGATTCTGAAAAACGTTTCTATGGTTTCGTAGCCAAAATGCGCCAAAATAAAATTGGGCATTAAGAAAAATAATTTTTTCGTTGCATTCCAAAAATGCGAACTTCAGCATCATTAAATTTTGACAGAGAAATTTTGTCTTGCAGATATACCCTGAAAATTTCAAGGTGATCGGATCGAAGGTGACCGATTTATAGACTGTTATGTTGACGCACGTCGGAACGCTCGGAGCGTCGTGCGAAACTTTAAGGGGTCTTCTCACTTTAGACGCTTAAAAGGCTATTTTTCATGATTTTTTTGATAGGTTTATATTGTAGATATTGATATAAAAGTCGTTACACTTAATAAATACACTTCCGAATTACATTAAAAAAAAATTATTTATTTAAGTCACTATTTATAGACGAAAATAGCAGTTAAAAAATGTCCCAAAAAATTGTAGGTCTGCCCTGTTGATGAAATCTCGGAGATGAATCATCCGAAACAAAAAAATCAAACGCTTTTAGATTCAGTATATTAATGGCTATAGCGCATATCATACGATTTTTTATATATACGAAAATCCCGAAATGGCAGACATTGTTCGAAAAAAAACGTGTTTTTTTCACCGTTTTTGGCAAAAAATAGCAAATATCGAAATTTAAAAAATCCCTGATATGCGCTATAGCTATAGCTGTAAAGAATATGTGGTTAAAATTTCATAAGGATCGGTTCAGTAGTTTCGAAGATTTAATCAACAAGCCGTCGAAAAACGTTGTTTGGACAAAAACGCGTTTAAAGTTTATTTAGGTTACATAAACACATAAACAAATTTGTTAAATGTATCTCGAAAGTGTATTTATTAAGTGTAACAACTTTTATATCAATATCTATAATATAAACCTATCGAAAAAATTCATGAAAACAGCTTCGTTAGCGTCTAAAGTGAGAAGACCCCTAAAACGCTTTTTTCTCGAAAGTACGTTTTCAAAGTCAGTGAGCAAAATATTTCAATGCCTACTACCTCGACCATTCTGAAATTTTTAGGCCTTTTTCTATATGTAAAAATATAGTATTTGATCGAAGGATTATTTTTCCGATGTATACTTTCGATTTGACGAACGAAAAATGCCATTTTTTTCGCAAATATCGAGACTCTTTGATACGCGTCATTATTGTAAAATTAGATATTTCGGAAAATCCTTCCTCCTCTTAATCACAAGATAAACTGATATGCCAACGAAAAGTGTTTGATTTTTTTATATTATATAACCTGGTTCAAAAGATGCTACTGAAGTTTGCATCGTTGGAACGCAACGAAAGTTTCGTAGGCCAATTTTTTTTCGCCCCATTTCGTCCTCCAAATTCACTCAAACATTATTTCGGATTCTTATTAGAGATCTTCAGCCCAAATATGTGAGAAAAGATTCTGAATGATAATGAAAATGGGGAAATAAATTTTTAAAAGAATTTTCATTGCATTCCAACGATGCTAACTTCAACATCGTTTCAGAAGGGCATTGCTCGCCGCAAAAGACGTGGGAGGTGTTTCCCGGACATCGACTGTGAATCGATTGTAATTAAATATTTGTACACAAATAAATTACAGTGTTCTTCAGATGATACTTTTTCAAATACCTAATTTTTGTACAAATTTATCATAACGATTCTCTATATTAAAAAATCCCAAAAAACGAGCTGTTTTCAACTGTGACAACTAGGCACAATCCGATAATTCAATATTACAATTACGCGTGTGCCTAACAAGTTGTGAGAAGACTGACTTTGTTGAGCGGTCTATTTTTTTTTCCTTTGGCAATATTTGCCGAGAGAGTAATGCAATTTTACGGTGAGGGTGATCCAGCCGAGCTGCTGTGTATCGCACGTCACATAATTAAGAACGTAGGTTTGGTCAGCTCTTCAAGTGAAGATGGCCCGAGGCGATGCGCCGAAAGCAGTGGTCAGTGTGGTATGCGGGCTCGACCCCTCAAAGTGAACTTGGCATCAAAGGAAATGACCGAAGAGTCGAGGCAATATAGAGATAATCCATTAGCAAATAGACGCCCAGCGATAAAAGAGCGAGCCCGATAAGGTTCGTTCGTCCTGCACACTTGAAAGGTGTGTACAGAAAGAGAGACAAAATGAAAACATTGATTTTTGCGAAGCGTCCAAAGACACGGAGTTTCGGGTTGGTTGTTTGTATTTCCGGCCCATAGGTCATTCACAGTCACGAACCTTTAGGTTACGATGACAATCCAAGGTCACGCCCATTTCGTCCCAAATGCCGGTCCCAAAGAGCCTCGTGCCACCTTTCCGCTTGTTTACGTCCGTAGGTCATTGCTAAAAGTCCAAGCGTACAAAAGTTTGGGTCGACACAGCTTCACAAGCGTTTGAAACTTACGACTCAACATGGTACCTAAGCAAAGCTTTGAGGACGCTCGTCAGTCACGTAAAACCGCGCGCGGTCGTCCCAAAGGCACGAAAGTTACGGCGCTGTTTGGGTTTGTTTCCAGGAGATTGAGGTCAGGACCCTATCGGTGGGATTTTTGGGACGTTCGAGTTTGTTCAAGAGTCGCTAAAGTCGAGGACGGTGCGTTTTATTTGTATTGTTCTGCAAGGTAAAAAATTTGCATGGATATGTGTGTGTATATGTATATTAACCCTTAACAGTCATCGGGGGTTAAATAACCCCAGCCGTTTTTCGACCTGCGATACATTCCAGAATTTTTTCCCGACATTTTTTTATATAAAAAATTACACGACTTTAAAATAACCGGCATGGTTCAAAGGGTTGGACATGCATTGTAGTATTTTTTTTTTTCAATTTTTCAATTGTTCATCACTCTCGAAAGTGAGTGGGGTTGGTTACACCCCCCAATGACTATTACGTCACAATCTGGAGGTGCAACTGACAAGGGTTAAAAAATCGTCTGCTGAAGCCCATCTAACTGTATACAGGGCCGCGGCGTGTTCGTCGTTGAGACGGTGGTAGTTTTTTTTTTTATTGCTGGCGCGTCTCTTGATGAGTGTGTAAACTTGTCCATGTATATAAAGTATGTACGTGTGTGTATATATATATAGGGTATCCCTCTTATCTCTGCCACCCGAAATAACTCGGTAATTATCGACATTCCTAAAAAATGTTCCGGACAAAAGTTGTACGGCGTGAAGGGGGCCATCAAATGCGACCATTTTTTTTAAATTTCGGTTGAGGCGCTGCCGCACAGTGAAGGTCAGCTCCACTTTTTTAAATGGAATGGTACATTACCTTTCAACCATCTTGTGGAGCACCTCAAGCCGCATAAAAAGCATTAGGGGGTCAGAGTAGTTCAAGGTAATTCAAGGTCAGTATCGGTGATACAAATCTAAATAGGTGGCCTTGAATGACCTTGAACGACTTTGACCCCCTAGGGTTTTTTCATGCGGCTTGAGGTGCTCGATAAAATGGTTGAAAAAATGTACCATTCCATTTGAAAAACTGACGATGACCTTCACAGTGCGTCAGCGCCTGTGCCGAAATAAAAAAAATGGTCGCATTTGATGGCCCCCTTCACATCGTACAACTTTTGTCCGGAACACTTTTTTGTGACGTCGATAATGACCGTGTTATTTCGGGTGGCAGAGATAAGAGGGACACCCTAAGTCCGGGGGAGGTAGCCCTACTAACTTTGAGGATCCATCCTCGAAAACCCATGATGAATAAAATAACCATTTTAATCGCCAACGAAACTTCTATTATATTTTTTATCAAACCCTAATAATAATTACTGTATAAAGTAAAATAAAATGTAGTCGCATCAACCATTTAAAAAAAATTACGATTGGGCATGGTATCTTCCAGTGTGTCCCGGTGTGATGGCTATAGGAGTTGGGGGGGGGGGGGATCAGTACTCTTTTCTCCTTTTCCCTTGTCTACCACTACTTCGTGAAAACTCATGTCAAGCGCTATCTGAACTTGCAGAATCATTAGAAGTTGATCACCCAACAGTTTCCAAACGTTTGAAAGCATGAGGTATAGTTTTTTTTTAAAATACAGCATTACTTTTCACGAAAAAACAGCGAGAACATATTCAACATCCCAATATATACATATACACACAAGGCTGTAGATACCTGGCTCAACGATCGTTGCCTGCAACGAGTTCAAAGTAAACGTCACGCTTCTGCATCCCATATTCCTCGATGACAATCCAACGAGAGCCAGAGACCACTCTGTTTTCGCTCTGTTTCGACGACGAGTTTACAATTGAATATTTTATATTTGCCACTGTAATGGACGTTTATGTACGAGAGAGAATGACGAAGGGCCGTGGGTGATCGTGTCCATGTGTCCGGAAGTGGATCTCCCGGGTCCCGGTAACTCGCTAAAATGCTTTCTCTCTCTATAACTCACACAATATAAAGCCACGTTGTATCCATTATTCGAAATGCCTCCGAGTGGCCATATTTCTTCGTCGTTGTATTTTTCCTTTTTTTTTTCGTTTGGAAAAGCCGTTGGTGCGCGCTTGCTGTACGATTTCGTCGGTACTCCATTTCCGTGCAAATTCTCCGCCCCGGACACAAGGACAGGACTCGGTTTAGGGGCTGAAGGGGGTTGCGGGAAGGGTTGCCTATCGCGGGGTGTTGAGCCTGCCGAGTCCTCTCGGTCACGAGTACCCACCGGGTTCTTCAATGCTGCCAACTGCACGACTGACTCTTTTATTTCGTCCCGCTAACCGGACAAGGAAGGAGGGGGTGGGAGAGAGCTGAAGAGGCAGATAGGAGTGAGTGATGGGCTGAGGGAGAAAAGTGTGCGCAAACGGGGAAACGAGAGGAAACAAGACACAGATAGGGATGCTGGTAGAGCAAAAAGGGGTGAAAAAGGGTGAAAGAGAGAGAAGGGAGGGGAGGGAGAGGGACGAAGGGCGGATGAGGAACAGGAAGGGAAAGAGGAAAGGTAAAACGCGTCAGTGTGCAAACGAACGTAGGCCACGTGAAATTTATAACGGTACCTTTTAAATTTAATACCCGAGCGGGCCAAGCAGAGGAGGGATGATCCTCCTCCAAATGTCCGGAGGGCCGGCGAATGTTGAATTTAAAATTATTTTAAAAACCACCCTCGTTCGCGATCCACTTGAACAAGAGATATATATCCACGAGGGTCCTTGTGTGTTGCGCCCGCTCGCGACACGAAACAACCCCTGACCAGCGCATCATCCGATTGCGGCTTTCATGACGGTACTTTGTTGCCAGATTTCCACATACATGCGACGAAAGGTTATTTTGGAGACCCTTGACTTCGAGGACCGTCCTCGCCATAGCCTGCCGTCCCCATACTCCACATTATGTAAGCCCCAATGTCCTCAGAGTCAACTTCATTCAATTCAAGCCCATTTACATGAAGATTATTTTGAGCACCGTCCTGTCGCTAAAATGGTCGATTCACTAGAAAAATTCGATCACTGTCCTAATACCAGATGGATGTGCTGGTAGCTAACGTTACATGGACGCGATAGCTGCAAAATGTCCGTTTTGGCATATATATAGGTAAGGAATGGCACCAGCAATTGGCTACGCAACAACCGCCACGCCAACGCATCCTTCCATCAATCATTCTGTGTAATCCAATTGCCCAAAGATTTTACGCGCCAAGCCGTGATCAACCATCAGCCAAGTGACGCCTGCCAATGGTGGAAGCATCGCGGGTGACGCCGCGCGATTATGGTCCACATAAACCCTTGAATCGGTAAGCACTTTTGCGTAGTTCTTTCCCCTTTATTGGTGTTCAAGTTTGCATAATTGGTACGCAGCGAAAGTTAATGGGGCAGGTTTCATCCGATTGACTTGAAACTTCAACTGTAGCTTCTTAGATAGATTCTATTTAAAAAGGTACTTTTTTAGGGCGATTTTTTTAGCGAGAAAATAAAATATATTAAAAATTGTGCCGTTTTGCGAAAAAAAATATATTTTTATTAATTGTGTGTACTTCTCTACCAAAACTAATGTAAATGACAATGTTTTTTTTATTTCTTTCTAGGTGCTGATCCATAAAAGTTCTGCGCCCTCCCACGGGCGCCTAAAAAAAGCGCTCTCAATGTAGCTACGACTTAGCCGCTATTTTATAATCTAGGATTTTCAGCGGAAAAAAAATATATTCAAAATGACACTGTTTACCGAAAAAAAACCATATTTTTAAATAATCGTGTGTAGTTTTCTATCAATACTGATATAAATGACGATTTTTCAAAATTTGCTTCCATCCATAAAAGTTCAGTGCCCAAAAAAAGCGCTCTCAGTGCAGCTACGACTGAATCGCTATTTTCTACTTTTCTTTTCATGATAACAAAAATTTCATATACGTCAACACCGGAAAAATAAATCCTCCAAACCTCATTTTGATTGTTTGGTAAATATTTACAAGTGAGGCTCCAGCCCTAATCGGCTCCAACATTTTTTCCACGTGTTCGGGGCTATTCTACAGTATGAAAATATGGTTTTTTTTATGGGGGATTTTTTTTTATTATGGATTTTTTAAATACGTTTGTTTGGGTTGCTTGGGTTTGCTTTGGTTCCCCCGACTTAAATATTATAAACAAAGTGCCCTGAGATACATCGACTCGATACAAAAATTCTAATCCCCTTTTCTAGCTGGATCCCCACTTATAAATATTTACCGATTGTTTTTCTAGTATCCTCAACGAAAAATTCCAAACAGTCTGATTTTTCAATAAGTCGATAGATGGAACGTCTAGCCTCCCGTTGACCCACTTATCTCTGCATGGCCACGATTTTGACACGCCGGGTCAATTTGACCCTGATGGTACTCCATCCACCTGCCACTTAACAACCCTTTAATCGGTTTTTATTCCGAAAAATCGAGAACACACTTTTCACACTTTATACCACGTCCGCATGAATGAACTTCGAATCATATAAAATGAAATTGTCGTAAAGTTTTTTTAACATTATCAATTTTGGAAAAGTGAGCATTTTGTTTAAAGTTCGACCGGGTCAAAATGACCCAGTGTGTTAACGCAAGGTTAAACGCCACTGAGCCGAAAAAGCGCACTTTGGCGCTTTCTCCTCATAATTTTCCAACACTCGTTCGATTGAACTTCGTGAAGTTACACCGCGTCATATCTCAAGAATCCGCGTGCGAATGAACATAAATGAGGCGCGAAATCGATGAAACTAGCTATGACCAGTTTTGTCATCACATATATTGCCTCCACCCCAGGAGAATCCAATAAAGAGACATTAAAAGTGAATGGGGATGAGAGACCAAAGGGAGCGATATAACGTGCAATATCCTCGGAGGGTGCTGCAAGTAACAATGTAAAAGGGAAGTATAGAGGAAGATGGAGGAGTGCGTGTATGTATGTGTGTTTATACACGCACACACATACATACACATATACACACATAAAACCTGTGTGTGTATATATATATATATATATATATACACACACACACACACACACACACAGAGTGTGATGATATGAATGGATCTTCCTGCGACTGTCGATAGGCCAGATTATGTCCTACTACACCCTTGGCCAAAAGCACCCTGTAATTTTTCTATCCGGACAAAAAATCGAATTTCTCGGCAAAAAAAATGATACACCAATTAACCAAACGGTGTTTTGAAGAGGAGAAAACCAGCTTTATTTTGTTTTTTTATTTTTGTTTGGGTCGCAAAGCGATATTTTTTCTCCTCGGTACGTCATTTAAAAAATGCCGATTTTGAAAATGCCTGTTTTTCACGTTTTCGCACTTTGTATTATATATATATATATATATATATATATATATGCATATTAGGTGTAGTAAAAAGAAATCCATTATTTTTGCATATAATTGAAGGTCAAATAATGGATTTCTTTTTACTACACCTAATATATGTACACACACACACACACACACACACACACACACACATATATATATATATATATATAGACACACACACATAGTGTGATGTTATGAACGGATAATCCTGCAACTGTCGATAGGTCAGAACATGTCCTGCTACACTAATTTTTCTATCCGGACAAAAAATCGAATATCTCGGCAAAAAAAACAGTAAACCAATTAACCAAACGGCGTTTTGAAGAGGATAACACCAGCTTTATTTTGCTTTTTTATGTTTGTTTGGGTCGCAAAGCGATATTTTTTCTACTCGGTACGTCATTTAAAAAATTCCGATTTTTCACGATTTTCGCACTTGGCAGTATCGCGCGCTGAACTTAGAAAAAATAGTAATCTCACCATTTAATGATAAGATCTTTGGAAAAAAAACCGTTAGCTTTAGCTTCGCTTTTCAACCAGAATTTTGCGATTTTTTTTCGGAGAGTAATTTAGTTTTTTTCTTGAGAAAAAAAAACGGCAGGTTTCCGAAAAATCGGCCTCGTACGGCATAACTTGAAAACTATGAGGTTTGGAATATTTAGTCTAAGAAGTAGAAAGTTGTGCTTTGTTATTTTGGAGTCAGTATACTTTTTTAAATTTTTTTTCTAAAATTTCTCCGTATCGCTACTTTTGGTTGATAGTCGACGATTTGTCCCATTAATTTATTGCCGTTACTTTGAAACAAAGATGTTTTAATGAAAATATGAAGAGGCGACGAGGTACATACACCCTTGGCCACAAGTGTTAGGCACCCCTATAAAATGTTAATATTTTTGAAAGTACATAAAGATATTACCACACACACACACACACACCTTGCCCTGCACTAATACCGTCGCGGAGTAGCGAGAGAAACTCTGTGGAATTAATCGACGACGTTTCTTTTTCGAATCCGCATTGAATGCTCCTCTTGTCTCCCAGCGAAGGCTTTTCATTGTCTGTTTTATTGTTTCCTCCTTTTGTTTTTTTCTATGCCCGTCGCTCAGCGCCCTTCCGCTTTTTCAACGTTCTCCTCACGCGCCACTGTCCTTCCCTTATCCTCCTCTGTGCCATTTTATTTTCATCTTATCGCGGCTCATTGTCGAGCTCGGTGGAGACTATACTAAGATTGGCTGGAATCCAGCACTGGCTGTCGTCGTCACCGTTGCGATTTCAGTCGCTTCTTCACCCGCTGCGCGGCTCCGATTCTTTTCGTCGACTGTTCCCAAGTGGCGGTCGCTCTCGTTCGCAACAATTCGGATGTGAAAAGATGAGCCGTGACTTGAGTACGATCGGCAACGGTTATGACGGTGAAGCTTGCATCGTTGGAACGCAACGATGTTCTTGTTTATTTCGCATTTTTATCGTTGTCCAAAGAGTTCGTTTGAAAATTGAGGTTAGAAATCTCTAACGAAAATACGTAAAAACGTTTGAGGGATTTTCACAGGGTAAATAGGGCTGAAAAAATGTTCGGAAATTAAGGGGGGCGATGATGAAAAAATGTTTGGAAATTAAGGGGATTTTGATGATTTTGTTTTTAAAGGAAAGATTCCTTCATTATTTTTGAGACTCTGAGTATGTTTTATTACTACTTTTGGCTGTTATACGGTATTTTTTTCATTTTTGTTCATCTTTAAAAATGGCGGAGGCTCGTTTTTCTAAACTGCATTTTAAAAACTGGCGTGACGTGTAGCTAAAAAAATAATAGAAGTAAAAATAATAGAAGTAGTAATGAAACACACGCCAAGTCTCAAAAATAGTGAAGAAGCTTTCCTTTAAAAAAAAAAACATGAAAATCAGCAATTTGTTCCTGGCCTAAAGGTATCTTCCTCCTTAAGGGAGTATTCCTCTCGGGAAACTTAAAAAAATCTTTTTTGTATATTGTTATAGTGTGAACTTTCAATAATATTTTGATACCAATCAGACACTGAATTTACAAAAATCGTCGAAGTTACACCTATTTTAGTGGAACAGTGTGCGACGGTTTAAGGGGCTATACCAGTGTAACACTTTCAAAAAATCGTTTTTCTTTGCCTTTTTCGACACTTTATACTTTTAAGAATCATTGATATCAATATCATTTTTTCTTACAAAAATCGATAGTTAAATATTTAAACGCGTTTTTCTCGAAATGAGATTTTTTAAATTTGCTGACATTATAACTTAAAGAGCAATTATCCGATTGACTTGAAATTTGAACTGAGTACTCTTGAATGTATTTACTCTACAATGACGTGGGGTATTTTTGATTGGACGAAAATTGACGATTTGGCATTGAAAAAACGACCATTTTATAGGCAAGGAAACAGATTTTTTTTTCATAACTACGCAATTTTGTTAGGTTTTGATATTTTTCGAAAATCCTACGTCATTGTACAGGAAATACCTTCCAGTTTAACATTTTTTTTCCTTTTTCGCTTTCAGCTACTTAACCGGCCTTTCCAAAGGCGTTCTTGGAAAAGCTTTGTCACCGGCTTGTTTGTGGATATTTTCGCGTACAAATTTCACGGAATATTCTTGAAATAACACTTAACAATGTACAAACGGTTTCAATAAATTTACTCTATCCATATAGATGAAAGAAATTCGCAAAAAAGTTTCTTTTTTCACGCTGAAACCCCTACCCTCCCCTCAAACAAATAATTTTTCTTTTCGTTCAAGATTACATTTGAGCCTGGCAAACATCCCGCCGTTCCGGGCCTCGCCGCTGGAGGACTGCGACGCCAACTGCAGCACCACGAACACTTGGAAAGATTTTCTTCCGAAAAAATTACATTCCAACCACAAACATGGGTACAACATACTGGGAAAAAATTAATATATTCCAACCAATGTTCTACTAGAAAGAACATTATCATTCTGACCCTTCAAATTGGGCTTCCAAAGACAGATGCCCCGTTGAAAAACAAAATTCATTTTCGTTGCATTCCAATGG